>JALPQD010000017.1:5881083-6481083 GCA_023101885.1 Typhlomys cinereus | reverse complement strand
TCCCAAAGTTCTCAATGTTTCTCCAAAAAAATTTTTTCCAAAGGCACACTAACCATATCTCAGCAATTATACTTCTTTGCTTCTTGGTACCAACTTCTCTTAGCCTCACAAAAACTTTCTGGTACTGGGTTCATAGTCTCACAGCAACATTTCACTTCTCTGAATCAATTTCTGTACTGATTACTCTTCTCTGTTGCTATGAGAGAACACTCAAACACAACTTAAGAAAGAAAGTCAGATTTATTCAACTTACAGTTGCAGCTCAGAGAATCAGTCCATTGTGGCAGAAAAGACACATGTTAGAAGCTCAGTAATGAATGTGATACAAAGGACTGGAACTTTTATATCCCAGTTTTGTGGTCTCTTGGTGTCATGGTTAGAAATGTGAATTGTCCCCCAGAGGTTAATGTTTTGGTCTTTAGTTGTTTGGGAAGGTCATGCCATCTTTAGGAGGAAGGCAGTCACAGGGGTGCATCTTGAGATTAGTTAACTCCACACTGCTTCAGTTAGTTTGCTCTGGAGCTTGTAGCAGCAGCTCAGAGCCTCCATGATATCTGCAATGACCTAAGCCACTCCTGCCAGCCAGCTGTAACATTTTTTATCCTGGCTCTAGCTTACTTCCTTCTTTAGCAGTATTGTCTTAATAAACTGTCTCTGTTTTTACAATTATCCATGTGTCTCTGGTACAATTCCTTGTTTGGGGACATAAGAACCTAGAAATATTGGTGTGTGCTCCTAGGACTCCAGCATCTGCTAAAGATAGGAGCCAGATACTATTCAGGTAGTTCTAGGGTAGGTCCTCTGAAAATGAACATTTTTCCATGATTAAAAGCTGGAGATGCCTCTGGCACTGTGGTAGTCCTGGCAATGGCTATCTGTCTGGCACCTACCTCCTGAGTTGATGCCCATCTGGGGTGTGGAAGCCTCCTTCAAACTTAAAGACACACTTTCCCAGAAAGTATCGATATATAACATTGATTAAATCTCCTTCCTCTGATGGTCACCATTTGTGTGACTGTCAACTGAGATGGGTGAACAAACCAAGGACAACCAGAGCCAGGACTTGTGCCCTGCATCTCTGTTAGCACATGCTCTTCTCGATCATTTTCACATTGGCAATGATGTTTTCCAGAGAGCGGAGTGTTCTGCTGCCTCATGTTATTCATCAAAATGTAAATGGACGATTGGAAATATGTCCCCCATGCGGAGGGTTAAAAGCCCCGAGGTATATTTTTTCTGGTCTCTTCAGGGTGCTAATCAGCACACAGCCTTTGAACTGAAGCCCTTGATCCCTGCAGGCTCAGCCACTAGCCGCAACTACAGACGTTTTGAAGTAAAGACAGTCTTCTGGTTTTGCTTCTCAAAAGCAGGAATTTCCAGAAATGTGGAATTTGTTTCCTATGGAGACTGTCTCTTTATTTCACTGTGAGAAGAGGAAAGACAAGCAGGGAGAGGGGCCTCAAAGAAAACAACTGAGAAATCATTACTAACATGAGGAAAGGTCCAGGGATGCAGGAGACCAGAATAGCCGCCCATAGCATAGATGTTGGGCACAATTGCTGACAATTTTGAGAAATAGCAGATATAAGAAAAGATCCTTTTCCTAAAGGAAAATTTACACTTATAAAGGAAATCTCTATTCCTACCGGTTTACTTCTCTCAGTCCCTGCTTAGTAATGTGAAAAGCCATCTTAAATCTACATGGCAAAATTTATCCTTGTTTACCTTCCTTTGGGTTATCATCCCTAACTTGTGTTTTCTACTCAGAGGGGCCAAAAACTCCTTTTCCCTTTCTCCAGAAAATTTCAATTTCAATTTAAACTCAAGTTTCAGCCACTCCCATGAGTGTCTCATCTCTGAGTTTTGCCCATATGCAAAAGATATAAGAGATAATTCATTTCTATTTGCTTCTCTCTGCCTTTTGTCACAGACTTCCTGGCTTCTGACCTCGTAAGGCTGAAAAGGGGGAAGAACAGACAGAAGGACAAGCAAATCGGTGACAACACAGGCCTCATTCAACAGGGGTCTCCAGTGTAAGCGCCAGGGCCCACTATCCATTCTCAGATTGTGGCAGAAAATGGGATTTTAAAAATTCCTTTTTTTTTTTTAATGAGTCCCTGTAGTCAGTGGTTGTTAAGGGTAGCTAAAGAGGCAATGGGTAGTGAAGATAGAATATCAGGTGATTAACAATTATCTCCCATGGTCAGCCATTACAGGGATCTACTGGGCAGCAAGAATCTCACAAAACAAGTTAACTTAGTTTCAGGATTGTTAGTGTTTAACTGATATAGTCCATTTCAGGAATGACCACCATTCAAAAAAAAAAAAAAATGGAGGAATTTTACCAAATGGCAAGTCTTGTAACTATGAAGAATAGGGTACATGGGCCATGAAGATTGAGGGAGGAGAAATTCATTGAGAGAAACAATCCCTCTTGGAGACTGAAAGAGAATCCATAGGATTTTATGTGTTGGAGAACAAAGGAAGTAGTTCCAATTGTTCCGAAGAAGATTCTACAAATAAGAATAAGATCCTCAGTCAGGTCTGGTTTTTCCCCCTCCTCCTCTTCATCTATTTCAGGTACCACAATGAATGGAAGGAAGTGGGTCAGCCTTGTTGCCTGAAATAACTTGCATTCTCTGGCTTTTATCATTAGCAGGGGATAGAAGTTGGAGGCCCCAGGATTTTGTTTTGTTTTGTTTTAATTATAGGCTTCAGATGGGGTCCCCAGGCCAGAGTCCTGGCTGCAGATTTCCGGAAGGTGCACCCACAGGATGCTCCTAGTCATTAGCCTGTGTCACCCCCAGGGAATGTTGCCATGATTACTCAGGGGTTCCTCGTTCCTATAAATCTCATCTCAGAAGTCTATAGATCCTCTGTCTCTTATTATTTTGTCATAGAAACACAGCCTAGAATATATAAGAAAAGAAATAAATTTATAAAAAATTATAATTTTTTAACCTTTTAAATGAAAGAAGGGAAAGAAAACTACTGTTTGGAAAGGGGGTGGGAAGGAGAAAGCCAAAACCTAGGACTGGGAGATGGATCAATAGGTAGGAGAGCTTGTTGTACAAACACAAGATCTGAATTCAAATTCCTAGCAGCCACTAAAAAAATCCAAATATGTCTATGCTTGTCTATAACCTTGGCATTAGGAAATGGAGACAGGCAGATCCTGGGAGCTCATACTATTGCCAGCCTAGCAAAAATTGTGAGATTCAGGATCAGTGAGAGACTGTCTCAGGGAACAAGGCAGAAAAATGGCAGATCAGAAGACTTGATATTCTTCTCTGACTTCTGAATACATACATGCATGTACACATAAATACATACATACAAAAGAAAGAATGGAAGAAAGAAGGAAGGAAGGAAGGAGGAAGGAAGAAGGAAGGAAGGAAGGAGAAGGAAGGAAGAAGGAAGGAGGAAGGAAGGAAGGAAGGAGGGAAGGAAGGAGAAAAGGAAGAAGGGAGGGAGGGAAGGAGGAAAGGAAGGAGGGAATGAAGGAGGAAAGGAAGGAGGGAGGAAAGGAAAAAGGAAGGGAGGAAGGGAGGGAAAGAGGGAGGGAAGAAGGGAAGAAAGGAGGGAAGGAGGGAAGAAGGGAGGGAGGGAGGGAGGAAGGGAAGGAAGGAGAGAATGAAGAAAGGAAGGAAGGGAAGGAAGGAGGAAAGAAGGAGGGAGGAAGGAAGGAAGGAAGAGCTGGAAATTATAACTGGGACTTGTTATAACTCACATATAAGGAAGAGAATCAAAAACAAAGGAGTTATGAGTACTGACAACTGTTCATAGAAGAGATCGTTAGCAAAATCATGGGTCACACCAGACAAGGATGCCTCCTAGGCAGAAAGAGTTGCTATTGTGAACTGAAGTTCTCAGACAAAAACAATCACACCTGTGTTAAACATTCTGCTAGGTTGGCTGACTGACTAAAACTTGGTGGAGAGCAGTTGCAGTACAGAAGAACTGACATGAAAAGACCATGTAATAGCAGATTCTGGATCAGCAAGGCTAGAGCCAGGATGTGGCTATGGGCAAACTCCTGTCTGCCTCATTCCTCAAATTAGAGTTGATTATACTTAGTTGACCTTCCTACAGAATACATGCATGCTAAAAGAAAATCACAAACCATCCGGCAAATGGGACACTGACCCTACCCTCCCACACACTGCTATGTCCTACTTCCATCTACTTTTGAGTCTCCTCTTACGTTAAGATCTTCGTTTAAACAGTCTCTTATCTTTGGTTAGTAGGTGACCTTCAATATCAATTGGGATGCAGTCAAGGGCAGCGCAGGAAAAGCAAAACTGAAAACAACAACAAACCACAATTCAGAACACTAAAGGCCCTACGTTATTCACCTGGAACCAGACCAGTCAAATTTCTCCCCATCCTGAAGCTCAGGGAAACTTGCAGAAGAAGGGGGAGGTGGCAAGATTGTAAAAGTCTAAGAATGAGGAGGACCAATGATATGCGAGATACTCCACACAAGTTAAGGCTGAAGAAGCCAGGATTGGACTTTGCCTGACATGCACAATGGCTGACATGTCAATGACCCCCCCCCTAAAGTCTAGCATGGATCACAGGGGAGAAAGCTCCAGGCAGTGGGATCCTTAGAGGCAAGGGATTAAACAGTCATACTAGAGTTCCCATACTAATGGGCAGCATAAGAAGGAACTCCAGGCTATGCCACTGAGCCCTGAACCCTCACTAGGATGGAGAACTCAAGAGGGAGGTTTGGGGTTCACATAAATGGATGCTCCATCCAGAGGATGGGAGGGAGGAAGGGGAAGGCACCAGAAGAAGGGGAGGAAGAGAGGGGGGTGAAAGGAATGGGTGAAGGGGGGAGAGTGCAATGGAGGATGACTGGGGAGGGAGAAGTTGGGAGTACCTATTGAGCTTGTGTGATTAGGAAAAAAATAAAATGAGGGAGAAAAATTTTTAAAAAAAATCACAGCCTCTTTGTCCTTTGAGTCCCTAAAATCCACGGATGCAGTGTTATTGTTAGTTTGCTCATGTACTAAACATGCCTAGGGTAATCTGGGCTGTCCTGTCTTAATCCAAGCCCGCAGTCCACCCGATTTCAGCTTTTCTGCATGCGTCTTGTCTTGTCCTTTCACATTCTGTATTGCCCCAACAAAGCAAACCCAGACAGGCCATGGCAAAACATCTGTAATTGTGTAGAGCTGTAATGTTACACGTTTGGAGCCAAGTTATCTTAAGCTATCTTTAGTTCTTTTAATAGCCATTTATTGTCTACCTTCTGTATTTGTCCTAATATTGTAAGTATTGGGTAAAATTATTTTGGGACTGTGCATACAGATCTTTAGCTTTCATTAATTCAAATAGGCAGCTAGATAGACAGTATTAGGTTGTTGTAGATGCTTTTCGTGTTGCTAATATGACTATAGCACTCAAAGGACTTAGGGGAGAGAGGTTTTTCATGCTTGTTTATGATTCTGATTGCAGTTCATAGCCCAGCTTGATAGAAGAGCTCATACCAGCACCAGATGCCAAAGGAACTTGTCACACCGTGTCCACAAGAATTGATGAGAGAGGGGCAAACCTCCCTACTGGATAGATTGAGAGTCTGTTAATGCATACCAAAGTATGCCACACCACTGAACCAGATATCTTTGTCTTGCTCACCTGCCCAAGGAAAGACCTGCCCACTATGAACTGGGGCTTCTCTCATCAAAAACAGTTCGCCTGCATGGTTGCTGACAAATGACCATCAAATGGCTTACGAAAACAAGGGGCTTATTGTCCCTTACGATTATCTGGTTACAGTTCTCAATTCAGCTTGACAGGAAGGCTCACGCCAACACCAGGGCCAAGGGAACTGGCCACATCATCTCTACATAATAGCTGAGAGAGGAACAATCCCTACTTGCCAGACCAGCAGATCTGGCCAAGTGTACAAAAGGGTGCCAACTTCCTCAACCAGTTCTCTGAATTTTATTCACCTGCTCAGGGCCTAGTCCCACCTACCCAGATCTGGACCTTCCCCATCAGCTAGATAATCTCCTGCAGCTTTGTCTGGGCTTAACTCAACTACTAATTCTCCACAAATGTCCAGAGCTCAAACCCTCAACTGTCAAGTTGACACCTGTGCCTACCTATGACAAATGATTCACCTGAAGACATGCTAAGAAGATAGGAAGAAAAATTATCCCCTTAAAGATATAATGTACTTACATATCCCAAGAGCTTCTCCCTGGGGACAACTACTTATGGATCTTCACCACTAAGTCTGCCTAGTCTCAGTTCTCACTGGAAGAAGCATAACTTGATCTACGACCCCCCCCCCACACCTTTCTAGCTCTTCTTTGTACATTGACCTAATTCTCAAGCATGTTGTGTGAGTTAGATATATAGGTGCCAACCTGACAATTGAAGGTTGAGGTCTGGGCACATTTGTGAGAACTTAGTAACAGCAAGCCCTTGAGAAAGTCTGTCGGAGATTGTCTGATAGATGTAAGATAGCTGGTTCAGTAACTTGGAATTCTTTAGGATGCTTTGGATAAACCTGATGTCTGGCAAGGGAGGTCGGCCACTTTTTCAACAATCCTGTGGTTATGGTATGGCCAGTCTCTTGTCTCCTGATATTGGTGTGAGTTTTCCTGCTAAGTTTTACTAAGAATTGTAACCAGAATTGTAAGAAAGAATAAAAACCCCTTTGTTTCCTTAAGTGCTTTGCTCCTGAATTTATCAGCAACATGCCCTTTCTCACTGACTCCCCTGATTCCACAGTTGCTCGCAGGCTTCCATTAATGACTGTAACTCAAAAGGCATGATTTTCTCTCTTCCCCGTCTCTGTATCCCTCCTCCTGGTAACTGCCTTGGTTTCCTTGTAGCTTTTCCCTAACTCTAATACAATGACCTTCAAGATCTTCTGAGTGCATTTCTAAACAAGACTAACAGCCAACTGAAGGGAACCTTGATTCCCGAGTTAAACAGCTGACAACCTCTGCTCATCAGATAGCATCTGAGGCCGGTAACAGAAGTTTATCTCCTTTGCTGTAATTCTCCTAACTGATGTTTTAACGAATGCATTTTTATTATTTTTAATTTCTTAATTTTTCATGTATATGTGTGCATGCATGTTCATGTGTAGATACACATGTGAGTACAGGTTCATGCATATGTGTATGTTTATGTGTATTTATATGTCCCAGAGGGCAACCTTAGTTTTGGTGTTGTTACTCAGTTATCTTTCTTTCTTCTCTTCCTTCCTTCTTTCCTTCCTTCTTTCCTTCCTTCCTTCCTTCCTTCCTTCCTTCCTTCCTTCCTTCCTTCCTTCCTTCCTTCCTTCCTTCCTTCCTTTCTTCCTTCCTTTCTCCTCTCCCCTTCCCTCTGCTCCCCTCCCCTCCTCTTCCTCCCTTCCCCTCTTCTCTCTCCCCTCCCCTCTTTTTTCCTTCCCTCCTTTTGAAAGCCTAGAACTCACCCAGAATCTTCCCTAGCAGTTGTACTGTTTTTCTTTACCTTGGCCAGCAAGCAGTCTGAAGAAACACACAACCATCCAGAAGTCTGAAGGAGACTCTCTTAGAAGCAAGTCTTGAAGCAGAGAACTTCAGAGTTGCAACTTTCTTGAGTCTCATATGTGCCTGGGTAGGTTTCCCAGCTACTTTTGAATCATCCATGACCCTATAAGTAATACTTATCCCTATTCTTGCAAGCACCCCCCAATAAACTTATTGGTTCATCAAATTGGACCTTAGTATAATAGCTACTTTGGTCTGTCATCAAATCCCTATCTGGAGTGGATGAATGATTGTATGCTTCTCCTCAGGAAAAGTGTCACATAACAGCAAGGGCAGATGGAATAGTACAAGATTAGTACGACACCTAAATATTAACCCTCAATAAATCATAATTATAATCACATTGCAGATGTCACATGTCATTTGAGATATTGTCTTGGTGCCATAGACTAACCTTACTAATACTAGTTCTCCCCTGACTTACAGACAAGGACTTGCAGGACAAAAATGGAAAAGTAGGTTTCAGTGATTCAGGTAAGTGGGATTGAATCCTTCTGGCTTCGAAGGTAGGGGAAGAAGGAATTACTCCAGACGGGAAGTAAGGCTTCCCCAAGTTCAATATAGGAATGCATAGCTCACATGTTTATCTATCAAAAAGAATGAAAAATCTAAGAGAATAGCACAAGAGAATAACTCTCCTGGATCAAACACTTCAAATACTCCATTGGTACAACTTCCACCTACATTCACAAAAGCTGCTTGCTGTCAGGTAGCAGATTCATCTCTCAGTCCCCCAAAAATAAAAACTGAAAAAACAAAGGAAAACACTCCTCCACACAGCAAGTCAACCTCTTGGACTTTTTTATTCAAACAATTCTGCTTGCCTGAAGAATTTTCTAAAGTTGGAGTTTTGGTTCATAATCTTCCCAGTAGCAGGTTCTGTGGTCTAATCATTATATATGTAATTAACTACCAATATTCAACCTAAATGTCTTTTAATATAGTACAAAAAAGCTCTTTTTTAGATCCCTGTCTTAAAATAAAGCTAAAGTCTGGTAAATAGAGAGCTGATCAAAAACCGCTAACTGTGTATCACTGCCTTCCATTATTTCCTTCTACTATGCAGGACAAACACCTAGAATATCCGTCTTCCCTTCTTCTCTTGTAGCTAAGAACAGTAATAGGGCTGGCTATCTTTTAGTCATGGCTGTAGAGCAGACACAAGGAAATTAGATCTGATGTGCCTGTACTCTATATCAACCTTGAGCTATTTTGGGGATACAAGAAAAGACCATGATTTTCCTATATGATTCTGTTCACTCAAAACATCGTCCAGTTGGATGTCTTTTACGATATTGGCTCATCCCTTTTTGTCCTTTACAGAGTTACCGCCACTCTTTTTGCCTAGTGTTAATAATTATAATATGGACTACTAAATAACCTTTTTAGGTTTATAGAACTCAGGATATATTGTAATATTCAACTTATAGTATGTAGTATGATGCTTAAATTCCAAATATGCAGAATGATTGTCTAAGCAATTTTAGAAAACAAGTCCAAGAAGTTGGGATCAATTGTCATGTTCTGACCAAAGAAAAAAGACACATAATACATTGGATAAGGAAGACCTTGCTCAAAACATCATAGCCATAGCCTTCTCCCCTGTGTTTTGCTATTTTTTCTTTCTCGCCTTATAAGAGCCTTTAGAATTCCTGACTTCCCAAAAATAATCCCCCACCTTTTCAGCATGCCAGCCCTTGAACAAATCTGATTTCCTTCCCATCATCTCCTGTCACTTAAATATTGGCTTTCAGTTTGGCAAACAGATGAACTTGGTATGGTAACAGTGTAATTCAGTCCAATTTGGGTACTATTACTGTCTATCGGTATATGACATCAGACCCCACAAGTTAAAGACTCAGTTCTACAAAACTGTCCTTATTTCAGAGGCCAACTGTAAATTCCATGTGTCCCATCTTTCTGACTAACTGGATGGCTACAAAGCAGAGTTCCCCTTCCCACCCTTATCATCCCTTTCCTTACCTTGGACTCTAATTTGCTGCAGCAGCTCAAAGTACTCAGATAAGTACCTTATTATAAAAGGCAAATCAAAGGATACATATGAACGGCCTAATGATACATATGAATGGTAGGGTAAGCATATAGGAAGGAGAGAGAGAGCAGAGTTCCATTCCCTCTCCAGGCATGCAACCCAGAGGCATTGGAATGAATTCAGCAGTCCACAAATGCTCCAAACCTTGTCTTTCAGGAGTTTTAGGTGGGTTTTATCTGTAGGTATGATTGACTAAATCATTGGCCATCAGTGATTATTCTGTGCCATTTTTCTTCCAGGCATAATATGATGCTATTTTAGGCTTTGCCCTGATCTAGCCTAAGGAGGATGTTATATAGCACTTTGAAGTAAAAGGTTCAACTGTCCAGGTTGTAAGGGAGGGTGTGGGAGAGCAGGACCACACACAACATAACCCTGGCAAGGTAAAGAAATCAACAAATAAATGCTGGGGGGGAAGACACTCTTCAGCCAGTCAGTGTGAAGAAGACTCTCCAACTAATAAGTCATGCAGAGATCGCCAAGGATGAAGCTTGCGTGAGTCTCCTCAAGGATAGGTTAGATTTCTGTGATACATCTGCTTCTAGTCTTCTCCCTGCTCCTGTAAGTAACCTTCACCCACACTCCTGCAAATAATCCCCATGAACTCATTAGTTTGCCAAGTCGGACTTCGGTATAATCATACTTTGAATCCCTATCTGGAGAGAACAGATGTTTATGGGAATCTGCCCAGAAGGACAGGTTCACACTTTCAGTGACCAACCTTTAACATCATTCCCTCTCCAGAAATCACAGGTGGGAGGTTAAGAAAACTATAAAATGAGCCATTATCATCAAGGAAAAACGAGGTATTGTTAAATTCACTCTTTCAGATTATCTGATTCTGTGGCTATCTACACCTTTCAGTGTGGTTGAGCTGTTTTACAACTCTGTAAATTATATGCAGCTACCAGTAATGCAAATGACTCTTGTCCATAAACATGCAAATGAATTCTGTCTGGCAGAGGCACTACTGATCTCCCATAGTTTTGCTCTACTAAGCAAATTCATCTTAGTATTCCTAATTACCTATATGTGTCTCTTCTCTTTGGATTGCCCTTTGAACTGCTTATAATATCTTACTGGTTCTCTCTTTAATTAATGAGTTAAATAAAAACCTTTGGGATATGTGTTCTTTCTATATTTGTATGAAAGTCATATTTTACCCCCATTTAAAAGTGTTTCTTTAATGGGAAGTTTTCTGCTACTTGCAGTCCTTAGTAAAATATGAAATCTGAAACAGATGCATTACCTAATGTTAGCTATAGTCAACTGAACTTATGCAAAAGAGGAAAAAGTATTTTCTTCCACAACCAATGGTTAACTAAAATCAAGTTTACAAGAGTCATGATCCAAGGACAAATGTTTTGGGTTTTCCTAATTTGAAAAGAAAGGGACACTTTAAACTACAGATACCCAAGAAATTGATACAATAAGAAATGGCTTTTTGCCAGTTGTCTCAGACCTGAACTACAGTTTTTGGAGTAAATGGAATGTCTCAATCCTTTTATTGTTTCTTCATGGTCATCAGAAACCATGGGGAAGGAAGAATATATATCTTTTCCTTCTACCTTCCCAGACTCTTAGCTGGAAACAAAAGATGGATTAACAGAAAAATACATACAGAAGTATTTAATAAAAATGCTACATGATACAAAGCTTTCATAAGAGAAGCAGAAAACATGAGTGTGCTTATCCTGAGTTTGGAACACTTCGCAAACATCATGTCATCCTTATCCAAGAGCCATGTTACTCTTTCTGTATCTTTCCAGTTTTAGTATATGTGCTGCTGAAGTGAAATTGACAAATGGTAGAAGTCATAGAACAAGGAGATCAGAAAAGGGAATGAGCAAAGGGTAATAAACTCTGGGAAACTTAGGAATGCTGCCTGTTCAGACTTTTCTTGGCATCCCTCTATCTCTGGAAATGAGGGTCCTTTCAGCAGGTATAAGCAAAGTACCTTACCTGAGGTCTTTATGCTCTCTGTTCCTGGGGAGTTTCTGAAGACCTTCCTGCACTTACTATATCTCAAATTCCTTTATTCTTAAATTATTACATATGTCAAGTTACCATATTTATGGGGGATGGCCTAAATCCCACCAGCATCTATACAAGAGTTTAAGTCATGACCACATGAAACCACAGTTAGTGAAAAACATTCATTCTAGAAGACTCGGATCAAGCAAATATTATCTAGGCTTCCATACATCGCTTTCTCCCTTCCCATCACCCCCCTCTTGATAGCAGAGAATGAGCAGGGTCAGTATTCAAAAGAAGTTGGTTGGGGGCTGGAGAGATGGCTCAGCCATTAAAACCTCTGCCTCACAAGCAGAAGGACCTGAGTTTAGATCCCAGATCCCTTGTGAAAACACTGGGAGGAAATGACAGAGGCCTGCATTTCTAGCTCTGGAAGGCAGAGTCTGGTAAATTCCAGAGCAAAGCAATAGGGAAGTAGAGCAGTCCTAGGTGATTCCTGATGTCAACCTTGGACCTCCCAAACACACATACTCAAGTGCCCTCAGGTACACACACACACACACACACACACACACACACACACACACACACACACATAATAATAAAATATAAAAAGGAGTTGATTGGCTTTTCTTATATATTTGTGAAATACTTTGGTAAGAGAGGAAATTACCTGTAATAAAATCTTGCACCTACATGGCTTTTATTTACCCTAGTGCGTTGTTAGATACGTAGTCATCAATTTGATCATTGAAGGCTGAGCTTTGGGCTTATTTGTGAATACTTAGAGTTTGAAGGAAGCCCCGAACAAGCCGGCAGAAGAATTGCCGTGGGAAGACCTAGCTCATAGTAGGTGGGCCTATTCCATGGGCAGGTGGAAAAGATGGTTCAGTACTTGGACTTTGTTCAGAATATTGTGGTCCTCTCTGAACAAGGTTTGTATTTATAGTGTAGCCAGTTCCCTTAGCTCCTGGTGTTGGTATGAGCTGTCCTGCCACACTGGACTAAGAACTAGAGCTGAGAATTGTAAGAAAGAATAAGATCTCCCTTGTTCCCCTAAGCTCTGTGGTGATAAACTTACAGCAACATGCAGGCAAATGGCACTATCCTATAAATACACACACACACACACACACACACACACACACACACACAGAGATGTGATTTCAAGGCAAGTTTGTGCATCCTAAAAAGACAGAAGCATTACTTCTATTCTATCTATTGTTTTTTTCTGTTCACAGCAAGCAACTCCGTAAAAAGAAGAAAGGTTAATCTTTCAGGTCTCTGGTATAGGAAAAAGAGTTCAGGTATCCTCCCTTCCCTTTGTATTATCTGTCTGGCTGTCTGTAGCCCCAGCATGTGTCAGATCCTTTCTCGCTGGAAGTCCCTTGAGGGATGAGGCATGCCTTTTGATGAATTTCATAAAGCATCCAGCACGCTGAGGGCATTTCATTTGAATTAAAGAGTATACTGGTAATTGGAATAAGAAATTAGCATTTTTCTTTCTCTTGGGGATTTCTCTGCTGCACTCTCTGGAGAGGGCCCGAGTTATATCCTAATAAGCACAGGGACATTTTTCATAAGACTATTGGACCATGTTATATTCTACCTCACCCCCATCTAACCTTCAGGAGGCTCTGCAAGGAATGTGTCTGAAGATGTACTCTCGTGTCTAGTAATATGTTAAAGTTTGGTGCCAACCCAGAAAGCACTTTCTTGAGACTTGGGTAAGCTAAGATCAGAGTTTGAAAGAGCGCACATCAAATTTGAAATAGAATATTCTGACAAAATGCTATTTAAGCCTAGATATATTTTAACGAAAGGAAAATGGAAAAAAAGGTTCCATGGCAGGAAGGGTTTAAAAAATAATGTGATCCCTATAACTGAAGATGTGGATCCTAAAATATAGCCTTTTATCAGATGGGTCAGAAGTACTTAAACTGAAAAGTAAGCAAGCTTTTAGGATGATTATATCTGAATGGTGTAAAAATAGTCCAGGGTAAGACTTTGGAGTACAGCAGGCATATTGCTGTGAGGGCCCAGAAGTTGTACCCCAAATATGAAGAACTGTTGAGGTAAAGACAATGAAAAAAAAAAAAGCAAATACTCTTTGTCCTCTATTTGTCTAAAGGCAAGACACAGAGCTACAAACACAAGAGGTCTTACCAGTAAATTAAAGGTTAACCACCAAAGTCAAATTTAGACTCTCTAAGGCCTGGAGTTCATGACAGAGGAAGCTACATTATTATATTTCGCTACTGGTCTCATTTGACATGTATTTGCCTTCTCACAAGTTGCTATCCCAAGAAAATTAAAATTTCTCTTATCTACCCACTACTCTAAACATTTTCTGCTCTTTTTGCAGATGCTGTACAAGTTAGAATTCAGAACCATCTTTTTGGATCTACTCATTCCCTGGGTGTTTCCCATGCATATACGAAGCATATGTCAAGTTTTTCTTTTTATTTTTCTCCTATGAATCTGCTTTTTGTGACAAGAATCTATTCCACCTAAGAACTTCTGAGTGTTGAGGAGAAATGTATTTCTTTCTCTACAGAGTCACATTAAATTAGATCCATAACCAGCTTGACAAGATGCCTGGCATGTAGCATCCAATAGATGGATGTCACTGCAAAGCCACAAGAAGTATATCTGATTTATAGGCCTCACTTTTGAGGGCTGATGGCATGAACTTATTTATTTTAAATTTTTATTTTCTTACAATCTCATGCTGCATTTCGACCATGTCTACTTCCTCCCTTTCCTATTCCCCCTGAAAATCTCCCGAACACTTCCCCCTCCCACTCCTGTATCTCTTTTTTTAATTAGGTGGGACTGTGATATAAAATAAATATATTACAATATTAAAAATATTGTATATTACCAATAAAAGAAAGTAAATTTAGGATGTGTATAACTATTATGACTAAACTTCCAGCTCCATATGGTTAAGAGCCCATGATAAAACTAAAGTTGGGAGTTTTTTAAAAATATTTTATTTATTTATTTTGTGTGTGTTTGTATGTGTGTGTGCATGTGTGTGCGTATGTGCGCACACGTGCATCAGAGGGCACCTGTGAAGGCCCGTGGGTGACTTCAGGAATCATCCTGGAGTGTTTCTAGCTCCTTCTCTCCTCCTTGTAGGATTTCTCAGGGTCTACCTACCAGGGCCAGAAATGTAGGCTGCAGTTTCTGTCTGGTGTTTTTTTTTTCCTTTTTTCTCCTACTTTTTCAGGCATTCATCCCAGTTTCTCTCTCTTCCCCCTCCTTCTATTCTCTCCTTTCCTTTCACCATTCCCTTCAACTCCTTTCTACCTTGCTGCCTATGTGTTTTGTCTACTCTGACTTGTCTACTCCTGTAGGGGCTCAGGCCTCCAAGGTATATCAAGTTACCTCTCTTTAAGCCAGCCCACTGATATGTGCATTTCCCTTCACTCATCCACCTGTAGATCCAAAGGTTTCCACTGTGAGTTCCCATTCTATGGGTATAACAGTTACCTACAGAGCAGGTTAATATACCTATAGGTTTATTGGCTATCTTCCCTATTAATATATTTCCCTCCCTTTTTTAGGTTCTTGTTCTTGTTTACAGCAATAGGAATGGGCACTATTCTGACAAGGAGCTCTTGAATCCAATCAGAAAGCTGTTGGAGGTCTCCTTGGTATTCATGCCACTAATTCACTGGTGGTCACCTGTTGTCATGGTGATTTATATTGAAACTTACAGGTTTCATGCTGTTGATGGGGCTTGTGATTATTTCTCTCTCCCAGCAGCTTCTACAGTATACCTTGGTACTGTGTAAACTGTCCAGCAAAGAGAAAGTCCTCAGACCAGTTCCAATTGATATATTTTGCCCATGTTCTGTGATCCATTTGCATTGCATCTTCAATAATAGGGTCTTACTGACAGTTTTTGGAGAACAACCAAGAGCAATGGCAAAAGCCTACAATGTCTGAGGGTCTTTAAGACCTCTGTGACCAACATTTTATTGGAAAGTGTCACATTCCTGTTACTTCTAGTATAATTTTATCCCTGGGTTCTAAGTGGATCAGCTCAAGGGTCCCCCCCCCCTTTTTCCTCTATTTTCCCCACTCTATGCTCCTCTGCATAGGGACTACTTATTCTTGTTCTTTTCTTTAAAAGACATTTTTTATACATGTTACTAGCATAGGATGTTCCTTTGGGGTTACTTCCACAAACTCAGCGTTTTTCTGTAACTCCCTCTGTCCTTCCTATCTTATGTCCCTCCTGTCTCCCATCCCTCCATTCCCTGCTATGTATTTTTCCCCAATTATTCCATCCCTCATCCTTGTTCTGGGATCCTAAACATCCCCTTTAAAAGGTTACACCCTGACCATCCCTTTCCACCTTCCCCCTTGTCATAGTCGGGTACAGGTGTCATCTTGACAGTTGAGGGTTTGAGTTCTGGGCACATTCATAGAGAATTAGTAGTTATGTTAAGCTCAGAATGAACCTGCAGGAGACTGTTTAGTAGGTGGGGAAAACCCAGCCCATGGTGGTTAGGACTAGTCCCTGGGCAGGTAAATAAAATGGAGGGAGCTGTTTCAGAAAGAAGGCATTCTTGTGTATATGTGGCCAGACAGTCCCTCTCTCAGCCTTTATGTGGATGTGGCAAGGCCAGTTCCCTCGGCCCTGGTGTGGGTGTGAGCTGTCCTGCTAAGGTGAACTAAGAACTGTATGTAATCAGGAATCGTAAGAGAATAAACCCCTCGTTCCCTTAGCTGTTTTTGATGGTGATTTTATCAGCAACCATGCAGGTGAACTGCAACACCACTCATAGGTCTTTTTCAAATTTTCTGGTTATTAACAGTGCTTCCAATCCAAATACATTGGCAAGGATATCAGTTCAATCATCCGCATATAAGAGAAAACATGTGGTGCTGAACTTTCTGTTTCTGAGATACCTCACTCAATATTAAAGTTTCCAGTTCCATTCATTTACTAGAAAATTCCATAATCTCATCCTTTTTGATGGCTGAGTGATATTCATTGTGTATATGTACCATATTTTCATTATCATTCTTCTTCTGATGGGCATGTTGGCTGATTCCATTTTTTTGCTATTGTGAATAGCGCTGCAATGAACATAGATGAACAAGTGTCTTTGCAATAAGATGTAGAGTCTTTAGAGAATATTCCAAGTAGTAGTATAGCTGGGTTACATGAGACCTGAGATCCAAAATCAGGACCTTCTGCTTGCAAGACAGTCTTAACCCCTGAGCCATCTCTCCAGCTCAAAGCATGTTGATTATATTTGTGTCTGTGCATGTGCACACACCTGTTCAGAGGGATGTCTATGGAGGCCCAAGGTTGGCATCAAGAACCATCCTGGATTACTCTACCTCCTTATTGCTTTGCTCCGGGGTTTCCCAGGCTCCACTCGCAGGACTGAAAACCAGCCGCAATTATGTCCACCAGGTATTTTTATTTGGGATCTGAGGATCCGAACTCAGGTCCTTTTGCTTTTGAGGCAAAGTATTTAACAACTGAGCCATCATATCAGCTGAAGAAGGGGAGTTTTGTAAGTTGCCTATGAAGCTGAGTGAGCCCACAGTTTGAGACAAAGGATATTGTGAGCCACAGGCCTGCCCTTGGGAAGCCATCCACAGTGTGAGCCAAGGGATATTGGAATTCTTAATTATTAAAATAGAAACTCAGGAAGAAGATACTCAGTCTCAGAAAGCTTCAAAATTGCCAGATTTCCCTGACAGAGAACAGGAAGAAACTTTCGAAGACTTTGGAACATCCTGGTATGAATGGCTCCTTTTTCTATAGGAGAAGTATTAGGAGTATCCCAAAAGTTCAGAGTCATCCCACATGACTAAACATAAGTCAGTGATGCAAAGAAAGCCTCAAGGTACCAATTCACAAATGGTGCCTTGTTAAATTGGGAGAAACTGACCAAAGGGTTGCCTCCACACCAGTGGCTGGGCAGCATCCACTACTGTCAGTCTAGGATGGTCCAAACAGTCTCCACTGCAACACAGAGGGCAGACAGCAGTCCTGGAATAGATACAGGGGCCTTCCCTACTGCCTCAGCCCTCAGGGCCCACCACACCGCCACTCCCATCAGGCACACTTTAAACTTTCTTCCCATGGCTAGGGAGGTCTGGCGCCACAATATTTAAACTAGCCAGCCTGGAACTCTTTCTCTCCTAAGTGGCTTGGTGAGCTATTTTTGTTGCAGCACACACAATGAAACTATATCCTGAAGTCGTGAAGTATTGATGTTTAAATCCTGCCCAGTGTCCTTTACCTTACTGTTAGCCCTTTTCTGTGGAACAGGGAACCTAGTGTTTTCAAAGTAACATGTGCCTGGTTTCAAGTCATGTAATACTATAAGAGAATAACATTCCTCTATTATATCCCTCTTCCCTTCCCCTCAAATGGTATTTGTTTAGTAATTTCATATGATGTTTATGCTGATATTTCTCAAATTGTCAGCTTGAGACATTTTTTACTTCTATGTCAATCAGATTCCATAAACCTGCCAGATAATTCAATGGAGGGAACTTTAACACAGAGTATTGGAAATCGTTAAGAATTTCTGAAAGGTCAGAGATGTGTTACTCTAGCCCCTGCCTCACTGGGGATGGTAGAAAGGGAGGAGGAGGTTCTTCTCAGATGGCCTAACATGGGGGACAGTGCAGCTGCTTGGTAGGTTACATAAATATGACTGGTAGGTCGTTATGTCAACTACATTTTCCCCTGTGCAAAAATGTTTGAAAAAATAGTTGCATTTTTGGTGATGTGTTTAGGTTAACTGTTAGTTATGACTATGTGCTCCCAAACACTCAGTGGTCAATAATGTTTCCCACTTGGTCCAAGACATAGACCAGGACCATGTCTTTGTTTCACATACAGACAATTGCTCTAATGAATACTTGGCCAAAACCATATAAGGGAACAAAGGGATTTTTATTCCAGCTTGTGATTCTGTAGACTACAGTCCATTATGATGGCAGGAAAATTCATATTAACATCAGGGATAAAGGAATTAAGCAGCACAATGTCTTCAGGAAGAGCCAGGAGAGGGACATACTCTCTACTTTGCCAGTCTGTCAAAGACAATCAACTCTTTCTCCATCTGATCCACTTGCTAGGGAATGGTTTCACCTACTATAGACTGGGTCATCCCACTACATAATCTTCTATAGGTTTGCTCAGAGACTTCTTTTAACTAAATAATTCTTCATAGACATGCTTATAGGCGCAGATCCTATAGTAAAATTGATACTTGTAAGTAGGTGCATTGCTAGTTCCATATAGTATTGCCCTGCTAATTTACATTCCCTTCCTAGCCTACAGCTAGGCTCTATTCCAGGCTCTCCCTCACTGTCCAGCACATAGGCCTTCTTGGTTTCTGCTTTCTAGATTTACTTCCTTATTGCATGAAAGTACATTCTCTGAAGAAAACTAAACACGCAACGTTTGAGTAAGAGTCCCCTGAAAACACCTTTTTTCTATTTTCATATTGCATTTAAAATTCAAGGTTAAGTTTTGTTTCTGTGCAGAATTTCCAAGACATAAGTCTACTTTGATATACCTCCACTATTGCTTTTGAGATGTCCAATCCTTTTCTGACTTATGATCCTTTCTAGAAACTGTGATCTTTTCTCTCAGGAATTTTGTGATTTTCTCCTTATCCCTAATGTTCTGAAAACGAATGTTCTGAAAACGCGCAGGATTGTTCCTCTTCTGAGTCTTCTTATAGGGAAGAATCTTGCCATTCAGACAGGAGTCAACCAACTTTTGTTTAAAAAGACAGTCAATAGAATTATTTTAAGCATTGTGGACCACATGATGTCTGTTAGATAAAAAAAAATTTAAAGATGTTACAGATAGGTGTGGTGAAAGGTGCAGAGACAAGTTGTTCTTCAGAAGAGTTTATGAAAAGAGTTACTGCCTCCCACAGATAGCATTTTGGGGCCCTGATGGAGAACTAGGGCCTGCAGTTCTAGAGAACACAGGGAATTTCTTTCTCTTACAGGTTTCTGAGGGGGAAAAAGTTCCACGCCACGCAACATTACCTATGTACTGTGAGTCAGAGGTAGGAAGGTACTGATAAAAGAGTGAGACTGTAATTCAGGTTTGTCTTGAATTTGGGCATCAGAGAATTGGGTTTGCTTTGGGCTTGCGGTGGGAAAGAAGAGGAACTATAAGGGCAGGGAGAGGCTGCGGGTGGGGTGGGCATTTCCTGATCTATCCAAGGCTTCAGCATCTGGTTCTCTTAAAGTAGCAGCTGCATTACCATCACTATTACCAATGGCAGCAGCAGCAGCAGCAGCTAAATATTGTGTATTCGTTCTCCCCCTTTTATTTTCAGCTACATCATGTTAAAGGGAAATATCCAAGACCTACAAAAGACTGCTTTTTCATGAAATCTATGGACATAGTTATTTCATTAACAACATGCTATAGATTTTTTTTTCTGTCTGGAAATATAGGACATTATTAGGCTTTATATTGTCTGAAAATAAGCAACGTACACATATTCTTGTGTTTCATGAAATCTTGCTCCAAATTGTAAACTAATCAATGAAGAGTTCAGTATGTATTCATATTCACATTTTTTCCTCAAGCTAATATAAAGCTACAGAGAAATGGAATTTTCTGCCAAGTGGTTTCTTTGTTATAACTTCCCATGAATTTGTATTGAGCAATAAGTTTTTTTTTGAGAAGCCTTATTAGATCTTAGTTTTTGATTTTTTTGGTTTGTTTGGGATGGGGGGAGGGTTCTAAATGCTTGCCCTAGTCAGTTCAGGGACGCTGTCTTAAATTCTTTGGTGATATCCTTTCCTGCTTCTATTTCTTTTTCTAGATGCTTTTTTTAATCAGATGTTGAGCCCCTTAGATTATCTTTTCTTTCTTACTTTTATTTTGCTTAAAATAAATTTTTTCCATTACTGAATAATGGAAGAATACTTGAATAGAAAAAAATGCAAAATTGAATATTTTAATCCTTTTTTTTATTTCTGAGATATTCTTTGTCCTTCAAGTTTTTCTCAACAGTAGTCTGCCTTTGTTTTGCAGACGAAATACATGTCTTTTGTATTTTTCGAATCTTTTTATGGAGGCATGAATTTTGAACTTTGACCCACTTTGGCAGTATCTGTGTCCCTTGAGTACCCTATTCCCCCAAGTTTTCCTCCATTTAAAATTTTATTTCTCTGGCTTCTATAATGGAGGCGTCTCAGATTTCTATTAACTCTGGCTGCCATTCATATTTAGAAGACAGAGGAAACTGATGAAGAATAAAAGTCACCAAAAATTAATGGCTGCCAGAAATCAGCAACCATCAGATCAGTTCTACCCTTAGCAGAAGAACACAATTCTGAACTAAAAGAAAAGCCAATGAGTTACTGAAGTCCTAAATGATTAACCATACCCTTCTTCGCCCCGCCCCCGCTCCGCCGGTCGGGACGCCTACGCGAGATCCAGCCGGGCCTCAACGCGCGCTCTAGGACCCCCAGGTCAGCCCACGGGGACCCGGCTCCGACTCCCACCATCCAGCCGGAGCCGCGCGGGGGCCGAGGGACGAGGAGCACCTCCCCCTGCGCCCGGGCCCCGCCCCAGCTGCCCTCGGGTTAAATAGCTCCACGCCGACGCGCCCATCCTCCCTTTTCGCCCCACCCCGCTCCGCCGGTCAGGACACGCGTGCGGTCCACCCGGGCCTCACCCCGCGCCCTAGGTAAGTCCCCGTTCAGGCCCTGCCCACCAGTACCCCAGGCCAAATAATTCAGTTTAGTGAAATTGAGAGATCTTAAGAGTTAAAATGACAATGCCAAAGTCAAAGTGCAAATCCATGAGAAGCAACACTCAAGTAAACAAATTTCCCACTGAAGAAATTAATCCCATAATGTTAGACTCCAACAAGAACAAACCCGCGGAAAAAGGCCAAGAAAGCCCCACCCAGGATAAAGACTTTCAAAATATGATCATTACCATGTTCAATACTATGAAAGAGGAAATCCGGGAGGAATTACATAATCGAATCAATCGCTTTGAAGAGCAACACAACAGACATCTGGAGGAGTTGAGAAAAACAGTGCAAGAAACAAAAAGTGGCATAGAACAGTTAAAACAAACTCAAGCAGAGTTTAAAACTGAGCTAAAAGACAAGTTATCTTCAACCCAGAACGCCACAGAGAGTCTTATCAACAGAACTAATGAAGCAGAAAACAGAATTTCAGACCTTGAAGATAAAGTGGGAGTACTAACCAGCTCAATGGAAGAGGTTGTTAAAGCCAAAAAGATACTTGAGAGAAATATCCAAGAGATATGGGACACCCTGAAGAAGCCTAACATGCGTATTCATGGAATACCGGAGCAAGAATCTCAAAATACCACCCCTGAGGAAATTTTTCAAACGATCATCAAGGAAAACTTTCCTCATCTAAAAAAAGAGAGGCCCATCCATATACAAGAGGCATTCCGCACCCCAAACAGATACGACCAAAATAGAAGCACACCGCGGCAAATAATAGTTAAAACACTCCACATTCAAGATAAAGAACTGGTGATGAGAGCTTCAAGGGAGAAAAAACAAGTCACTTTTAAAGGCAAACCTATTAAAATAACAAATGACTTCTCAGTCGAAACAGTAAAAGCAAGAAGAGCTTGGAGAGACATACTTCAAGTATTGAATGAGCAAAAATGTCAACCCAGGCTGATTTACCCTGCAAAACTATCAGTCATGATCGAGGGAGAAAGAAAAATTTTCCAGCACAAAGACAACTTTAAGGGATACATGGCCACCAAACTAGGCCTTCAAAAACTGCTAGAAATGATACTCAAGCGTGAAGAAAAAAACAGGCATATCCAGGAGAACAGAAGGCAAATATAACACCATTAAAAGCGAAGCAATATACTTATAAAAGCTACTAAACATAATAAATGTCTGGAACTAAATGATTAACCATAGATATGTAGAGATTAGATAAAAATTGGCATTAGGAAACACTGGGTCATTTTGCTTCCTTTATATTTTCTAGCCTGAAAACAAGTCCTGTTATTCACCAAGCAGCTAGGAAAATTTCTGAAAGGCAGAACCAGGCCTACTAGCTTGAATACTCAAGAGTACAGAAAGAAATGTTCAAAAAAGGTGGGCCCAAGTTTTCTGTGAATAAATTTCCCCCAGTCTCTGGCTGTCTCCAGAGCTAGGCACAAGCAGGACCCTCCAAGCGGCTCAGCTAGTGGAAAATAAATGAAGATTTCAGCCACTGTCCATTGCAAAGGAAAATAGATTTATGACCTGAATTGAGTTTGGACACGTTAACCACCAGATATTTTAAAAAGTCTGGAAAACTATGAATTCCTGAGCATGGCTTATCAATGTCTGGAAGTTTAAGGGGACCTCAAACATGAGGATACAGATCTCCCTCACAGATCTTTTTGGTTTCCTTGAAAAGCAAAGTACCTCTCCTCTGGATATGAGGTCCTGGTCATTGGCATTTGGAGGGCAGCAGAGCAAGCAGAAAACTCCACCTTCAGAATCCTCATCATCAGTCCCTATGTTACTTCTACCACCAGTACAATACATCTCCTCTTGTGCACCAAGCCTAGCTTCTCCAGGGTCAATTTCTAAGTTAAGGAGAAGGGGGAAATTGTTAGCTCTACAAGGGTGAAGGAGAGACCTAGGACTCTAACTGAACTGTATAGATTTCCAGCCAAGTGCTGGCCTGAGTCCAATGTCAGTCTCACCTATCAGGCCTCAGGGACCTTGCCATTCTCTTATTAGCACTAAAGGTGTCCCTTTCTAGCAAGTGTCCCTTTCTAGCAAGTCAGTAGTTGTTCTTGCATCTGCTTTTCATCCCCCCCAAAGCACAGAATGTGCTTCTTTAAGTCTCTGCAGTATTTTATTTCATGGCAGTCACTTGCATGGGGGTGTTAAGAGCAAGAGCAGGCTGCCTGGGTTTATCACTTAGTGATACAATAGTCGAAGTGATTATTAGGGCAGCATCATAGAGAAGACTGATACATGCTAAGACATCTCCGATGTCTTATCACATATATTATATTTGCTTATATGTGAAGTCTAGCATACAATGATCCATAATTAACCAAATCATTGTCATAAGGCACAAGACTATAATTGGGGTTTGAGAGGACACCTGGCACTTCAGTATAGTCTAACCACAGCAACAGGCTGCCCCAGGAGGGGTTATGGAGACAACCATAGAACAGTGCTAATAAGCAAATCTTTCAGCAAATGGCTGCCCTAGAAAGGCAAGCATGTATGAAGAGAGTTTTAAAGAGCTACTTTCTGATGCCCAGAGCCATCCTTTATGTCTGTTCAAAGAGCGTAAACTGATTCTGAGGCAAAGGCAAAGAAATCCCAACCCACTTCTCTGGCAGATCATTGAGTGATAAGAAGCAGGGGTGCCTTCTGGCTAGACTTGTTCTCCTTTCCTGGATCTGCATGATTTATTCTAGAGCCTTTCTCAGGTGACAGCTGCCCCTCTGTCCTACCAGGCAGTGTCTGCCTGCTTCCAGACTCCCTTTGAGGGAAAACAAAATGGCATTTTGCACAGAGCACTAAGGGGCCACCTTGGGTCCAAGTTTTTCTCCCAATTAGATGGTTAGACAGGAAAATCAGCAGCCTCCCTCCCATCTGTGTCTTTGGCTCTTTTTGTGTATCTAGGACATAAATGAAACCAAGCCTACCTCTTATTCCATTATAAAGATACAGAACTATCCCAGGCCCTCAATTTCTTTAATACAAAAAAAAAAAAAAAAAAAAGAGCCAAAAGAGGCTAAGTATCTAATCAAATACATACACTAGGAAACCAGAGAGGGAAATTTGAAGCAAGGGCTGTCTGACTACTACCCTGAGATTTGAACCAAGTGCTATGCAGACAGGGACCAAGCCCAGGAAGAAAGATCTCCTCATTTCAATTACCCTAGACCACACCTAATGACTCCACCAGTTATGGTCCAATCCCATCTCAAGACTGTTTGACTCAGTCACCTTTCTCCTTGCTTGGGTAACCAATTGTGTGGAGTTTTTCTACAACTTCGAGCTGACCAGCTGCAGGAAATCGATGGTGTTAGATCAAGCCCTGCCACCTTCCATCTGCATTGCAGCGGTGAAATCAATCGATTCCTTCTGTAGTTACTTTAGGTCCTCCTCCTGGGGCAACAAGGAAGCATCACAGCCTGGATCAAGGAACTTTGCCCAGCAGGAGGCAGGCAGGGTATCTGCCTAAAAGCCTCAGGTTGGCTCTCTGGGGCGCTTTCTAAAAGAAACAGACACTTAAAGAAGAGAACAGACAACCCTGCAGCTGCCCTTGCCTCTGTCCACAGCTCTGTTTGTCTTTCTACACTTGTCAACAAACAACTTCACTGGGCCGGTCTTCCCCTCCAGGGACATCATTCATCCCGTCCACATTCAGGAGGCTTTCTTACAAACCTCATCTTAATTTTTCCGGGCAATAAGCAGAAGACTGCCCAGCCCCAAGAACCCCTGCCTGGGAGAAAACTTCTAGAAGTTAGGAAGGAAAGCATTAGGGCTGGTCAACAGCATCTCTGACAAAGGATGAAAACGTGCTTCTGTCCCACCTGAAGAAAGCCTGGTTTTCTTGTCTTTCTTCTTCTCATCCTTTTTGTTAAAGGCCAAGTCTATCTGGGAAAGAGAAAGTTTTCTTTATTATTAATCATTCGCGGCAGGGGAAATTGTAACTCTGCCAATCCAGGTGTCTGGAAAACTCAAACCTCACTTCAAAAAGAATCTTGGTTTTCACGAATCAAAGGGATCATGCAGCACAGGTATAAAATGGATTTATAGAAGGTAGCTTAGCAGAAAAGTAGTCACACACCTGTGGACCTCTCTCCACAGCTTAGGGCATGTGTGAATGGGCCACATGCTCCATAGCAGGGTCCCCCAAAAAGGAATGCAACTTCGGTGCTCCCCCCACGCTTACAGAGAGAGGGGATATCTCTGGGACTTCTATTAGGGACTTTGCTAATCCCAGTGTCCCATTCTCCTGGTAAGATTGAAATCAAGGGACTCCACCCTTAAATTAATTCAGGTTAGCCTAACAAATCACCTTGCTAGGAATCTGCTCCCATCCTCCAGGAAATCTCCTCCACCTAGAGACATACTAATGAGACAAGAGGAATATGAGAAACACATGACCATGTATTTCTTCCCAGAAACTCTTTCAGGAGTCTCTCTTCCACTGAAAATGTGAGCATACGTGGACACTACAATGTTTTGATCATGTAAGTCATAAGCCACCGGCTCCTTGAGTCCTAAGCTCAGAGACAGAAACATTTCCCTTTTCTCTTTTCTGTGCATTTGTTTCCAAAGCCCCACACATGCTTTCCCATGTTTATCCAGGATTCCCAGCTTGCACCTTGGCTCTCCTGTCAGTCCTGTTGTTTTCTGTTTTAAAATTAACATAAGCATTCTCTTTTCCTGTCTCTAATTCATTACCTGCTAGAGAAAATTAACCTGTACCTCTTCATAGTATCACTTCCAAGCAGCCTTGTAGGGATGAGACTTTCAAACTTAGTGACCTGCTTTTTCTTTGAGCTGACTCAGAACTGTGAGTCAATACCCTACTAAGTTGCCAGAAGCTGGAGAAATTCAGTTCCTGAGCCATCCACATGAACCTTTACCAGAGAGAAAAATGCAAAGGCTTCATTCAGGGCTGTGTCAGCCCTTGGATTGGGCACAGGGTTCAGGCACTGCTAGACTCAGAATGAAAGGTTTCTCAAGCCATGAAAATGTTCTTTTTGGAAACCAGGAGGCAATGGTGTTTACAGGAAGATTGCAGCTAACAGCTTCCCTCACCCCTCACCCCTTTCTTTCCTTGTGTTCAGCATTATCACCCATCTATATCCTATGCCAGCTCCTTCCAGGAAATGAATCCATTAAGTCGGTCACTTCATTAGCATGGCATGTAACATTGCTGTAGCACTGTACTAACTAGAGGGCGCTTTGGTGTCCATTCTCATTCTACATGGACAGAAATCTCTTAATATACACTTAGCATGTACCAAGCACTTTGCTGGATTGATAAGATGCCCCCCTATTATGGTAGTATTTAAATATCATCCAGCTGTCTGCTCAGCTTTCCCAAATCACCCTTCCCTCCAGTTTGAAAAATACAGTGGGTGGAGCCCCTGTTTCTGTTGAATTCTGAGGTTTCTAAGTGTTTCAGAAAGGGTTTGTGCCCTGACTGCCATCTCTTTAGTTTTCCCTTTAGTGTCTTACGGAAGTTTCTCTCCAAGGCAACGTCTCTTCATCACTCCCAGTGCCGTCCCCTCCAGAGTTTAGGTAACGGCTTCCCAATAGAATAAACTTCAGGGAATTATTCACATTTTTATTTAGGGCAAAGTTTTCCCTCATTGAATGCTGCCTGATACAAATAGGCCACTGGGAATCACTGGGATGTGGAGATTTTCATTATAGTGGCATTTGCTATATGGGATTGCACCCAAGTTTGAAATTTTCTATTGGCTTCAAATTGAATTCTTTTTCTCCAACCTTCCATAAAGTGAGATGCAATTGCCCCAAAACATCATCACAATTTTTAATAATATGGAACTATTCACCTTCTCCCCCAAATAAAATTACCTCCCTCAGGGTTCCCAGAAAATCTATAGACAGGAATGTACCTGGCACGCACGACTTTAGGATAATTTACCGAGCTCAAGATGCACATTGCATCTCAAAAGCAGCCAAAATGATGTCTCAGGTTTATCTCAAAAAACTAGGAAATGTTGTGCCCAAACTGATATAGGCCAGGTTCTACTCCATGTATATTTTTCACAGTACTCCCCCAGTTCAGCATTTCCCTAACCACCAACATGATGTTCTAGAAAAACCAGTACCCAAGCTACAAAAAAATACTAAAGAATTAAATAAATCTTCACAAGCAGTTTATGCCTGACTCAAAAGTGCTTGTCTTGAGGCACTGTATTTGATGCTATTTCAGATACTCTTAGTCTCCTAGGAGAATCTGTTGTCCATGGAAAAGTCCTCAGATGCTGAAAAGCATCTCCAATAATATGGGTATCAATACCATTTCTGTGAACCCTCCATACAACACACACACACACACACAAATGCTCTACCTCTAAATCATCCATCAAATGTCAAGTTCATGTAAATCCTAAAAATCGAAGTCCAGACCTTCTACCACACCCCAGTCACAAAGTGAGTCTTCAGACTGCTCCCACCAGTCTAAAGGTTAACGTTAAAGGTCACTGGGGTAGGGACGAGAATTAGGACAGACAAGTGAGATAAAAGGGAAAGGTAATTACAGACCAAAACGTGTAAAACATCTACTCACTGCCGGATGTGCCCTTATGCTTAGTGTTCAGTGCTACTTACCTCAATTAAGTTGGAGCATCTCACATTTTGTGGCTGCCCAACCCATGTTACGTAGCTTTGAAACTGTCAGCCCCCCCCCCAGCCCCATCTAAATCTAGGTTGTGCTGGCAGACAGTATGAGCACAACTGCTGATGTGTCAGTCGTGTGCATGGGGTGCCTTCAAATCCACTTCAAATGGGCAGCTGCTTATCGAGACTTTTCCCCAGAAACCGATTTAGCCTAATGATAGTGAGCAGCAATGACTTCTGCTTAATTAGTACAGTAATCAGTGCAAATTCCCCCTCAATGGTGGAGACCCATTTGGCAGGTGCCAAGTGATGCTTAACCAGGTGCTAAAGAGGTGTGAAAAACCTCCACTCTTGTCCTTTCCAGCTAGTTGCCAAATACATAAAGATGAAATGAAGTCTGAAGTACGCCTGGATGGATGAGCTACTTAAAACTTCTTTTGAATTACTGGTAAGAGTCATGGCTACCATCCCAGAGCCCTGCTTGGGTCAGTTCACATGATGACAGCACCAGGGGCAAAGTTGGAAAGAATGGGGCACAAGCTAAACAGAGATGCTGGTGTCTCTGCTTCTGACGCCTCTTCTTCCCAGCCCCCACTCAGCACTTCTCTTCTAGTCATGCATCCCAATTTCACCTCTATTTAAAGCTATAGCTATGTATGCTTCCTTGTACTACACTCTGATGGAAATTGAGAGTGATGGATGAAAGAAAGAAGTGAAGGTAAGCACTAAAAAGAGTAAAAAATAACTTTGAGCGCTAGTTATGGACCAGAGAAGGCCCATGAATTACATACTTAATCCCTCTTGATATCCAGGTTGTCCCAAGCTAAGACAACCCATGCATGATATTTCATTGTAAACCTTGGCCCATGAATGATCATGTATCCTAAGCTGTTCGAACAGGTAGAAGGGAAATATATATATATTTAACTCTAGAGGATGGGATTTCTAGACATGAAGAAGTATTCATATTGATGTAATTGTTGTTCCTGACCTTACAAATATAATGGGAACAAGCCAGGTAGCTGAGCTGGAAATCAGAAGAGGACTGAGCCAGGAAGACTGCAGAGAACTAAATCTTGGACCCCAGCTATATTTTATTGGGAAGCTCGCTTATCTCTAGACTTCTCACTATGTGAGCAAATAAAATATCTACATTCTTTGAATCGATGTGAATTGACCTCTTTGCTATTTGCTGTTGAAAGCATTTTGGTTAAAACTATGACATTCTGGGGGAAGAAATTGTAATGTTCATTTTATGATTCTAAGACCTAAAGTCCGATAGGGCTAAATAACATGACCAAGGAACTGGCTGAGTTATGATTCAAACCTAGGACTGCCTTACTGTCCAAATTATTCCCTGAGGACTGGGAGAGTCTGGATTTACAAGAGTGCACTCATCCCCTTAGCAGCTTTTTGGTAATTTAATCAAGTGGTTTGGAGCCAGATTTGAAAAATTAGGTGACTGGTCAGGCTGAGAAATGGCAACTAAGGCTAAAATTTGGAAGCCTTTTTTCAAGTGAAGGAAGGGTTTTCAAGAATTTGAGCAGCAGCAGCAGCAGCATCAGAACTAGATACAAGTCACCTAAGGTAACTTTTTGAAAAGTCCCTATCCTTTAGATGCACATTTTCTACTATGAGAAAACCTGGATTCCTAATTGACATGGTTACATCTTATACACAATCAAGTCCAAATGTAACTCTCAAGAAACATATCTTACTCATTTCTATTTTTTTCTACTTACACACAAAACAAAATCCAGAGCAATTCCGTTTCCTCATTATGTCTCTGGAATGCATCTTTTCTTTCATTCACCTTGATTCGCAATCCCATGCCCTTCTCTTTCTTCTCTCTTTTAAACACAACTTGCCATTCATTATTTAGCCTATAGCAAGAGCTGTCCTATCTCAGAGTCTCTCTGCTATAGTACCCTAACCTCTCTAAAGAGCTTCCATTTTTCTGACCTTTATAGAAACTCAGAAACCTTCAAGGTAGCATTGGGGTGGAGAACACACTATGCCAGACAAGCATGCAGCCAAATTCTGGCTCTGCTATTAATTGACTATGTTTTTCCATAAATTACTTAGTTAATTCAGCTTCAATTTTCTTATCCTTAAGATGGTAGCAAGAACAAGTGCCCTATTGGATTGGAGGGTTACAAGAGGCAATAAATACTGATTCAGAGTGATTCACTGGTAAAATTAAATAGTTACTCTGGGACCAGATAAATATTTAACATTTAAATTAGCATTGATAGCTCTTACTGTTGTAGTTGCCATGTTTAATTACCTATACTGTCTGGTAACTATTCCATGATTCTTAGTTTCTACTGACACTTTTCCTGTATTCCAAAGCTAGCGCTTTTACCCTCTCCACAATGCTCATTGTAGTTATGCTCTTCTTTGCACTGTGTTCTAAATATGATCCCCAAATTCCCAACTGTGAATATTTGCTCTTTTTGCTGCACCTATCTACAGTGTTTGTCATAGTTTGAAATGTGTCCCCCACAGTCTCATGTGTTTGGCAAGGTCATGGCACCTTGAGAGGTGGAGTCTTGCTGGAGGATGATAGTCACAAGAGATGGACCTTGGGGTGCATTAGTCCCACCCTACCTCTAGAAGAAGTCTGACTTTGTAGCAAGCAGTCTTGCAGCTCTCAGTTTCTGCAGTGACATAGCCTCCTTCAGCTTTGGCCAACCAGCCATGCCACCTTCACTTTGAGAGACTGTATCTCCACTCTGGAACCGTAAGCTGAATAAATCTCCCTTTCTCCCTTAAGTTGTTTGACTTTGAGTGCTCTCTCACAGCAATAGTTAAGAGTAACTTCTACAGCATTCTTCCCATGCCCTTCCACATATCTAATATGATTTCTCATCTAAGGTCTTTTTAAGTCAGCTTGTCTCCTTCCTCTTTGAGTCATCTCTAACTACATCAAACAAAAAAATGCTTCTGCTAAATCCTTTTTACATATCAAGTATCAGCAAATGAGCTGAGGTTGTGTGTTCACAAGTTGATAAATTGCTTGAAGGTATGAACACTGCCTTACACTTGACCCTTTTAGTTCTTAACAAAGACTCTAGAACATGGAAACATAGAACATTAAAAAAACTAAACCATCATCATTGGTATTATTAGAATTTGTTTGGCCATAATTTCTTTAAATATTCATATAATATCTAACATCTGTTAAGCAAAAACTTTCTGGCTATGATTTTTGAGGTTTGGACCATGGATGGACATTTCTGTAGCTAGACATATATTTCTAGCAGAAGTTCAGTGAAGAATATCTTGGGAGATTCTAACCCCATGGATGTTGCTTTGGATTCTCCTGGTTCATGTACCTGAAGATAGGTTGACTGAAGTTTTACTAAAATTTGGGGTGTATAGGTCATTAGTGGTTGACAGCTAGAAACCTTTGATAGGATCAGTAGTTGTAGAACCAGATTTTCTATACATTAATGATCAATCAATATAGAATAAAAATGCTGAGTTTCCTCTTCAGGAAAAGGATCACAGAATGAAATGACACAGATGAAATTCCTTCATTAACTGTAAATAGCAGTTCATGGACTAAATTTAAAGTTGCATCATCCTTCGTTGTTACCTCTGCTAAAAATTTAATCTCAAGGATTCTGTTTAAGGGCAAAGAACAGTCATACAATTCCAGATTTTGTCTATTACCTAAACCGGGTTTGTTCAGTAATAGCTAATATTCTGAATCTTTATAGTATTGGTAAAGTATGGTGTATCTGCGAAGGTATTTCCAAAGACTATTAAATTGGAACCTCTGTCTTAATTACTGTTTTAATCCATGGAAGGACTCAAATTCGAATAGACTATTGGGAGGAAATGGAACTTTAGATAGCGAAAACTTGGATAAAGTAGACCATTGGGAGCATTTTATTTAAAGTGTATGTCTTGGTTCTAAGCATTTCCTATCACTCCTCTCTGATTCCTAATTGCCCATGATGTGGTCACCTCTGTTCTGTCACCTGCTACTGTCGTGATTTTCTGCCTTAGCTTTGACCTACAGGAACCAGTTGACTGTAAGCTGAAATATGAACCCAAATAAATCCTTCTTCCTTTAAACTCTTTCTCCCAGGTGTTTAGGCACAGCAAAAGTCTAACTAACATAGTTACCAACTAGGAAAAAAAAACACTTTGAAAAGTTTTGCTAATTAGTAACATTCCTATAGAGAAAGAACGTGAGAGCTTAGGTATAAGTGAATAAATGTCTCTCTGTGTGATAAATGGCCCAAATTTCTACTGAAGCATCAAGAATGGAGCCCCACCTTCTGAGAATGTCATTAACAAGCTGCATGCATTCATTGTCTCCATTCCACCGGCTCCCCACTGCAGGCTGGAATCTGTGATCTGGGACCAGCTGCTCTGCCAAGCACAGATTTTAATGAGGGACTCTATGATGGAAAGCCATGGCTGCCACCACTTTTCATATTACTAGGGGCTGCTGATTGGCACCAAGGAGGCTTGCCAAGGTCTTGGGGTGCGTGCAAGGGAGCAGTGAGCTGCGCATAGATAGATTTCTTACGTGTTGCTGACAGCCAGTGAAAGCAAGCTATACAAACACAGCTCCAAGCCACATGAAGCCTACAAAATTAAACTTATCTCAATGGAAAATACAAAATTAAACTTAATTCCATTCAGCTGCATGTCATTGCATTTCAGATGAACAGGAGTGAATGAATTTGTTTTTTCATGCAAACCTATCTTCTTCAAAACCCAAATTTGTTCTTAATATACCCTTCACACCCAGAACTACTGAATATAAACACAATATAGCAATGCTTTACAGTTTTTAACATGGTTTATAACTGTACATTTATAAATCAATTCATTAATGAATAATTTTGCTTATTATTTTGCATATTCTATATGCTGCAGAGTAGATTTTTTGAATAGTCATTGACTTAACAATAACAGCCATCCTTCACATGCAATGGAAGGGAATCCTACAAAGAGAATAATAAGTTAACCAGAGCCAGGGTTTAGAATGAGAAATTTTAGATTTAAATCCCAACTCTGACTAAGCATGATTATGCTTGCCTGTAATCCCAGTACTAAGGTAGGTAAGGCAGGGGGATTATTGTGAGTTTGAGGGCAGCCTGAGCTACATAGAGAGACCTTCTATTAAGAACAATAATGATCTCAATTCTGCATATTTCTGACTAGTTGTTGGTCCTGAGGAAATTGTTTTAGTACTAGGCATCTCAGTTTCTTCATCTACAAATGAGAATAAGAAAGGCAATATATTCTGATTTTACCTTCATAAAACGATTTTAAGAATCCGATGAGATAATATTGTCTCTAGTCATACTCCCCAGCCTCAGACTCTTGACACACAGATTCATAAACAAGGTATCAACTAAGAAGTACTCCCAAGGTTACTGGCATAAGGCCCTGCTTTTCCAACAAGTAGAGGTCAGAAGGCAGATGTGAGAGCAGGGTAAAGAATCAAAAGCAGCAAAGACAGCTTAAAAGAAATTGTTTTCTCTCAGTCCTTACCTTGAACACACCACCCCGAAATATATCTCCTCTAGGGCAGTAGTACAGGCTAGGATTCTGTCCTTCATTCTATCTCTCCTCTCTGAAACAGGAGTCAGTATAAGATATACCTACAATTGTGGTGGGGGAACACACCCCAGAGAACTAAGTTAGGTCATTTCTAGGACCTCTTCCAGCTCTATAATTCTATCATTTTGTGACTTTTCCTAATAATATGAAAAGAACAGAATATTGGGAACTTAAATAGATTTGTAGCTTGATGAATAGTTGCCAAGAGATAATTATCTTCTGATTTTCCTCCACTTAGTACTTCACCAATTCCTTCCCTTCCCACTAAGAAAAATCCTAATTGGAGGAGCTTTAATCTCTAAGAAATGACTTGAAACCTGATTTAAAAGCACAGAAGAGCTTTTGAAAATTGAACGAAAAGAAGTTCTCTTTAAGGAGTCTAGAAAAATATAGACCAAGTAACAAGAATTTGCTAGTGTGTTTACAGCACTGCACAAAAGTAAGTGTGTCAGCAACTGGAGTTTTTAACAGCAAGCACTTGGGATTCAGTAGTCTCCCAAAAGCTAGGTCACTCAACCCCAATATACCAATTAAAGGGGTGAGTAATTGTGAAATAAAAAATGAGGGTTACTCAATGTCACAAAAATAAAAACAGATAATGGGGTCTAGTGACTCCATGTCTATCTTTGGGGTAGTGACATGAGTCTGGGGTGACATGAGGAAGAATGGGGCAGGGAGCAAGAGGTATATTTTGCGAAGCAGGCCTTATTGATGTGGGTCTGTCTGCCTGACCCACGTTGTCTTGGTTCCAGTTCTGCAAGGTGGTCCCAAGAAGTCCTCCCTACCTGTCATCACTTGAGGGAATCAAGCTGACTCCTACAAGAGGATCAGTTCTTCTTCAGGCTGAAGTCTTGTCATCATGGATAATTACCCTCCTCTGGGTAGGGGGCAGTGTCCTCAAAGGTTTTGATCTGCCTGGAACCAGGGTGATTATAGGCTGAAGATAAGGAAGGGGAATCAGAGAGGCTAGACAGATACTTGTGAAAGAAGATAACACGCTGACCAGCAGGGGTAGATTGATTCAAACTAAGGAGGCAGACACAAAATAGAGACAAGAGATGTCAAGCTTTTCATTCTCCTTTGAGATGCTTTAAGCACCCAAGGGAGAAGTCTTTTAGAAAAAAAAAAAAAAAACAGCTTCTAAATGTCTGTTTCATGAGTTTGTACTTAATATACAACTTTTAAAGTTACATGTGGATTTGCCAATGAAAACAGAAGGGACCAGTCAATCAGTTCAGCACCACATACACACACATATGCCTTTCCATCTCAAGATTACATTTTCCCATTACGAATTTTAAAAACCAAGATTCGTTCTTACAGTTTAATACGAATATGTGTGTCTGAGTCTGACTATCTTAGAACTAACAGATTAAACTCATGTTTTTGAAACCACAGTGTAAAAGCTGACACCAGAAGAGAAAGCTTCCTGGCATTGTGACTAGGCAGCCAGCCATTTCTTTCTGGTTGCTCTATTTATTCTTTCTTCAGCATATCTACCCAGGAACTTTCTGGGTCCCTATGATAGGAGAAAGGTCTATGTGATCCGAAGAGGATCTATGGTTGGACAGGAAATCTGATTCCTCCTCTCTAGATGCTCCGAGCCCTGCTGGAGTTGCCATCCTGGGATGCCATCTGAGTTGAATAGCCTCAGTCTCTGCTGTTTCCTTTTCTCTGGGACTGGCTCCCCACCATACAGAGCCTGGCAACTTTGCCCTCCTAGATGCTCTCTGTCTTTGAGGAGATAATTTCATTTAAAAGCATGAATTGCTTTCTTGATTTATCGTTGGCAACCTCACCCTTTATAGTCCAACCCAAGTCAGGCAAAGATGATCAACCCCATATTCCTACCACTACTTGGTTTCCTTTTCTTCACTGTTTGCCCCCTTTCTCCAGGACCATGCGGGGAATTCCTGCCTCTGTGCTGCCTTTTCTATGAACTGGCTTCCTGGAGTTTAAACTCTGGCACTAAATGTCTAGCACCTACTTACACCCAGAAGTAAGAGAGGTGCTAGAATGGGAAGTGTGAATGCTTTTACAGAGTTTGGGCCCCAGAACACAATCTCATGGGAGCTGTGTCATCAGCTCAAGGTCACCCAGCCAGCTAATGCCATCTTAGATTTTTTAGGCGTGCTGAAAGCAATGCTCCGCGAGGGAAAAGGAGAGCTGCAATATCATCCTGACACAGGACGCTGTTCATGCAGAAAGCAGGCGGGAAATGCCTACTCGTTAGTATGCTTCTGTGTAGCTGCATCTTTCAAGCCTGATTAATACTTAACGTGATTGTCTTTAAAATCTGTCACTATCTGGCAGCACTCAGATGAATGCCAGTGACAGAAGCACAAATATTTGTATTACTAATGTGTCATCTGCAAGGGTTAGATGATTAATAATTTTGCCTGGTCACCCACAGAGACTGTGTTTTCTAATTTATCTAGTAGAAATGCTAACCAAAAGAGCTTAGAATCAGTGTGGGAGAAAAAAAGGAGGAAGGGCAGACTGTTTGTAGCAGTAAGGGGGCGTGGGGGGAGTTCCCTTTAATTATTGACAGGACAGGCTATTGCTTAAAGGGGCTAGCAGGTAAATGTAAAAGTCCTCAAAGTTTTGCTGTAGTCGGGGCAAATGCTCCTGAAACTTGAATTCTACTGAGTTGAACCCAATCCAAAGAGAGAATACAAAGACTGTGCCAAAGACATTCTTTAAAAATCTGAAAGGGGAGGGTGGGTGGAGATAGACAGAGCCTTTGCTACAGGGAGAACAACAGTAGATTTCTTTCTTTAATTTCAGAGAAAATACATACAAAATACCAGATGCTGCAACTTCAACAATTCAAACAGAGCCACACTGAATGTTTCCAAGCCAGAAAATAAGCATTCAGAAAGGAGACAGGCTACTGCTATATGAGCAGCTGTGTAGTAATTACCAAAGATTCATCTCCCACAGGCAAACCTTAAGTCAGACTCTGCCTTCGAGGCCTTAGGTGTCACAGTGTAGTCACTTTGGGTGCCATGTTCCAGGATTTGACTTCCGGTAGAATGGTCACTCCAATGTGATCGAGCTCTTCTGAATTTCTACATCTTCAGAGTGGAAAAACAGAACTGTGGGTCCACAGCATTTGGGGAATCCTGTTATGTAGCCCAGGCTATCTTAAAGTTCATTATGCAACCCAAGATGATCTCAAACTCTCCATGCTCTTGCCTCAGCCTCCCAAATGTTGCAATTGCAGGCGTGGGACACCGTGTTTGGCTCACAGCATGGGTTTTAGACCTAGATCTATCATTTGCCACATATATGATCCTGAGAAAGTTACTTAACCTCTCTAGGCTTCAGTTTTCTCTCCAGTAAAATGGTGATTTTGAGGATGATATGACTAAGTCAAAATACATTATTCATGGAGACTCAACTTTCCAAGGCTCTCGATTCTTATCCCTTCTGTTCCTTACTCTTGTTCACTCTTTCTCTTGCCTTCTCACAAATCTTTACTTTTTAGCCAATCAATGAATATCAGCCCCTTAAGTCTTCTGTTTTGCATGAATACTGATCATATTTCAAGCACTAGTACAAAGACACTGATCCAAATGAAGACAGACAGTAATACTAACAGAAGATGTCTAGTGTAATTGTCATATCATCATTATCATCAAAATAATAATCGTCATCATTGTTAATTATGTGCCTGCTGTGTGCTGGTTTCATAAAAGATGACTAGCCACTTGTATCCTGTAAAATAAGACCCAATAAATTGCTGACAATGCCAAATTACTCTCTGCTAAAAGAAAATGATGTGTGGGGTATTAAGAGTATAGAAAGGAGAACATGACAGAGAAGAGAGAGTGGCAACGTCCAACTCTAAAAGCTCACCACTGTACTAAAGGAGGCAATCAGTGAGGAAGAGGAGGATAAATGTGTAACAGAACTACAAAGGAAGCATACCTATATCCTCTAACAAAACTGAAAGCTAAGTATGTTCAATTAGTCATGTTCACAGTGTTAGATTCAGTCCTGGATTCACAGTGCTTAGACTTTAGGATGACAGCCATAGAAACTATATCCTGTTATCAAAATGCTAGAAATTTGCCCCTGGGCACTTACTGTAGCCTACAGTAAAAAAAAAAAAAAAAAAAAGAGCAATATCTCTGGAAGACACACAAACTGAGATGAAGGACAGTTAACTGGCTGAAAACTTATGTTTGCACATAGTTCTCAAGAAAAACATGTCACTGAAAGAAAGAGCACTGCCTAGTTAATTTGGAAGGTAAACTGAGGACTAAAACTCAGAAAAAACACATTAATACACATATGCTATATGTCTTGACTTCTAAATAATTAATTTTGAAGTCAATATAGTCATATCCCACTCTCAGATTGTCAGCCAATCTCTGAGAAACAAAAAGTAAAACATTAAAATTTCTTGACTCCTATCTGTGGAAGAGATGTCAACATATTGTCCAGTACCTACAGAAAATATTTTAACCACTTAAAGAAAAGCAGACATTCCTTCTAAATGTGAGCCTATGCTGCTTTGAAGCTGTCTTCTAAGTATCCGTTAGCACTTTACTACCCTAATGAGGCAAGACAAGAGAGAGACTGCCTTGCAGAGTGGTGAGGTAATCTACACTGTGCTGAAGCCCTGCCCACTCGCGAATCCTCTACTCTGACTGTCCCTTAGGGTACCGCTCAGGTTCTCCTCATGCTATTCTCTCCCCATCGAGCAAGCTTCTCCCATGCAGACGCTGCCACATCTCTCTAAAGCCTTGACTCTTCTGTGAGTTTCCAGCCCATTCATTCATCTGTCCTCTGAACATTCCCCTCAGGAAGTCCCCAGCAGAAATGTCATCCAAATTGCCATTATCATCTTCCTTCTGCAAACCCGATCCTCTTGCTGAGTTTCTTAATTCAAGGAATGGTACCAGCTACCCTATTTCCCCATCTAGGACCTGGGAGCTGTCATTCATTGTTCTCACATCTCTCCTATCAGTCATCCAAACCAGAGGTTTTAAACTTCTCCACCTTTTCATCCCCAAGTTCCCACTGACCTTCTCCTAACACAGTTGTCATCTCTTCCTCTGATCCATTCTGTAGTCAGATGATCTTGTAACATGTCAGTCTTATCATGTCATTCTTGCTTAATCCCATCCCGGTCTCCCATTGCCTTTGCTACAAAATCCAAATGTCTTTACTTGGTTTACCAAGGTCCCTCATGACTTGGCTTCATGTATCTTTGTAGTTTCTCTCACTCTCCCCTCTTTAAACACTATGCTCTAGCCATGTTGAATTCTTTCTGTTCCCTTAATGAAATGTCTTCTTTCACTACTAGGCCTTCAAAATTTCATGTCCTCTGCCTGGAATATTATTCTCTCTTCACCAACTAGTTTCCATTATTTCTCAAACCGTTTTTTCTATAACCTCTTCTCTAACCTAGCAAATGAAGCTTTTATACCCTGCAATATATTCCCAGTCATTCTCTACTACTTGAGACAGTATAAGTCATGCTATGACAGTAGACTTCCAGATTTTAATGACACCACACTATAGCATTTTATATTTTAGTTTTTAATTCAGAAGTACTTTCAAGATAACAAAGAATTTCAAAACTAAAACTAGAACTCTATATAACCTTCATAAAATGTGTCTATTAAAATTCACCCCATTGCTTTAGTATCCAAGAGAAAAATTACATGAATATGGCCCTTTCGCTGATAAACATTTCAATGCATATATGCTAAACCAGGGAAGGTCTAATTATATAAACATAGAACTGTCATCTTCACAGTGTAACATCTATGCAGTACTTTTTTTAAAAAAATTAAAATCTATTAGACATCTATTTTTTCATTTTGTGAACTGATCTAATTACATCCTTTGTAGACTTGTTTCCCTTTCCAGTATGGGATCCAGACAAGGGAGGGTATTACATTTCATAGACATTTAGTTTCCTTTAATCTGGAACATTGCCACAGTCTGTCTTTGTCTTTTATGACATTGACATTTAAAGCTTATTTCTCATATCATAGCTTGAGACAGACTCCTCGATTTCATAGTTGTCATCTCTGGAATACGCAGTCAGCCAAGTCAAGGGAAGGTATGAGTAATCTTGAGATGAAGACACTTAGTCTTCCACTCACGTGGTGCTGGTGGAAAGTAACTACACATCCCTATTGAAGGGAAGGATCCCAAGAAAGTGGAAAAGCAAATGAGTGTGCTGTGAGGATGCCTACACTCCTCCAATCATGAATTTACCAAGTCCTTTTATAATGAATATGTAGAGTTTCAACTCGGTCAAAGCAAAAACTGCCGTGGTCACTGGCATTACTCATCCCCTGCTGTGGTACTTGGAATATAGTGCTTCTGAAATATTGGCTGAGTGAGTGAATGAGCAGGTGTCTTGAGTTTATCTGTTGTCTCAGATATCAAGCATCTATAATCATACCAACATTAGTCTAATCCTAGAATGCTCAAAATGTAGATATTGAGTATAGTCAAATGATTGCCCTGAACTCTAGGCAGTTAATTACAGAATCAAAATGAAAACCTTAGGAATGATCATAAATAAAGTCATAGTCAAAGCGCATGATGGTGCTTTGAAAATGTGCTCCTATAATTATCTACAAACCCTAAGAAGACTACGTGCTACTAGGTAGGATATGTAATTGCAGAAAAGCAAAGATAACATTTAAGTCATGTAGATACCAGTCCCACCTCCAAGTAACTTCAATAACTTCTTAATGTTCTTCATCCCTTTTATAAGCCCTTGGATGGGGTAATAGAATGAGCATATATATTCAGGTTAATAAGTAGTATATGATACCCTGAGGATCTCAAGCCTACAGCTGTGTAGACACACTCATCATCATTAAGTTGACAAATACTGGCTATATCAACATTAGTGTTGAGACCATGGGTTGCTTGTGCTTCCTTTCTTTTACTTGTGGCCTGATCAAGTCCCAGCTCCACTAAGCTGCCACTGTCTGCTTTGCTGCTCCTGTTTCAAGATCCAAATCCGTCACTGAGGTGTTTTATCCCCAGGCTTTGGCTTTGAAATCTCTCACTACATTTGTAATGAGCTATTTCCGTGTCTATTTCTCACCTGTAGCTCTGGGAGATAAGTTCTTATTTTCTTCACCTTTATCTTCCCCAAGTTGGCATGTTAATTGGCCAGAGTGGGTACATATCTGATGGCATTGGCTTCAAGGCCCTTGCACACTTCTGTGGTTTGCTACTGAGAAAGCTCAGCTTTGAACTACCCCTGAAATTGGAGTCGAGTTGAGACATCTGAGTGGATGTGATTGGGCATACAAAGGCTGAGGAAATCTATGCATCATCCAAGCAGCCCGATAATGTTGGCTTTCATCGTATTTCTTCCCTTAAACACAGCTCAGTTAGCTCTTTTGTAAAGGCTTTACCTTGAACATCTCTTACTAATTAAGCCCATTTCTCCCTGCCATTCTCTTTGTACTGCAAATGGGATTCAGCCCTAGCTGCTGTGTGATTTGTAGTCACATAAGTTACAAAGGTGGGGGTGCCCAGAGAGCACTCTGAAGGCAGTGGGAAAGTAGGAGAGAAGAGTGACAAATGGTTTATTTGTTCTAAGTAAGAATTACATATCCCCTTCTGGACTGTCTTACTAAGTACTAAATTATTTTACCATCAACCCCCTTCCCCCAAATAAGTATTAGACATTTGGAGAGTTGTAATGGATTAGTACATTTGCAAAACAACAGGAAATAGTATCTTTTTTCAGACTTGAATTTTCTTAATAGCCAGCATTCACGTAATGGATTATTTTATGCCAGTTACTGCTTTGAGTACTTAATCCTTACATTACCTTTAAGAAGCAGATACCATTATTATCCCTCCTTACAAAGGGGGAAGCAGAGGTCCAGGGAGATAACTGAGTGTTGCATTACTTTTGCTGACATGACTAAAGAAACATCTTCTCACCTTAGACAGGGCATGGACAGACCACAGACATGATTCCATCCAGGTCCAGCTTAGTGAACTGATGAGTTTATTGGGATCACTTACAAAAGCATGAGCGAGAGAGACTACGTAAGGAAGCGTGGAGGACTCAAAGGCAGTTGAATCAGGATGTAGATTCATAAACGCGACATCACTGATGTCCCCAACCCTAGACAACCTTCCACCTCTCATGTATTCTAGCACTCTCAAAATTATGAGCAGATCTCAGGAGAAAAGGAATAGTGGCTGGAATCTTTCTGTTTCTGCTCATTCTATCATTACCATCATGACAGATCTAGCTATAACTGTATATATCACTTTGCTATTTTGTTGCCATGACTGCAGGTCAAGGTCTCCTGCAAGTCACCACAGCAATTCTGCATCATGACAGCCAGTGGTCATGTCAAGCTGGGAGGAAATAGCTCTACTACAATATTAGATTTTAAAACACTGTGTGACAAAGCCAAAATTTGAACTTGGCAATTTGACTTCAGAGCCAATATACTTAACCTCTATATCAAAAACTCAAAAAGAAAGAGAAAACAGATACTAAATTTCCTCAGTAAGTGTTCAGTCTGAATATTGCTGAATATTGGTCTGTCTCCTTCTCTCTACAAAGAGTTAAGGATAGTTGCTTTGTTGTCTGGATAGAAATATTGGTGGTAACGCCCATAATAGATCTACTAAGGGAACTCATAGTATGCACTCCAACAGCAATTTTTGTCATTCTTTATGTGTCACCAGACACAGATGAACTCTTTTAAACCCAAGTTCAGAGGTATCAGATGGCCATTATTAATATTTATAGTTTTTAATATTGAAAATCCAGTTTTAAACAGCAAGCATCATGGATCAAAGTACATAGGAGAATTGTCTGAAATCTACCTGGCGCTCCCTGAAGCTTATGGAGTTTTGGTCACTTCTCAGTATCAACCGGACTCAGGGGGCCCTTAAGCACCTCTAGACCCTTTGAATCTAGTTAAGGTGAGTTTGAGTATGATCTAGGCTCTAGATCTACTTTATTGCCAATTCAGTCCCCAGGACCCTATGGTCTCTCTAGAACTCTCTGGATTGGGGAGGACCAGGTAAGACCCCCTGGAGATCAGAATGGAAAGAGGTCTTTTGGGAAGAAGGGGTGGAAAAGAGCGTGAGGAAAAAACTCAGTTCCCAAGCCCTCTTAATTGTGTGTAGCCTTAAAAAAATCTGGAGTAGTTGGGTTCAAAGATGCCAGACCTTATTGAAACTATTTTTCGTGAAAGAAAGAAAAAAAAACATAAAATTTATAGCTCCCTACCAGGACCTTGTATCACACCAAGCTCCTAGCCAGGTCATAGATGCCCCAAGGAAACAACAAGTAGAAGAAAGGGAGATTAAAGATGGAGACCCCTTGGAAGTTTAGCTATGTGGGGTGCATCACTGAAAAATGGGCGAGGATGATCAAACAGGGCTGTCTGTTTTGCCTGGGGTCTACTAAGGAAAAAGAAGAGCTTCAGATGTTTCTGAGGGCCACATTCTTTCAACAAGAGATGTCGAAAAAGTGGCACCAAAGCTAATGCTTTGAGAACGAAGTTGAAAGGGGTAATCCTGATGTGTGGGTTTGTCAGAACAGGATGAAAACTGTCACTAGAAAAAGAAAATTGCTTATGAAAGGGCATCAGCCTTTCTCATCTACCTACAAGAGTAAAAGGAAAAGCATCTGCTCAATGGCTGAACTTTTGCTTAAAAAGCAAAGAAAAATCTATGAACAGGGAGAAGTAACTAACTCTGCTCAGGGCAAGGATTTGTGGTCAAATTAACACTTCAACTTGAAGAAATTGTTGTTAAAATCTCCAGACATGAAATTAATATAATTCGGTAATAGCCCTGAACTCAAATCTCTCAGCAAACTGAGGGGAGGAAAAGAAAACTAGACTGGACCTCATTAAAATGAAAGGTATAAATGCCAACCTGCAAAGAATGCCAAGAAATTAAAAGCACTGAAAGTGCAAACTCAGGCAGAGGCAGAAAAGTGGACTGGACCATGGAGGATTCTGGGCTCAGTGCGAGAAGCCTGCACTTGTATCAGGTCATCAGCAGCTACACAGTCGGAGACAAATGGCACAACGCAATGTTGTCAAACCATAGCACGATCCAGCACACTCTGTGCAGTTCATGGAAACACAGTTGTCAGGATCCCACAGCGAATGTTTTTGATTCTTTAGGTGTGGAGTTGACCCAGAAGTGCACTTCTGTTCCCAAGGGGAATTGATGCTGCTGCCCAAGGGTCGGACACACTTGGGAACTCACTGAGATCTCCCTGAGCCTCACTTTCTAAGTCAGGGAACACACAAGGGAAAGAGATGGTCTTGAGCTGTCACTCTGTTCTAAAAGTCTGTAAAAAGAGCAAGCTGGAGAAAGGTGGGTGGGGATGGGGGTCAAATAGAATTTGCTCCACCACAGCATAGATGATTCGTGTGGTCTTTACTTCCGGAAGTATTGTGCAAAGGCATAGCCATTAGAAAAACTCAGTGTGTTTTTTTTTTTTAAAGTAAAAGGTAACATGAAAAGTAACATCACTCAAAAAACCAAAATGCCCATCTAGTAAGAGTCCTGGCCCATTTGTGAGGAACTACAAGTAATGAGGAAGGATGGGAGAGTAAGTTGGTTGCCACAGCTGTCTCCACTGATCACCAGAATTGATTGGGCTGATGTGGCTGGCTAGGCAGGTGCCCCCTTCCTCCCTCACTACTCCATGAGTGTCCCTCCTGAAACTGTGCATTTGGCCGAAGAGGACAACCTTCCCCAAACAGAGGACTGTTTTCTTGGTCAACTGTACATGAGTAGCCCTGCTCCTCTGCTGCAATTCAAACAAGCTCTCAAGTGATGAGGAAACATGCTCTATTTATGGTCCCCATAATAGGAGGATTATCTAAAAAGATAGACATCATCCTGTTTAAAGATAAAATGTGAAGTCAGTGAGTCAGTGGTTAGATTTTTCATGCTTGACCATCTTCGCATGCCACTATATGAGCATTAGCTACATTTGGCTTCTTGCTAGGAAAAATTAAACTGAAAAATAAATAAGTAAAACATTTTTAAAAATCCAGAATCCATTGAAGAGCATGATAGCTCCATGCTCGATTTTGCTTATTATTTGAAGAAAACGAAGTGATGAACTTAGAGCATACTTGGTCTATTGCTCTTGCAATTATTTGGAGGTATGCATCTCTTGCAACCATAGCATCAGTGTAAGCATGTGTAAAAACTTTAGAGCGAGGTAACTTTAGGGAAATGTAATATAAATTTTATATTGTATTTATAATTAGTCAAGTTTATAGGTTTTTAAAATTAAATCTATGGAAATTTCTTAGAAAAACTTGTATACTTTCTGCATGACATTTATATACTAACTCCCCTATAATCCTTGATCCCCCCAATAAGTTTCATGTTGTAAAAATTTTATTTTTAGATGAAACAATATATAATATACATATATTATAGCTACACATATATGTATATATGCATGTATATATGTGACTGTGTTTGAAAATACATCTTTAGAATGAAGCAAACCTAAGTTCAAATTTTTGGCCCTACCATTTGGTAACTAATAGAGATTAAGCAAATTACTTACCCCATGACCTCAGTTTCCTCCTATAGAAATAAGATTAAGATATTAAAAATCATGCCTCATAAGGTTATTGCAAGGGTTACATGAATTAACAATGTATAATATGCCACCACATTTATAAAATTGAAGCTATTATTCTAAAATAATGTAACATGGTTTTCCATTAAAATGTTTTATAAATTATGTGTGGAGTGCTAATATCTATTAGTTGACATAATCAGTTTCCAACTTCAGGTTTCTATTTCCAAGCTTAACTTCCAAAAATTAACATGGAAACTACCAGATTCCAGGGGGAAAAATGTCATTCAAAGTACCCACCTAATAATAAATGACCATGACCAAAGAGAAATAGGATAATTTTATGAGTTGGTCCTTCCTGTTAGGTCGTGAGCCATAAATTATATCTAATGATTCACATTTGAAATGGTCTCTTTGAACAAAATTTATGACCTTAACAATTAGATTTTTGATTCTTTTACTATCACTTTCTACAGAAAGCTCCACTACCTAATTGCTATTTCCACACACATCCTCTTTCAAGTTATCACCTGGACATAAATTCTTAGGTCCATCCAATCGCATTTACAGATGGCTCAAAGCATTAAATTAATGGCTGTGTGTGAAATAGCTCAAGCTCTGTCTCAAGCTGCAGTTCCTAACCAAGGTCTTCAGTTTTATATTGGCCAATAATTGACTGCATCGATTCAATCAGCAAGCATTTAGAGAAGTGTTCCACATGCAGGCCTCTGGGCTGAGCACTCTGGAGGGAAAAATGGAGGAGAGCCTCAGAGGAGAATTAGCAACTCACATAGCTATCATAGGTAGAGAGTGGACACATAAAGAGTGGACATAGAGGACAGCTCCAAACAGATAACTGTTTAGAGAACAATGAGAACTTCGCACTTAAAGCAACCCAGAAAGACAAAGTGAGGAAAACTATGCAGCCCCTCAGTCACACACACACACATAAAGTGGAACTAGATCTCTGTGAGACATCATAAATTGAACCAGGTAATTCCAAGATAATACACAAAGGTATTTAAAACACAAAGGTGGGTTAGCATGCTTATATGCCAAGTACTAAACCAGCTATCTCTCTCTTATCCAGGACTGGTCCCATCCACACTAGACTGGGTTTTCCCATGTCAACTAGATAATCTCCCATAGGTTGGCTCAGAGTTGCCTTAATTAATAACTCTTCACAGATGTGTCTATAGCCTCAACCCTTCCATTGTCAAAGTTGACACCTGTATCTAACTGGCCCAAATGGGAAATGTAAATGAATACACAATAATAGTTAATATTAACTAATATTTACTGCATACCTTCTGTGCACTAAATACTTTCTGTACTTTTTTGTGTTTTCTTATGTAACATTCATTTACCAATATAATTTCCTGTTCCTTGCCTCAGCCGGGCCTGGTGATACATACTTTGAATCCCATCACTGAGGAAGCTGAGGGAGGAGAATTCAAACTTGAAACAAACAAACATAAAATCCTTGTGTTAAAGAACCTACCAATTGAGTTGGAGAGATGGATCGGGGGTTAAGATCTGCCTTACAAGCAGAAGGTCCTGAGTTCAGATCCCAAGTCTTATGTAAAAATGCCAGGCAAAAATGGCAGCAGACTAAACTTCCAGCCCTGGTGGCCAGAACCTGAGAAATCCCCAAGCGAAGAAAAAGGAGGTAGAAGCAATCTAGGATGATTCCCGAAGTCACCCTTGAGCCTCCACAGGACATGCAGTACTTCTGATCTATTTGCATGTACACTGAATCAATAAGTTATAAAAATGTTTTTAAAAATAACCTATCAATTCATAGCTATTGTTCTCAGTTGCCCATTTCCAGCCTCCCTGCTTTGCAAAACCTATCATAAAACTATGCAGCCCCTCAGTCACACACACATACACACGCACACACACACACACACACACACTCTTTGTGGAGAGATGATTTATATGCAAAAATCTATACCTAATGTACACAACTTGATGAAAATAGAAATAAAAATATATATGTGAAGCCACTACACTCTGAAATAAACATGCCCTTCTTTTCAAAAGCTTCTTTTCTCATTTTTGCTTGTTATTGCTGTGTTTTCAATAAGAACATTCAAGATCCAACCTCTTAGCACATTTAGTACACATTACAATATTGTTACATGGGCACTGTGCTGTATAGAATAGGACTATTTATCTTATGCAAACAAATGTTTGTACTCTTTGGCTATATATCTCCATCTTTCATTTTCCTAAGAGTCCCTGGCAAGCACCATTTCATTCTTTACAAGCTTGCCTGTTTAAAATTCATGATACAAATGGTATCACATAGTACACATTGTTCTGCACTCAGCTCATTTTATTTAGCATAACACACACATATACACTCACATATATATCACATATTTTCTTTATCTGTTCATTTGTCAGTGAATATATTGCTTCTGTGCCATAATTGTTGTAAATGGTGTTGGAAAGAGCATACAAATACAAATGCATAGTTTGGAATTTCTGAATCCTATGGCCATTCTCCTTCAGTATTTTCATATCAATTCCATAGCAACTGTACCTTTTACTTTCTCTAGTAACTATTATCACTTACTAATTTTTGATTTGGGGTTTTGTTCTTTAAAAATGTTCATCCCACAGTGTGATCATATACCACATCATGGTATGATTTGCATTTCCTGATCAGCAACTATAAGCAAATCTGCACACACATTTTGTCAATTCGTATATTTTCTCTCTAGAGAAGTGTCTAAATCTTTTGTACAGTTTTATTCCAGTTACTTATTGCTTTCCACTGAGTTGAATACTTTAGAGATTTATCAATTATCAGCAAAATGATTTGCAAGTATTTTCTACAATCTGAAAGCACCTTTTACTCTACGATTGTTTCCTTTGTTTTCAAAAGATTTTACTATCACATAATCTCACTTTTCTATCTTTTGTTTTTATCAACTGTGCCTTTGATGCCATATTTAAGAAGTTATTGTCAGGGCCAAACATGAAGCTCTTCCTCTTTATTGTTTTCTAAGAATGCTATGATTTCGCAGATTAATATATTAATATGTTCATTTGTTTGTTCATTAATTTGCTCATTTGTTTTTGATCTGGTATGACTATTTTTTCATATGGAAATCCAGTTTTCCTTACATTTACTGGAGAGACTATACTTTCCCTCTGGTATATTTCTGGTACCTTTATTGAAGATTAGTTAATTATATATGCATGTGTTTATTGCTGGATTCTCAAATATGTTCCATTGGTCTACATATCATTGTGGCAGTACCATGTTGTTTTGACTCTGTGGCTTGGTAATATGATTTGTCCTTATTATTCTTGTTGAAAATATTGTTATTCTGGATCTTTTTCAGTTTCATATGAATTTTTGGATTCTTTCTGTAAAAATAGTTTGGACTTTGATAGACTGCACTGAATCTGTAGATCACTTAAGGAAGAATAGACAAAGAAATTAAAGGCAAATGAATAGAAAAATATTCTGTTATGGCTTGAAATAATTAATATTTTAATATAATTTTCATATACACTCCCTCATGTCTATGTCTTATTATTTTTCTTCTTTTTGGTATTAATATAAGATTTTTAAAATTTTTCCTTCCTTGATAATGTTGGTAAATACAGAAATACAACAGTTTTTTTTTTTTTAATTTCAGCTCATACAAACTTATTAGGTACACCAGTTCCCTCCCTTCCTCCTCCTCACCCCGTACCCCCTGCTCCTCCTCCCCACCTCTCTCCCTCCCCATCCCCCAGTGCCTCTGGCCCCAATTCCCAGAGAGTCCTTTCTTGTGCATGCCTGATTTTCCTCTGGGCCCTCCTCTCCGATGACGTACAAGGACCCAGTGGCCTTTCCCTGAACCCTTTCCCGTGTTCCCCTTAGGTATAGGAACACTGCTGTGGCTGCCAATCCTTTACCTCCAAGGCTCTTGGTGCCTTTAGCAGATGCTAGACTTTGTGAGGTCAACAGTGTGTTGGACAATGCGCAGGGCATGCAAAGTCCAATTATGATTGCTTCAGCCCTAACTAGTATAGAGTATCTTATATATCATTGCTCCTCCCATCCTTTTGCTCTTACACTCTTACCGCCCCCTCTTCTGCAAATTTCCCTGAGCTTCAAGATGGGGAGAGACTAAGCTGGCCTAGTTCTAGGTGGTTGATATAGAGTCTCTGAAATTCTGGATTGTGGTTTGTTGATTTTCTTTTGCAGTTTTGCTGCTCCTGCAATGCCCTTCACTCCATCCTGGTGGGCATTGTATGTTATCCCCTGGCCAGAGACAAAAAGCTGTTAGAGTCTTGTGATAAAAGCACATTCAAAGGTAGATGTAATAAAAGTGGGAAACCATACTAAGGGAGGGGTCTATCACCCATTTGCACAATGGTTACTTTTTAATCTGCCAGACTATATGCTCTCCTCTTCTGGTGAGATCACACCCCCTCAGTAGTAAATGATCAGGAACAAAAGTCTGTGAACTTAATCAGATGTCTCATTACTTATCTGGGTCCTTGATGGAGGCCTATTTTCCCTGCTGTAACATGGTCCCTTCTCTCCTTGTTTCTGGTGTGGCCCTCCTACCTCATCCCTCCTGTTCATAATCCTTGCAATTACTGTCTCTAGGTGGGCTGGGTGGGTTTGGTACTAGGAGCCACCTATTAGGGAGTACATACGGCGCTTAATTTTCTGGGTCTGGGATACTTCGCTTAATATAATTGTTTCTAATGACATCCAGAAATACAACAGTTTTTAAATCCTGCAACTTTTCTGAATTCATTTACAATTTGTTGCACTTCTGGTGTGTTCTTAAAGTTTTTCCACATATAATATCACATTCCCTGGAGACAAAAAATTTAATTATATTTCTGATATGCTGCCTTTTTTTAATTCTATGTGGTTCTTTATATGTTGAACATAATTAGTAAGAGTGATATCTTGATTTGTTCCAGGTCTCAGAGGAAAAGCATTCAGTTTTCACTATTGAATGCACTGTTAGCTGTAAATTCCTTCTATAAGGCCTGTATTATGCTGAGGTAAGTTTCTTCTTATTTACCTTTTTAAGACATTTATCCTGAATGGATTTTGAGCTGTTTTCAGCATCTATTGAAACAATTGTGAGCTGTTTAAAAATCTTATTGATTTGCATATGCTAAACTGTCTCGGCATCTTATCAAAAAAAACACAGTCAGGATACGGTATACCTTTAATATGCTGTTACATTTAATTTTCCAAAATATTGCTGGAAATGTTACATACATGTTCATCAGGGATATCTGCCTATAGTTTCTGTGTGTGCACATTGTCTTCCTGGCTTTGGTAGCAGAGTGACACTGATCTCATAAAAATAGTCTGGAAGTATATTCTATTCCTCTAATTTTGGAGAGAGGTTAAGAGTGATTTTATAATTATCTCTCTTGACTTCCTTTTTCAAGTCACTGTAAAGAATTATTCAGTGATATACTCTCCTTCATTGCAGAAAGTCTAATAAACTTCACTGTGCTTGGCTAATAGTATTGTTTAGTTATATTTTGAGATTTTGATACTTGACATATTGCTATATTCACATTTTACAGTTTAGGTACAGAAAGGTGAAATTCCTTGTTCAATATTCCCAGATGAAATGACAGAGCTGAGATGAAAATTCAGACATTTCTGGAACTAGAATTTGACTTTATAATCAAAGTCTTATGGCAATAAATGTAAGTCAGGAGTTTGAACCATTTTGGTACCTAAAGAGATACTCAAAGTTTATTTTTCCTAAAACTTTCCTATGCCCTGCACAGCTTAGGAAATCCCTGTACATCACTATACATGAGGCCATGTACCTGCTGGTTAGTTTGTTTGCTTGCATACGTACATTGCTCTCTTGCTTGCTTATCCTACATGTATGTTTGAGTTTCGATACTTTCACTATGTAGTACAGATTGGTCTTGAACTTGAGATCGGCCTGTCTAAGCTTCCCAAAGCTTGGAATCATAGGCAGGTACCACCAGACGTTCTGTTTTAATGTTTCCAGAATTGGCTTCTTGTTTGTTAAGTGCACTTCATGACTCAATTGAGCATTGGGCACTTATAAAAGAAAAGACACGGGGCTGGAGAGGTTGTTCAGGGGTTAACCCTCTGCCTCGCAGGCCGAAAGTCCTAAGTTCGGATCCTAGACCCCACGTATAGACGCTGGGCGGAGGCGGGGGCGGCCTGCGCTTCTGGTCCTGGTAGGGCGGAGCCTGTGAATCCCGGGGCAGAGTAAACAAGGAGGAGGTGGAGGCAGTCCATGGTGGTTCCTGAATTCGCCCATGGTTCTACACACACACATACACACACACACACACACACACACACATACATACACGCGCGCACACACACACACAACTGAATAAAAAAATTTAAAAAAAAAAAGAAAAGACACATTTTAGGAACATGAATCTATCCCATAGTTCCTTAGGCCTGGTCTATGCCTAAGTATTTCTCTTCATATATTTTTTGAAAAGATAGACAACATTCACAATCCAGAGTCCATCTTTGTGATGGAGTTGGCTTATTATTGTTATAATATTAATCACTCCATATAAGCCATATTTCAGCTCAGCACATCTCCTTGCGTTTCATTTTGTGGTATGCGGGGGGAATAAAGGCAAGCTTTGGGAATCTCACCATACCATGTACCATAGCACTTAAAGTTATCACCCTGCATTTAAACATTTATGCCCAATTTCCAGACTTCTGTTCATCTGAGCACAGCCTGCTTCCCACTGATTGTTTCCTAAGGTTATTACTTCAGAAGTAGGAAGGAGAGTACAGAATAGTGAGGGGGAAGGAAACTAGAACTCACTGACTTACGTCCTTCTGAAAACACAGCAAAGAGTCCAAGATCTAACCTCCATTTTTTTCTTGTCTTTTTACATTTATATATATAATATATATATTTTATATATATTGTATATATATATATTATATACACACACACACCATTTTGGCTCAATTGTGCTGACTAGTACTAAGTTAACTTAGAGTTTTAAAAACCTCATTACTAATCATTGTTAATAATCTTAATCAAGAAGTTTCATTTTTAAGTCTCATAAATCATGTATTATCCTTTTAAGTCAAAAATATGATTGGAAAGGCATTAGTTTCCATCATGAACATATTCCAATGCCAGGTCTCTGCCCTCACTAATGTGTCTTCTGGAACTCCTGCTTCAGATCTTCACACAGCTACCTTTAACGTTCACTTTTACCACCACCTAATCCTAGAGCCTCTACCCAGCCACTATGCAATTTTTAAGTCCACAGCCTATTTGTTCCCCCAAATGAACAAGAATTACTCTAGATAACTATGTGCCACTTGATGATTTGCATATCTTCTCATCAAAAGAAAAATGGTGAAAACAGGGGAAAATTAAAATACACATATAAAGAAATATTCATGCGTAGACGAATATCTTGTTTGAATGCTTTGGTTCTAACTTAAAGTTTACAAAGTCATCTCGAGTAGTTCAGTGGTACAATGAATAACAGGCCTGACTATGGGACAGGAAGTCACTGGGAGAACTTTAAGAATTTGCTGCCTCAAAGATATTAGCTTAACTCCAAATTCGCATCCAATCTAAACTCTAAATCAAGTCTTCCTACTAACTATGCTAATTTTTTAAAAGCGGAAATGGTAAGATAATGAGTTCCCAGAACACACCTCTTTGAGCCTCCATGCACCAGTCGCTCAGTGAATTAGATACAAAGCACACTCTCATATCCTCTTCCTAGAGCCTCAGAATTCATTTTTCCCTTAACCAGAATTATTCTCCATCGCTGAGCAATTATCTCCCTCCTCTATACAAAAATGGAATTTTCCTCTCCTAGTTGCTTACTACTTATCCCAGTCCACAGTTTAGTGTAAGCATGCTAGTTTCTTCCATTTCAAAGCAACTTAAATTCATGAACTAAATACTGTTCCTTTATGAACCACTTCAGATACAGATTCAGGATCCCAGTCCTTGCTACTGAGGTGTTGCTCAATGGATTAATCTGGCTGTAGCCAGAGATAGGAGCTGGAAAGGTGGAGAAAACAGAAGCCGAGAAATCATTTCAGTGTTGGCGATAATATGCTATTGTGCAATTAGAAGAGGCTAACCACAATAATAGCTGTAGCAATGCAAGGGGAGTACTAAACTGAAAGAAAATTTAGAGAAAAAAATAAGTATAGCATGGGAAATGATAGCATGTGATTTTGAGTGGCAGAAATGATGAATCCGTCACCAAAACTCATATCCTCTATAGTCTTGTAGAGTGGCTTTCTAGTTTGTGACTGTATCTCTCAGCCTCCCTTTTACCTCAAAGGCTTACACGATTAGCATTCACCATTGAAATGTGAAAGAAAGTGATACCTGTTGCTTCTGAATCGATGTGGTTACAAAGTGAGTGAAAAATCCCCATGACTTTTTGTCCAATTAGCCATCTGGAAAGAAAGAATCCTAGAGTTCTAAAAGAGAACCATGTCTATGCTCCTGAATGGCAATCCAGCTGAGAACACTGATGTTGTACTTTCAGATTTAACTTGCTATTGTGTTGAGACATTGAGATTTCATGTTTGTCTGCTAGAGCAGCTAATGTTACCTTAATATTGAATTGATTGACAGAAAGGGAAAGGGAAAGTCGTGGATGCTTTTGAGCCTGTGGTAGCATAACATTTTGAAGAATAGCAGTACTATTTTAATATAATGTAAGATTTCAATTGAAGGAACATTTAAGGGAGAAATGTCAATACTTAAATGAATAGCATCATCATGTGAGGAAATTGACAGAAACTGGATATCAGGAGGTTCAACTCTACCATTGGCAGCTATCTTTAAAAACTTACTTCACTAGCTTTTTTTTTCCCCTGAGGCAAACTCTCAGGTATCTCAGACTGGCCTCAAACCAGCGTGTGGTACTTAGAACCAAATAGGGTTTTGTGCATCTCCAAACCCCCCTCACATCACTCTTTGTCCTCAGATTCCTCTTCTTTTTTTATTTTTTATTTTTTATTCCTGCTCATACAAACTTAATAGGTACCCCAGTCCCCTCCCTCCCTCCACCCCTTCCTGGACCCCCTAGCTCCCTCCCCTCTTTTCCCCTTCTTTCCCTCTCTCCCTCCCTATCTTCCAGTGCCTCCCCTCCCCCATCCCTGGGTCATCCTTTAATGTGTATGTCAAACTTTCCTCTGGGTCCTCCTCTCTGATGAGGTGTAAGGACTCAGTGGCATTTCAAAGAACTCTTTCTTGTGTTCCCCTTAAATATAGGAACACTATCATGGCTGTTAATCCTTAGCTTCTAAGGATCCTAGTGCCTTTAGTCCATGCTAGACTTTGAGGGGCCAATGATATGTTGGTCATTGCGCACATCATGCAGAGTCCTATTTTGATTACTTCGGCCCTAACTTGTATGGAGTATCTTGCACATCATGACTCCTCCCATCCTTGTGCTCTTACAATCTTATCACCCCCTTTCCACAAATTTTCCTGAGCTTCAGGATGGGGAGACATTAGGCTGGCCTGATTCCAGGTGGTTGATATAAAGTCCTCAGATTCCTCTTCTGACAAACAATGTGTGAGAAAAAAAAATCTTACAAACGATGCATAGTTAAATTAATGTAAAGACCCATTATTATAATCTTATCTTCCTCTTTTAGAACTGTGAGACCTTACAGATCATTTCAGCAACAGAAAAATATTAAATCTCAGATAATAGTTACTAAAACTGGGCACTGCACTAACTCATATAATTTTTGTGATATAAATGCTATTAATTCACCAATTTATAAATGAGAAAAACTGAAATACATATAGGTTAATCAAGTTTCACTAGGTCACATCATTAAGTAGAAAAGTAGGGATCGAACCCAAGCAAATTAGACCTCAAAAATCTATGCTCTTAACATCACAAAAAGATGTCCTCTCCAGATACAGCGTCTCGTTTCAAGATGTAGAAACTCAGGTCATGTCACACAGGTGGTTATGCGCTAAATATAGAGTACAGTGACAGAGAAAGCAATTTTCTCCCCGGGAAAATTCTAGTTTCTCATAAAAGGATGGTTTTGCAGAAAATCACTGAGCTGAGAATGCATAAATTACTAAGGAAACTGAACCAGATATTTGAGGAGAATTTATGTTGATAGAAAAAAAAAAACAAAATGAGTCTTACCCTTGTTATATCTTTCAAACGTGAAACAGAAGGGATAAGCAGATAGATCTATTTCAATATTTTCTAGACATTTTTTCCTCTGGTTTTCAAACGTGTGAAGGTCCTCAGAGAAACGGACAGCAATTCCTTAAACCCTACCCAATGCACAGCAATGATCTGAAAGACCACATAAAAGCCAAATGTCATCCTAAAAGTGTTTAGCCAAGTAAGGAGATACTAGGAAAGTCTACAACATGCCTTTTACTCTTGAGGCCCTGGAAAAAAATCAACATCCAAGCAGAACAGAGACCACACGGAACTCTTCCAGACACATCCACTCCTAAGAGATACCCCTCCAGCTGCCATCTAAACCTCGTATATGAAAGAATGGATTCTCCTGGATTGAGGGATCTCCCCTTTTTAAGATAATTTTTAATTTTTTTCCTAGTTTTACCAGTGTGGGAACTGAACATAAGAAATGCCATTTTGTATACGTGTCTCCATTTTGTACTTGTTCATTTGTCCTCCCCATGAAACACCAGACGTGCCAGATGCTATACATAGACAGTTTGACCCAACTGCGTATGTGACTCTAACCATAACCAGTCAGCTCCAAATTAGGAAATACTTAACGTTCAAGGCTGAAAGAGCAACCTTCTATGGCAGCTTGTAAAAACTGTGGTCAAAGCAGGTGGAACTATCCAATCAGAAGCCAGCAACTAACTGCTCAGGAAATTTCCTTTTTTTTATTAATAAATTTTTTATTATTATTTCAGCTCATACAAACTTAATAGGTACACCAGTTCCCTCCCTCCCTCCTCCCCCCCCCTGTACCCCCTGGTCCTCCTCCCCACCCCCCTCCTTTCCCATCCCCCAGTGCCTCTGGCCCCAATTACCAGAGAGCCCTTTCTTGTGCATGCCTGATTTTCCTCTGGGTCCTCCTCTCCGATGACATACAAGGACCCAGTGGCCTTTCCCTGAACCCTTTCCCGTGTTCCCCTTAGGTATAGGAACACTGCTGTGGCTGCCAATCCCTTGCCTCCAAGGATCTTGGTGCCTTTAGCAGATGCTAGACTTTGTGAGGTCAATAGTGTGTTGGACAATGTGTAGGGCATGTAAAGTCCAATTATGATTGCTTCAGCCCTAACTTGTAGGGAGTATCTTGCATATCATTGCTCCTCCCATCCTTTTGCTCTTACAATCTTACCGCCCCCTCTTCCGCAAATGTCCCTGAGCTTCAGGATGGGGAGAGATTAAGCTGGCCTTGTTCTAGGTGGTTGATATAGAGTGTCTGAAGTTCTGGATTGTGGTTTGTTGGTTTTCTTTTGCAGTTTTGCTGCTCCTGCAATGCCCTTCACTCCATCCTGGTGGGCATTGTATGTCACCCCCTGGCCAGAGACAAAAAGCTGTTAAACTAGAGTCTTCTGATAAAAGCACATTCAAAGGTAGATGTAATAAAAGTGGGAAACCACAGTGAGGGAGGGGTCTATCACCCATTTGCACAATGGTTACTTTTTATCTGCCAGACTATATGCCCTCCTCTTCTAGTGAGATCATACCCCTCAGTAGTAAATGATCAGGAACAAAAGTCTGTGAACCTAATCAGATGTCTCATTACTTATTTGAGTCCTTGATGGAGGCCTATTTTCTCTGCTGTAACATGGTCCCTTTTCTCCTTGTTTCTGGTGTGGCCCTCCTACCCCATCCCTCCTGTTCATAATCCTTGCAATTACTGTCTCTAGGTGGGCTGGGTGGGTTTGGTACTACGAGCCACCTATTAGGGAGTACATACAGCACTTAATTTTCTGAGTCTGGGATACTTCACTTAATATAATTGTTTCTAATGACATCCATTTCCTGGAAAATTCCAGTAATTCATCATTTTTGATGGCTGAGTAGTACTCCATTGTATAGATGTACCACAGTTTCCTTATCCACGTGTCAACTGTTGGACATTTGGGTTGCTTCCATGACTTTGCTATTGTAAACAGTGCTGCTATGAACATGGTCGTGCTTGTGCTATCGAGGTGAACCTCTGCTGCATGGGGGGTTATTCCCAAAAGGGGAATAGCAGAGTCATATGGCATTTCAATCTTTAATTTCTTTAAGAATCTCCAGACGGCTTGCCAGAGTGGCTGTATGAGCCTGCATTCCCACCAGCAATGTAGGAGAGTTCCCCTCTCTCCACATCCTCTCCAGCATTTGTTGTTGTTTGTATTGTGGATTTTTGCCATCCTGACTGGGGTGAGATGATATCTCAGAGAGGTTTTTGATTTGCATTTCCCTGATGGCTAAGGAAGTGGAGCATTTTTTAAGATATTTGTTAGACATTTTAATTTCATCCCTGGTAAAATTTCTTTTAAGTTCCAGGGCCCATTTTTTAATTGGGCCATTGGTTTCCTTGGTGTTTAGTTTTCTAAGTTCTTTGTGCACTCTGGACAGCAGAATTCTATCAGATGTGTGGTTAGTGAAGATTTTCTCCCATTCTGTGGGTTGCCTTTGAGCTCGTGTTACAATCTCTTTATCTGAACAGAAGCTCTTTAATTTCACAAGATCCCAACTGTTGAGAGTTGGTAGCAGTGACTGTGCCATTGGATGTCTGTTTAGGAAATGTTGGCCTAGCCCAATCAGCTCGAAGGAGTTCCCTATCTTTTCAACTATGGTTTTTATAGTCTCTGGCCTGATATCAAGGTCCTTGATCCATTTGGAATTAAGTCTTGTACATGGTGACAAATACGGGTCCAGCTTTAATCTTCTGCATGTGGAGATCCAGTTTTGCCAGCATCATTTGTTGAAGATGCTGTTCTTTTTCCATTGGATTCTTTGGGCCCCTTTGTCAAAGATCAAATGGCTGTAATTTTGTGGGCTTATATCTGGGTCTTCAATCCTTATCCATTGATCTGTGTGTCTATTTTGGAGCCAGTACCAGGCTGTCTTTATAACTATGGATTTGTAGTATAGACTAAGATTTGGTATGGTAATACCTCCAGCAGTGTTTTTGTTACTCAGGATTGTCTTTGCTATCCTGAGTCTTTTGTGCCTCCATATGAACTTTGAGATTGTTTGGTCAACTTCTTTGAAGAATTGCTTTGGGATTTTGATTGGTATAGCATTGAATCTGTATATTGCCTTTGGTAGGATGGTCATTTTTACGATGTTGATTCTGCCAATCCAGAAACAAGGGAGGTCTTTCCACCTTCTGGTGTCTTCTGCTATTTCTTTCTTTAGGGTTTTAAAGTTTTCATTGTAAAGGTCTTTTACCTCCTTGGTTAGGTTTATACTAAGGTATTTCATTTTTTTAGGGGCTACAATAAATGGGATTATTTCTCTCAAGCCTTTTTCACTTCTTTCATTCTGGGCATATAGGAAAGCCTCTGATTTTTGCACATTTATTTTGTATCCTGCCACCCTGCTGAACTTCTCAATTAGTTCCAGAAGCTTCCTGGTGGAGATTTTTGGGATCACTCAGGTATAAGATCATGTCATCTCCAAATAGGGATAGCTTGACTTCTTCCTTGCAGATTTGAATCTCTCTTATGTCCCTTTCTTGTCTTATGGCTTCAGCTAACACTTCAAGTACAATATTGAATAGAAGTGGTGAGAGTGGACAGCTTTGTCTAGTTCCTGATCGAAGTGGGAATGCTTCCAATTGTTCCCCATTGAGCATAATCCTTGCTGTGGGCTTGTTGTATACAGCTTTTATTATATTGATAAAGGTTCCTTCCATTCCTACTGTCTCTAGCGTTTTGATCATAAAGGCTGTTGGATCTTGTCAAAAGCTTTTTCTGCATCTATCGAGAGTATCATGTGGTCTTGGACTTTGGACTGGTTTACATGATGAATTACATTTATTGATTTGCGTATGTTGAACCAACCTTGTGTGCCGGGGATGAAGCCTACTTGGTCCCCATGAATGATCTTTTTAATATGTTTTTGAATCCGATTTGCTAAGACTTAGTTGAGAATCTTTGCGTCTGTGTTCATCAGAGAGATCAGCCTATAGTTTTCTTTTTTAAGTGTACCTTTATTAGGTTTTGGAATGAAAACGATATTAGCTTCATAGAAGGAATTTGGTAGTGTTCCTTCCTTTGCTATTTGATGGAACAGTTTAAGGAGTGCTCAGGAAATTTCAAAGGCCATTGGTAATGTAAAGGGTACTAGAAACTGCTTATGGGGTGCTAGAAACGGCTGGTTGTCGGAGCCGACCAATCCCCACATGCCAACACTGCTTTTGCTTCAACTTACCCAATCATGTATCTGCTAGGTTAGAAATCTCTTCCCCTGGAAGTAGCCACTATAAAAAACCCTGTAAAACAAACACCGGGGGCTCTCATTCCTGATCTGCTGTGTCAGTGATGGTGAGAGTCTGGGCTCAAGCTTGAATAAAGGCCCTTGTATGATTGCATCAGTGTCGGCTCCATAGTGGTTCTTGGGATCAATGGCCTGTGCATAATAACAAGCATATTGAGTACTTATCCCTTCTCCCTCCTGCCTTTCCCCCTTTTCCTCCTTCCCTCCCCTCTCTTTATCATTCCCTCCCACCTTCATGCCTGTCTGCTTCTTTAGGCCCCAGGGTTCCCTCTGGATTGTCTGCTTTAATGGGGGTTCTCTGTGGTAGACCAAGTGGCCCTCTTCAGGCCATCCCACTGATAGGGGCACTCCCCTTCACCCATCCAGTCCTAGCCCTCAAGGTTTCTACTGCATGCAATTATCTCTCCTGAGATCCTTGCTAGTTGGTACGTCAGCCATTATGCAGGTCATTCATTACAGCAAGTTCCTGGATGCAGCAGCCCTGTCTTGAGTGGAATGTCTTATCCATTGGTGGACCTTCCCATCTTTGGCTCTTATAATCTTACTGCCCCCTCTCCTGCAAGGTTCCCTGAGCTTTATGGTGGGGAGAGATATTGTTGACCTGTTTTGAGTGAGCATTGCAAGGTCACTGGTTCTTTTTATTCTGGTGGCCATTGTTGTCCACTTCACTGTTCTTCCACTGCCCTAGGCTGCTTCCTGTCAAGGTGTCTTGTACTTCTGTTGTAGAAGATTTCAAGGTTGAGTGCTCATTGCTCTTCCAATCTATGGATATAATAACAGGTATTTACAGAGCAGTTTCGTGCACTGTCTTCCCACCTATATGTTCATAGTCTGTTCTTCCCTAGTGATCTATTTCCTTTTCTTTCATATGTTCTTGCTCTAGTCAACAGTAACAGAAATGTCATCTGTTCTGACAAGTAGGCCTTGAGTCCAATCAGAAAGCTGTTGATTGTCTCCTTGATACTCATGCCACTATTACACTGGCAGTCACCTGTTGCCATGGTAATTTATATTGCAACTTATAGTTCTCATGCCGCTGATGGGACTTGTGATTATTTCTCTTCCCCAGCAGCTTCTACAGTATTCCTTGGTAAAGTGTAAACTATCCTGCAAGGAATAAGCTCTCAAACCAGTTCCAACTGTGTATTTTCCTCATATCCTGTAATCCATATGTGTTGCCTCTTCAGTAATAGGTTCTTACTGTCAGTTTTTTGGAGGGCAACCAAGAGCAATGGCAAAAGCCTATAATTTTGGGGGGGGGTCTTTGAGACCTCTCTAACCAATAATTTATCAGGAAGTGTCACATTCCTGCTATGTCTAGTATAGTTTTATCCCACAATCTTAGGTTTTTTTCTCTAAGTCCTTCCATCCTTTTATGTCCCGTCCCCTCATTACCACCCTAGGTATTTTTCCCCATTATGCTTGTCTTCTAATCAGAGAAAACTCCATACTGGGTGTTCTGGCACACAAGGTAGAAGCAGAAGGACCAGGAGTTCAAGATTTCTCTCAGCTACACAGCAAGCTTAAAGCCAGCCTAGACACACAAGACACTTTAGCAAAATAAATAAATAAAGAAGAACATTCATGTCCCTGGACACACCAGGAAACATGAAGTTTCCCTGGTACCAACTGAAGACAAGATTCACATACCTTACTCATGCCTCCTGATTTTTTTATCTTACCTTTTTAAAATTTTATTTACAAGCAAGCTGGGTTTATGTTTTTGCTCCAACCCCTTCCCAATCTACCTCTCTTCTTTCCCATCCTCCCCATCCACACACCCTTCCCTCCCTTCATCCATCCTGCTCCATCCCACCCCATCTCCTGTCCCTCTGCATGTGTGTATCACAGGACTTCCTTAGGGTTCCAGTGTTGGTAAGGGAGTCAGATTTCTGTTAGACTTTATGTGAGTCTTCAGTGGGTAAAGTTGCAAGTGGGGAAGTTCCTCTTCCCTTGTCTAGCACCTGCCCCTGAGACACTCTATGAGTGTAGTTGTTTCTTCTAAGATCCTAGTTAGTCCTTGGGAGAATGCCAATAGGTCAGCCACCGTGTAGATCTGGTGGTAAAAGTTCTCATCAGGTAACCTTCTATGTAGAGAAACCTGTTTTGGATGGAGTGTGTTGGTCAGGGATACCTCATTCCTCTCCTACAATCTTGCCTCCCCTCTTCCTCAAGGTTTAATGAGGCTTGGTGTGGGAAAAGATTTTAATGGGCTGATTAGGGATGAGTATTGCAGATTTGAGATTGTTCTTTACTTTAGGCCCGATGTGGTTTTCTGCCTCACTAGTATTCCTTTGTAATAGGGTGCATCTTGTTTGAGATCTGAGAGTTTTTCTTATATAAGGGTTAAAAAAAGAGTGCTTAGATGTTGTTTTATTATCAATTTTTTCAATAGCTAACACTAGGATATCTGTTCCTATTTACTTTCCTTCTATTGTTATTTGGATATGTTTTTAATATCAGGTATACTTTCCCAGACATTAAGAGGTTAGAATCTATTCAGAGAGTAATTGCTTTCCCATAGGTCTTACATACTTCTATTGTGCCCCTAGACCCTTTTTACTGGAGTTGAGTGGCTTATTGACTACTGGGTTAGGTCCTTGATCTCTCTTCTTCCCCTAAGTCGCTTGCCTCTTTCTTTCTTTCTTTCTTTCTTTCTTTTTTCTTCCCTTACATCTTGTTAGGACCCATCACTTTTCTTTCTTTACTGGCTTTTCTTTCATAATGGCCTTATTTATCTATTCACCTGTGTTCCTTTGTCTCTTGGGGTCTCCTTCCCCCTGCCCCCAAGTTATGTTTCTTTGCAGTTATAGTGGACGTTACAGAAATTTCCGCTTGAGTATATAATTTTCAGGACTTAGAACTAGGTTTCACTTAAAAGACAAAATATGCAATGTCAGTCTTTCTGGGTCTTGAATACTTTACTCAGTATAATTTCTTCCAACTCCATCCATTTACCAGCAAATTTCAGTTAATTCCTTTTTCTTGATAGTTGAATAGTATTCCATTGTGTATATGTACCACATTTTCATTATCCATTCATCTACTGTTGAGCATTTAGACTGGTTCTGTCTTTGCTATTGTTAATAGAGTTACAATGAACATGGATGTACATGTGTCTCTAGAGCAAAAAATATTTCCAGCACCGATATACCTGGTCATATGGCATTTTCAACTTATAACTTTTTTAGGAGCCACTATACTGAGCTCCAGAATGGATGTACAAGTCTGTATTCCCACCACTAATATATATGAGGTTTCTTTCTCCCCACAACTTTTCTAGCATTTGTTGTGTGTGGTTTGGATTTTAGCTATTCTGACCAGGGTGAGATTTGATTTTTAGAAAAACCGTAAGATTGTGGGATAAAACTATACTAGATTTCTTTTAAGCTCCAAGGTCTAATTTTCTAATTGGGTTGTTTACCTCATTGATGTTTAATTTTTTGAGTTATTTGCATACTCTGGATATTAGTCCTCTATGAGATGTGTGGTTAGTGGGTGTATTAAAAAATCCATCCATTTCTTTCTGATTGTCAAACTTTGCAGAGTATAGATTTTTGAAGTATGACCTTATGAATCTCTGAATTTTCTTGGTATCAGTTATAACTCCATTTTCATCTCTAATTTTATTAATTTGGGTTTTCTCTCTTTTGGTATTGGTTAATTTGTCTAAGGGTTTATCAATATTTATTGATTTTTTTAACTAACAAGCTATTTGATTCTTTGTATCATTTTCTTTGTCTAAATTTTGGTATTTCTCCCTTGATTTTACTAATTTGTCCTCATCCATTGCTTTGGGAGATCACATCATTCTTATTTCTCTAAAGCTTTAAACTGCATTGTTACTTACTTGTGATGTTTTCATTTCTTTTTTTGATGTAGTCATTGAATGCAACAAACTCAATCAACTTTTTCCATCGTGTCCCAGAGATTTTGATATGTTTTCATTATCATTCACTTCTAGGAATTTTTAAATTTCCACTTTTATGTCTTCCTGAACCCATTCCTTATTCAGTATTTTGGTATTTATTTTCCAAGAGTTTGTGTATTTTCTGTTATTTACTTTGTTATGGATGACTAGCTTTATTCCATGGTGGTACAGGGTATAATTTCAATTTTCCCATAAATGTGGAGGTTTGCTTTTTGGCCTAATATGTGATCTATTTTGGAGAAAGTTTCATGGACTGCTGAGCAGAATGTGTATTTCTTGGTGTTAGGATATAAAGTTTGGTAGTAATAAGGTCCATTTAGCTTGTGGTTTGATTCAGCTCCAATGTATTTCTGTTCAACTTTTGGCCTACTGACCTATGTGTTGGTGAGAGTGGAGTGTTGAAATCCTTTGAAGTTTGGGTTGACTGTTGTTTTAGATAGAACTGTGGTGTTTGTTTAATGAGTGTGGATTAGTCTATATTGGGTGTGTATGTTCAGAATTATGAAGTCTTCTGCTCCTTTGACAAATATCTAGTATCCTCCTGTGTCTCTTATGACTTATTTTGGTTTGAAGTCTCTGTTGTGGAATATTAGAGTTGCTACTCCTGCTAGTTTCCTGCTATTTTCCCTGAGATTGTGCTTGTCTTGCATGGTGAGATGTGTTTCTTAAAAGCAGCACACTGATGGGTTGTGATTTTTAAGCCATGTTTGTAGCCTATATCTCTTGATTGGAAAGCTAATTCCATTGACATTTAGAGTTATAATTGAGAAATATTTGTTGATGCCTGTTTTGTGTTTTTTATATGTGTATTTATTCACTTAGTAGTTGTGCTGGCATTATTTTTTCTTTCTGTCCTCTTGGATAGTTCATCCTTTTCTTTAAACTTGAGTATTTTTTCTGTTATTTTCTCTAGTTCTGATTTGGTGGTTATACAAGCCTTTAATTTATACTTATAGTAGAAAGTTTTTCTTTCACCTTCAATCATGCCTGATAGTTTTGATAGCAACCTGGCTTGGACTTTGTGATCATTCATAACTTGAAGTACATCTCTCCAAGCTATGCTTGTTTTTACTGTTTCCATTGAAAAGTCAACTGTTATTCTAATAGGTTTACCTTTAAATGTGAGTTGGTTTTTCTTTCTTGAGCTCTCAAAACATTTTCTTTGTCTTATATCTGCAGCGTTTTGACTATTACTTGCTGTGACAAGTTTCTATTTTGGTCATATATGATTGGTGTGTGATATGCTTCTTGTACTTGGATGGTGATCTCTTTTCTAAGCTGTGGAAATTTTTCATTTATGATAGTGTGAAAAATATCTTCTGGTACTTTTGTTGTTGTTGTTTCTTTTTCCAAGATTTAAAAAAATTCAGAGCCCCCGCCCGCCTGCCAGGTCCCAGGTCCCAGGTGAGTGAGTCCGCCCAGCCCCTCAGCCGGTGCCCCCGTCTCCCAGCGGCACCCAGGCGGCCTCTGGCTTTGCCTGGGCCCCGCCCGGGACCACAGCTCCTTTCTTCCTACAGCCTACGCCTCTGCCAGACAGGACTTGCTCACATTCCTCCATCCCTAGAGCTTGGGTGGGGCATAAGCCAAGTCCCAGGTCCCAGGTGAAGGATTTTGCCATCAACATCAGACCCTCTGCCGCTCCAGCCCACTGCGGACCTACGCCCGTGGTCCAGGGAAGACACACTGCTATTCAAAATTCAATAGAGTCCAAAGGAAACTCAAGCAAAACTCTAAGGGACAAAAGTCATACATCTGGAGTCCTCTACAGCCATCCTATCACATGGGAGAGATTCTTCACATCCAGCCCAAAGATAAGTAAACTTCCTTTTTTTCACCTTACAGATCCTTTCTAGTATCAATTGCTGTAGATCAGCTTCTCCATACAGCCACCCCCAAAACATATACAATTCCAGGGAGTACCCACCACTCACCATCACATATCACCAAGATACTAAATCATAAAAGTGCACTACCATACTAATATTCACCCCTTGTCTACTTAACCTGACTTAACTGATGTACTAACAGCCTAATAGCCTCATCTAGAAAATTACAATAACAATAGACAAACATACCGAATCCAAGGCAAGCACTAGTAATAACTGGCAAGGGTAATAACACCAACTAAATCAGTTCCGTGAAAAACACACCGAAACTGAAAGGTCCTAAGAAACAAAACAACAATGCCCAAGTCAAAGTGCAGACCCATGAGAAATAAAACCGAAGAAGACCATTCTCCCACCGAAAAAATTAACCCCATAATGATGGATTCCAACCAGAACAAATTCACAGAAAATAGCCAAGAAAGCCAGACCCAACATAACGACTTACAGAGTATGACAATTACCATGATTAATACTATGAAAGAGGAAATCCGAGAAGAATTAAACAACCGAATCAACCACTTTGAACAGGAACACAACAGGCACTTGGAGGAGTTCAGAAAAACAGTTCAAGAAACAAAAAAAGGCATAGAGCAGTTAAAACAGTCTCAAGCAGAGTTTAAAATTGAACTAAAAGACAAGTTATCTTCAACCCAAAACTCAACAGAGAGTCTTATCAGCAGAACAAATGAAGCAGAAAATAGAATTTCAGATCTTGAAGACAAAGAGGGAGAATTAATTAGCTCAATGGAAGAGATTGTTAAAGATTGTTAATTCATCATGTAAACCAGTCCAAAGTCCAAGACCACATGATACTCTCGATAGATGCAGAAAAAGCCTTTGACAAATCCAACAGCCTTTTATGATCAAAACGCTAGAGACTGTAGGAATGAAAGGAACCTTTATCAGTATAATAAAAGCTGTATACAACAAGCCCACAGCAAGGATTATGTTCAATGGGGAACAATTGGAAGCATTCCCACTTCGATCAGGAACTAGACAAGGCTGTCCACTCTCACCACTTCTATTCAATATTATACTTGAAGTCTTAGCTGAAGCCATAAGACAAGAAAGGGACATAAGAGGGATTCAAATCGACAAGGAAGAAGTCAAGCTATCCCTATTTGCAGATGACATGATCTTATACCTGAGTAATCCCAAAAACTCCACCAGGAAGCTCCTGGGCAGGATACAAAATAAATGTGCAAAAATCAGAGGCCTTCCTATATTCCCAGAATGAAAGAAGTGAAAAAGCCTTGAGAGAAACAATCCCATTTACTATAGCGCCTAAAAAAATGAAATAACTTGGTATAAACCTAACAAGGAGGTAAAAGACCTTTACAATGAAAACTTTAAAACCCTAAAGAAAGAAATAGCAGAAGACACCAGAAGGTGGAAAAACCTCCCATGTTCCTGGATTTGTAGAATCAACATTGTAAAAATGACCATCCTACCAAAGGCAATATACAAATTCAATGCTATACCAATTAAAATCCCAAAGCAATTCTTTAAAGAAGTTGACCAAACAATCTCAAAATTCATATGGCGGCACAAAAGACCCAGGATAGCAAAGACAATCTGGAGTAACAAAAACACTGCTGGAGGTATTACCATACCAAACCTTAGTCTATACTCCAAATCCATAGTTGTAAAAACAGCCTGGTACTGGCTCCAAAATAGACACACATATCAATGGATAAGGATTGAAGACCCAGATATAATCCCACAAAAATACAGCTATTTGGTCTTTGACAAAGGGGCCCAAAGAATCCAATGGAAAAAGAACAGCATCTTCAACAAATGGTGCTGGCAAAACTGGATCTCACATGCAGAAGATTAAAGCTGGATCTGTACTTGTCACCATGTACAAGACTTAATTCCAAATGGATCAAGGACCTTGATTTAAGGCCAAAGACTTTAAAAACCATAGTTGAAAGGATAGGGAACTCCCTCGAGCTGATTGGGCTAGGCCAACATTTCCTAAACAGACATCCAATGGCACAGTCGCTGCTACCAACTGTCAACAGTTGGGATCTTGTGAAATTAAAGAGCTTCTGTTCAGATAAAGAGATTGTCACACGAGCTCAAAGGCAACCCACAGAATGAGAGAAAATCTTCACTAACCACATATCTGATAGAGCTCTACTGTCCAGAGTGCACAAAGAACTTAGAAAACGAAACTCCAAGGAAAACAATGGCCCAATTAAAAAATGGGCCCTGGAACTTAAAAGAAACTTTACCAGGGATGAAATTAAAATGTCTAACAAATATCTTAAAAATGCTCCACTTCCTTAGCCATCAGGGAAATGCAAATCAAAACTTCCCTGAGATATCATCTCACCCTGGTCAGGATGGCAAAAATCCACAATACAAACAACGACAAATGCTGGAGAGGATGTGGAGAGAGGGGAACTCTCCTACATTGCTGGTGGGAATGCAGGCTCATACAGCCACTCTGGTGAGCCGTCTGGAGATTCTTAAAGAAATTAAAGATTGAAATGCCATATGACCCTGCTATCCCACTTTTGGGAATAATCCCCCATGCAGCAGAGGTTCGCCTCGATAGCACAAGCTCGACCATGTTCATAGCAGCACTGTTTACAATAGCAAAGTCATGGAATCAACCCAAATGTCCAACAGTTGACGAGTGGATAAGGAAACTGGTACATCTATACAATGGAGTACTACTCAGCCATCAAAAATGATGAATTATTGGAATTTGCTGGGAAATGGATGTCATTAGAAACAATTATATTAAGTGAAGTATCCCAAACCCAGAAAATTAAGCGCCGTATGTACTCCCTAATAGGTGGCTCCTAGTACCAAACTCACCCAGCCCACATTGAGACACTCAAAAGTAAACCTATGTAACACAGTAATTGCAAGGATTATGAACAAGAGAGATGGGGTAGGAGGGCCACACCAGAAACAAGGAGAGAGGGGACCATGTTACAGCAGAGAAAATAGGACTCCATCAAGGTCTCCAAGTAAGTAATGAGAAACCTGGTTAAGTTCACAGACGTTCTTTCCTGATCTCACCAGAAGGGGAGGGCATATAGTCTAGCAGATAAAAAGTAATCATTTTGCAAATGGGTGATGGACCCCTCCCTCACTGAGGTTTCCTACTTTTATTACATCTACCCTTGTATGTGCTATTATAACAAGACTCCAGTTTAACAGCTTTTTGTCTCTGGCCAGGGGGTGACATACAGTGCCCAGCAGGATGGAGTGAAGGGCATTGCAGGAGCAGCAAAACTGCAAATGAAAATCAACAAATCACAATCCAGAACTTCAGAGACTCTATATCAATCACATAGAACTAGGCCAGCCTAATCTCTCCCCATCCTGGAGCTCAGGGAAATTTGCGGAAGAGGGGGCAGTAAGATTGTAAGAGCAAAAGGATGGGAGGAACAACGATTTGCAAGATTCTCAACAATAGTTGGGGCCAAAGCAATCATAATGGGACTTTGCATGCCCTGCGCAATGTCCAGTGCACTGTTGCCCTCATAAAGTCTAGCATCTGTTAAGGGCACCGAGATCCCTGGAGGCAAGGGATTGACAGCCATAGTAGTGCTCCTATGCTTAAGGGGAACAAGAGAAAGGGCTTATGGAAATGCCACTGGGTCCTTATATGTCATCGGAGAGGAGGACCCAGTGGAGAGTCAGGCGTACACAATAAAGGACTCTCTGGGAATTGGGGGGGAGGCACTGGAGGACGAGAGGGAGAGAAGGGGGAGGAGTGGGTTCGGGGGGAGGAGGGGGGAGGGAGGGAACTGGTAAAAATTTTTTAAAATGTATAATTACATTTTTAATTAAAAAAAAGCCCCAAGAGACTCAATCCCATTTACAATAGGCCCTAAAAAAATGAAATACCTTGGTATAAACTTAACCAAGGAGGTAAAAGACCTTTACAATGAAAACTTTAAAACCCTAAAGAAAAAAATTGCTGAAGACATCAGAAGGTGGAAAGACCTCCCGTGTTCCTGGATTGGCAGAATCAACATCATGAAAATGACCATCCTACCAAAGGCAATATACAGATTCAATGCTATACCAATTAAAATTCCAAAGCAATTCTTCAAAGAAGTTGAACAAACAATCTCAAAGTTCATATGGAGGCACAGAAGACCCAGGATAGCAAAGACAATCCTGAGTAACAAAAACACTGCTGGAGGTATCACCATACCAAACCTTAGTCTATACTCCAAATCCATAGTTGTAAAAACAGCCTGGTACTGGCTCCAAAATAGACACACAGATCAATGGATAAGGATTGAAGACCCAGATATAAGCCCACAAAATTACAGCCATTAGGTCTTTGACAAAGGGGCCCAAAGAATCCAATGGAAAAAGAACAGCATCTTCAACAAATGGTGCTGGCAAAACTGGATCTCCACATGCAGAAGATTAAACCTGGATCCATACTTGTCACCATGTACAGAACTTAATTCCAAATGGATCAAGGACCTTGATATCAGGCCAGAGACTATAAAAATCATAGTTGAAAGGATAGGGAACTCCCTCGAGCTGATTGGGCTAGGCCAACATTTCCTAAACAGACATCCAATGGCTCATTCACTGCTACCAACTCTCAACAGTTGGGATCTTGTGAAATTAAAGAGTTTATGTTCAGATAAAGAGATTGTCACACGAGCTCAAAGGCAACCCACAGAATGGGAGAAAATCTTCACTAACCACACATCTGATAGAACTCTGCTGTCCAGAGTGCACAAAGAACTTAGAAAACTAAACACAAGGAAACCAATGGCCCAATTAAAAAATGGGCCCTGGAACTTAAAAGAAATTTTACCAGGGATGAAATTAAAATGTCTAACAAATATCTTAAAAAATGCTCCACTTCCTTAGCCATCAGGGAAATGCAAATCAAAACTTCCCTGAGATATCATCTCACCCCGGTCAGGATGGCAAAAATTCTCAATACAAACATCAACAAATGCTGGAGAGGATGTGGAGAGAGGGGAACTCTCCTACATTGCTGGTGGGAATGCAGGCTCATACAGCCACTCTGGCGAGCCGTCTGGAGAGTCTTAAAGAAATTAAAGATTGAAATGCCATGTGACCCTGCGATTCCACTTTTGGGAATAACCCCCATACAGCAGAGGTTCACCTCGATAGGACAAGCACAACCATGTTCATAGGAGCACTGTTTACAATAGCAATGTCATGGAATCAACCCAAATGTCCAACAGTTGACGAGTGGATAAGGAAACTGTGGTACATCTATACAATGGAGTATTACTCAGCCATCAAAAATGATGAATTACTGGAATTTGCCAGGAAATCGATGTCATTAGAAACAATTATATTAAGTGAAGTACCCCAGACCCAGAAAATTAAGCGCCGTATGTACTCCCTAATAGGTGGCTCCTAGTACCAAACCCACCCAGCCCACCTAGAGACACTCAAAGATAAAGACACTCTGTAATACCTACAGTAATTGCAAGGATTATGAACAGGAGGGATGGGGTTGGAGGGCCACACCAGAAACAAGGAGAGAGGGGACCATGTTACAGAAGAGAAAATAGGCCTCCATCAAGGACTGCAAGTAAGTAATGAGACATCTGGTTAAGTTCACAGACTTTTTGTTCATGATCATTTACAACTGAGTGGGTATGATCTCACCAGAAGGGGAGCGCATATAGTCTGGCAGATAAAAAGTAACCATTTTGCAAATGGGTGATTGACCCCTCCCTCACTGTGGTTTCCTACTTTTATTACACCTACCTTTGAATGTGCTCTTATAACAAGACTCCAATTTAACAACTTTTTGTCTCTAGCCAGGGGGTGACATACAATGCCCATCAGGATGGAGTGAAGGGCATTGCAGGAGCAGCAAAACTGCAAAAGAAAATCAACAAACCACAATCCAGAATCAGAGACTCTATATCAACCACTTAGAACTAGGCCAGCCTAATCTCTCCGCATCCTGAAGCTCAGGGAAATTTGCGGAAGAGAGGGCGGTAAGAGTGTAAGAGCAAAAGGATGGGAGGAGCAATGATATGCAAGATACTCCACACAAGTTATGGCCGAAGCAATCATAATTGGACTTTGCATGCCCTGAGCAATGTCCAACACACTATTGACCCCACAAAGTCTAGCATTTGCTAAAGGCACCAAGATCCTTGGAGGCAAGGGATTGACAGCCACAGTAGTGTTCCTATGCTTAAGGGGAAACACAGGAAAGGGTTCTGGGAAATGCCACTGGGTCCTTGCACCTTATCGGAGAGGAGGACCCAGAGGAGAGTCTGGCATGCACATTAAAGGTTTCTCTGGGGTTTGGGGGGGAGTCACTGCGGGATGGGGAAGGAGGGGTAAGGGGAGGGGGAGCAGGGGGTACGGGGAGAGGAGGAGGGAGGGAGTGAACCTGTGTACCTACTAAGTTTGTATGAGCAGAAATAATAATAAAAACGTTATTAAAAAAAAAAGAAAAACAAGGAAAGGAGTTGTTCTTTACCTCTGGCCACCACTCTTTGCCCAGCTTTTCGTATTCACCTAAGTGGTCTTACAATAGTCCATTTTACGAAAAAACAAAAAAAAAACTGAGATTAGATGATTTAAGTGCTATATTTGAAGTCATGGGGCTTTAAACAGAACATGTTACATATTCACACACAGGGTCTTTGTCCCATGACTTGCTTCCTGTTGCATCACCACAGGAATTCAGGAAAGAATACAGGTCCTGCTATCAACTAGGTGTAGAGGATGAATTAAGGACCTGTGTAGGACTCAGTGTTTTTTCTTGGAAAATGAGGGTATATTATAAGTGGATGATCTATAGTTCTGAATTCCTATGAATCCAGAAGTCTGTATCCATAAATTTTGACAAAGTACTATTTTTTAAATTGCCAGATATGATCTATTAGTGAATCATGAAATTAATTTAATGGGTAACTACCATTCTCTTTTTTAAATGAAATAGAGTAGAAAATGTTTGAATAGACTAAGGCAAGAGGAAGAGAGGGATGTAATGGAATTATAAAAAACAGAATAGAAAAAAACTCAGCATTCATTCCATGTAACAAAAGTGGACTTTTTCAGTAAAACTATGCATGTCAGTATGCTGAATAATAATATAAAATTTATTTCTTTCTAGGGGACATGGTCCAACATGATTGAAATTCAGGTTTAAATTATAGTCTCACAAGGCACATTATAACAGAATTTTAGTATAGTCTCCAAATATTTGCTGGTTTTGTTGCTTTGGTTGCATTTGACTTTTTTCTACTTTTGCAACTATCTCCTTAAACCAAGAATTTTTGTGCCCCTCCTTTTTCATTTGCTCTGCATTTGACCTCTTTGGGAATACATCTGGTGGCTATCACAGAGGGAGGTTCTGAAGGAAAGGAAGGTATCAAGGTGTTGGACAGAATTGCAGGGTATATTAAGCCTGTGACATCTGGTTTCCTGAAATAGAGAACGCAAAGAACGCTAAAGGCTTAGCTAGAAGAGGACTGAAGGCCCCAGAAATTCTGGACAATAGTATCATTGTCTGGGAGGGACAGGACTACAATTACATCTTTGGCTCTTCTACCCTCTCCTTACAGGGAAATGACTAATATAAATGTGTCTAATGATTCAAATAAAGATCTCTCAATGAGACCTATTTTGAGGAAGTAGGGGTGGAGGCTACTTTCCCAAGGGTGGATACACAAGAGAAATTGTCTAAAATGATAAAAGAAATTGAAGTGTTATAGTCTACTGTTCAAGACCATTTTTACCAAAAAAGAGGGGGGATGGTCTCCACTCAAAATTCAATTTAAGGAGCTGACATAAGGACTCCAAGAGTTCAAGTAGTGTTCTATGATTCTGGAGCCTCCATGGGCAGATGTTCAACTGTTCTTCTTTCCTGGATCCTTTTGGTGCAGGACTTCAGATTTGCAGGGTAACTCAAAGTTTGAACTCAAGTTCATTGTCTAGAAAAATGAAGTTCCTGGACCATCAGATTCTCTGTCTTTCAACATTCAAGATGAAGGCTAGTTTCAAAAAAAAGTGTTTAACTGAGAAGTTTAATTCTAAATCATCTGAGTGGAAACTTGAGATATGGCATCCAAATTTTTCTATCAACCTGGTCTCAGGACATCTTGGTATGGAATAATGTCCAGGAATTATTAATAATGGGAAAATATTGTTCCGAGCAGCCACAGTCTATTAAAGGGATGGGAAATGAAGTACAATCTCATGAGCTCTGCATAAATATTCTCTTTTATTTCTCAGTGACAAAACTGGTGTCTCCTTCAAGGGGCTTCAGACAGAGGTGAACTGAGGGCAGTCTCCCAGGTTCTAATTGGCTCTCTGTACTGAGATCTGTGCACAGAAGATCACAGTGTCCATTTCAAGTCTGCCTGGCAGTGATGTCCTGTTGAGTACTGTTAAGTAGCCCCTGGTGGCTTTATGAAACAGTTGACCTGTTTTTGACCTGTTCTTTGCTATTGGTGCTCAGGGGCAGCCTCTCTGGCTAAATACTTAGGAGTCCCATGGTAGATTGTAATAAAGATTATAAAGGCATAGCCAAGGTCTAATAACTCCCAGCTGTCTACAGTATAAGGAACAGCTCCCATGAGAAGAACATCAGTAAGAACCTTTACTAATGTCTATGAATCCAGTCAGCAACAATGACTACTGAGCTACTCCACCAATCAGAGCCTCCTTCCTGAGTTCCATCTCCCCCATAAGAAAACATTAGTAAACATTCTACCACTGACTTAAACCCCCAGACTCCGAATCCATTCTTACATCTGGGCAAAGAAGCTAGGTACCATCACTCCTGTGTATACTCAAGCAAGTTAAGTGCTTGTAGATAAAAGAACTAAGGCACAAGAGATACTTCTTTCAGATAAAATCAACATTGACATCATGTGTTAATTCCATGGGGTTTCCCAGGCTCCACCCTCCAGGGCTGGAATTATAAACCTCCACTATAACCACTCAGCTTTTTTTTCCTTACATGGGATTTGGAAATCTGAAATTAGGTCCTTTTGCTTTTGAGGCAAAGGCTTTAACCTCTGAGACATTTTCCCAACTCCTCTTTACATATATTTTATTTCCTTTAAATCTTTATAATAGCCTATGTGGGAGAATGTACTGTTATCCCCTAAAAATTATCCTTAAATGAGTTTGACTTTCCTAATATCTATTTTTCAAGTGTGAAGATTAAGTGAGATAATGCATGTAAGTTCTGAAAGTCCTGATATAATTCATAATGTATTATTTCATGGTAGCATAGATTATTCTTTGAAAACTCTCTGGCCATTATTGTTAGCTCAATGAACATTTGCCACTTGTCCCAATAGGACAAGTCAAGATGATAACCTGAGTTCCAAGAACAGGACTAATCAGCCATTTGTACACTCCTTGCTCTTCTTTGCTGTTTATGTGTATTTTCTTGTTTATAAACCTGTCCTCATTCCTTAAAATGTTAGGTTATAAGAAACAAATGTGCACAAAATTAAAAATCAAGAAGAATGGGGATATATTAAGATAATAAGAACACAGATAATGCAGACCATGATGGACTGAGACTTGAATCTTGGTGAATTGGGAACTAAATTTTCTAAGCACCAAGCACAAAGGGATACTTAATATGTTGTATAGCCTTTTTTGTTCATGAAGAAGGAAATGAGCCAGTTGCTTAGGGGGAAGTAGTACATCCTTAAGTTTATACCTAAATCAAATTTCTTACATGGGGTTTCCAATTAGTCATACCATGTGGATAATGTACTTAACAACAGAAAATGAAGTCATAGTTGCAAAAGGACTTTTTCTTATTACTTTTCTCAGTAAAAAGCCAATAGGGTTCAAAACAAAACTCTATGAAAGCAGTCTGCTTAAGGCCAAGCAAGATGGTTCAAATATACCTTTCTTATGATTTCATTTGATCAAAGAGTATGAGATCTGAAGAAATGAGCATGCCATTCAGAAGCTTTCATAGGGAATATTTTCTTCATATGAAAAATATTAGAACCGTGAGCCCTTGTTTGCTTCACCTTTTAAGTCTTCCTCTCCTAAAAAAAAAAATCTATTATTCCAGGCCACCATGCCCCCTCTATACTGAACATGAAGTTAGAAGGCAACAGAGGACCATCAGAAGTCCAGAGACCTGTGTTGCCTTTTCAAGATGAGCAGAACCAACCAGGTGACTCTTCAGGAATTTAAATTTAAAGGTTCCAGCTAAAAACAAGGACCACTGTCAAACAATTACAAGGTAATGGTGGGTCATGTCTTCAATACACCATTTGAAATCAGAAAAGTAAGAACAAAGCACATAGACAAGGAGAGGCCATGAGAGATCATTGGCACACCCTCTCCCCCAAGGCTACCTTAGATCTAAAACCACCTCCTGTTTCCAGAACTGGTTATGTCAAGAGCCTTCTATTTCGATTCCCAAAAGAGCCCTCTACCCTAATAATAAACTCCTTTTTTTCCTTGGGTAAAGTCAAACGAATATTCTTTGCAAAAAATATGAGTCTGATTAAAACACAGGGTGTTAATAAGAGTTGAACAATAGATAGTACAATGATTTGGTCTCTACATGGCACTGTGTTGCAAATCAACACATGAGTGAGAGCAAACCAAACACATGAGAAAGCAAAAGCAGATGGTTTAATGCATATCAGTTTGAATGAATCTTAAAGGCATTATGCTGAGTGAAAGAAGTCAATCTCAAAAGGTTATGCACTATATGTATATCATTTTTAAAGTATAAACTTACAGTGATAAGAGCAAATATGTGGTTCCCAGTAGCAGGAGTAGGAAGAAGTGACTATAAAGGGGTTTTACAGAAGAGTTTTTTTTGGGGGGGGGGGTGATGGGATTGTACTATTCTGACTGTAGTAGTGGTTATATCACCTTCTACCTCAACTCAAAGCCTCTGAACTAGGGATTGCAAAATGGTTCAGCATGTAAATACACTGGCCAATAAGGTTGAAGACCTGAGTGTGATGACAAGAGCCTGCATGGAAGAAGAATCAATTCCCAAAAGCTATTCTCTAACCTCCACGTGCCTGCCACGGTGCTCATACATGTACATATATACATACCAAATAAAAAATAAATTTAAAAACACTTAAGCTATTGGTTTACAAAAAATGAAATGAACAAATAAAGAGGGACCGAAGCAAGGCTAAATTGTTTTTGAGGTAGTAGGGTCATTGGACTGACTCTAGGCTACAGGTGAAAAAGGGATGATTCTAGGAAAAACTGCCATTGTACAAGGCCCTCCTCCGTGCTATTAGCTATATGTTACCATCCCTCAGTACTTCCTTCCTCTCCTCTTCTTAGCTGACACTGCCTTGGAAATAAAGCCAAGCCAAGCAAATAAGCCATGAAGGTAGAATTTCAGGCATCAGCTACTGGGTAGGGAAGGTTTTGATAGCTAATCTTATTATCCCTCCTAAAATTACATTATAAACACAGATAGTCTTCTATTCCCTGTATAGGTGGTCTTGTTAGGAAAAGAAACAAAAAGGCCTAGAAGAGCATTCCTCAGGTTCAGAGAGAATAAAGCTCTAAGCAAGAAACTGGTTGAATACCAAAGTACAAAGAAGGAAGGTAAAACTAGTTTTTGCTAAAGTCAATAATGATTATATCAAAAATTTAGGATTGGAGTTATAGGAGAACAGGAGTTATAGGTGGGAAAACTTTGTCTTAAGCCACCAGGTAAAACAGGAAGAATCCGTTTACATGGTCTAGCTCAACATCCCCATCTCAGCCAGTAGTTTTCTTGGGCTCGTTATTCTCCAAATATTATTTCCTTCAGGAATCCTGCAGAGAAGTGTGTATGGATCAGCACAGAGTGCTGACCAAATATTATAAATGTACTATTTGCTTCTGCACAGTTGTGACCAGACTGAGAAAAACTTAAAGATAAGAAGGACCTACTTTGGCTCATGGTTTTGGAGGAGTCAGTCTGTTCTGGGTGGAGAGGGTACAGCAGAACAATTCATCATCGCAGCCAAAAGGCAGAGAAAATGAATATGGTGGGGCTAGGAATCCACACATCCCCCTAAGGACACTTCTTCCAACTAGATCCATATTTACCTTTCACTAGTTCCTAATAATGCTATCGTGTTATGAATCTATTGAGTCTATCCATTAAGTCAGAGCCCTCATTAAGTCAGATGGAGACACCATCACAGACATGCCCAGATGTGTGTTTTACTAACTTCCTAAGTGTTTTCCCATCCAAAGATGCTAACAATTAATATGGACCATTTAATAATACACTTAAGAAAAAAAAAGAGAGGTCAGTTCTCTTCCCTGCCTAAACCTTTTGTCAGATATCCCTTCCTCTTACACTTTTACATTTTTTTCTTCTTTTCCCTTTCTTTTTTATTATTATTATTTCCACTCATACAAACTTTTTTTAACATTTTTTTATCACCGCTCATACAAACTTAAAAGGGACACCGGTTCCCTCCCTCCCTCCTCTTCTCCATCCCCAACCCCTCTGCTCACCCTCCCCTCACCCCTCCCTCCCCACCCCCGAATGCCTCCCCTCTCCCAATCCCCGGAAAATCCTTTAATGTGCATGCCAAACTCTCCTCTGGGTCCTCCACTCTGATGACATACAAGGACCCAGTGCCATTTCCCTGAACCCTTTCCTTTGTTCCCCTTAAGCATAGGAACACTATTTTGGCTATCAATCCCTTGCCTCCAAGGATCTTGATCCTTTTAGCAAATGCTAGACTTTGTGGGGTCAATAGTGTGTTGGACATTGCACAGGGCATGCAAAGTCCAATTGTGATTGCTTCGGCCCTAACTTGTGTGGAGTATCTTGCATATCATTGCTCCTCCCATCCTTGTGCTCTTACACTCTTATCACCCCCTCTTCCGTAAACTTCCCTGAGCTTCAGGATGGGGAGAGATTAGGCTGGCCTAGTTCTAGGTGGTTGATATAGAGTCCCTGAAGTTCTGGATTATGGTTTGTTGATTTTCTTTAGCGGTTTTGCTGCTCCTGCAATGTCCTTCACTCCATCCTGATGGGTATTGGATGTCACCCCCTAGCCAGAGATAAAAAGCTGTTAAACTAGAGTCTTGTTATAAGAGTATATTCAAAGGTAGATGTAATAAAAGAAGGAAACCACAGTGAGGAAGGGGTCAATAACCCATTTGCAAAATGGTTACTTATTATCTGCCAGACTATATGCCCGCCCCTTCTGGTGAGATCACACCCCCTCAGTTGTAGATGAACAGGAATGAAAAGTCTGTGAACTTAACCAGATGTTTCATTGCTTACTTGCAGTCCTTGATGGAGGCCTATTTTCTCTGCTGTAACATGGTCCCCCCTCTCCTTGTTTCTGGTGTGGCCCTCCTACGCCATTCCTCCTGTTCATACTCCTTGCAATTACTGTATTACAGAGATTTATTGTTGAGTGTCTCTAGGTGGGCTGGGTGGGTTTGGTATTAGGAGCCACCTATTAGGGAGTACATACTGCACTTAATTTTCTGAGTCTGGGATACTTCACTCAATATAATTGTTTCTAATGACATCCATTTCCCGGCAAATTCCAGTAATTCATCATTTTTGATGGCTGAGTAATACTCCATTGTATAGATATACCACAGTTTCCTTATCCACTCGTCAACTGTTGGACATTTGGGTTGATTCCATGACTTTGCTATTGTAAACAGTGCTGCTATGAACATGGTCGTGCTTGTGCTATGAGGTGAACCTCTGCTGTATGGAGGGTTATTCCCAAAAGTGGAATCGCAGGGTCATATGGCATTTCAATCTTTAATTTCTTTAAGAATCTCCAGTCGACTCGCCAGAGTGGCTGTATGAGCCTGCATTCCCACCAGCAATGTAGGAGAGTTCCCCTCTCTCCACATCCTCTCCAGCATTTGTTGTTGTTTGTATTGTGGATTTTTGCCATCCTGACCGGGGTGAGATGATATCTCAGGGAAGTTTTGATTTGCATTTCCTTGATGGCTAAGGAAGTGGAGCATTTTTTAAGATATTTGTTAGACATTTTAATTTCATTCCTAGTAAAGTTTCTTTTAAGTTCCAGGGCCCATTTTTTTATTGGGCCATTGATTCCTTGGTGTTTAGTTTTCTAAGTTCTTTGTGCACTCTGGACAGTAGAGCTCTATCAGATATGTGGTTAGTGAAGATTTTCTCCCATTCTGTGGGTTGCCTTTGAGCTCGTGTTACAATCTCTTTATCTGAACAGAAGCTCTTTAATTTCACAAGATCCCAACTGTTGAGAGTTGGTAGCAGTGACTGTGCCATTGGATGTCTGTTTAGGAACTGTTGGCCTAGCCCAATCAGTTCGAGGGAATTCCCTACCCTTTCAACTATGGTTTTTATAGTCTCTGGCCTGATATCAAGGTACTTGATCCATTTGGAATTAAGTCTTGTACATGGTGACAAGTACGGATCCAGCTTTAGTCTTCTGCATGTGGAGATCCAGTTTTGCCAGCACCATTTGTTGAAGATGCTGTTGTTTTTCCATTGGATTCCTTGGGCCCCTTTGTCAGAGACCTAATGGCTGTATTTTTGTGGGCTTATATCTGGGTCTTCAACCTTTATCCATTGATCTGTGTATCTATTTTGGAGCCAGTACCAGGCTGTTTTTACAACTATGGATTTGGAGTATAGACTAAGGTTTGGTATGGTGATACCTCCAGCAGTATTTTTGTTACTCAGGATTGTCTTTGCTATCCTGGGTCTTCTGTGCCTCCATATGAATTTTGAGATTGTTTGATCAACTTCTTTAAAGAATTGCTTTGGGATTTTAATTGGTATAGCATTGAATTTGTATATTTGGTATAGCATTGAATTTGTATATTGCCTTTGTTAGGATGGTCATTTTTATGATGTTGATTTTGCCAATCCAGGAACATGGGAGGTCTTTCCACCTTCTATTGCCTTCTGCAATTTCTTTCTTTAGGGTTTTAAAGTTTTCATTGTAAAGGTCTTTTACCTCTTTGGTTAGGTTTATACTTCATTTGGTTAGTTTTATATTTCATTTTTTTAGGGGCTATAGTAAATGGGATTGTTTCTCTCAGGTCTTTTTCACTTCTTTCATTCTGGGCATATAGGAAGGCCTCTGATTTTTGCACATTTATTTTGTATCTTGCTACCCTGCTTCCTGGTGGATTTTTTGGGATCACTCAGGTATAAAATCATGTCATCTGCAAATAGGGATAACTTGACTTCTTCCTTGCCGATTCGCATCCTTTTATGTCCTTTTCTTGTTTTATGGCTTCAGCTAACACTTCAAGTACAATATTGGATAAAAGTGGTGAGAGTGGACAGCCTTGTCTAGTTCCTGATCGAAGTGGGAATGCTTCCAGTTTTTTCCCACTGAGTATAATCCTTGCTGTAGGCTTGTTATATACTGCTTTTATTATATTGATAAAGATTCCTTCCATTCCTACTGTCTCTAGCGTTTTGACCATAAAAGGCTGTTGGATCTTGTCAAAAGCTTTTTCTGCATCTATCGAGAGTATCATGTGGTCTTGGGCTTTGGACTGGTTTATATGATGAATTACATTTATTGATTTGCGTATGTTGAACCAACCTGGTGTGCCGGGGATAAAGCCTACTTGGTCTCCGTGAATGATCTTTTTGATATGTTTTTGAATCCGATTTGCTAAGACTTTGTTGAGAATCTTTGCATCTGTGTTCATCAGAGAGACTGGCCTATAGTTTTCTTTTTTAAGTGTACCTTTATTAGGTTTTGGGATTAAAATGATATTAGCTTTATAGAAGGAATTTGGTAGTGTTCCTTCCTTTGCTATTTGATGGAACAGTTTAAGGAGTATTGGTGTTATTAACTCCTTAAATGTCTGGTAGAACTCTGTGCTGAATCCATCTGGTCCAGGACATTTTTTGGTGGGAAAATTCAAGATTTCTTCCTTAATTTCCTTATATGTTATAGGACTATTTAAATAATTCACAACTTCCTGATTCAATTTAGGTAAGTTGTGTTTACTTAGAAATTCATCCATCTCTTTTGTGTTGTCAAACTTCACAGAGTATAAGTTTTTGAAATATGATGTTATAATTCTCTGGATTTCTTGGGTATCAATAGTGATAACTCCATTTTCATTTCTAATTTTGTTAATTTGGGTTTTCTCTCTCTTGCTTTTGGTTAATTTAGCTAGGGGTGTATCAATCTTATTGATTTTTTCAAAGAACCAGCTTTTTGACTGGTTGATTTTCTCTATTGTTTTCCTATTCTCTATTTCAGAGATTTCTCCCCTTATTTTGCTAATCTCCTCTCTTCTACTACTTTTGGGATCAGATTGCTCTAGTTTTTCTAAAGCTTTAAGCTGTATTGTTAAGTTGTTTATTTCTGATGTTTCCATTTTTTTGATGTAGGCATTAAGAGCTATGAACTTACCTCTTAGGACAGCTTTCATTGTGTTCCAGAGATTTTGGTAAGTTGTATTTTCATTATCGTTCATTTTCAGGAAATCTTGTATTTCCTTTTTCATTTCTTCCTAAATCCAGGTCTCATTCAGCATCATAGTGTTAAGTTTCCAGGAGTTGGTATATTTTCTGTCGTTTGTTGTGTTGTGAATGTCCAGCTTTAGGCCGTGGTGGTCTGGTAGGGCACAGGCTAGAATTTCAACTTTCCTGTATATGTGGAGATTCATTTTGTGGCCCAATATGTGATCTATTTTGGAGAAAGTTCTGTGTGCTGCTGAGAAAAATGTGTATTTTTTGGTACATTGATGAAAAGTTCGATAGAGATCTGTAAGGTCCATTTCTTTCAGGGTTTGATTAAGTTCCAAAGTGTCTCTGTTAAGCTTTTGACCTGTTGATCTATCCCATGTTGAGAGGGCGGTGTTGAAATCCCCAAGAATTATCGTTTGGGGGTTGATTTCTCGCTTTAGGCGCTGTAGGATTTTCTTAATGAATGTGGAGGGGCCCGTATTGGGTGCATAAATGTTCAGTATTGTGAAGTCTTCCTGGTGAATTGTACCTGTGACTAAATGTAGTATCTATCTGTGTCTCTTATGATTTTTTGGGGGTTTGAAGTCCACTTTGTCTGACAGCATAATGGCTATCCCTGCCTGTTTCCTGGTTCCATTAGCTTGCAGAATTTTGGATCAGCCTTTCATTTTTAGGATGTGCCTATCTTTTGTGGTGAGATGAGTTTCCTGAAGGCAGCAGATTGATAGGTTGTGATTTTTAATCCAAGGTTGTAATCTGTGTCTCTTAATCGGTGAGTTAAGCCCATTAACATTTAATGTTATAATGGAGAAATTCTTTTTAATTCTGGACATTTTTTATGTTTAGTGGATTTCGTAAGCTTATTGTTTTGCATTTATATTTTTGTTGTGTTATACTTCCCTTCTGTCCTCCTGGATACGCTTGTTCTTTTCTTCAAGTCTGAGTATCATTTCTAGCATTTTTGAAGGCCTGGTTTGGTGGACATGTATTCCTTCAAGTTGTCTTTGTGCTGTAAGAGTTTTCTTTCTCCCTCGATCATGACAGATAGTTTCACTGGGTATATCAGTCTGGGTTGGCATTTTGCTCATTTAATACTTGAAGTTATTCTCTCCAAGCTCTTCTTGCTTTTACTGTTTCCATTGAGAAGTCATTTGTTATTTTAATAGGTTTTCCTTTAAAAGTGACTTGCTTTTTTTCTCTTGAAGCTTTCAGCACCTTTTCTTTGTCTTGAATGTGGAGTGTTTTGACTATTATTTGCCATGGCGATTTTCTATTTTGGTCATATCTGTTTGGAGTGCGAAATGCCTCTTGTATTTGGATGAGCCTCTCATTCTTCAGTTGAGGGAAGTTTTCATTTATGATAATTTGAAAATTTTCCTCAGGTTTGGTATTTTGAGATTCTTGTTCTGGTATCCATGAATGTGCATGTTAGGGTTCTTCAGTGTGTCCCATATCTCTTGAATGTTCTCTCAAGTATCTTTTTGGCTTTAACAATCTCTTCCATTGAGCTGGTTAATTCTCCCACTTTGTCTTCAAGATCTGAAATTCTATTTTCTGCTTCATTTGTTCTGCTGATAAGACTCTCTGTTGAGCTTTGGGTTGAAGATAGCTTGTCTTTTAATTCAATTTTAAACTTTGCCTGAGACTGTTTTAACTGCTCTATGCCTATTTGTGTTTCACGAACTGTTTTTCTCAACTCCTCCAAAATGCGTGTTGTGTTCCTGTTCAAAGTGGTTGATGCGGTTGTTTAACTCCTCTTGGATTTCCTCTTTCATAGTATTAATCATAGTAATGATCATACTTTGAAAGTCATTATCTTGGGTCTGGCTTTCTTGGCTGTTTTCTGTGAATTTGTTCTGGTTGGAATCCATCCTTAAGGGGTTAATTCTTTCAGTGGGAGATTGGTCTTCTTGGGTTTTGTTTCTCATGGCTCTGTACTTTGACTTGGGCATTGTTGTTTTGTCTTCTAGGGCTTTTCAGTTTCTGTGTGTTTTTAACTGATTTAGTTGGTATTACTGTACTTGGGTAGTTATTACTAGTGCTTACCTTGGGGTTGGATATGTTTGTCTTTTGTTATTGTTATTTCCTAGTTGAGGCTGTTAGGCTGTTAGTACATCAGTTAAGTCAGGTTAAGTAGACAAGGAGTGAATATTAGTATGGTAGTGTACTTTTATGATGTAGTATCTTGGTGATTTGTGAGGGTGAGTGGTATGATCCCTGGAGATGTATATGTTTTTGGGGTGGCTTTATGGAAAAGTTAATCTATAGTGATTAATATTAGAAAGGAACAATAAGGTGAAAAAAAGGAGGTTTACTTATCTTTGGGTTGGATGTGAAGAATACTCTCCCATGTGCTAGGATGATTGTAGAGGTTTACAGATGTATGGCCTTTGACCCTTAGAACTTTTCTTGAACTTTCTTTGGACTCTATTGAATTCTGAGTAGCAGTGTGTCTTCTGTAGACCATGTGCGTGGGTCCCCGGTGGGCCAGATAGGCAGAGGAGCTGATGTTGATGTCAGAATTCTTTACCTGGGACCTGGGACTTGGCTTAGTGGCCCACCCAAGCTCCAGGGGTGGAGGAAAGCGAGCAAGTACTGTCCAGTTGGGCCGACAGGCAGGCGGGAGGGAGAAAGGGGCCTGGGACCCGGGGTGTGGCCCAGGCCATAAGCGGAGGCAGCCTGGGTGCCGCTGGGACATGGGGGTTCTGGGGGGGGGCTGGGAGGACTCACCTGGGTGTCTGGCGGAGTGGGAAGCGGGAGGCGTGGTCAGGCGGACCACACTTTTACATTTTATGGATCAGAATAGTTCACATAATCATCTCTAGGTGTAATCAGTGCTAGGAAAATTTGTATCTGGTTTTTATTTATGTATAGTTGCCTACTTTTTCTTACCGTTATTACTATTTTTTTCTAGCTCGAACCATCTATTTACCTATCCAGGGAGTCACTCCTTCAGCTTTGTATAGAGATGTTTCATAGTTTACTGAACAGAGGCCCCTAGAGAAAAAACTTGAACTGATGGATCCTAGTTTTTCAGTTGTTAGTCAACTTTTCTCTTTATTGGGAGAGAGTGGTGTGCTCTGACAGCAAAACTTTATAATAATCCTAGGCAAAATAAGAAGGAACATGGTTTAGTGTACAAAACTGTAGTAAGACACAACCTGTAGATTCTAGCTACAGCTTGAATAGGATCTTCAGATGAACAGCAGAAAATTGCTACAAGTTTTTGAAGAGTATTGGAGAGTGAATCTTCACAGAGCTCACAAAACATGGAAAGGAGAGTGATAAGGCCACTATACTGTAATTTTCATCTATTAGCTATGTGGCTTTTTCTTACTCATTATCTTCTCATCTTGTGGCATGCATAGGCAGAAAAATGACCTAGGAATCAAGGGCAAGAGATCTGTAGCCAGACATGGGAGGTTACTTCTTAGTTCTTAGATTTTGGACAAAACTGCACAGCTTCCCTGCCACCAGATGAAGTACCTTTACATCTTCTGAAGCTGTGAGGATTTAATTATATATAACTACAATGCACTTTGTACAGTGTCTGGCTCTTAATAAGTATCCTACAAATAATATTACTAATAATAAGAGTTGCCATTAGTGTAATTTATTATTATTAAAACTTGAAACAACTTTGACATTAGTGGTACTAATTGAAAGACTAAAATAGGAGATTGGGAATCAGTGACCAATCCTTCCCAATCTACTAAAAAACTGGGTATCAAAGTTACTCTTTCTGTTGCTATGAAACAAGACTTGTATTCAAGGGAGAAAGGGGAGACATAGTCCATGAAGGTGGGAATCCCATAGTAGAAGGCTTCAAGGCAGAAGCTGCAGAGGTCTTAAGTAGCATCCATTCTGAAAGTAGAGAGAACACACAACAACTGCAAGAGCAGACTTCTAGCAGGAAGCATGGTGGTATTGCCCAACCTTAAGACCCACCTTCTGTGACATGCCTTCCTCCAGCAAGGCTCAACCTCCTAAACGTGCTACGACTTTCTCAAACATCAACAGCACTAAGAATTCAAACAACTGAGCCTGTGGGAGATAATTCATATTTAAACCATGATATGGGTGAATTAAGAAAGCCAATCTCAGGCCTCAACTATCCATGGTAATATCAGATATTATTAAATTCTATAAATTTAATTATATGATCAATAAATATTAGTTATACAATAAATTAAATTATATACTAAACTCCTCTAAAATTCTATAATTCTATTCCTAAATGTCTATTCATGTTTCTTTTGAACCATTCATACACAGTAAGGCATCTAGCTCCTGTTAACCAGAGCCTATTAACAACAGAACAAAGATTAATCTACAACAAATGAGGAATCTCAGAGAACAGAATCCAGCTCTTAAGGTAAATTGGGCACCCTCCTTAGCTGCCAGACTGAGCTTGATTTCTTTTAACATTGATGTCCAACTTCAACTTTTCCTCTACCCATTCTACTCTCAAGAAAATTATATCCTCTATCCATGATTATCCAGAATAATTACTATGCTATATTTAAGCACCTGAAATTTACCAAGACCTTGGAATTTATTATTTGATATTGTCAGTAACATTGCATAGCATTTTGTTGACTGCTAAACTAAAGATGAGAATTTTAAAGTACAATTCCTAAGATCATACAGCCCATAATATTGATTTTTAAAATAAGATTTATTTTCACCTGAAGTACAAGTTCTGTCACAACATCTAGGCATTCGCCAAAACTATTCCACCTAGGACCCCTAAGGTAATGACTTACACGTGCCTCCTTCTATTACATTCAGCTTTATCCTGTACTCTAGTGTTGTTCCTGGACCTGGTAAATTCAGGAACTCCTGAAGGCAACTACTTGGATCCAAGGATGTAGTTCAGTTGGTAATTCAGTTGGTAGTTCAGTTGCCTAGCATGCACAAGGTTGTGGGTTTGAATCCCAGTACTGTATAAACTAGATGTGGCAATATAGGTCTTTAATTCCAGTACTCAGAAGATGTAGGCAGGATGATGAGAAGGTCATCCTTGGCTACCTAAGAATTTCAAGGCCAATTTGGGCTAAAGAACCTATCTTTAAAAACAACAACAAAAAAGCAAAAACAAGTGCTTAATGACCACCATAAGGTGATTCAGTTCTTAATCTCCCTATTAGGAGCACACATTCTAATTTTGCCTAATTCTCTTATATTGTTGCTAAAATGTGCTTTGTACTCCAACTTCTGGACCAGCCAATATGTACTGTTCAGAAACCTAAGTATAATATTGAAAGAAAGACTCTTCCTTTTTTCTTCTCTCCACAAATGGTTCCCAAGGGTCTGCCCCTGACCAACCCCACACCCTACTGATTATTCTCCATGGATTCACTTATTTATAAGACTCTGGAGACAATCAGTCCCAGGTTTTAGACTTAGTCCTTTTCCAAAACCCAAACATATTCAATTCACATGTCCCTGTCTGCCACATACCACAGCTAACCTCTTTTGATGATTGATCGCTTAGTACAAATTTAAAAAATGAGTCATTACCATTAAAATCATTTTAATATCCCAAACTGGGTTACAATTTCCAATTAAAATTTTGTTTATCCTCTGTTCCAGTCACTAATAAGATGTAGCTTATTGAATTCTATGCACCAAGATAGACTATCCATCTTACAATGTGTCAGATGATTCAAATATATGTCCTACAAAGGTCAAAGCATTACATCAGGAAAAAACTAAGCCTATAGTAGAAGAAAGAAATGACAAACACCAGGGATATCTAGAAGCCAGAGCATTTGTTATGGATTTAAGTAGGCCTAGATTTGAATCCTGTCCATATCTCTTACTAGTCTATTAGTATGACATTTAAAATCGTCTCTTCTAATTCTAGGTAAAAGTTGTTTTAAAACCACTAAATTTGGGGATAGTTTTTTATATGAGTAACACACAGTAAAATCCCCTACATTCCTTTGGGCTTCATATCCTCATGTGTAAAAATGAGGGAGATTGTAATAATTAATTCATAGTTTATTTGTAAAGTTAAAAGAGGGCATGAGGAGATGGCTCAGCAGATCTGATGTAAAAATGCCAAGTAAGTTTGGTGACCTGCCTGTAACTCCAGTAAAGGAAGGCAGAGCCTGTGGGTCCCCAGAGCAAGTTGGATAGCCAGACTAGTCCTTCTGATGAACTCTGGATTTAACTATAGACCCAGCCTCTAAAGAATATGGTGAAACAGCAATTAAGGATGCTTCCTAATATCAATCTTCGGGTATACACATGTACACACATGTACACACATGCATACACACACACACACACACACACACACACACACACACACACACACACGTCCCCACCACACAGGTACATACAAAAAATGGGACAGGGGAAATGAGAAAGAAGTCATGAACTTAACCCATGGAGTTTATCATGATCATTAAATGAGAAAAAAGACTTGAAGTACACAGCCTGTATCTAGCATTCAGAATATCTCAGATCACAACCCCTAGGTATCAGTCCTGAGCAAGGATTTATATACACTTGATTTATTAAGTAGGTGCCCTCAGAGGGACCCACTGAAAGTAGGAAGAAAACAAGCACCCACCAAAAAAGCAGAACTACACAATAAAAGCAATCTCCACTCAAATTCATAAATGCTGGCTTTTATATGCTCTTGTGGAAGATTCTGGGGTACAAGTCACACTTGCACGAAGGGAAGTGGGCTTTCATGTTCCTGAACCCATCAGCCTTTGGTTAAAGGCTACCTCAAGAAACATAATTAATAATTGAGCACCTCAGCCTTTCTATATGCCAAAGCGAGTTGCAATGGGAAGCCTGAGGGCAGCTTCTCAAAAAGGAGTATCAGGTGCTGGCCATTTGAAGTCAAAGCACATCCAAGTCTAAGCTGCTGTCCCTAAAACTCACCTCCCAACAACATTACAAAGCTGTTGATGGGGGATTTGGGTGGGACATGAATATTATCCGTTACACAGAGTAGTCAATTGCTAGTTCACATGAGGATGTACCTTGCCCCTGTTCCTCAGGAGGAAAGTCAAATTGAATGAATTAGGAGATGTTCTTCCATGAGAAGATTTATACCAGTAAGAGAAGAAGCAGTAAATAAAAGCAACAAATTGGTGCAATATTACCAAATCCCATCATTTAGGCTCCCACCTGACAGATTTAATAAATGAGCTCTATCTCTTCTTGGTGGATGCACTAGCATAAGTTTCTTCTAAATCAGGCCTGCAGAGAATCGAGTGATCTGATGGGTATCTATCTTTTAGTTCTACAGCAGAATGCATGGAAGATTTGAAGGGACGTGTGCCAGGCATCAGAGATGCAATGTTTGTCTGGAATTAACTAATTTTTATAATCAATGTACTGTGAGTGATACGCTCCTGCCAAAGTAGATTTGTGACCTGCCCGAAGTACCAATTATGTTCCAATTTATACAGTAAATCTACTTGGTAATATGAGGTATTACAGCAATTTTAACACATCAGTAAAGATGGAAATCAATTTATTTTCCTTCATGTTTGGCAATGAGCATTGTAAATAAAACAAGAAAATATAGAGCTTCTGAAGCCAGCTCAGGCTTTTACTTTAACCTTGCGTATTCCATGGCTGGTATTTGAGAGCAGTGTGTGTCCCCAGGAATTCCACTGAAACAACCCAGGTTGGTTACTTCTGGGCCACTAATCTCCTTACATTTCCAAAGAGAATGGAATTTTTGATGTTATTTTAGGGCAGTCCAGTTATTGGGGTGATGGGTCAAAACCAAGTTTTAAGAGTATGTCAAGCATTTCTGGGTATATATTATCTCTATCAAGGTAGTAGCTTGGGAAGAAATCAGTATTCTTCCTTTCTAAGTCAAATGCAACCAGGGATGTGCCAAAGACCAGGTTGGGATTTATGTATTTTGACCATAAATCCCGAATTTGAAAATCATCAGGCATCAACAACAAACTTTTAGCGAATGAATTTTTACACTATTTCAGGGTTGTCTTTATGTGAGTCTCAACTAGAGGCAGGAAGTATAAACAGCCATTTCTAGTTATTTCCTTCCAGCCCACCCAAACTTCTAGTTTGTCTAGGTAATGTAGTTTTCTGTGATTCTGGTTTCACTATGCTAGTCTCAATGACATGTCTTTTCAGCTGCCTGAGCTAAAGCCGCACACTTTTATAATCTCAAATTCTTGATTGTACCATCAACTTATGAGCCAAACAGTACAACCATCAGGTGGAAATGTCACATTTGGCTGGCAGTCATGATTGGAGCTGCACACACTAACAAGAAAAAGTAGCAAAAGGCCAAAAATGAATCTAAAAGAACAAAGTGACCTCTAACCAACAAGAAAACACAGTCCAATCAACTGAGAAAATCAATGGGGTGAAAATGGTCTGCTCAAGAAAATCAATAGGGTGCGAATCAGCTGTACTGTAGCTTGTAGCCTTGCACCTCACTCTGACCCCAGTTGAACTTCATCATTCCTGCTTTGCAAAGATGTCTAAACCTCCTCCCCCAGTATCTGTCCAGAATCTACCCAGTGGTAGATTCTGACCCCAAGAAGCCCTAAATCTTGTCACCATATGAAAATTTGCCTTTCATATTCGTCCCTCAACTTTACCCAGGATCATCATTTTACAACTAGACTATTTCTGCTAACTGTTCTTTCTTCATCCATCAGTCCTCACATGTCTAGCAAGCAAAACAGAATCGTCTGTCTCCTGTTTCCCAGTCCTCTCTTATGTAAATCCTCCTCTGGTCAAGCAGATCTCCAGAACATTTTTCTTCAGGCTGTTCCTCAGGATGTCTGCTCTATTTCCCCTAAGTAGGTTTAGCCCTTTCACCTTCTTGTGTTGAGTCAAATTATCTTCTTCCCTCCCAGACCTTCCTAGAGTGTAGCAATCTCCAAAGGACTCGGCACCAGTGGAATATCACAGTCCTCATTCATACATTAAACACTTCCATAGTTAACAATACTCAAGGTTGGAGGGAGGTCGTGGTACTATTAACAAGGTTTTAAACTCCTGGAGAAAAGCAACATTCTGTGGCATGTGAACTAAAACAAGATTCCTTATCCAGGTCCTACAAATGAAATGGTTTTAAGGGCAATCTCTAAGGTTCCTTCTCATATTTCTAACATACTACACTTGCAAGGTGAGAATTGAGGTTTTGTAATCCCCATAACACTTGATATTTGCCTTTTTCTTTAACCTCCTAAAAATATTTTTCCTCATTCATCAAATGGCATTGGTAACAACATCTTTTTCACAGAATTTTTGAGAGTTTCAAATAAACTACTGCTTGTAATGTATTTAGCACAGTTCTGGTAAAAAAAAGACTTAATAAATTAAAGAATTATAAGGAGCACATTAAGTATCTATTGAATAAATATATTTAAAAGTTTTAAAAGCAATTTTTGATTGAGAAAAAGAAATCTCAAAAAATATTTAATTACATTCAAATTGTATATTGGTTGAAATGACACCTTTAGAGAAGGCAGCAGAAATGGCTTTCTTAAAGTTTTTCTGCCAGAGTCAGATTGTATGTTATCTGGGGATAAGATTAACCACTACTCAATTGTTTTTTAATTACCTTGAAGGTGTGTGTGTGTGTGTGTGTGTGTGTGTGTGTGTGTGTGTGTGTGTATGTTACTAAACATGAAGCATATCTTTCTGTTAAAAACAGAAATACTTCCTTTTTCCTAAGGTAGCAATTCTCACTTATAACTGCTCTTTTGCGTGTGTTCTGAAAGTAGTTGCTCAGAGTTGCTTTGCAACTAACCATGCTGGTTAGTGAGTCCCAGGGAGACCAAGAAAATATGATACTCTCAAAACCATTGCTTCTTCTAAATGCAAAGACCAAATGTGCCACGTACCTAAGCTGCAGGTACTTTATCATGAGACACACAGCTGGCATTACTAAAGAACTAAACAAGGTGAAGGCTTCATGGCAGAGCGTCCTGGTGCAAGGCTGACATGGTGTCAAAATGTCAGTAAGCTGGCCGAGTGAGTCCTTTTCCTTCTCAAAGCCAACCCAAATAATATGCTTCTTTCAAGTCAGAAGATAGAGAAATCTCTCCACTCGTGCTCACTGACTCGGACAGTCAAGTCCAAAGTAGAGAACCATGCCCTGAGGCAAGCCCCCAGGAAGTGAGCACACAGAGGAGCCAGAGAAGGCCCCCAGCTCAATCCACTGGGGACTTTTCTGAGGAATCTGGGTCAAAGCTAGCTTCCCCAATGACTAAAGAACCAGACAATCTTGCCATTAAGTACTCAAGAGACTGGGGTCAAACTACTGAAATGGATTAGGAAACAGAGAACACAGAACACTCCAGAATTCAAGCAACTCACATAAGATTTGGGGAGAGTGACAACATCCTTAGAAATATGTCAACTTATTAAGTCCAGTGAAGAAATAGCATCCTACAGTAATTTTTGCCACTGCTTATGACTGCAGATTTTTAGTATTGATTAAAGTTATGCACATATATGTGTGCGTGTGCACACACACACACACAGGTTTCCTCTTCTTTGTTAGAATTCCTCTGGTACTAGGAAGGAGAGAAAAATATACGGATATATTTTAAAAGAAATAAGCATTTTCAAGAATACGTTACTTGGAAACTAGGTTATAGATGCAGGAATAGTAGTCAAAAGAAACCTGTAAAGGAACTGTTTTAGTTTCATGACTATTACCATAAATAATACCTGATGTAAGCAACTTAGGGAAACAAGCGATTTTTTTTATAATTGTTTGGGTTCTATTTATTCTTATGTCATTTTACAGCAACTTGTTTCAGATGGTATGTAGAATATGAAAGTTAAAACACTATATAAGGTCTATTTTTTCTGACAACTTTATATCTGGTTCATTTTAATTTTTTCCAATTTATTTTTTTAATTTTACAAGCATATTTAATACTAATCCCTGCTTCTTTCCATGTTCCTTTCCCATTCCTCTCCCTTCCCCTCATCAATCTATTCCACTCTCCCCAACCTCCTGCCTGGCCGCTTCTATGGACCCCAGGGTTCCCTCTGACTTGTCTACTCATGTGGGCATTCACGCCTTTGTGGCATACCCAAATTGTCCCTTCTTGGGCTACCCCTTCTAATAGGAGTATTTCCCTTCACTCATCCAGCTTTAATTCCTAAGATTTCCCCTATGTGTTCTTATCCATCTTCAGTTCTTCATAGTCTATGGTGGCATGTTGGTATTTTAGTCATTATGCAGGTCTGGTAAGAACAAGTCTCACTGTTGTGAGTTCCTGGATCACCTTTGAAACCTCTTTGAACAAAATTTTATTAGGAAGTGCCACAATCCTAGTATATCTCTGGGTACTAAGTGGATCAGCTCTGGGCTTTTTGTTGTTGTTATTGTTGTTGTTTTGCCCTGCTTATCTCACTGTATGCTCCTCCTTTCTTTAAAAGACATTTTTGACATATTATTAGCATATGAGGTTCGTATGGGGTTACTTCCCACAATTTTAGGGCTTTCCTATGAGTCCCTCTGTCTTCATATATCTCATCCCCTCATGCCTCCTCTAGGTATTTCCCAGTGATTCCCTCTCTCATTCTACTTGCCCTGGTATCCTAAATGTCCCCCTATCCACTCTTTCCTACCTACCCATTCATTGGTTCCTTTCAAATTTTCTGGCTCATACAATAATTCTAAAGCAAATACATTGACAAGGATATCAGTACTAGCATCTGTATATAACAGAAAACATGCAGTGTTTATCTTTCTGTGTCTGAGATACTTAGCTCAATATTAAATTTTCCAGTTCCATATATTTAGCAGCAAATTCCATGATTTCATCTTTCTGATGCTGAATATTATTCCATTGTGTATATGTACTGCATTTTCACTACCCATTCTTCAGATAATGGGCATGTTGGCTGATTCCATTTTTGTGATATTGTGAATAGGGCTACTATAAACATAGATGAACCTCCTTAGAGAAGGGTACCACACCTATGGTGTATGTCTTCCTCTATTAATTCTGCAATTCAAACAATCTTCTACAGTCTTATCCGGAGACCTGCCATAACTAAAGAATTTCTTATAGAAGTCCCAAGAGACCCCTGCACCCCAAGCATCAAACTGATAGCTGGAATATCAGAGGGACTGACAAGGCATTTTTCAGTTTCATAGGTTATGCATCACATCTGGACTATTGCCAATTCTAGACTTTTGTGGGTGCCTTGATTGAAATGGCAGTCAGAATGCTTGCTTTTCTTCTTTTAGAATCTAAAGTCTTCTTGTCAGATTGTGCAGTATCTGGTAATAACATTATTATCCAATTGCTTTTTAATTGCCTCTGGGTTTGAAGAGGATGCATACGATACTGATCATATCAAAGACATATGAATCAAAATTATTTGGTGACAAGGAAGAGAAAGCTATGCGTTATTCCAGTTATTTTTCTATTGCTTTGATAAAATATTCTGACCCAAGGAACTTAAAAGAGAAAAAAATTGTTATTTAGTTTATGGTTCCAGAGGAGATAGAGTCTATCATAGTGGGGAATGCATGATGGCAGGCAAGGACATATAGGTATGAGGAGGAGGAAGAAAGAGAGAGAGAGAATAGGAAGTGATGCTGTGATGCCCCAGTGACATATTTCCTCCAGCAAGGTTCACTTCTTAAAGGTTCCCAAACTTCCAAAATTAGTACCACCAGCTGGGAATCAGTTGTTCAAACACAGAGCATACAGAATCATTCTAAATTCAAGCAATGATATATATGTAGCCTATCATGGTGAAGCCTGTAGCAGAGCAAGTGGGAAAGAGAACAAAATGTTATAGAGGATACCACGTTGCAGAAAAAAATCATTAAATTTAGGGTCCAAAGGACTGAAAGAAATGCTTGCTCTGCCTCTCACCAATATCATCCTGTTCCCTAAGCCTTCATTTCATTGCCCACAAAATAAAGAAAACAGTGAAGGGTCCCTTGCTGTATTAGTCACTTTTCTGATTGCTATAATCAAATACCTGGCAAAAAGCAATTTAAGAAAGAAAGAGTTTATTATGGCTCAAAGTTTATCTTGTCAGGGAAGGTGTGGCAGAGGAAATATAAAATGGCTTGGTCATATTGCATTCACAGTTAAGAAACAGAGAAAAATGAATTCTGGTGCTCAGTTCAGTTTCTCTTATTTATTCTGTCAAGGACCCAGTGCATGGGATGGTTCTGTCTGCATTCAGAGTGGGTCCCCTCAATTAAAACTCTTTGACACTTCCACAGACAAACCCAGCAGTGTGTCAATTTCAAGTCAAAGTAACAATAAAGATTAGTCATGGAATAAAAGTATTCTTTCTCTTTATTCAGAACTGAAGGGAGCAAGGGGTTGGCGGAGCATGTGTATCATGGTGGGTCAAACTCAGGTTGCCAGGTTTACCTGCCTTTACCCACTGAGTCACTTCATCAGCTCACCTGTATTGGTATTTTCTATATTTATGGTGGTCTTTATGGTCCTGGGCATGAAACTAAAGAGTCAGTTTCTGAGTCCCTGAGTCAGGAGGGCTCCAGAGTACAGTGAGACTTCAACAGGATTTCTGTCATGGAAACTGGAGTCAAACAAATAGGTATTCATGAATTTTTACCTGCTCTGACTATTAAGGCATGTTATCATGCAGAAAGACTTTTAAGGGGGCCCTGGTCTCCTGAATACTTATATCCCAAAAGAGGGAAGATTAATTATATATATGATTCCTGCTCCTATAACTGAGACTCCACAACTTTTCTGTGACCTATTCCTTTACTGTCTTTAGGTACATTCACCCACAAATACGTGTGTCCGTATACATGCACCTTCATGCATACATGTCAGTCATAGTAAAAATGCTTTGGGTCTAAAATGCCAATGAATTCTCTGAGGGAGAGAAAACCGAGGTAACAATTTTGACCCTGTTTCCTACCTTGTGCCTTGGGGAATTCCCTTCCTGACTGACAGTGATGGTCTCTGAGGCTGCTTGGGAAGTAGTTTCTGGAAGCTTGGGTCCCCTCCCCTCTCCTAGTGTCCATTTCCCATGCTGTATAAGGCTGCCAGCCAAGGGACCAATTAGTGTCAACTGTGATGTCAACACTTGCCCAGTAAGTCCTGAATCCAGCCACATCTCCCTAATGAAGCTCTGAACTATTTAATTAGGAGCTGCTCTGACAATTCTGTCCTTGTCGCATCAGCAATAGATTGGAACACAAGGGAGAAATTTTTCATTGAACTCTTGCCATGGCATTTGCTCTATAAATTGAGATGAGCAGGACACGTTCACCTTGCTAATATATGGAAATAAGAGATAATGCAACTTCTCACCTATCTAATGTCAAAGTGTAAAGACATAGCCCGCCCTGCATAAGATAAAGACCTTTCTTTTTCTCCCCATCTCAGCAGCTATTTGGATACCCTCTTTGTCATCTAGTGCATTCTGTGCCATCTCTAAGGACATTGTCTTTAGAATAAGCAGAACCTACCTTTGAATTCTGGCTCTGGCCTTTACAAACTGCCTAACCATAGGTTTGATTCTTAACTTCTCAGAGCCTTGGGTTTCTCATCTGTAAAATGGAGATAGCAATGTCTACCTCTGAGGCAACACACAAAATGAATACAGCACTCTAAGCATGATGCTAAAGACTTAATGAAGGATTCTTATTATTGTAATAGCTCATCATCCTGTGTTCTAAATTAAAAGGTGACTTTTGCAGTATGATAAATATGGCATTGTCACTGCTCTCATTTTTGCTTGAACTCCTTTGTCCCACCCTAACTACCCACCAACCCTTACATGACGTAGACTTTATTCACCTAATCACCAATAGTCCTCAAATTCCAAGTTGTAGGTTATTTTAAAAATGTTTCATTTTGTCTTGATATGACTACAGGACCCAAACAACTTAAGGGAACAAAGGGTTTTGTTCTTGTTAAAAGTTCTATTTATATAGTTCATGGGCCAATTTGGCAGGAAAGCCCATACCAGTATCTTGAGCTAAAGGAACTGGCCACACCACAGGAATTGATGAGAGACTGCCAAACTTCACTTGACAAACAGAAAATCTGCCAAAGTATGCCAAAAAAGTGTCCAAACTACTAAACAAGCTCTCTCCATTTTATCTACATGCCGGGGGAAATGGTCCCACCCACCATGGGCTGGGTTTTCCCTCATCAACTAGACAATCTCCTGCAGGTTTGTTTATGGCTTATCTTAACCACCAATTCCCTTCAATTGTCAGGTTGACATCTTTATCTAATTGGGGTACATAATTCCAAGGTTTGAGCACTAAACTCACCATTAATGATTACGACAGGAATTTTATTTTCTTTGAACTTAATAACTTTCTCACAAATTCAGTCCTAAATCCTATTAACTTTACAATGTCCATTCTACATATATGGAAAAGGGCTCCTCTAATGCAAGGTCCAGGAAAGGGTGATTCATGAAGCCACATAACTTCACCTAGTTAAGCTTTCATTAAATGTAGAGGAAATGAAATCTTGAATTACATGATTCATTTGTGGTTATGACATTCTTTGAAAGGTTAAGATGCTTACTACAAAAATCTAAGACAGTCATCTGTCTCTTTACTGCTGAAATTTTAGAAAAGAGATTTGGAGAGTTTGGGAGGCCAACATTCTACTAGAGTCCTGAGAGAGAAACAGAATATTGGGATGAGATCTAACCATCCAGGAAAATGAAATAAAGAGTAAGTGGATCCATCATCTCTCTGATTTCTTCTTACAATGTAAAAGAAAATGTAGGTCTTTTTAAAAGCTAAAATTGCTTTAAAAAGAAAAATAGAATGATCTTTTTTCTTTTTTCGAAAGATGATCTTTTAAAGATTTATCTTTTATCCTTCAAGCCACCATGCTTTCTCCCCAAAGGCATCCACATTGAGAAGGAAGTACCAGCAAAGAGTCTACAAATGTCTGCCCATGGTAATAGCACAAGCAATGAACCTGCAACCAGATTCACTTTGACTTAGTTTTCCATTTCTCATTAGACTCATATCCCAGGTATCATAGTTATTCTACATGTTGCTGATAAATTCGTAACCAAAACAGCTTATGGGAACAAGGTTTTTTGTTTTTTTGTTTTTTGGGTTTTTTTTTGGCTTATGATTGTCCAGTTACAATTCTTAATCCATCTTGGTAAGAGAGTGTTGCAGTCAGCCTGCATGGTTACTGATAAATGACCATCAAATGGCTTAAGGGAGCAAGGGTTTATTCTCTCTTACGATTCCTGGCTACAGTTCTCAGTCAGCTTGAAGGGAGAGCACGCACCAACACCAGGGCTGAGGGAATTGGCCACACCATCATGGCTGAGAGATGGACAATCCTTACTTACCAGACCAGCATGTCTGGCCAAGTGAACAGAAGGATGCCAACTCTCTCAACCAGCTCTCTGATTTATCCAGGGCCTAATCCCACCCACCATGGGCTGGGTCTTTCCATCAACTAGACAATCTCCTTCAAGTTTGCTCTGGGCTTAACTCAACCATGAACTCTCTACAACTGTGCCCAGAGCTCAAACCCTCAACAGTCAAGTTGATACCTGTGCTTAGCTATGACACTCCATTCCTTGTCAACTTGACACAAAAACAATAGCACTTTTAAACTGTAATCTTTCCTTGTCCCAACAGATGTTAAAAAATATAAATACATTCCATGGACAAATGTAAAATGTTCTCATTAAAACTTCAGTTCCAACATTTTAAAAGTTCAACATTTTTTAACTTGAAAAGGGTATTAATTCAGAATAAGTTAAATACTTTAAAACAAATAAAACATTAAAACAGAAGGATCTTGATACAATAAGAAAACATTTAAATTAATATCAAAGTCCAGCAAATTACTGCATCCTGTACTTCAATGTCCATCTTCTGTTGCTCATCATATAATCACGGTGGCTCAAAGATTCCAGGAATTCCCAGTCCCTGTTTGCAGCTCGAAGTTGTAAAAGCAGATTTCCTTGAACCAGGCTGAATCTCCACTCGTAGTCGTCCTCAGCATACATTCCATGGTTCTGGCATCTCCAACACTCTGAGTTCATCTCTGCAGCGATAAGCTCACCTTCTCTCGCAGGAACTCTACACCTGCCACTTGATGTCAAGCTTTTGCTGCTTTCCATGAACCCCTCAAACTGTTCACCAAAACCAGTACCACCTGGGGGATGCTGCCAGACTCTTAAGTGAGTTCGAAATTTAGCTTAGTCCACTAGAGCCACAGCTGTGCCAAATTTTATGGACTGATGCTGGAAAAAACCTCTTTTAGGCAGCCAAACATCCAAAGGGCAAGAAACAGCTTTCACTTGGGCTTTCGGCCCCTGAAGGAATTTAAGTTTCCAAACCACGAACTTGCCATAAGGGTGGTTTTCACGTCTTCCATTGTCCCAGTACAAGTCACTAGGTTTCCCTTCACTGACAGTCAAGTCTTCAGGGGGGCAATTGCAAAGCATTCCCAAAACTCATTTAAGTTTGCTTCCTGGGAATGTGGAATTTAGGGTCAAGCAGATCCTGATTCAGACTTTTTGGGCAAGACACTTAATCTCTTGATTACATCTACAGATAATAAATAACCTGACACTGCTTTTTGCTGAATTGTTTTGCTGACTAAGTCTGATAAAATATATAAACTCTGAACATATAACATAACATATAAAATATATAAACTCAAAACATCTGATATATAATGGATGCTCAATACATGTTATTTCTCTCGCTACTCTAGGATTTCTACACTAGCCTTTTTAATCATTACTATCATGTTCAGCTGTATGTGGTTTCAGGAATCTGAACTCAGATCTTTGTGCTTATACAGCAAGCGTTTTATATTAACAATCTCTGGTCAAGGTTGAAAACAGAAAATAGAATTGACTTAAAGTAGTTAGAGCATAGAGCTTGGATATGAGATATGGTGAATCTGAAAAGACATTGGGAAGAGGATCAGAGCTGCCACTCAACCACTGATACCAAGATCACCACAACATGACTCCCTGAAAGGGAGATTTTTGTTTCTTAATTAAATATTTTGCTCATTCACTCACTTATGTAGTCATTCAAAAGTATTTATGCATTTACCTCAGAAAGCTGGTGCTGTGGCCATGCCCACAACTCCCTCATGCGGACACAGACAGGGATCCCAGTCCCACCACTCCATCTCTTTCACCATCACGTGCCATACATGACTCGGTCAGCAGCAACACTGTAGGAAAACAGAACCAACCTCCTTTCTTCAAATCTTGGACTGAACTAACCAAATTGATAGAACAAAATTTGCATCCATGACTCTGAGACATGTAGCTTTTATAGTTTTTAACCTACCAAACAGATAGAGGATGGAATGAAGGCTGAAAGAGCTCTTCAAATCTAACAAGAGCACAGGCTTCAGTCAGAGAATGAGGCAAGAAGAGAATAGTATGTAATAGGAGATAAACATGGCACCTCCACTACCTCAATTCTCTGGTGTTTCTACAATTTCAAATATTCAACTCATGAACAAATCTCACATACCTTTTGGGGCTTGTAAAGTTAGCTGTCATCAAAACAAAAGAACAAAATTCACTCCGTTCCTCAAATACTGTTTCTTCTGTGACTTCATATAGAAGACAGTCTAGATCCTGGAAAGAAATTGCAGCAATTAAGACAGATATCTGTCCTTCCAAATGGAATATTGAAAATTTTCCCATCTGTTGTACAGATGCAGCAAGTTTCCCAAACCAACTTCTGAATGAGCACATGAGCTAAGGTAGCTAAGAGAATACACTTCACAGACTCACTACTACTTCTTATAGCAGTGAAGCACATTCCTTTTGAGAATACACTTCATTATTACAGGGAATGTAGTATCCTTTATGAATATTTTTTAATAGTCCAATTCCAAATATGTTGATACGATGGGGAAGAAGATAGGAAAAAGATAGGGATAAGAACATCAATTTAAGACCATCCACAGTAGGTTCTTCTGTAGGAAATGGGACTATGTTCTGCATATGTTTAGCAATAGAAGTGTTTTCAGTCATTAGCAAAAAGAAAACCACAAACAAACCAAGAAAGATGAAGAGATGACCTGAGATTCCATGATTGTTCCAATTCAAATATTCTAGCTTATCATTAGAGCTCTCATAATCTTTTGGATTTGTAATACACACTCACATTTGGTACAAAATAACAAAACCTCATTCTCTAAATATTACATGTGCATGCATTGTGTAGAATCTGTGTATGCAGGCACATGTGTGCATGCACGTGTATTTGTGTGTATGTGTGTGCTATGTAACAACTATTAACAGAAGGGCAGCTTGTATTGTTAATCTTTGTCAAATTAAATAATCTCCATTCCTAAAGAAATGAATAATATTTCAAATCTTTCTTCTGCTATTATTCAGGCAAAATTTGTATTCCTTTTTATTTGCTTAAACTATAATTGAACTGGAATTTTTCTTGATTATTTCATTTCTTAGTATATTTCTTGTTATGCTGGGTAAATAGATTAGATAAATAGATATGTAGATGGATAGACAGACAGACAGACAGACAGACAGACAGACAGATATAGATAGATAATAGGTCGATATGTAAAAAATAGATAAAGATCACTATTTTTCAAATCTTATCTATAAAGTCATTGTTTATCTAGCTCAGCTCTATAATCTCAGACCCCATGGTTTAAAATGTCAGTCTCCATCTGGGAGATAACAGTGGATAAATCATTTGCCACACAAGCATGAGGACTGGAGTTTGGATCCCCAGAACTCAATGTATACACTGGACACAACAGCATAAGCATCTGTAATCTGTGCACCTACAGAAAATGGGAGGCAAAGAACTGAGAATCTCTATAAGCTCATGGGCCAGCTAGCCTAGCTTACACAGCAGCAAAGAGAGCCTGTCTGAAGTAAGGTGAAGAGGAGAGGGGGAACACTTGAAAATCTTTCTCTACCTCCACCTTATATACACCCACACTACACACATATACATATACACACATTTGTCCCATGACCATGAGTGGGAAGATGTTTCAGTCTTCAAAGTGTTTGTTATACAAGCATGAGGACATGAGTTCAATTTCCAGAACCCATGTAAAAAGTTAAGTGTGGGAGTGTGTGCCTATAAGTCCTACTCTGGGGAGATGGAAACAGGAGGATCCTGAGATTTGCTACCCAATGAGCTTCAGGTTCAATGAGAGAGTGTCAAAAAAAGGTAGAAAACAATCGCAGAAGATATTCAGCATTGACCTCTGGCCTCCGTATGCTTTAGCACACAGTAAACATACATATGAACACACACACACACACACACACACACACACACACGTGTGTGCGCGCATACACATGAGTAAAAAAGTTCAACTCAAATTTGACCTCAAGAAAGTTGACTTGGTAATAAATAGCTCATAGAACGTTTTATTATATCTAGTATTTACTAACCTCTTAAATAATGACAGAGAAGGAACTAAACTTGGAAGTGACTTACATAGTACAAATCACAGAGAATATCAGTATAACCCAATGTTATGATTTGTCCCTCAAATGTCCCCAACAGATTCATGCATTTGGAAACTGTTGCAGTTAGCTTGCATAGTTGCTGATAAATGACCATCAAATAGTTTAAGGGAATAAGGGGTTTATTTCCTTATGACAGTCTGGTTAAGGGAGAGCACGCATCAACACCAGGGCCAAGGGAATTAGCCACCATCACCACATAACAGCGGAGAGACGGACAACCCTTACTTGCCAGACCAGCATGTCTTGCCAAATAAACAGAAGGATGCCACCTTCCTCAACCAGCTCTCGGTATTTTATTCACCTGTTCAGGACCTAGTCCCACCCACCATAGCCTGGGCCTTCCCCATCAGCTAGACAATCTCCTGCAGGTTTGCTCTGGGCTTAACCCAACCACTAATTCTCCACAAATGTGCCCAGAGCTCAAACTCTCAACCATCAAGTTGACACCTGTGCGTAGCTATGACAGACACTTGGTCCTTAGTTATGGTACTGTTTTAGAGACTGTGTAACCTTTGGGAAATGGGGCCAGAGCGATATTTTTAGAGCTCTAAAACTTAATTTAAATGAACAAGTCTTTATCAACAACAAAAGTAAAACTACTGATGTAATGTGATGTGTGTGCTTTTGTGATTTTTTTTCTTTATTCCTCCTACCATTTTTTTCTACTATTCTGACTTCAGTTAACTAGGAACAATTATGAAATAAGAAAATCCAGATCCTTATGGATTCAATCAAAATATCTATTGAGTACATACTGTATTTATTTCAGTCCTGAAGTTTAAGTATCCTTTGAAGACCATAAGAAAAGTTAACATCCTTTCAAGTTTGCCGACATCAAGACTACAAGTTTTAGAGTTAAATGGTACATATTAAAATAGTCCCATAAATAAATATCTGAATACATATTAGGATGTGTACTAGGAGGGCCAGAATACTATGCAGCATCCCAGATGATACAGCAGATTAAGCTGAATCCTGAAGCACAGATAACAGTTAACTAGGCAGAGGCACTTAGCACGGAATCAGGACGTGGTGGGGGACTGGCTATAAGGTAGTGATCAGAGTGGAAAAGCAGAAAGCATCATAGTGCATTTCAAGACCTGGCATATGACCAGGATAGCTGAGTTCCCTGTGGAAGGACTGCAGTGAGATGAGAACATGAAAGGAGGCCATGGCTTCTTCAGCAGGATGGTAGTACATATGCCAGGCCTCTAAGGACTTTGTTTGTTTGTCTTTAAATAATTTTCTTTTTCTTTTTTCTCTCTCCTTAATCCCCATTCTCACTCTCCCCCCCCCCATTTTTTTCCTCCTAACAACCTTTTATCTCACTATCCCATCCCCTCCTATTTTCAAGTCTTTTTCCCTGTGTGGTCCACTGTGCTTCATCTAGTTTGTCTCTGATGACATATGCTAAGGACTTTCCTACCCCACCTTACCCGATTCCCCACCCCCACTTCCCTACTCCCACCAGCCACCCTCCTGCCCCAGTGCCTAGTATTCTCAGAGCTCCTCTAAGCTTGTATCTAATACAGCTTTGCACATCTTCTGCATACATTTTTAAATCCTCTCACTCTTCTTTCCTCTCCAGAAAACACCCAGACTCTCTTCTGAGTTAGCCTTAGCAACACTTCTTACTCAAGTACTTGTTTCTTTTTGCTTTGTCCCCTGCCTCCTTGTTTCCGTGTTCTAAATCTAAGAGTCTTGATACTTTCTTCCCTTCTTGGCTCACATTTTATTCTCAGGTCCTTTCTTTGATGATATGCAAATGCCTCCCAAAAATATTGGTCCTTGGAATGGAAAACAAGGCCTCTCTGATTTTATCCAATAACAAACAATTTCCAATCAGGGTCTCCAGGAATGTATTTGTTGAGGGAGACATTTGTGGCTTGACATTCCTGGAACTCATTAAGCCTGCTGTGGAAGTACTTGCCATTTTTCTAAACTAAATTTGTCTAGCTTCTAGTGGAAATATAAACCAGAAGCTATCATCACAGTTTCATTCATCAGATCAGTGAAGTGGGGGCAATTTTGCCCCCAGGAAACTGACAGTAATTTCTGTAGACATTTTTGGTTTTTGAACAAGAATGAGATGGTGATGCTACTTTCTATTAGGAAATAGAGGCTGAGGATGCTATTACCATCCTAGATATCCTACAATGCACAAGATAGCCAAACACTATAAATTATCCAGTCCCAAGTGCTTATAATGCTGGATAAGTGCATAAACCTTGCAAAATTCCTTTCAACTTGGAAATGACAGTTCAAGGTCTTCATTGCTCATCACTGATTAATGTTATTCAGTTGCTAACCTTCCACAATGCATTCACATAATTACTGCATGTATTTGTATGTATTTTTGGTGATTGCAGGTTCATCCTTCTTGTTTCTCCAATTTAGGTATTTAAGGCCTTCAAGGAAATGAAGCATCCTTAATAACTGTAAGGATCAAAATTACTCTTCTTAGATCACACGTGGCTTTCACTCTGCATACACAGTCCTGAAATTTTTTCCTCTTTTTATAAAAGCATTCGTCATATTGGGTTAGGATTCCTTCCTTATAAGTTCATTTAACCTTAGCTCATTATGGGGTCCTTCTCCAGACAACATTAAATTGGTAGTTAGGATTTAGTGGCAGAGGACAATTTAGTCTATAACCATGGGCAAGAGTAAGGACAGGTGAGTCACAATCCAGGCAAATTACTCTGCGACTTGTACTACCTTAGTGGACACAGAGATGCAGAAAAAAGTAAGGATCTGAAAAAATAAAAGTTGGTACAAGTAACTACGTGGTCTAAAGTCTGAACTAGAAATGCAGATTAAGGAACTGTCAGCACGGGCCAAGGAAAGAAAGTGGATGTGGCTACCCAAGGAAACTGAGTAAAAAGAAGTGTCCCGAATCCAAACCAGATAAGAAAATTTAAAGAGCATGTAGAATAAGAATTACTAAGGGGCCTGGAAAGATGCCTCTTAAAAAGTTATCATATTTTTTTTCAGTTTTGCTGCTCCTGCAATGCCCTTGGCTCCACCCTGATGTGTATTGGATGTCACCCCCTGGCCAGAGATAAAAAACTGTTAAATTACAGTCTTGTTCTAAGAGTATATTCAAAGGTAGATGTAATAAAAGTAGGAAACCACGGTGAGAAGGGTCAATCACCCATCTACGAAATGGTTACTTTCTATCTGCCAGACTATATGCCCTCCCCTTCTGGTAAGATCATACCTCATCAGTTGTAAATGATCAGGAAGGAAAGTCTGTGAACTTAACCAGATGTCTCCTTACTTATTTGCAGTCCTTGATGGTGGCTTATTTTCTCTGCTGTAACATGGTCCCATCTCTCCTTGTTATTGGTTATTCCCCATCCCTCCTGTTCATAATCTTAGCAATTACTGTAGTTATTACAGAGATTTATCTTTGAGTGTCTCTAAGTGGGTTTCGTACTAGGAGCAACCTATTAGGGAGTACATACGGTGCTTAATTTTCTGTGTCTGGGATACTTCACTCAATATAATTGTTTCTAATTCCATCCATTTCCCGGCAAATTCCAGTAATTCATCATTTTTGATGGCTGAGTAGTACTCCATTGTATAGATATACCACATTTTCCTTAGGGAAAAAAAAATCAACAAACCATAATCCAGAACATCGGAGACTCTATATCAATCACCTGGAACTAGGCCAGCCTAATCTCTCCCCATCCTGAAGCTCCAGTAAATTTGCGGAAGAGGGGGCGGTAAGAGTGTAAGAGCACAAGGATTGGAGGAGCCATGATACGCAAGATACTCCACACAAGTTAAGGCCAAAGCAATCATATTTGGACTTTACATGCCCTGCGCAATGTCCAACACACTATTGACCTCACAAAGTCTAGCATTTGCTAAGGCACTAGAATCCTGAGAGGCAAGGGATTGACAGCCACAGTAGTGTTCCTATGCTTAACAGGAACACAGGAAAGGGTTCTGGGAAATGCCACTGGGTCCTTGCACCTCATCGGAGAGGAGGACCCAGAGGAGAGTTTGGCATGCACATTAAAGGATGCTCCAGGGATGGGAGGGGGAGGCACTGAGGGATGGGGAGGGAAGGGGGAGGGGAGAGGGGCACAGGGGGCTAGGGGGTTGGAGGGAGGGGGGACCTGTGTACCTGTTAAGTTTGTATGAGTGGAAATTTAAAAAAAAGAAGTTAACACTTGCCACAGAAGCAAAAGAACAGGAGTTTGGACCTCAGACCCCACATACAAATGGTAAAAGTACTAAGAAGGTGTGGCAGCTCATCTGTAATTCCAGCTCTATAAGGCAGAGCTGGGAATCTATGTACCTGTACACATGCATATACCTCACCACATATAAACACACACACACACACACACACACACACACACATATACACCACATGTGCACATGGAAAATAAAAATAAAAAGAATTACTAAAGAAGAACTTGAAAAAAGAATGTAGGAAACAATTGAAAACTCCAAGCAAATTTTGAGGCCTTAGAAAAAAGAAAAAAGATTCCAGGAAAAGAAAGCTTGTCAGCAAGGTCAAATGTCAACAAAACATTAATAACGTAGACTTCAAATGGACAAAGCACCTGGAGACCCATAAGTGACCACTATGGAAACAGGTTTAGCACAGCAAAAGAGATTAAGTCCAGGTCCTGGGCAATGGCTCAATGGTTAAACTCTTTGCCTGGGAAACAAAAGAAGTTGAGTTTGGATTCTCAGAACCTACATTTAAAAAGTACCAAAGGGGCGTGACTTGTAATTCCATCCCTGGAAGGCAGAGTCTGGAAATTCCTAGAGCAAGCTAACTAGCCAATCTAATCCTAAGGGCATGTTCTGGGTTTAGTTAGAGACCAATGTTCACAACAATAAAGGTGAAGAGAGATTGAGGCACACACACTTAGTGCACTCACACCCGTAAAAACACATGCATGTACTCATTTTGCATATACAATACATGAAAAAGTATGTGTGTGCATGAAAAAAGAGAGAGAGACAGAGATTAAATCCACACAGGGACTGTATAACAAGAAGAAAGGGATGATACTAAGCCTAAGATAACCCTCCCAATTTTGAATGAAAACCAAATGAAAAAGAAAGAATGGAAACTAAAGGAGTGCCAATAAATTAAAAATGTACTTCTGTTCAGGAAAAGACTTAAGCACATTTTTATGCTGAGTGACATATACTTGTTAAAAGGTAGGTCATAAACCTAATTGCGTATAAGAAACTAATGGCCAAACAATGCTTTGGATTCCTTTGGAATCAGGAATTCCAGGGTCCAGCACATAATTGATCTTTCTGGATGGATAGATCATGCCATGTGAAAACTCAAAACAGAAAGGACGACTAGACTCCCACTTCTCCCACCATGTCCACACAAGTCTGGATTGACTTCTTTGTACTGTCTTCTGCTTCACTGGATGCCTTTCTCCTGTTCGTTTATCCCCCTGCTTTTCAGGGCAAACACATTTTTTTACCAGATTGGGCAATTGATAGCTAGACACTTGAGACTTATCACAGTCTTTAGCACCCAATAAATTCAGTAAATACTTGTAGAATAAATACATCTAGGAGCAGCGGCTTAACCTGCGCAGTGTCAGCCCTGCCTCTTCCCATGGACACCAGAGAATGGACCATATGGTAGTCAGGTGTGGGGAAAAGGCAGACGCATTCACACAGAAGCTCTCTAGGAAAGATTCATTATTCATTCCACAAACATTTACTGAGCGTATGGTGCTGTCTTCAACCACAGAACAGATGGCCCAAGGCAACTGATACACGAAGCCTCCTCCAAACTGGAGGATTCCCTTCTCCCCGCAAATGACAAATCAGTGGCTGCTACATGCACCCATCTGCCGTGATCTGGAGCCCAAATATTCTCTCTGACTTCTCAGCGTGGAGAAGCAGATCACTACCAATTTTTCTTTCTGTCAACAGGAGTTGAGGAATAATTATACCCAATTGACATAAGCAGCTCCAATTGCCTTCAGAATTTGGCCTGAAGCCCAATTATATTTTTCCAGTTTGCACCATAGTACATGAAAAGTACAATTTGTCTCATTTCTTTCTCTTACTTTTTAAAATATTCAAAAAAATTGCCTGAGTGAAACCAACCAAGCATGTTCTTAAAGAATAATTTTGAGCACAATCCATGGCCAAGTTATTATGATATATACTCTAGGACAAATTCAGCTGAAGAATCTCAATATATTATTTTTAAATTATATGCACATGAGTAAAGTACATAGACTACAAATAATTTTAAAATGTTGTTGCTAGGGTGAATATAAATCAAGGCTATAAATATGTTCATACAGAGAGAGAGAGAGAGAGAGAAAGAGAGAGAGAGATAGAGAGAGTGCTCCAAATTTGCAAATGCACTATTTTGTGATTATTTTCTAAGCTGGTGTTTGAAATTTAGACTATGTTTCCAGAAATAGTGCACAAATAATGGGCAACTTCCCAGGGCCATCTCATCTCTACAAACCAACTCTGCCTATAATTGAGATGAACTAGAGAAGACCGGTCTGGTCTCTAGGGGCAGTGCAGTATGTCTTCAAAAAGAAAGAAAAGACAGATGTGGTATATTGTGCCTGAAATCTCAGCACTCAGGTGGCTGAGGTAAACATCATTGTGGATTTGAGGATATCCTGGACTACACAGGAAGATCCAGGACAGTCTGTACTACAGAGAGAGAGAGAGAGATGAAGAGAGAGAAAGAGGAAGAGAGAGAGAGAGAGAGAGAGTACTCCAATTGTGCTGACCCCTTGTCCATGGTTGAAATCTACATAGTCAGAAGCATGCAGCTAACTATAAACAGGCCAGCAACACTGTGGGTTTTCCCTCAGAAGAATGTCCCAGACTTAAGCACACTGGTGAGATTCAGACAGTGGGAGCTTCACTATTCAGTGTGTGTGTCCTCGGTTTTCTTCTTAGAGCAAAGAATAGAACTTTTTTCTGTCGCTAGCATTCTAAAATGAAGAACAGAGTAGATCTTATGAATGGTCGCCAGCATTCATTTCTCCTATCCTGAGCGTAGTTTCTAGGTTGGACCACATGACTGCTTCTGGCCAACAGACTGAGCAGAAATGCTCTGTGATATTCTGTCACTGACAACAGAAAATGGATAAATCCAAGGCCACATAATGATCACATTTCCTTGATAACCTCTGTGAAGATACTGCCTCTAAACAAGATCACATTCTGAGATGCTGTAGGTTAAGTGTCCGATGTATCTATTTGGGGGGAGGAGGAGTCTCTAATTCAATCTATAGCCCTTAGCTACTGAGAACACGGAGATCAGGTGCTGAAATGGTGGAGCCTGGAGAGCTGAGTCTATGCATAAAGGGAAGTTGAACAAGATCTGTAAATTAGATTTTTGCTGGAACAATATAACCTAATGACATAATGATAGAAAAAATAATTTTTGCAAAAAAGTACTGGGGAGATGGTTAAGTAAAAATGTGCTTGCCATACAATTGTGAATACCTGAGTTCAAATCCCCACAACTCATGTAAAGTCAGCATAGTAGTGTATGCAACTATAATTCCAGTGCTCTTATGATGACATGGGAGGTGTAGGCAGGAGAACCCCCAGAACTTTATTTGACAGCTGGCCTATAAGTACTGACACCTAAGGTTGTCCTCTAACTTCCACATGGGCATCATGGCACATTTGGACGTGTATTCAATCATACAAATGTGCATGTGCACATGCACATACACACACATGCATGCATGCATACATATACATACACACACACTCACACACACACACACACACACACACACGCACACACTATTTTACATGTTCCTTGCATCATCTAACCTGAAAGGCTTGCAGTTCTGCAGCAACCATCAACAAGCAAATGGAGAACCACGATTTTCCTTAGACTGAACCAAAAATCCCTACCCCCCAGTTCCCAGTCCCCAGAATCCCTGGTGCCCCTATCATTGCCTTCTTATTATTATATCAATTATCATTTTCCTTTGTAGTTCTCTTCCTATTTTTCTTCCTCTTACACTGATTTGTTTCTGCTTACTGCGTAGTCCCTATAAGCTTGTGAGACTGCCAGCCCTGTTCTAAACTGTTCCTATTATTCATAGCTGCCTCCTTACTTCTCTATCTGAACCTTTAAATTATAATTTTTGTGCATGTTCTCAATAGCTCCCTAGGTAGTTGGAGGTTATAATGGAAGAGTATGTCTTTTCTAGCTTAGGGCTCATAGTTACTTGTTTCTCTTGTTCACTTTTAATGCAAAGGCATAAGCATATTTCAGACGCAATTTTAAAAATATGTTGAAAGACGCCATAACACCACAAATAGAACTTTATGTCTGTTTTTGAAATATTTTATATTCATAACTATTCTAACAGGTTAATGCCAAAGGTATTGTTATAATCCCTTTAACCAATGAAAAGACTAAATGTGTGCTGTTTATCCCAGAACCTCAAGGGTAAAGTTGGGATCAAAGTTATACCCCTTTAAACCCAAAGAACATGTTCTTAAACTAGGCCTTGTGATACACTCCCAAAATGTCAATATCCAGGAAATAAAACAGGAAGATAATGAGTTCAAGGCCAGTTTGGCTTGCATAGCAAAACCATCTCTCTCTCTCTCTCTCTCTCTCTCTCTCAAAAAAGTCCATGTTCTTCTCAATGTATAGTCTCTGTTTCCTCATAGAAAAAGTGAATCTAACAAGAAACAGAATTTTACAAACTTATGATTAATTGAAGAAGTTTCATCTAACTGAAGTTCAACATAAAGGGCCAAAATCAGGTAAGAGACTCCTTCCAGAGTCAGAGAAGTAACATCTACTGAACTATATGACCTTTATCAAAATTATGAACTTCATTTTAATTATGATATATAATATGTTGGTAGTACCCTACCCCACTCCCAAGATGCCTACCTCTTAAGCCCTAGAACCTATGAATTTTGCCTATCCAATAAAATAAATGTTAACTTCTTTGGAGAAAGGACCCTTGTAGATATTATTAAGATACAAGTTTTGAGATGATGAGCCAGGGTTTACCTGGCTGCTCCTCAAACCAAGTGACCTTGTTAGATGTGGAGAAGACAGAAAAAAAAGGTTGAAATCAGTGTTATACAGCTGCAAGACAAGGGACATCTGAAGCCACTTCATGGAAAAGCTCCCCTCTTTAGGTGGAAATTCAGCCTTACTGATACCTCAACTTTGGATTTATAGAACCCCCAAAGTACAAAAGAATAAGTTTCTGGTTTGCAAACTACCAAATGTGTACCTATTATGAAAGCTACAAGAGCCTTAATTTCAGACAGCATTTCAAAAATAAACAAAAATAAACCCACCCATTATTTTACTGCAGCACCATTCCAGGGTAAAGAATTGAAGTTAAGTTGAAGAATACAGGTGAGATGAGGATCATGGATGGAGTAAAGCCCAGGAATTCTTGGATACTCAATTCTTTCATTCACCCATTAGAGTGAAGAACACTCTAGACACAGATATTTAGTTTCTCATTCTCAAACCAAGAATGCATAGGAAATTGTAATATTCATTTTCATGTCATCACATTCCTGTAATGCTAGCTTGGGGAAATAAATCTGATGGGCTTAAGAATATATCCCAGTTTAATCAGGCTTTAATTTTTATATAAAAGTAATAAATGTGCATAATATCCAAATAGCATCATAAATGAATAAAATACCAAGAGTCAAGATAAAGGTTTTTGAATCAAGATAAAGATCACAGGTTTTGCAAAGGTTATTGATGATATGGACCAGTGATTTTATGACTTTACAAGAGCAATCTGTGCAGCTACAACATGACAAAATAACTGTGTTAAGACAAACCTTTGTACTAAGACAGCCATTAAAGTAGCTTCCTATTTCATTTAGAGAACTGTCCACTGACCCTGACCTTTCAACACCCAGAAAGTGATTTAAGAAATTCCCAGAAACTTCTAAGACATCTTTGACCACAGTTTGAATAACATTTGATAAGAGGTTGTTAAAATGCCTCTCAATAGTAATGTTCAAAAAATGTGAGTATATGTGGATGTATTTAATAGACAGTCATAAAATAACATAATACAACAGAAAGCTGTTGGAATGGAGACCCATAAACCAGTTAATGCCTGTCGGCAATCAGAAAACTAGTGGCTTCTCTCTCTACTGATACTTATGGTTGTAACTTAATGATGTTTTTACTTAACTGATGGCAGCTGTCTCCATGAAAGCTATTATCACATTAGATCTTTATTGAAACTGGCAAAGTAATAAATAATACTTGTGACTTCTTCTTTGTTCACAAGGTTAATTGCTATTTAATAATATTCTCATGTGTTAAGAATGTCCAAGTAATTATAGATGCAAACTATGAAACTGAAGTAGTCTCAACAATCTACTAATCTATAAGTTGTTGGTAGACCTAAGACATAAAAATGGTAAAGTACTAGATAATGTTGTTGGGTTTTGGTTTGCTTTCTTTAGAATTTTTTGCAATTCAGTGAAGCCTTTGCTAATTGGTTTCCTTGCTACTTGTTGACAGATATATCCTGATTTATCTACCTGAGATCATTACACATAACTTCTTTCAAAGTAGGGCAGAACCTAGAGATCATTTATTTCCATCTCTCTGTCTACCAAGGAGTGAACCCAAACAACTGAAGGTGTTGTCTCAAGTCAAGTGTCCACAACAAAGTCTGGATAGGGGCTCAGATCACCCAGTTTCTTATTTCTTTGAAGACTTAACAAAATGATTTTATATGTGCCTAATGTGTTCCTTATGCTTTGACCCATTTTGGCATATTCCATCAAATTCCAGCACACAAATTGAACATATAACAGTAAAAAAAAAGGAGAAAAACATGATCTTGACAGATGGTAATGGTAATATGATAAGAAGAGGAAGGGAAAGGGAGAAGAAAGAAGAGAAAGAAACGCTTGCACTGATCAGGTGGTTTGCACACACATTCATTGTGATCTTTGCAGCTTATCTGATACTAAAATAATCTGAATATTACAGGTGAAGAAACACTGATGCTAACGACCAAGAGCATTGTACAGGGGCTTGGAGAAGTCCTTGCTGCTGGTGTCTGAGAAAGGTTTGAAAAAGACTCAGATGGTTTCAGCAGCCCCAATGGCATTGCTAATGTTCTTGCTCTCTGCGGTGCATTCAGTTACCAAGACAATCATCTCAAATAAGAATTCCAGTGAAGCTCAGAGCAAATTAATTAGCCGTGCTGCAGACACATTAAAACTCTGCAAGCAGTTACCATAGTAGGTAACCTTGCATGTTCTACAAAGTATTGAGTTTTTACTTCGGCTCATGTATAATAATGAATCATTTTCCTTGCGTTCCTGCTAAACACCGAATAATAAGAAACCCTCTGGAAAATCAGGAGTATTGAATTAATCTAGGTAGATCAGCTACATTTTCCCTAAAGTTGCCATCCTCTTATTCTAGCTATAACTATATTCTTACTTGTATCCTCTCCAAAGCTCCAGTAGGTACCTGGGAAGGAGATGGGCCTTCACTCCTGGCTATCAGGGTGGCAATGGGATTTGCAGTATGGGAATGTGGATGGGAATGCCTGGGAGAGCACAGAATTCCTATGATCCATACATTGTGACAGTGCAGGTAGTCTTAGCACCTTGTCACAAGGCATCATTACCTGGTCTCCCAAGGAAAAGAATTCCATCAGCCTCCATCTCTCTCAGTCTCTCTGCCCTACTTGACTTCTCTTCAGAAAAGTTACATATGTTTTTGCTTTGACTTCTGCTTCCTTCCATTGAACATAAGAGCCACGGTCATAGCAACTTCGCTTTGTTCACTGCTTTCTCCTTGGCGCCCAAGACAGTGTCTGTACATAAAGGTACCAATAATATTGAATAGATAAGTTACACTAAATGTGTTCACCAATAATATCTATTTTGCTAAGGATTTCCTAGGAAGACAGAGGAGAGAATAAAATCATATAACATAGCAATATTTCTCACAGTCGCCCATAAAACACGTGTTCTCTGATGTCAATTCCTTCTTTTCCAACCCATCCTTGACAACTGCTTCTCCTCAGCTTGGAGGTCATGTCACATTCTAACATCCAAACAAAGCCCAGAGTTGCCCATCCTCTCTCCAACTCCACCTAAAAATTCCTTCAGGCAAAGACAAAACCACCTGTCAACAGGGAAGTGACTAAATAAATTATGAAATCTTCACAAAATAAAGACCATGAAGCCATTATAGAAAATTAGGCCAAAGATAAAAAACAGACAGACAGACAGACAGACAGGCTAATGATAGAAAAAAAAGAGTATATAAACAGATAGATGATTGATTGATAGATAAATAGATAGATAATAGAGAGACAATGGTGTTTCAGTTTTATTCTCCATTGCTGCAACAAAGTACCTGATCCAAGCAACTTAAGGGGAAAAGGGTTTAATTCCAACTTACAACTCCAGGTACAGTCCATCACTGCAGGGAAATCACAGCTTCAGGGGTTTGGAGCAGCTGGTCACACTATGTCACAGCAAGAATGAGGCAAGGACCAATGTATGCTTGCTGGCTCATTTGCCTGACTATCTATACTAGCCCTCTCCATCTTACTTAGTCTCAGACCATATACCTAGAGGATGGTCCCATGCACAACATTATGGTTTTTCCAACATCAATTGAACAATCAAGACAGCTTCCTATACATGTATCCAAAGGCTTAATCTAGGAAATACCTTTCAAGTAGACCAAGAGTCCTGTCTCCTAGCTACAAGGTTGACAATTAATACTATCCATCACAGAAATATTGTTTAAGCTCTAGATATCTGGAAATAGTCATACAATACTATTAACTTTGACTTTACAAAACAGAATTAGGATGATGAATCAATAGTAGGAAAAGACTTTTTATTTTTTATTTGAGAAGTTATATTGTTGGAAGGGGTTGATGTATTTAAATTTCTTATTCAAAATTAAGTGAGCATAATTATATACTAAAGAAAATAAAGTGTAGATAGGCAAGCAGCAAGCCATCATTCAATTTCAGCATGGCCTCGACAGAGTTTACCCAACCAAACAGAAATTTCATGCCTTGAGCTATCTATTAAGAACATAAAACTTACTTTGAAAGAACTGAATCGTCACCCTTCCATTATCTGAAGAGTAAAGCCTCAAAACACATAATGGTACCTATTGATCCCAAGGCCAGAGAAACTCAGTGAGCTGATAATGAACTTAAAAATGCATTTGTTCCACAGAAGTTTCCTAGATATAGCTTCTGAACTGGTCTCCCCAAAACATTTAACTTCCCCAGCCATTCTTTTCATGGAAAATAATTTTTAAACCAGAATAAATTAGCCTTTGTGATAACAATAAAAATGGAATGTTTGTAAACATATACTTATTAAGAACTTTCCAATCATATCAACTTGATTTACTAAAATGTATTTCTCTCTGAATTATTTATTATCTATGAATCCTATTTGCTTGTATCCAACACTTCCCGATGTGGCCTATAAAGTTATTGTGCTAATTACTAGTGTAGAAGAGAGAACAAGGCAGGGGTTTTCTTTTTCTATGTTAAGCCCCTTGAATTGTGCTATCTGCTCTTCAGAGAGTCCTGTAAAATGGTACTAGCTCTTTGTCAGAGAGGCCCCATTGCAGCTGATGACCCCCATTGGGTTCATAACTGTTTAGGTTCATATCTGCACAAATTTCTATTTTGCCTCCTTCTAGAACTAAAAAAAAAGTTGCTAATATAATCAGAAAATCCCTGGATCACTGACAACTTCAGAGGATAAATTAATTTTAATTTAAGGCCTGATTAGTTAATAAAAGAGATGCCATTTAGAACTGAAGGATCCCATCTTCCAATCTTAGAGCTTTAATTTTCTAATAACCAGCCTTGGCAATTACTAGCAATACATTAAAGACAGAGCCCATTTTAAACCCTTAGCAGTCATTTTGACCTAAATGTCAAATATAGTTTAGAACTTCTCTTAAGAATAGCTTTCATGGGCATGGGGAGATGGTTCAGTCATTAGGAAGAAAAAGTAGGGATTGCCTTAAGCAACAGAGAACTTTGTACATCTCACATGCTTTTGTGGTCTGTTCAAAGACAGAAGAGAGCAGAGTGTTTCTTAGCATTTTTATAACCACATGCTCTATAGAGGAACCTTATCCACAGCATTTGACAACCCCAACTAGTTTGGGCTCATTCTTATAGCAACAACACAGCACTACTTCACTCTAAAGCACCACAGCTTTATTCAATATGACAGGCCTCTACTTGACACTCCATGCTTTCTAAACATAGTGATAAGTACCTTATACATTATACAATAAACATGGAATTCACAATGGTTTCTGGATTCACTTGCATGGTCTATTACTGGAAACTTCTTGGCTAACAACACTAATGCTAAATATGATTTCATTAACATAATTATTAGATTTTAGCTAGCTCCAAAAGCCAGAGACCTGATACTTAGAGAAAACCTAACCTTCCTGTTATGAGTTACATTTGTGCTGAGGAACAAACGCTTAGCCCTTAGTATTGAAGATTATTACTTTATTGAAATATATTTGCACATGATCTAGTAAAGATAACATCATTAAGGTGAATCTAGCAAAACTGTGCCCTCATAAAAGGGGAAAGACAGATGATACATACATGCACAGAGAAGAATTCCTCTTGAACATAAAGTGGTAATTTTCCGTAAGTCAATAAATGTTAAAAATTGCCAGCAAACAACCAGAAATTAGGGGAGAAACCTAGAACAGACTTTCATAACCCTTAGTGGGAATCAAGCCATCAACACTTTTATCTTAGACTTCCAATCTCCAAAACCGTGAAGTATTATCATTAAACTGATGCTTAACAACTAAATTTGACATTCTTTGTTATAGAAACCTTGAGAAACTAGTATCCTCAATTTGAAAGCCCTGAGCCAGTGTCCACTGGCTGAAACTCAAACCACTAAAAAAGTTTTTGGCTACTTTATCCAGTGTTTTCAAGAATCCATTTTTGGTAAAATAGCTCCACATGAAGATATATCTTGAATTTCCAATCTGAAAAAAGAAATATAGGTTTTCATCCTTGTGATCTAGTTGTTTGAACTTATTCTTATTTATTTCATACTCTCATACATAGTTCTCTGACTATAGTAGGGGGGGTGTATTATTTGTTTTCCATTAGTGTGACAAGCATACCTAAAAGAAACAACTTAAGGAAGGAAGAATGAATTTGACTCACAATTTTGGAGGGGTTACAGTTTATCACAACAGGAAAGGCAGTACAGAAAATCCTGTGGTGGGGCTGGAGAGGTGGCTCAGGGGTTAAGCCTCTGCCTTGCAGGCGGAAGGTCCTGAGTTCGGATCCTAGACCCCACGTATAGACGCCGGGCGGAAGCGGGGGCGGCCTGCATTTCCGGTCCTGGTAGGGCGGAGACTGTGAATCCCGGGGGCAGAGTAAACAAGGAGGAGGCGGTCCATGGTGGTTCCCGAATTCGTCCGTGGTTCTACCCACATACACGCATACACGCACACACATACATACACGCGCACACACACACATACACGCACACAATTGAATAAAAAAAAAAAAACATTAAAAAAAAAAGAAAATCCTGTGGTAGGAGGAACATGCAACAAAGACTGTTCACAAGGTGATAAGCCAGATAGCATACGGCTGGAATCGTGATGCAATCTATGGTCTATAACCTTGAAAGGTCTTCTCCTAGTGACTTATTTCAGCCATCTAGATCCCACCTCCTAAAGGTTCCATTGCCTCCCAAAATAGTGCCAAGTAGTTGGGAAACATACATTCGAAACATGAGCATAGAAGGGGGCATTTTAAAATCAAACCATAACAGGGAAATAATAAAATTCATTTTGTGTCTATTCTAACAGTTGCCCCAAAACTTTTAGATGGAATGGAGCCTACAAGTCTGTCTGTCCTGCTGACTCTGTCCACCCCATCAAGTGAGAGTTGGATAACAGGTGATTGACAGTGTGATGCCTCTCACAGACTGTTCCAACTGGCTAGAGCTCAGCGTCCTCAAATTTCGACAGAGAAAGCACTTCAGCTTTGGGACGACTCTTTCACCCTGATGATCAGGTATTTTGACAATAGGAAGAGTGCAATGACAGGTCAGAATGATCTGCTATGGCACAAAATGAGAAATTTGCTATCCCTGTAAAAATGATTTCCAAGGCCTTCCAGACCTAAAACTTTAACAATTTCTTTCTCTACTCATCCACGTGTTCTTATTACAGCCCTAATTATTATTCTCAATTAATGTTACTTTATATTATTGTCTTCTGAGCATTCTCTTTCTCTCTCTCTGTCTCTCTCTCTCTCTCTCATTTTCTTTCATAGGCATCAAAAGCCAATGGCAATATTACTTTTCACTCTGAGTAAATTGACTTATCTTAGTAAGACTTGTGCATTTTGAGCTCCTGGTCATTTTCATAGGGCTTATATTAGTCTTCTGAAAATTTCTGAAGTATTTTCAATGGTCTGATGGTTATAAGTCCTAAATATTGTTGTAATGTACAGAAAACCTTCCCAACATTGGTGATTGACAAGATGAAGAGCCATGGTCATGGTTTTTAGAAAGGAGTATATTATAGTAAACAGTGTCATCTATCAGTTTAGACTCTTCCATCCATTAAACTGCTTTATCTTCTTTATAATGATATAAGGAAAATTAGTCCTCTGCCTTAAAATTGCCATTTTTAATTTAAGGATCAAAATCAGAGAGATTAAGTGACTCAATTACACAGAATGAACACATTTCAGGAGTATAGCACCTCTCCAATGACTCAACAAATTATTTGACCTCCTACATTAAGACATTACCATACATAAGTAGAGCTTCTGTAATAACCATCAAGAATCACCAAATGTGTAGAGATAGACAGCTTACCTAAGATTGCCTTGAATAAGACTATATTTAATTGTGTCTTCAGCTATCCAAATAGCCTTCCCTCAAAGCACAAGAATGGCATATCACACAGCAATCCCTTGAAGGAGTCAGTTTGTAGTAAACTGCATATAGATCTGCATGCCTCATTAGGAAGGAGCTGAATAAATTAAAGAATTAAGTAAATTCAATTTACACGTGTCAGTCAGCTTAGAATAAGAACCTCTGTCTTACTCCACAAGGAAACGGGCTTGAGATAACTGTTTTCTTGCTAACCAGATGGCCCTTTTCACTGATCCCATGAGCATGTCCTGCTGTCTAACTCACAATAATTATACAAACACAGTGCCCCAGGGAAGCCACCATGCATTAACTCTTTCTAGGAAAATCATGAGACTATATGTGCAACATATTAGTGCTACCGTTTTCAATCCCTGACCCTGAACTTTTCTGAAGCATTGGCAACTAGAAGCAATAAGTTTTCCTTTAGTCTAAATTTTTCTTAAGAGCAAAGACTAAAGAATGTCATACTGAGAGCTGAAAATAGTAGATGCTTGCTGTGGGAGACCGCACGACTTCAGGAGGAGCTCTCAGCAATCCCCTTGCTTCCTGATTCTGGTGAGGCCTCCTTGGGTTCTGTGGGTGTGAGTCATGAGAGCTCACCTCAGGAGGTGCAGTTGCTAGCAAGTTGAGAATAGTGATTTCACGATTGCACAGTGAACCTGTTTCACTGCGAGTGTTAGGAAGAGGTAGGGACACCACCATCCTTCTTTGCTCTTGACAGGCATTGCCCAAATCATTTGCCAAAAGCACAGAGCAGAGGTTTCAAATAAGTCTTTCAGGTTGAAGTAGCACAGAACTCATTATCAGATTAGAGATTGAAAGCCACTGGGGTGATTGCTGCTGGGCAAGCCTCCCACATCCTTGAATCACTCTTCCCGAGGCTGTCCACCCACAAGTATGGCCATCTATCAAGTGTCTACGGTACATCTTTGAGACTCTAATATTCAGAAACTTTTAGTCTCTATTTTATCAGGCTTTTCCTCACATAAATCAAGTCTGATCACCCTCTACCTCTTTAAATTCCCTTTTTTCTTTGCTTCTGTAATACCATATTCTCATCTGACAACCACCTCCAATATTTCACTAGATCTTCCTCCTTTCACAAATGTCTAAATGTTGGGATTCCTGAAAGAGTTTTCAGTCCCCATTTTTTCCTTTGTTTAGACTTTCTCTTTATGCAATCTTATTCATTTTTATCATATCACATATCACGTGCTTTGGTAATACTGATTTTTCACTGCAAAGTTTGTTTTCCATTTATATTTATTTATTCCGCTATTTTCCTATTGTCTAAAAGGTACTGAAATTAACAGCAAAACTGAAATCATCACATGACTTCCAGCATAGATTTTATCCAAGAAGGACAGAGAGTCACTATCCGAAGAGAATCACGCCTGCACATCAGAGAACTTGCATAGCAGAGAATGATTATGAAAACAAGGCTCAAAAAAACAAGGAAGTACAGAATGGTGAGCCTTGCATTAGAGAAATTTCCACTTCTTGTAGAAATTGTTGAGAGGCATAGAAATAAAGCATAACTTCCAATAAACTTACAGAAAAGTCAGATTTTGAGGGAACACAATCCTAGCAAATTTCTAAACTGGGCTTTGGGATCATGTGTTGGAATTCTCAAGAACAGAACCAACACAACACACACACACACACAACATACACATAACACACACACACACACACACACACACACACACACACACACACACATACACAGATATATCTGCCCTTTTTTTTTCTTGAGGGACCTTTGTCTTTTCTCCAATTGAATTAGCACCATCCGCATTATGGAAGACAATCTGTTTCATTCAAAATCTATTGGCGCAAATGTTAATCTCACAAAAAGATACATAGTAGCATTTACATTGATAGTTGGCATAATATCTAGAGACAGTGGCCTCATCGAATTGACAGGCAGAATTAAATATCATGCACCACAGATGGATAAACCCTAAAAGGAAAGATGAAAGTAACAAAAGATTGAAGTGCAAATCTTTACCATCCCTAACTAAAGAAGGATGATATAAAATACTAGCATCTTCCAAAAACAGATATTTGCCCCATACATAAAGGGAAATGAAAGTATTCTAGATCTACATGATCACTACAATCTTTTATACAGAACTAGAATACATTACAAAATGACTAGGTTTACAAGGATGCAGGAATACATACAAAATCTAAGAGAAACAAAAAACAATAGAAATAGACAGGTAGAACATCCAAACAACAGAGTTGCATTAAATGTATTCAATATGGTCAAGGAAATAAAAGGCAAATTAAGAATTTTAGTAGAAGTTAAAAACTTTTAAAGGACCAGATAAAAAGTACAGCTCTGAAAGTACACTATCAAAATTAAGAACTTAGGACTGGCAAAATGACTCAGCAGGTAAAATGCCTATACACAAACCTAGTGACCTGAATTCAGTCCCCAGAACTCTTATGGTAGAATGAGAAGCCAACTTCTTAAAGTTGTCTTCTCACCTATATACATATTCATGTTCTCTCTCTCTCTCTCTCTCTCTTTGTTGCTGTCTGTCTCTCTCAAATAAATAAATATTTTAAAAAATTTTAGGAAATAGGTTTAGTAGCAAAATGAAACTATTAGAAGAGAAAATTAATGAATTGAAAGATAGATCATTAGTATGTAATGTAACTAGTCAAAAAAATCAGAAAGAAGCATAAAAGTCAAGCAAAATCCTGTGAAAAGATCTGTTAGATTTGTAAGTCACAATTTCAAAATAAGATTAGAGAGAGGTCAGAAGAAATAGATGAAGAAATTTGCCAAAAAATTTTAGCCAATCTAGATGAGTCTCATGAATCTCCAAGCATAATAAGAGAAAGAAAAACATGATAGGTAAATCACAGTAAAAATGCTGAAAAAAAGAGAAAATATTTAAATGGTTGGAGGAGAACATATTACTTGCACATAAGCAATTAAGTACAGCAGTTTATAAGTCAGAAAAATGAAAAAATACAAGTAGATTGTTATCATAAAAGTGCTAAGAGAAAACTAATTTTCAACTTAGACTGCAATGAATATGTAGAGAAATCGTCCTTCATAAATGAAGGAAAATACACGTTTTTGAATGAATCCAATTTGTCATAGAAATACCATATTAAAATTTACTGAAGAGTATTTTAAATGGAAGAAATATGGTGCTAAATGATAACCTAGACATTCAAAAGGAATTAAGGATAATGAAGGCTTATATATATAGATAAATATAAACATACCAAATATTTAAAGCCACACTAATAATATCCTCTATGGTTTAAATCATGATATGTGATTTTAAAAAAAATATACATACATCTGTGGAAGTTTGTTTAAATAGGAATGGTGTTCTAAGGCAGGACTACAAAAAGCACCATTTCATTGCAAAATAAGAAACTTGCTCCAAAATTTGAATTCAAGCGCTTTCTTAATTTGAAAAGATCACTTGGGCCAAAGGTATAGCTCAATGGTAGAAAACATACTTTGTGTGATGGTTAGTGTTATTAACTGATATCTAGGAAGCAGTTCTCTAGGCATACCTGAGAGGTGTCAACTTGATGGTTGTGGGTTTGAGCTCTGGGCACATTTGTGGAGAATTAGTAGTTGAGTTAAGCCCAGAGCAAACCTGAAGGAGATTGTCTAGCTGATAGGGAAGGCCCAGACTATGGTGGGTGGGATTAGGCCCTGGAATAAATCACAGAGAGCTGGTTAAGAGAGTCAACATCCTTTGGTACACTGGGCCAGACATGCTGGTCTGGCAAGTAAGGTTCAGCTCTCAGCTGTTAGGTGATGATGATGTGGCCAGTTCCCTTGGCCCTGGTGTTGGTACATGCTCTCCTGTCCAGCTGGACTGAGAACTGTAACCAGACAGTTGTAAGGAAATAAACCCCTTGTTCCCTTAAGACGTTTGATGGTCATTTATTAGCAACCATGCAGGTGAACTGCAACAGAGGTGTTCTGTAGATTAAGGTTAGCCTGTGAGAATGTTTGTGAAGAATTTTCATGACTGTATAGTCAATGGGGTAAGACCCAGCCTAATGTGTGTGGGACCATTCCTTAGACAGATGGTCCATAACTTTGTAAAGATGAAGAGAGCAATCTAGCAAGCATGTATGCATTCATCTCTTGCTTTCTGCTCTTCACTGTGGGTGTGACATGACCAGTTCCCTAAGCTCATGCTGCTGAGACTCCTCCACCATGATGGACTGTAACCTGGAAATATGAGCCAATAAACCCCTTCTTCACTTAAGTTGCTTGAGTCACACATTTTTGTTGCATTGACATGTAATAGGTCTAAAATAGACTGTGTGATGTCTCAGGTTCAACACACATGTGCACACACACAAAGAAGATATAATTTATGAAAATGTCAGTTGAAATAAACAGTATGCCTGGTGATGTAGTTGATTTAAATTCTGTTTTAAGCATCTTAGCTCATTAACTGGAAACAGTTTGTGGAACAGCTGCTCATCTAAGACTCATGCTTTGAATAGCACTATTCAGAGATTCTTGTGTTATTTGTTATGAGGGAAAAATACTAATACATACTAGACTTTGATAATTCAGGTTACCATAATATAATCCTTAAGACAAACAATAGTAGAACAGTAAGATGTTTAATTTGGGATAACAGAAAATAATACAAAGACAAAGAGAGGAGAGACTTTTAAAAGAACAAAGAATAGTGAGACAAATAGAAAACGGTAAGATGTTGTATGTAGGTCCAAACATATCAATTATTTCCTTCAATGTAAAGGAAACCAATATTTTGGTTAAAATATAAATTGTCAGATTGCTTTAACATTGTATATTTTTTCAAGAACAGGACAGTTATCAAAACTGCAGTATTTTGAGCTATAAAAGAAGTCTCAACATAATTTTGAAAAATCCAAATCATATCAAAGTGCATTCTTTGTCTCCAATGATTAAGCTAGATTACTAGAAAATGAAATCCTCATGCTAGATATTAAGAAACAAACATATAAATAGCAATGATCAGAGAACAAATTTTATATATATGTATAAAACTCTTGCATAAGTGTATGTGTGTATTTATAGTTCACATTTATGCTGAAATTTATAATCCTAAATATATATAATAGAAATGAAGACTGGAATTCGGTTCACTAAGCAGCCACTTTAAGAAGTTTAAATAGGAACAGAAAGTTGAGCCCAATGAAAAAGAAAGAAGGAAATAATAAAATAAATATATGCATCATTTTAAAAGACAGAGAGACTATCCAAAAAAGTCTACTGCAAAGAGTAATGTGGCAATAAATTCCTTCAATAAAAGTCACAATGTCAAGAATAAAAAGTCAACATTACTATCATTTTCACAAGCATCAGCAACATAAGAAGATATTTTAAGAAACTATATACATAACACATAGAGACACAACTTAACAAAATTAAAATTAGCTTTCTAGCTAATTTATTGTTTAAACCTTTTTCTCAAAGAAAGCTATAGGTGTGGAAAATATCAGGGTGAAGAGAGGGAGTGGGGAGGTAACATGGACTATTATTGGAGGGGCAGAGTTTGGGATAGCCTAGGCAGGGGGTGTCAGAACACTGAGCAGGAAGTCTAAAGCAGAAGGTTCCATGCATATTTGAACAAACTGAAATATGAGATTTTCAAAAGCAGCAGGCAGAGGTGTGTCCTTGAATATCTTCTTTATTCTAACTAGAAATTTTAGGCAAGTCATTTAAATACAGGGATCTTTCATTTACTTCTCTGTAAAGAGAGATGGTAACACCACTCTGCACAGCTGTTGTAAGAATCTGTATATTATATGAATAAAGCATTTGTCCAAGAAAGAGGGAAAAAAAACTACAGGTCCAGATGGTTTTTCTATGGACTCTACAAAATTTTTCAAGAACAAATAATGCCACGACTATCCTATTTTCTTTTCTCTTTCCTAAAAGAGTACACTTTATTGTTGTAATGATTTGTGAATTAATAAATCCTTTGCCTACCAAACATTCTAAAAGCTTGCATGGCTTTTCTAGGAGATCCTTTGTAGCATTCTTTTCCTTTACACATTGGTATTTTTACACAAGGTCTCATATAGCCCAAGCTGTCCTGTCCTTGAACTTCTTGGTCTTCCTACCTTTGCCTTTAAGTGTTGAGATTACAAGAATGAGCCACCAAACCTAGCATGCATTCAAATTTTAAACCACTATTTTAATAATTGGGACTATAAGAAGTGTCAGTCACATAACCTTGAGCTTCCAGATAACACTTGGTTCACTAGATTTGCTTAAATCCTTGAAGCTAATTCTAACTCTTTTTTAAAAAAAAAAAAATCTACTGACACTAATGTTTGATACACACAAGGTTTATGGAAAATTATTGAAGACAAGCATAAAAGCAACCAAAACTCATGTATCCAGAATTAAAAGCTTTTAATAAGTTAGAAATACATTTTCTTGCTGTATAGACCTCAAAGTTGAGTAAAACCTTCATTTGGTGGTAAGGAAATAATATTTGTAAAATATGCAGCCAGTGATGCTTATTTACAAACGCCTTAGGACCACCTACTGAGTAAAGGTTTTGAAAAGCACCAACATAACAGTACATTCTCTATTACAAGATTCTCTTCATGAGATATGAACAGAGCAATAATGGGATCTTTATTATTTCTTTGAGTAATCTTTAATTCTAGAATATAACAAAATTAATTTCACTATGTTTTTGCATCATATTTTTCTCTGTTTGCAAAAAGTGTCAATGAATGCTATGTGAAAAGACTAGAAACTTGAGACCTGGTGTTTTTAATATACTTTAATGACCAGGTCAACTCCTTTATTATCCCAGAAAGAAAAGAAACTAAGTGTTCTTTCTCTTTATTGATTGAAAGGCATGCCAAGGTTTATATTTTGATTAAAACCAAGTCAAAGCTAGACTTTTTTTAGTTTGAAATGTGAGTTGTCCCACGCACAGGCTCATGTGTTTGACTCTTTAGTTATTTGAAAGGATCATAGCACCTTTAAGAGATGGAGCCTTGCTGGAGAAAGACAGTCACAAGATGTGTATCTTGAGGTGGATTAGATCCACTCTACTTCTGGGCGAGGCCTGCTCTTGCAGCTGGAAGTTTTGTAGTTCTCTCTCTCCATAATAGATGTAATTTAGGCCTCCTCCAATTTTTGCTGCCAGCCATGTCTTTTCTGTCATAATGAACTGTATCTCCCCTCAGCAACAGTAAGTAGAATGAATCTTTCTTTCTCTCTTTACATTGTTTGATTCTTGGTAGTGTCTCACAGCAACAGATAAGAATAACTGGTACATAAATTGGTAGCAGGAGTTGGGTGTTGCTGTGTGACTGAGAATCCAGTACCAAAAATTGAAGTTGTTGACTGTGAAGCTGACAGAAGTTGGTAGTGTGCCTTTGAAACAATTTGTTGGAAGAAATATAAATAATGTTGGGATTTTGCTCTGGGAAAGTCTTTGTATCTTAGAGATAGGGCTAAAAGGGCCATTCTAGTAAGAGCTTGAAAGAGTAGCCACTACATCTTTCTAGAATAAAACTAAAATCAATATAATAAAAGATAGTTAAAGCACATCCTTGTAGGTAGAGAAGTATCCAGTGTTTAATCCTTACTTAAAGAAGGAAAGACAAATTCAAATAAATGTTAGACAGTAGGTATAGAAGACCCCCAAAGACAGTAAGAAATGATGAGGGCAAAAAGGGACTTGCCTTTTTGTGGCCTTGAGTTCAAATCCCAGCTTTGTGGCATACAGAAGTGAGATGCCAGGCAAGTCACCAATCCTCACTCAGCTTTAATTTCTTCACCTACAGAAAAAGGGTGTCGGTTCCAAAGTTTCCATGAGATATTTACAGAAATGACTTTTCACACTAAGTAAAAGCATAAAAAATTTATATTTAGGGAAATGATCATGGATTTTTTCTATACTTGTATAAAAAAAAGAAAAGAGAAAGAAGAACTAGCAAAGATTATTCTTAAATACTAATTTCCCACCTAGGGTGTTTAACACATTCAGAAAAACAAAAAAAAATCATCAAAAATGAATGAGACAGATATATGGCAGATTTCCCCAGAATTTTATCTCATAGTTCCAAATTAGCATCATCAAATAAAAACAGTGATTTCAACTTAGTATTACAATGGGAATAATCTTTGGAACCCTCATGGAAAAGAGATTTTTAGAAAGAAATACAGGGAGAAGAAGGAGAAGCAAGAACAAAGAACAGAAGAGGGGAGGAGAGGAGGAAAAAAGCAACCAAATCCTTCTGAATGAGTTTGTTTATAGAAAGAACAATACAGGGATATTACTTTTTCTATATGTTCTATGAAGGTGATTCTGTGTATGTTTTGCTCACTTCTGTTTGCCCAGTAGAAAACATCATAAGCACTTAATAAGTAATTGTTGAGCACACAAATGAATAAATGAATGAATGCTGCATATATCTCTAGAGTCATAAATATTCACTCTATAAGAACAAGAACTCAAAACACAAGAAACTTCTTTTATGCATTAACTCTGAGAACTTGAAATCAGAATTCCAGATATGAACAAACCTGGTTTGTACTGCATAGCTATCACTTAACCATCTCTCTGTCCCCACAGGTTGACTTTTTTAAATGCATGATTTGAGGGTCCTGTGAGGTGACTTCAGCTCCAACTCTCATGCTACAGATGTTTCCATTGGCTTACAATACACTTTCTGTAGTCAATATTAAAATGCAGGAAGAATTCTCCATTATATGCAAAAGAAAAAATCAAAGTTAGAGCAGAGCAGCTGGAAAATCTGTCAATTCAGAGTCTGCTCTCATTGAGGATTGCTGCTTAATTTCATGATTAAGTTTCAAGAGAGATTAGGAAGCATGTGATGAAATTCAATACAGAATATACATTAACAGAGTAATGACAAGATAGCAACAGATAGGGTACTTACTCTCCTTTATCATTCTCACCCTAAGTTTACTTATCAGTAATATGACTACTTAATTAAAACATCAAAAAGTATCTATTTTGCTATGTTGATGATTAACATTCTAATCTATAAGGACAAATCAAATACTCCATTAAATACAGAAAGGTTACAGAAATTTCTGTTGGTTTAATCTTATGATATTGATGTAAACTACTAAATTTTATGAATGGAGTTGTCATAGTTAGGTATAGGTGTCAACTTGATGGCTGAGAGTTCAAGCTCTGGGCATATTTGTAGATAATTAGTAATTGAGTTAAGCTCACAGTGAACCTAGTTGATGGGGAAGGCCCAACCTATGGTGGATGGAACTATGCCCTGAGCAGGTGAATAAAATACAGAGACTTGGTTGAGGAAGTTGACATCCTTGTGTATACTTGGCCAGAAATGTTAGTCTGGAAAGTAAAGATCATTACTCTCTTGGCTGTTATATGAATATGGCATGGCCAGTTCCCTCAGCCCTGGTATTATCGTGAGGCTCTCTTGCCATGGATAAGGAGCTGTAACCAGAAGTCATAAGAGAGAATAAGGCCCTCGTTCCCTTAAGCCATTTGATGGTGAATTTACTAGCAACATGCAGAGTAACTGCAACAGGGGTGTAGCTCAGTGGCACATTTACAATACCCGAAACCAAAAACATTTAATATGTAAGCTTACAGTGAATAATTTGCATAAAGACAAATGAGGTTTAAATTTAATTGTACATGCAAAAATGCCTTAAGTGCACATGACTGCACTTATGATGGTAATATTGCTTCTCCATCCTCACCAGATATTCTTTTATGAGCAAGATTTTCCTTCTTTTTCCTTCTTAAACTAATGAGATTGTGAAGAGCAATTTCATCTCCTCTGAAGCCACCAGCTATCAAAAATAAAATGATTTATGGGTAATAATTACATAACAAAAAGTTTATATATCATTTGGACATCATTCAGGAAAAATACAGTATATTACTATTAATATATTTCAAAGACTCACTGAGCAAGAATATGAAGATCCACCATTTTGGTAAATAACTCACTCTTGCCTGTAGCTTTGCATTCAGCCTGAGGTTGATCCTTTTTCTTATCAGTGATGAAAGTCCCAAACAATGTATTGGAATGGGCTATTCAAAGGTGATGCCAATTAATTGCCAAAACTAATTACCATTTTGTAATCATGTTAATATCTAATTTGCTGCTAGTAGATAAAGTGCCAATTACCCATCTCTGCTTTAATGCATTCATAAAAACAATCATGCATTTATTGCCTTTATAATTCCTGGAGTAATTATATAACAGGCTGAAGGTATATTTCTTCAGTGACTCAACCCCTTAACAATCACACCAAAGGGTTTCTATGGTTAAGGAATTAACGTACCAGAACTGACTCATTAGCGCTAAAACTAATTATTCTCCACTACTTCTTATGAAGGTCCCTAGAGTCATTCTATGGAATGCAGTTTCAAGGGAAGAAATCTTTTTTCTGCAAGATAGTTTATTCCTTTTTCTCCATTCTTCCCCAGGTGGAAGTCAAATAGAAGGAAAAGCTTGTTTGGAAACAAGAAGTTTTCCAGGTTGGTTGATAGGCCTTGTATTCGCCAACGGGCAAGAGCTAGTGGCTGCATTTCTAGGTCACCAAAGAGTCTCATTCATCCACTGGAGGAGAGGTTGAAACTTTTCTACAGCTGGAGAAGGAAAATCAGAAGAGCTGAAGTTACAGAGTAACATAATGCTTGCAAGGTATGACTTTTTATTATCTATGGAATTCTGCTTGAATTCTGTATGAATTCCCAGTCATGAGTCTCCTTTTATTCCACTTTATGTATATGTGTGCAGGAGGAGTATGTACTTGCATGTAGACATGTTTTGCATGTGTTGTGTATGGGCACACATTTATGTACAGATGTACAAATACATGAGAGCCTGTGAATGGGGAGACCTAAGGCTGAAACTAGGAATCTTCATCAATTGCTTCTTCACTTTACTCTTTTGAGACTGTGTCTCTAATTAAACCCAGAGTTTGTCAACAGCATATTGGGGTCAGAGCAGGGGAGGATGTTCCAGGCTCCACTTTCCGGGATTAGAATTATAGTCATCACATTGTACCCACCAGGTATTTTTACACGGGATCTGAGTATCCAGACCCCATTATTGTGCTTTCATGACAAAAACTAACCATTGAGCCATATCTCCAGTCCCCATATGTCTCCTCTTTAATATAGACATAAAAATCCATTCTTACTAAAAACAAAAACAATTTAAGAAATCTTTAGTTTGGATTCTCTACCCTTTCTACTTTAATGTAAATAAAATGGTTTTGTATACAATTCTAGTGTCCTTTCTTAACACAAAAGTAAGAAACTACATTTTTTTGTCCTCTCTTCACCATGTTTAAACCAAAAGAGTCCTGTCAAGCTTCACAAAATACAGGAAGTATTCCAGCAGACTGCAGTAGTTACTTTGTCAACTCTGTTTTCTCATAAATGATTATACACCAGCTCTTCTTCAGCTGTCACAGTATTGTGATGTTCCTTTTTCTGGTCCTCATAGTGGTCTGAAACAAAGAAAACCAACAGGACAATCCAATCGACACTCTGTTTTCTTATGTGTGTGTGTGTGTGTGTGTGTGTGTGTGTGTGTGTGAGAGAGAGAGAGAGAGAGAGAGAGAGAGAGAGAGAGAGAATAGAGAGAGAGAGAGAGAAGATAATGTGTATGTCTCTGGAGGCCCAAGAGTGACTTGGGGAATCATCCGAGTACTTCATCTCCTATTTGTGCTGGTCTGGAGTTTATCAGGCTGTCTTCCAGGGCTGGAAGTCCAGGCTGCCTGGCATTTTAATATGGCATCTGGGATCTAAACTCAGGACCTTCTGCTTGCGAGGCAGAGACTTAACCTCTGAATCATCTCTCCAGCCCTCTGTTTTTTATAAGTAATATTTTATTGGAGCATAACCATGTCTATTTGTTAACCTATTCTATATTGACTTTCCTGCTCAGACCATTGAGTAACTGCAACAAAGCCTAAAGTATTTGCTGTCTAATTCCTTTCAGAGAAAGTTTGCCAATATTGTTCCAGAGTTTCTATTTGTTTTGGGTTTGGTTATTAATATGACTTATTAGAAAATCTCCTTCCTGGAGAGAGGGGACCATGTAACAGCAGAGAAAATAGGCCTCCATTAAGGATTGCGAGTAAGCAATGAAACATCTGGTTAAGTTCACAGACTTTTCATTCCTGATCATCTACAACTGAAGGGGTGTGTTCTCACCAGAAGGGGAGGGCATATAGTCTGGCAGATAATAAGTAACCATTTTGCAAATGGGTGATTGACCCCTCCCTCACTGTGGTTTCCTACTTTTATTGCATCTCCCTTTGAATATACTCTTATAATAAGACTCTAGTTTAACAGTTTTTTATCTCTGGCCAGGGGGTGACATCCAATACCCATCAGGATGGAGTGACGGGCATTGCAGGAACAGCAGAACCGCAAAAGAAAATCAACAAACCATAATCCAGAACTTCAGAGACTCTATATCAACCACCTAGAACTAGGCCAGCCTAATCTCTCCCCATCCTGAAGCTCAGGGAAATTTGCAGAAGAGGGGGCGGTAAGAGTGTAAGAGCACAAGGATGGGAGGAGCAATGATATGCAAGATACTCCACACAAGTTAGGGCTGAAGCAATCATAATTGGACTTTGCATGCCCTGCGCAATGTCCAACACACTATTGACCTCACAAAGTCTAGCATCTGCTAAAGGCACCAAGATCCTTGGAGGCAAGGGATTGACAGCCAAAATAGTGTTCCTATGCTTAAGGGGAACACAGGAAAGGGTTCAGGAAATGCCGCTGGGTCCTTGTATGTCATCGGAGAGGAGGACCCAGAGGACACTCAGGCATGCACATTAAAGGATTCTCCGGGGATTGGGGGAGGGGAGGCACTGGGGGGTGGGGAGGAAGGGGAAAGGGGAGGGTGAGCAGAGGGGTGGGGGAAGGAGGAGGGAGGGAGGGAACCGGTGTACCTATTAAGTTTGTATGAGCAGAGATAATTTTAAAAAAAGAAAATCTCCTTCCCCATAAATAATGGTGTATTATTTCTTTCTATTTTTTTGTTTAGTTATATATTTTTTTCTTGATGTTTTACTTTTCTTCTCTTTTCATTGTTCTTTCTAAATTACAGAGAAATTTGTGGGGTATTGCAGTAAGTATCTTGAGTAAACTGGGGCAGAAGTATCTTGAGTTCAAAATCTACCCTTGGTGTGTAACTAGACCCTGCCTCAAATAGACAACAGCATCGTTTTTAGATTATTATTATTCCATGCATACTCCCCAGTAACTTTAAGAAAAGTTTCTCCAAAACTTAACAAAAGACTTCATACTTATTTTGTTCTATAGTATGTTCTATAGGTATAAAGTCATTTTCTAACTGAATCTAAAAAGTGCATTAATAGGCATTTAATGCTTATTAATATCTGTACGGTGTACCAAGCCTTATTTTAAGTCTTAGAACACATAAATCTGTGTGTGTGTGTGTGTGTGTGTGTGTGTGTGTGTGTGTGTGTTTGTGTGTAAATATATGTGTGAATGTGTGTGTATCAGATGGCACTATGTGAAAGAGCTGGAAGTGCAAGCCACTGCCATTTCTACCTGGTTGTTTTTAAGTGGGATTCAGAACTGAAATCAGGTCCTTCTGCTTTCAAGGATGAGTCTTAACCCCTGAGCCATTTATCCAGCCCATAAGTCCATTTTAAAAGTCATGGACTCATAGTCTCATAGTCTAACAGGGAAGAAGATAACATCAACCTCAGGGAGTATTGTTATGCAGTTGCTGTATGTTTTAATAAGACAACTTTATTATTACATGGTGAGAGCTATTTTAACAACTTCATTCAGTTGAACATATTTACATCTCAAAAATAAACTTTTGAGGTAAATCTTATCATCACTCTCATTTTAGAGATGTGTTAAGTGAGATATGAATAAGTGAGATAGGTCTCTAGCAAAGACTTAACAATTTGATCCCGTACATTTATCAAGAAGCAGAGCTAGTATTTGAATACAATCAATCTAATTAGAGGTTATGCGGGTATGTGTGCATGCATGTGTATGTATGCTCCTGTGTGTATGTATCTGTGTATGTGTTCTCAGGCCATAACCATGAACATGTCAGACAATCACTCTACTCCTGAGTTACATCCACAATTCTGAATCTAAACTCCTAACAAAATTTTTAGTAATGGTTTTGATTTTCATTTCCTATGACTTTGTAACAGATACTACTTCCCCTAGGGTCACTCCTAACTCAATTGTTACAGGACATGTAGGATGTGCTCTGCTGTATAGCTCACACTCATTCCCCAGCATCAGCATGCTTTGTCTTCAAGGAAAGAAGATGGGTGGACTCCTAACACAAGACCTGGAATATTCTGATTTTCCAGATAATGACTTTTTTAAACATCTTGAGAAAAAAAAGGATTTTTTAACTGTTTTATAATGGACCAAGTAAAAGGAGTGGAGAATATTAATTATTAGCAAAATCAAGGGAGCTATTTGTAACATTTAGAGGAAAAGTGGAAATCCCTCCAAAACTATCCTAGCTTTATTTGAGGCTAATTTGGGGGATTTTAAAAATCTCTGTGAAAGATTCTTAAGTCAAAATGGACATGAATATGTGACATTGTGAGGTTTGAACTGCTTCATGCAATTAAAATGAAAAAGATCTGACTGTATTCTTAAGAGAGAAATAGGGACCTAAAATGACTGAAAAATGGATATGAGGACAATTGTATGACTCAACTCAGGCTGCCATAGAAAAGTGCCACAGACTGGGTGATTTAAACTGAATTTAGGCCTTAGGCATCTTCCTTCCTAGTTTGCAGACAACTGTTTTCATACTGTGGACTCTCTCTCTCTCTCTCTCTCTCTCTCTCTCTCTCTCTCTCATATATACAGAAACCATGCTCTTATTCATAGAGAAATCTCTCTCTCCTTTTTTTTTCAGCTCAGTGAGACACCCATTTTTATTTATTTTTTATTTTTTTAACTTTTTTATTATTTTTTATTTTAATACATTTTTATTATTATTTCAGCTCATACAAACTTAATAGGTACACCAGTTCCCTCCCTCCCTCCTCCTCCCCCCGAACCCCCTGTTTTCCCTCCCCTCCCCCCTCCCACCCCCCCCCCCCGTGCCTCCCGACCCAATTCCCAGAATCCTTTCTTGTGCATGCCTGACTCTCTTCTGGGCCCTCCTCTCCAATGACATACAAGGACCCAGTGGCATTTCCCTGAACCCTTTCCTGTGTTCCCCTTAAGCATAGGAACACTACTGTGGCTGTCAATCCCTTGCCTCCAAGGATCTTGGTGCCTTTAGCAGATGCTAGACTTTGTGAGGTCAATAGTGTGTTGGACATTGCGCCGGGCAGGCAATGTCCAATTATGATTGCTTCGGCCCTAACTTGTGTGGAGTATCTTGCAAATCATTGCTCCTCCCATCCTTTTGCTCTTACACTCTTACCGCCCCCTCTTCTGTAAACTTCCCTGAGCTTCAGGATGGGGAGAGATTAGTCTGGCCTAGTTCTAGGTGGTTGATATAGAGTCTCTGAAGTTCTGGATAGTGGTTCGTTGATTTTCTTTTGCAGTTTTGTTGCTCCTGCAATGCCCTTCACTCCATCGTGATGGGCACTGTATGTCACCCCCTGGCCAGAGACAGAAAGCTGTTAAACTGGAGTCTTATTATAAGAGCACATTCAAAAGTAGATGTAATACTTATACCCAAAGGTGGAATCGCAGGGTCATATGGCATTTGGCAATGGGAGGGGTCAATCACCCATTTGCAAAATGGTTACTTTTTAATCTGTCGGACTATATGCCCTCCCCTTCTGGTGAGTTCATACCCCCTTAGTTGTAAATGATCAGGAACGAATTGTGAACTTAACTAGGTGTCACATTACTTTCTTGCAGTCCTTGATGGAGGCCTATTTTCTCTACTGTAACATGGTCACTTCTCTCCTTGTTTCTGATGTGGCCCTCCAACCCCATCCCTCCTGTTCATAATCCTTGCAATTACTGTAGGTAATACATAGATTTCCCTATGAGTGTCTCAAGATGGGCTGGGTGGGTTTGGTATTGGGAGCCACCTATTAGGGAGTACATATGGCGCTTAATTTTCTGGGTCTGGGATACTTCACTTAATATAATTGTTTCTAATGACATCCATTTCCCAGCAAATTCCAGTAATTCATCATTTTTGATGGCTGAGTAGTACTCCATTGTATAGATGTACCACAGTTTCCTTATCCACTCGTCAACTGTTGGACATTTGGGGCGATTCCATGTCTTTGCTATTGTAAACAGTGCTGCTATGAACATGGTCGTGCTTGTGCTATCGAGGTGAACCTCTGCTGTATGGGGGTTATTCCCAAAAGTGGAATCGCAGGGTCATATGGCATTTCAATCTTTAATTTCTTTAAGAATCTCCAGACGGCTCTCCAGAGTGGCTGTATGAGCCTGCACTCCCACCAGCAATGTAGGAGAGTTCCCCTCTCTCCACATCCTCTCCAGCATTTGTTGTTGTTTGTATTGTGGATTTTTGCCATCCTGACCTGGGTGAGATGATATCTCAGGGAAGTTTTGATTTGCATTTCCCTGATGGCTAAGGAAGTAGAGCATTTTTTAAGATATTTGTTAGACATTTTAATTTCATCCCTGGTAAAATTTCTTTTAAGTTCCAGGGCCCATTTTTAATTGGGCCATTGGTTTCCTTGGTGTTTAGTTTTCTAAGTTCTTTGTGCACTCTGGACAGCAGAGTTCTATCAGATGTGTGGTTAATGAAGATTTTCTCCCATTCTGTGGGTTGCCTTTGAGCTCGTGTTACAATCTCTTTATCTGAACAGAAGCTCTTTAATTTCACAAGATCCCAACTGTTGAGAGTTGGTAGCAGTGACTGTGCCATTGGATGTCTGTTTAGGAACTGTTGGCCTAGCCCAATCAGTTCGAGGGAATTCCCTACCCTTTCAACTATGGTTTTTATAGTCTCTGGCCTGATATCAAGGTCCTTGATCCATTTGGAATTAAGTCTTGTACATGGTGACAAGTACGGATCCAGCTTTAATCTTCTGCATGTGGAGATCCAGTTTTGCCAGCACCATTTGTTGAAGATGCTGTTCTTTTTCCATTGGATTCTTTGGGCCCCTTTGTCAAAGACCAAATGGCTGTAATTTTGTGGGCTTATATCTGGGTCTTCAATCCTTATCCATTGATCTGTGTGTCTATTTTGGAGCCAGTACCAGGCTGTTTTTATAATTATGGATTTGTAATATAGACTAAGGTTCGGTATGGTAATACCTCCAGTAGTGTTTGTACTCAGGATCGTCTTTGCTATCCTGGGTCTTTTGTGCCTCCATATGAATTTTGAGATTGTTTGGTCAACTTCTTTAAAGAATTGCTTTGGGATTTTAATTGGTATAGCATTGAATTTGTATATTGCCTTTGGTAGAATGGTCATTTTTATGATGTTGATTCTGCCAATCCAGGAACATGGGAGGTCTTTCCACCTTCTGGTGTCTTCTGCAATTTCTTTCTTTAGGGTTTTAACGTTTTCATTGTAAAGGTCTTTTACCTCCTTGGTTAGGTTTATACCAAGGTATTTCATTTTTTTATGGGCTATAGTAAATGGGATTGTTTCTCTCAAGGCTTTTTCACTTCTTTCATTCTGGGCATATAGGAAGGCCTCTGATTTTTGCACATTTATTTTGTATCCTGCTGAACTTCTCAATTAGTTCCAGGAGCTTCCTGGTGGAGTTTTTGGGATCCCTCAGGTATAAGATCATGTCATCTGCAAATAGGGATAGCTTGACTTCTTCCTTGCTGATTTGAATCCCTCTTATGTCCCTTTCTTGTCTTATGGCTTCAGCTAAGACTTCAAGTACAATATTGAATAGAAGTGGTGAGAGTGGACAGCCTTGTCTAGTTCCTGATCGAAGTGGGAATGCTTCCAATTGTTCCCCATTGAGCATAATCCTTGCTGTGGGCTTGTTGTATACAGCTTTTATTATATTGATAAAGATTCCTTTCATTCCTACTGTCTCTAGCGTTTTGATCATAAAAGGCTGTTGGATCTTGTCAAAAGCTTTTTCTGCATCTATCAAGAGTATCATGTGGTCTTGGACTTTGGACTGGTTTACATAATGAATTACATTTATTGATTTGCGTATGTTGAACCAACCTTGTGTGCCGGGGATGAAGCCTACTTGATCCCCGTGAATGATCTTTTTAATATGTTTTTGAATCCGATTTGCTAAAACTTTGTTGAGAATCTTTGTGTCTGTGTTCATCAGAGAGATCGGCCTATAGTTTTCTTTTTTAAGTGAGTCTTTATTAGGTTTTGGGATTAAAACAATATTAGCTTCATAGAAGGAATTTGGTAGTGTTCCTTCCTTTGCTATTTGATGGAACAGTTTATGGAGTATTGATATTATTAACTCCTTAAATGTCTGGTAGAACTCTGTGCTGAATCCATCTGGTCCAGGACATTTTTTGGTGGGAAAATTCAAGATTACTTCCTCAATTTCCTTATATGTTATAGGACTATTTAAATAATTCACAACTTACTGATTCAATTTAGGTAAGTTGTGTTTACTTAGAAATTCATCCATCTCTTTTGTGTTGTCAAACAGAACAGAGTATAAGTTTTTGAAATATGATGTTATAATTCTCTGGATTTCTTGGGTATCAGTAGTGATAACTCCATGTTCATTTCTGATTTTGTTAATTTGGGTTTTCTCTCTCCTGCTTTTGGTTAATTTAGCTAGGGGTGTATCTATCTTATTGATTTTTTTCAAAGAATTCGCTTTTTGACTGGTTGATTTTTTCTATCATTTTCTTAATCTCAATTTCAAATATTTCTCCCCTTATTTTGCTAATCTCTCTTCTACTACTTTTGGGATCAGATTGCTCTAGTTTCTCTAAAGCTTTAAGCTGCATTGTTAAGTTGTTTATTTCTGATGTTTCCATTTTTTTTTTTTTTATGTAGGCATTAAGAGCTATGAACTTACCTCTTAGAACAGCTTTCATTGTGTCCCAGAGATTTTGGTAAGTTGTATTTTCATTATCATTCACTTTCAGGAAATCTTGAATTTCCTTTTTAATTTCTTCCTGAATCCAGTTCTCATTCAGCATCATATTGTTAAGTTTCCAGGAGTTAGTGTATTTTCTCTTGTTTGATGTGTTGTGGATGTCCAGCTTTAGGCCGTGGTGGTCTGATAGGGCACAGGTTAGAATTTCAATTTTTTTGTATATGTGTAGATTCGTTTTGTGGCCCAATATATGATCTATTTTGGAGAAAGTTCCATGTGCTGCTGAGAAAAATGTGTATTTTTTGGTACATTGATGAAAAGTTCAATAGAGATCTGTAAGGTCCATTTCTTTCAGGGTTTGATTAAGTTCCAAAGTGTCTCTGTTAAGCTTTTGACCTGTTGATCTATCCCATGTTGAGAGGGTGGTGTTGAAGTCCCGAAGAATTATCGTTTGGGGGTTGATTTCTTGCTTTAGACACTGTAGGGTTTTCTTAATGAATGTGGAGGGGCCCGTATTGGGTGCATATATGTTCAGGATTGTGAAGTCTTCCTGGTGAATTGTACCTGTGACTAAAATGTAGTATCCATCCATGTCTCTTATAATTTTCTTTGGTTTGAAGTCCACTTTGTCTGATAACATAATGGCTACCCCTGCCTGTTTTCTGCTTCCATTTGCTTGTAGAATTGTTGACCAGCCTTTTATTTTTAGAGCGTGCCTATCTTTTGTGGTGAGATGGGTTTCCTGCAGGCAGCAGATTGATGGATTGTGACTTTTTAATCCAAGTTTGTAATCTGTGTCTCTTGATCGGTGAATTAATTCCATTAACATTTAGTGTTATAATGGAGAAACTATTGTTAATTCCAGACATTTATTATGTTTAGTAGTTTTTATAAGTATATTGCTTCGCTTTTAATGGTGTTATACTTGCCTTCTGTTCTCCTGGATATGCCTGTTTTTTTTTTCATGTTTGAGTATCATTTCTAGCATTTTTTGAAGGCCTGGTTTGGTGGACATGTATCCCTTCAAGTTGTCTTTGTGCTGGAAGATTTTTCTTCCTTCCTCGATCATGACTGATAGTTTTGCAGGGTAAATCAGCCTGGGTTGACATTTTTGCTCATTCAATACTTGAAGTATGTCCCTCCAAGCTCTTCTGTTTTGACTGAGAATTCATTTGTTATTTTAATAGGTTTACCTTTAAAAGTGACTTGTTTTTTCTCCCTTGAAGCTCTCAGCACCAGTTCTTTATCTTGAATGTGGAGTGTTTTAACTATTATTTGCCGTGGCGTGCTTCTGTTTTGGTCGTATCTATTTGGGGTGCAGAATGCCTCTTGTATATGGATGGGCCTCTCTTTTTTTATATGAGGAAAGTTTTCCTTGATGATCGTTTGAAAAATTTCCTCAGGGGTGGTATTTTGAGATTCTTGCTCTGGTATTCCATGAATACGCATGTTAGGCTTCTTCAGGGTGTCCCATATCTCTTGGATATTTCTCTCAAGTATCTTTTTGGCTTTAACAACCTCTTCCATTGAGCTGGTTAGTACTCCCACTTCATCTCCAAGGTCTGAAATTCTGTTTTCTGCTTCCTTAGTTCTGTTGATAAGACTCTCTGTGGAGTTCTGGGTTGAAGATAACTTGTCTTGTAGCTTAGTTTTAAACTCTGCTTGAGTCTGTTTTAACTGCTCTATGCCAGTTTTTGTTTCTTGCACTGTTTTTCTCAACTCCTCCAAATGTCTGTTGTGTTCCTCTTCAAAGCGATTGATTCTATTATATAATTCCTCCCGGATTTCCTCTTTCATAGTATTGAACATGGTAATGATCATATTTTGAAGGTCATTATCCTGGGTCAGGCTTTCTTGGCCTTTTTCCGTGGGTTTGTTCTGGTTGGAGTCTAATATTATGGGATTAATTTCTTCAGTGGGAAATTTGTTTACTTGAGTGTTGCTTCTCATGGATTTGCACTTTGACTTTGGCATTGTCGTTTTAACTCTTAAGATCTTTCAATTTCACTAAACTGAATTATTTGGCCTGGGGTTCTGGAGGTAGGCAGGGACGGAGCTTACCTAGGTCGCGGATGAGTACTAGCCTGGAGAGAGCAAAAGGGGCTCTAAAAGAGCCCCAGGCATGGAGAAAACTGCCATCCCTTCAAGTGGTGATCATGAAGACTGTGATGCACAGTAACAGGTAGAGAGTCACTTACTGTGCTATGTAGTTCTGGGGACAGACAGCCGTTCTCAATAAATCAGAAGTAAGGAAAGGGAAAGAGTTGGGGGAAAATAAGTATGTCAGGAGTAAGGCTAGTTATAAAAACATGCCACTAATTAAAAACACTGACGGTCAAGATCAGAAAAGAACTAAAATTATCTCTACTCACAGAGAATATCATTTGGTACATAGAAAATCCTAATGAGTACACAATAAAACTATTGGAATCAATAAGCAAACTTTACAGTTACAAAATGTAAGTTCAATAGACAAAAGATTTTATACATGCACAATGAACAATCCCAAAGTGAAATTCAGAAAATATAGTGTTTCCAGAACATCAATGTAAGACACTTAGGAAGAATAGGATGTGTAAAATAAAAATTACATATCATATGTGAACTAAAATACCTTTATGAAAATTTGGGACTCCAATTAAGAATTTGCAAGACCCAGGAGACAGTGAGATAGTTCGATGGATAACACACTTGCTGGCAAATTAGTGACCTGAGTTCCATTCCCAGGTGCCCACATGGTAGAAAGGGAGAACTGATTTCGAAAAGTTGAGCTTCGAATGCCATTAGTCTTCCAAAGCATGTATGTACTTCTCTCTCTCCTTCCCTCTCCTTCCTTTCCTCTTTCCTTTCTCATTCTTCCTTCCTTTCTGCCTCCATCCTTCTTCCTATCTCTGAAATAAATGAGAAAAAAGCCCAGACTCTATTTGATTTCTTACAAAGAGGATTTGCAGTGCCCAGGTGAGCACAAAGAAAAGGACAGTTCATTGAAATGAAAGCAAAAATACTTTCTTTTTAACTGAATCTGCTCCTCCCAAAAGCCAACAGAGCTCAAAAATTCAGACAAAATGCATCAGCTGATGATTTTTGCCTTAAGAAGAATAAAATATAACTCCAGCATTCTATATATTTGGATAGCTATGAAAAATACTTATTTCTAGGTGTTCTTTCTTGGATCACTGATAAAATTAGCATGATATAGATGCCTAGAGGTATCAAGGAAGAAGAGTAAATTTGCCATAGTCAAGTATGACTTAGTGTGATAAGGAAAAATTGTACGACATAAGGCTTCTTCTATAGAACACAAGGAAAAGACTAGAGTATTCATCCCACATTCTGACTTATCAGAGGATAGTTCAAGGGACTGGTATACGTCTTGCATAACTCAGGACGCTGATATGGGGCTGGCATACTTCAGATGTCTGGTGACTCCTGAACAAGGAAGAGTGGGATGGCTTGCTAGTCTTAAAGCAAAGAATGCAACAGCACTGCACTTAGTCACCAGAAAGAGCAGAAGACTATAAGCTTCTCAAAAAGAAGCTAGTGAGCTTTGACAATTGAGAAATTATACATACAGATGCTATGCATCCAGTTACATCCCTTCCATAAGGTTTTAGACCTCTCTGCTCTGTATGAACGCACTCTGCAAAGACTGATGAAAATGGCTGTTCTATCACATGCATCGATCCAAACACAGAGATACAAAGGCGTATAAAGAAACAAGGAAACGTGGTCAAATTAAAAGAATAGAAACTGATTCCTACTGTTTAAAAGTGTCTTCCAAAGTTCAAATGTGGAAACTTAATCCTCAAATTTAAATAGTAACGATATTTGTATAAAAGGTCTGGGAAGTAGTTAGAAATTCAGTGAGGTCAGGAAAATGATACCCCTGTTACTGGACCAATGGCTTTATAAGAAGAATAAGGGAAGGATGAGTTAACACTTTCTCTGTTTCATAATGTACAGCCATATCATGATACAGTAAGAAAGATCTCTCCAAGTGTGAAGACCATACCAAACACTATGGGGTTTTTTTTGACATTTTAGCTCCACAGTTGTGAGCCAAATAAATCTCCATTCTTCATTGACTTTCTAGTCTCTGGTATTCATCATAGCAATAGAAGACAGACTAAGACACAAATACTAAAGGAATAAATAAATATAAATGAATTACCTGGTTAAAAATTCAAAATATCTGTCAGAGATGCCTTATGAACTCAATAAAATAAAAAATAAAATAAAATGTAAATAGAAATATAAAATACAAAACTAGAATCAGACAGAAAAAATTATAGCTGAAGAATACAATGAATAACTGAAATTGTCACTAAAAGACTTCAAGAGCAGACTATTCAAGAATCAAAAATGCATCAGCAAACTTGAAGGTAGATCCTTGAAATTATCCAGTCAAGATGAACAAAAAAGAAAAAAAGAAAAGTAAAAAAGGAAGACCTCTTGGACTTATGCAGACACCATCAAACACACAAACATATGCATTATGGGAATCTCAGAAGGAAAAGAAATAATGGAAAAGCAAGTATATTCAAGAAATAACAGTAGAAAATGTCCTTAATTAGGGAAGGAAAAAGCTTCCAAATTCAAAAAGCTCAACAATCCTAATTGAAGGGCACAAAGAATGTACATTAAGATACCAAATAAAATTATCAGAAATCAAAAATGAAGAAAATTTTGAAAGCACAAAAAGAAAAAGAACTTGTCATATGTAAGGGTTACCGTGGGCATCAGAGTGATGAGGAGGTGGGTTGTAGAAGGGATTGCAGTAATAATAGAAAAATCCTGAGAATGTGGAATGCAACCAGATAAGAATCTCTTATAAGATACATATGTCAAAATAATTTAGCTTAAGAAAAGGACAAGAATGGACAGTCACTGTACAGAGGAGCACAGAGATAGAAAGATAGGACAAAACAAATAATGCCCTAGATTGCTACACCTAGAACACAGCGACAGTTAAATAATACTAGAAGTAACAAGAATGTGATACTTCCCGGTAAGATGTGGTCAGAGAGGTCTCAAAGGCCCTCCAAACAGTATAGGTTTTTGCCATTGCTCTTGGTTGCCCTCCAGAAATTGATGGTAAGACCCTGTTACTGAAGATACAACACATGTGGATCACAGGGTATGCACAAAAGACACCAGCTGGAACTGGTTTGGAAGTTTTCTCCTTGCTAGATAACTTACAAAATACCAGAGAGTGCTATGGAAACTACCAGGGAAGAAAAATCTAACATTTCATCAATTTATGAAATCTGCAAGTTGTAGGAACAATCACCTTAGTAAGAGGTGACCATCCATGTAAAAAATGGCATAAATGATAAGGAGGTAACCAACAACTTTCTGATCAGATCTACATCCCATTTGTCAGAAGGGAACATATACTTGTTACCGTGAAGTAGATTAAGAGTAGATTAAGAGACAGAGGAGGACATAGATCCCAGTGGAAGAGCAGGCTGTGAATGTTTAGCTATGAAGACACTATACCAACCTGTCTTTAAACACCTGTTATTATGCCCATAGATTTGAGAAACACTCAGTATTCAACCTTGAAGCTTCCTTCTGCAACAGAAAGTGTTACTACAGAAAAATATGGCTGGCCAAATTTCAGAAAACATGTGACTGTGAATTGTTTAGTCCTATACAGGACATCTAAGCCACATCCACACCCAACCTGAAACTCAGGGAACACTGCAGAAAAGGGGGGGGGCAGTAAGAATGTAAGAGCCTGAAGTGGGACAGTGGTGGGACGAACATTGTCTCCTGAACCTGACAGGACTAAGGTATACATGATTTCATGGCAAATATGTATACTTTCACAAGTACTACATGGGAACTGTCCTGTCAACATCTCACCAGAAAAGGGGAAAGGAATCAAGAAGCTCCACACCTCCCTGAGAGACTTATGAGAACTAATACTGATAGGGAAGAAAAAGAAGTCATCACTCTCTCAGGCTGGCTCCTCCCATGGTATACAGCTCTCCTTGGCAGATGTCCCACCTTGGCTCTAGGCATCTCTAATATCTTAAAGCCAGAATCACATGGACAACTGAGGGACTTCTTTTAGCATTACTTATAGTCATACATAATGATATTGAACTCCTTAGACCTTTGTTTATTGGTGAAATCTGTTTTTCTCTAATCTTAAAGGAAAATATTGTTGTATACAGTATTTTGGTCGATTGGCAGGCTTTTTTATTTCAGTTCTTTGATGTATTATCACATTCCATTCTAGTCTGCCAAATTTCACCTGAAAAATAGCTTTATTTTATTTTTCTGTCATTTTTCCTATTTTTATTAGTGTTTGTACATAATATAGTAGATTTATGGTATTTTTTCATCCTTAACTCCTAGTCTCTCCTCCCCACACAGCTCCTTATATCTCCTGTCATCCATGTGATTCTGGCTTTAGAGGAATCAAAGATCCAAGAGAGAGGAAGTCATGGAACCCTCTTCTAAGGTTTCAGAGATAGGCGGAAGCCATACGACATGTGGCAAGAAGCTTATAGTTTAGAGACACAAAAGGGCATTTTGTTCTGTGGAGTTAAAGCTTGACTTGCCATTAAGAAGTGAAGATGGGGCTGGAGAGGTGGCTCAGGGGTTAAGCCTCTGCCTTGCAGGCAGAAGGTCCTGAGTTCGGATCTTCGACCCCACGTATAGACGCCAGGCGGAAGCGGGGGCGGCCTGTGCTTCCGGTCCTGGTAGGGCGGAGCCTGTGAATCCCGGGGCAGAGTAAAAAAGGAGAGTGGAGGCGTCCATGGTGGTTCCCGAATTCATATGTGGTTCTACACACACATACATACATACACACACGCACACACATGCATACACACACAATTGGATAAATAATAAAAAAATAAAAATAAATAAAAATGAAAATATTGAAGATGCCAGAGCCAACGTGGGACCTCTGCCAAGGAGAGCTGTATATCCTGGGAGGAGTCAGTCCAAGAGAGTGATATGTTCTTTTTTTTTTTAATTTTTATTATTATTATTTATTCAACTGCGCACATGTGTGCGTGTGTGTGTCTGTGTGTATGTGTCTGTGTATGTGCAGAACCACGGACGAACTTGCGAACCACCATGGACGCCTCCACCTCCTTCTGCCCCGGGATTCACAGGCTCAGCCCCACCAGGACCAGAAGCGCAGGCCGCCCCCGCTTCTGCCTGGCGTCTATACGTGGGATCTGGAATCCGAACTCAGGACCTTCCGCCTGCAAGGCGGAGGCTTAACCCCTGAGCCACCTCTCCAGCCCGAGAGTGATATGTTCTATGGGCAGTTGCATTGGAGGGGTGGAACCCAAGTCCTTTGGCACTGAGATGATTTCAATATGTTCATCTATTGGACATAGTGCTCCAGGATTTGGAGTCTGTTCTGCTGGGTTTTGGTCTTGTTATGGACCAGTCTTTCCCGGATATGGCCCCATTCTTCCCTTTTGAAATGGGAATGCTTATGTATGTAACTTGTCTTTTGATTTTACAAGAGGCTTTGGACTATAGAATTTTGGACTGTGTTGGGGACTACTAATGTAGTTTATGGGTCTTTTAAATTTGGACTGAGTATGATTTACATAATGAGAGCCTGTGGGAGCCAGGGCTGGAGTGTCATGGTTTGAATGTGAGTTGTTCCCCACAAGCTCCTGTGTTTGAATCTTTAGTTGTTTGGGAAGGTCATGACATCTTTAGGAGGTGAAGCCTTGCTGGAGGAAGGCAGTCACAGGACGTGGACCTTGAGGTGGATTAGTCCCTACCTCCTGAAAAAGTCTGCTTTTGAAACAGGAGCCTTGCAGATCTCAGCCTTTTAGATGGGTATGACTTAGCCTGTCTCCAGTTTCTGCCAGCCAGCCATGTCACATCTGCCATGAAAACTGTATCTCCCATCCAGAACCTTAGGCTGGATAAAATCTCCCTTTCTCCCTTAAATTGCTTGACTTTGGGTGTTGTCTTATAGCAACAGATAAGAGTAACTAGTACAGATGCTAAACAACATGAAAATTTATGCAAGTGTAAAACTCAGTCATAAAGATTATACATATATACACCCTTGAACTTCCAATATAAAAGTTAAGACAATTGTATGAAATAACTATAAATATGTCAATGGTATGCCATATAAAATTATAATTTTGACATCAATAGTATATCATAGAGAAGCAGAGACAGGCAGATCCTCCCAGCCAGCCTTGCCAAAAAAAGAAAAAAAAAAGACAACAACATGAATAGCTCCTAAGAAACAATACCCAAGTGTCGCTCTGTTTTCCATATGCATATGTACACACACACACACACACACACACACACACACACATACACACTCATATGCACTCACACAGAAGGAAGAATATTACATAATTTCACTTCTATGGAATATCTAAAGTAGTCAAAACATAGATAAGAAAATAAAGTAGTGGTTGCCAGAAGCCAGAGGGAGAAATGGAAGTTCCTATGTGTTAAACAAAGAATTTCATTCATGAATCAGGCCAGCATAAGTCATCAGAGACTAAATGAAATACAATGGGCTACACAAGCAAAAAGATTTGAAAATAGGAGGGAATCAGGCAGAGTAGATAAAGGGTTGTAAGGAGAAAAGCTGAGGGAATGGGATTTGGGACTAAGGATTGAAAATATTATAAAGTCAGTATATTCATATCACTATATTCAACATTAAAAAACAATAAAGATGAAAAAATAATATCATGTGGTGACAACATCAGATAGTAGAAAGTAATAGAAATTTTTTAAATGCATGATTTGTCATGTTTATTCTTATATGCTGGTATAAACTAGTATATGCTAAAATAAATTCATATCAGGCCTGAAACTTTGCTGAATTTTTCAAGTCAATAACAAGTAAAAGTCCTTTGAGTATCCTACACAAGCTCCTTAACATTACTGTAGTATTATACTTAAGAGGGAGATAGAAAAATAGAAATGTGATTTGGCAAAAATCATGAAGATGAAACATTAATAATAGTAATTAAAGTCAACATCACATATGCATATGAGAGACATAAAATACTTTGCAATTAATGTATGGCTGCTCTTAGAATTGATTGAAAATATATGCAGGCATTAAAAAAGCTATTGGATTTATCCGTAGAGTTTGTTTAAATTGCAAAAAGAAAAAAGAGATTGCATCCATTATAGCAGAAAAGGCATGACTGGCTGGCAGATGCTGGAAGGCAGCCCAAGTCACATCTATCGTGAAGGCTGAGAGCTGCAAACTCAAGAGCAGACCAACTAACTCAAGCCGGTAAGGCTAACCCACCTCAAGGTCACCCTCAGTAACTGCCTTCCTCCAGCAAGGCTCCACCTCCTAAAGGTGCCATGACCCTCCCAAACAACTAAAGATTTAAATACATGAGCCTGTGGGGAACAACTCACATTTCAAACCAATGACAGCTAAACTAGTGAGTATTTTTACCATGGAAGGATACATAATTTCTTCACCAAATCCTATAACCAATAATCCTTTAATTTTAGTCATACATAGCTGATGCACAATGTAACCTTACTATTATTAAAAAAAAAAGAATAAAAGAATTTCATTCATGCAGAATGAAAACATTCTAGATATCTACTAAATAACATCTTGTTTATAATTAATAATGTCTATAATTAATACTCTTGTTTATAATTAATAATTACATTTAAAAAGATTTTTGTTTTACATTTATCATTTATTTGGTAGGGAGAGGTGCACATTGCACATGTGGAAGTCAGAGGACAACATGCAGGAGTCAGTTCATAACTTAGCATTTTAAAACTTCTTTCTTGACAAATACAACAAGAGTTAGGTAATTCTAGAAAAGGGAAATAAAGTCAGTAGGGAACAAGTTTGCCTCATTACTAGAGAAGACTCCTAACAAAAGAGTCTTTTCTTTTTAATTCAAGAGAATGATCAGCAGTTTCTAAAACATTTGTATTTGAAGTACTGCATCCAACAGCAATATCCTCTGAGCCAGACAGAGGTTTTAGGAGGTTCTGATTGAAAAGAAAGGGAAAGAGACTTCCAGGGGAAAAAAATATGCTATTTTCAGATTTCTTTTTCTCTTTTTTCCTTTCAGAGCAACATGAGTTCAAAAGAGGTGGATGTAGGGTTCTCTGGCTACAGAAAAGCCTTCAGTCTTCTAAGGCTAACAATGGACTTGGAAATAGCAGTCCAAGTGTGTAGCTAAGACCATTACCCCAGCAAAGCGGGCAGGGACATGGCTCTGGGCAAGTTGAGAGGTCAGGGAAAAGGGATTCCTTGGTCAAAGGCTGCTGGTCTCTGCCCCTTCACCACTTTCAGGACCTGAAGTGGACTCTTGAGTGAATGCAAGGATGCCACAGGCCACACAAGACTCCTTGCTGCATTCAGCTGCATGTCTGCAGACTCATGCACAGTTGCAATACACAGGTCTCATTTCTGCAGTGTGCTTGGTAGCTCAAGTGAATGAGAAGGGAAAAAATTCCATTCTCTATTCTAATCCATTATTCTGATTCTATCCCTCGACCCTGTCATCATCCACCATCCTCTGTTTACAAGGATTTATTATGCAGAACACCACTATTAAGAAAATTTACACTTGCAGGAATGTCAGGCTTAACCAAACACATTTTCTCTGGTGCTTGTGTTAAGGCTCAGTTCAACTAACCTGACCTCCACTTGCCCTTCCAATAAACTGAACAGATGCCCACTGAGTCGATCTTCGTCCACATGAGGATTGCATACACAGTGGTTTCATGCAGGAAAAAGGTGCAAGAACTACACAAGTGGTCAGCAGGGCTGGCAGTCAGGCTTCTTCCGCACAAGGATATGCTCCATATGCTTTCCGCCAGGTAGAAATTGAATTTGATATTGAGCAAGGGTTGCGACTACTGTCACTTGTTTTCATCTGATCAGTGACTGAATTGTCTCTGGGTTCAAGCTTGGGAAACCAGAAAGAGGATAGAGACCACCCAGGAAGAAGTAAGCATGTGCAAGGAAGAAATCTGGTGTGTGACTTGTGAAAAGTCAGAAGCTGCTGGGACTCGAACATCACTGTTAGTGAGAATAAGTAGAGACACAGGTGGGATGAGTTAAACAGATACAACAACAGAAACCAGTCTGCAGGACAGACATGAAAAGCCATCAGAAAAGCTGAAACATGTCTCTCTAGGGAAACCCAAGGTCTCATCTGAAGTCCAGGTGGAAAGCCTGGCTTCTTATTCAGGAAAAATAGGAAGTATCTAGCTCAAGGACACAGCCCCAGAATCCCCCAGTCTCTAAAAGCTATGGTAGAAAAGAATTATCACCTATTCCCAAGTCACCAACAGGGAGCAACAATACTCTCATTCCCCAGAAGATTCTAGAAGGTCCCTCATCTGCCCCTGAACCCTTGTCACATGAACAGAAGCCTCTCTTACATTCAGTCCCTTATGTTTGAGCATCCCCAAACTGTGACCTGATAATATTACAGGCTTTGTGATTCAGTTCTGAAATTAGAGAATGCTGAGTTCAAACTCCCTACTCTCCTTTAACAAGCTAAAAGATTTTGAGCAATGTATGTCCTCTATATTCTCAAAAAAATCTAAAAGAAGCATAGTGTACATATGGACATGGTGCTAAGAGAATTAGGAGGAAGATATAAATTCAAGAGTAACCTTTACTGGAACTGATCTACGATATAGACTAGGTGAGACTGCACAGAAATGCACAGACTGGATAAAGAGCTCACGACTGTCAGGAACAAATAAAAAAAAAAACAAAAAACACTGTGAGAAGGTTGGAGGGGCACCGATAAGATGCTCAGCGAGTTAAAGGTACTTGCCTTGAAAATCCGACAATCTGAATTCTATTCTGGGAGCCCATATGGTAGAGAAAAAGAAACAATTTGCAAAATGATCCTATGACCCTTTCATGTGCTCTGTGGCATGCGTGCACACACACACACACACACACACACACACACACACAATAAATATTAAAGTGCATTTCCTAACTCAAAGATCTTTATAAGACAAAGAAACTATTTTAAAAAATTATTCATTTGAATGCTCATTTATATTGTATGAATTTTTTTTAAAGGTTGGATATGGGATTGGAGTATTGGGATATATGTAGTTCAGTGGTAGAATACTTTGCTTGTATGTTTTAGGTCCTAAGTTCAGTTCCTAACACTGAAAAAAAAATAATTAATCTCAAACAAAGGCAATAAAAATTGCTGAATATTCAGTGTACTGTCTAATAAGTCTTTTAGAAGCTACCTGGGGCTGGAGAGATGGTTCAGAAGTTAACCCTCTGCCTTTCAAGCAGAAGGTCCTGAGTTCAGATTCCAGATCCCACATAAAACACTAGACAGGCTGTACTTCCTGTCTTTGAAGGTGGAGTCTGAGACACTCAAGAACAAAGCAAAAAAGAAGGTACCACAATCCAGGATGATTCTCAAAGTCATCCTTGGGCTTCCACAGGCACACACAGTGCCCTCTGATACACACACACACGCACACACACACACACAAATAGAAGCTACCTGATTCTGTACAGCCAGCACCATCAATTATGCTCCACTGGGATAGGTAATTTTATAAATCTATAGGGGCAGACATTTATTTTTAGAAAACTGATAAAATATGGTTGGTGTTTTTAAGTTCATGAATGTGCATAGTCCCCATAGGAATAAATTAATTTTGTGTTTCATAAAGCATGACCCCAAGCATTATATTTTGTTGTCCCAAGGTGTAAGAACATTTTGCATCTATTAGTAAATGCACTACAGCATTCCTGAATTTCTTTTTTTTCTCCCACATTTTATTTTTTTTCCAATCATACAAGCTCAATAGGTACCCCTGTCCTTTCCTTCCCCTCTCTTCCCCAGTCGCCCCTTTCACTCCCTTCTCTCCCTCCCCTTCTCCCAATGCCTCCTCCTTCCTCCTTCCCATCCCCTGGAGTATCCTTTTGCATGACTGCCAAACCTCCCTCTGAGTCCTCCACCCTAGTGAGGAGTAAGGACTCAGCGGCATAGCCCAGAGCCCTTTCTTGGGCTCCCCATTAGTATGAAACTCTATTATGACTGTTAATCCCTTGCCTCTAAAGATCCTACTGCCTGTGATCAGTGCTAAACTTTGGGGGTTTGTTGACATATCAGCCATTGTGCAGGTGAGACAAAGTCCAATTATGGCTACTGCAGCCCTAACTTGTGTGGTGTATCTTGCATATCATTGGTCCTCCCCATCTTTAGGCTCTTACAATCTTGCCGACCCCTCTTCCACAAGGTTCCCAGACCTCTAGGATGGGGAGAGATTTGGCTGGTCTGGTTCCAAGTGATTAATGTAGGATCTTTGATGTTCTGAATTATAGTTTATTGTTGTTTTCAGTTTTGTTTTTCCTGCACCACCCTTGGCTCCATCCTGATTGGTACTGAAGGTCTCCTCCTAACCAAAGACAAAAGGCTGTTTAAATGAAGATCTTAATATAAGAGGACACTCAAAAGTAGATGGAACAGGAGTAGGACACAGCGGTGAGGGGGGCTTAGTGTCCTATTTTCTGGATGGTTACCATCTGTCTTCCAGTCCCTATACCTTCCCTGATTGGTGAGATGAAGCTTTTCAGTCGCAGGTGACCAGAAAGGGAAGTGAGAGTGAGCTTCACCAGATGTCTCGCTACTTAAATGCAATACTTGATGGTGACCTATTTTCTCCACTGAAGCATGATCCCCTCTCTTCTTTTTTCTGGGGGGTCCTCCTTCCCTTTCCCTCCTACTTATAATCTTTGCAATTAAAGTACATATTATAGAGATTTATCTTTGAATAATGTCATTAAGTGAGTTCGGTAGTAGGATCCACCTATTAGAGAGTACATACAGTGTCTAATTTTCTGTGTCTGAGACACTTCATTCAATAAAATTTTTTCTAATTCCATTCATTTCCCAGCAAATTTCATTAATTCATCTTTTTTGATGGCTGAATGATATTCCATTGCATAAATGTACCATATTTTACTTATCCATTCATCAACTGTTGAGCATTTGGGTTTATTCCATGACTTTGCTATTGTAAATAGTCCTGTTATGAACATGGTTGTGGTTGTGTCACTGTAATGATTTTTTGCATTATGGGGGATTATTCCCAAAAGTGGATAGCAGGGTCATATGGCATTTCAATCTTTAACTTTTTAAGAAATTGCCAAACTGATCGCCAGAGTGGTTATATGAATCTGCATTCCCATCAGCAATGTATGAGAGTCCCTTCTCTCCACATCCTCTACAGCATTTGGTGTTGTTTGTATTGTGGATTTTTGCCATCCTCACTGGAGTGAGATGATATCTCAGGGAAGTTTTGATTTGCATTTCCCTGATGGTTAAGGATGTGGAGTATTTATTAAGATATTTGTTAGATATTTCAATTTCGTCCCTGGAAAAGTTTCTTTTGAGTTCACAGGCCCATTTCTTAATTGGGCCATTTATCTCCTTTGTGTTTAGTTTTTTAACTTTGTACACTCTAGATAATAGAATTCTATCAGATATGTGGTTAGTAAAGATTTTCTCCCATTCTGGGGTTGCCTTTTTGCTCAGTTTACAATTTCTTTATCTGAACAGAAACTCTTTAATTTCATAAGGTCCCATTTGCTGAGTGTTGGTTCTAGTGACTGTGCTATTGGGTTTCTGTTTAAGAACTGTTGGTCTAGCCCAATCAGTTCAAGGGAGTCCCTACCTTTTAACTAGGGTTTTTATAGTCTCTGAACTAATATTGAGGTCCTTGATCCATTTGGAATTAATTTTTGTGCATGGTGACAAGTACAGGTCTAGTTTTAATCTTCTGCATGTGGACACCCAGTTTTGCCAGCATCATTTTTTGAAGATGATGCTCTTTTTCCATCGAATTTTTTGGGCCTCTTTGTCAAAGATCAAATGGCTGTAATTGTGTGGGCTTATATCTGGGTCTTCAACCCCTAGCCAATGATCTACATGTCTATTTTGGAGCCAGTACCAGGCTGTTTTTAATACTATGGATTTTATATAGATTAAGGTTTGATATGGTGATACCTCCAGCAGTTTTTGTTTTGTTTTGTTTTTTTGTTACTCGGGATTGTTTTTGCTATCCTGGGCCTTTTGTGCTTCCATATGAATTTTGAGATTGTTTATTTAATTTCACTAAAGAATTGCTTGGGGATTTTGATTGGTATAGCACTGAATCTGTATATTGCTTTGGTACGATGGTCATTTTTATGATGTTGATTCTGCCGATCCAGGAGCATGGGAGGTCTTTCCACCTTCTGGTGTCTTCTGTAATTTCTCTCTTTAGGGTTTTAAAGTTTTCATTATTAATGTCTCTCACTTCTTTGGTTAGATTTATACCGAGATATTTCATTCTTTAGGGCTATAGTAAATGGGATTGTTTCTCTTACGTCTTTTTCACTTTTTTCATCCTTGGTGTAGGCCTGTAGGAAGGCCACTAATTTTTGCATGTTGATTTTGTAACCTGTCACCCTGCTGAACTTCTGTATTACTTCCAGGAGTTTCCTGTGGAGTTTTTAGGATCACTCAGGTATAAGATCACGTCATCTACAAATAGAGATAACTTGACTTCTTCCTTGCCGATTTGAATCCCTTTTATTTCTCTCTCTTTTGTTTAAAATTTTTTCTACTCATACAAAGTTGATAAGTAGCCCATTCCCCTTCCTCCATCCTCCACTCCCTGGACCTCCCCCATTCCCTTCCCCCTTTTCCCCTTCCTTTCCACCCTCCCTCCCCTTCTCCCAATGCGCCCCTCCCATTTCCTGGAGCATACTTCAGTGTGTCTGTCAAACTTCCCTCTGGGTTCTCCTCTCTGATGAGGTGTAAGGACTCAGTAGCATTGCCTAGAGCTCTTTTTTGTGTTCCCCTTTAGTATAGGAACACTATTGTGGCTGTTAACCCCTTGTCTCTAAGGATCATAGTGCCTGTGATCCATACTAGACCTTGGGGATTCAATGATATGTTGGTAATTGCGCAGGTCATGTAAAGTCCTATTTTGATTACTTTGGCCCTAACTTGAATGAAGTATCTTGCATATCGTTGCTCCTCCCCATCTTTAGGCTCTTACATTCTTAACGCCCCCTCTTCCGCAAATTTCCCTGAGCTTTAGGATGGGGAGAGATTAGGCTGGTCTGGTTCCAGGTGGTTGAGGTAGAGTTTCTGATTTTCTGAATTATGGTTTGTTGATTTTTTTTTCAGTTTTGCTGTTCCTGCACTGCCCTTGGCTTCACCCTGATGGCTATTGGATGTCACCCCCTGGCCAGAGATAAAAAGCTATTAAAAGAGAGTCTTATTATAAGAATAGATTCAAAGGTAGATTGAATAAGAGTAGGAGACTGTGGTGAGGAGGGGGGATCAATCTCTCATTTGCAGGATGGTTACCTTTTATCTGCCAAACTTTATCCCCTCCCTGTCTGGTGAGATCATACCCCATCTGGTACAAGTGACTAAGAAGGAAAGTCTGTGAGCTTAACCAGATGTCTTATTACTTACTCGCAGTCTTTGATGGTGGCCTATTTGCTCTGCTGTAGCATGATCCCCTTTCTCCTTGTTTCTAGTGGGGCCCTCCTTCCCCTTCCCTCCCTGCTTATAGTCTTTGCAGTTACTGTATGTATTACAGAGATTTATCTTTGAGTGGGTCACTAAGTGGATTTGTTACTAGGATCCACCTATTAGGGAGTACATGTGGTGCTTAATTTTCTGTGTCTGGGATACTTCACTCAATATAATTGTTTCTAATTCCATCCATTTCCCAGCAAATTTCATTAATTCGTCATTTTTGATGGCTGAATAGTATTCCATTGTATAGATGTACCACATTTTCCTTATCCACTCGTCAACTGTTGGACATTTGGGCTGATTTGAATTTGCTATTGTAAACAGTGCTGCTATGAACATGGTCATGCTTGTGCTATCAAGGTGAATTTTTGCTGTATGGGGGGGTTATTCCCAAAAGTGGAATAGCAGGGTCATATGGCATTTCAATCTTTAACTTTTTTAAGAATAGCCAGCTCACCAGCATGGTTGTATAAGCTTGCATTCCCACAAGCAATGTAGGAGAGTTCCCCTCTCCCTACATCCTCTCCAGCATTTGGTGTTGTTTGTATTGTGGATTTTTGCCATCCTGACTGGAGTGAGATGATATCTCAGGGAGATTTTAATTTGCATTTCCCTGATGGCTAAGGATGCAGAGCATTTTTTAAGATATTTGAGACATTTCAATTTCGTCCCTGGTAAAGTTTCTTTTAAATTCCAAGGCCCATTTTTAATTGGGCCATTTATTTCCTTGGTATTTAGGTTTCTGAGCTCTTTGTGCACTCTGGATAATAGAGCTCTATCAGATATATGGTTAGTGAAGATTTTCTCCCATTCTGTGGGTTGCCTTTGTGCTCGCATTACAATCTCTTTATCTGAACAGAGGCTCTTTAATTTCATAAGATCCCATCTATTGAGTGTTGGTTGTAGTGACTGTGCCATTGGATGTCTGTTTAGGAACTGTTGGCCTAGTCCAATTCAGCTTGAGGGAGTTCCCTACCCTTTCAATTAAGGTTTTTATAGTCTCTGGCCTTACATTGAGATCCTTGATCCATTTGGAATTAAATCTTGTACATGGTGACAAGTATGGGTCCAGTTTTAAAATTCTATATGTGGACATCCAGTTTCACCAGCACCATTTATTGAAGATGCTGTTCTTTTTCCATTGGATTTTTTGGCCCCTTTGTCAAAAATCAAATGGCTGTAGTTGTGTGGGCTTATATCTGGGTCTTCAGCCCTTATCCATTGATCTGTGTGCCTATTTTGGAGCCAGTACCAGGCTGTTTTTATAACTATGGATTTGTAGTATAGACTAAGGTTTGGTATGGTGATACCTTCAGCAGTGTTTTTGTTACTCAGTATTGTTTTTGCTATCCTGGGTCTTTTGTACCACCAAATGAATTTTGAGATTGTTTGGTCAACCTCTTTAAAGAATTGCTTTGGGATTTTGATTGGTATAGCATTGAATCTGTATATTGCCTTTGGTAGGATGGTTTTTTTTATGATATTGATTCTGCCAATCCAGGAACATGGGAGGTCTTTCTACTTTCTTGTGTCTTTTCTGTAATTTCTTTCTTTAGGGTTTTAAAATTTTCATTGTAAAGGTCTCTTACTTCTCTGGTTAGGTTTATACCAAGGTATTTAATTTTTTAGGGGTTATAGTAAATGGGATTGTTTCTTTCAGGGCTTTTTCACCTCTTTCATTCTGGGAATAGGAAGGCCTCTGATTTTTGTACATTTATTTTATATCTGCCATCCTGATGAACTTCTGTATTAGTTCCAGGAGTTTCCTGGTGGAGTTTTTGGGATCACTCAGGTATAACATCATGTCATCTGCAAATAGAGATAACTTGACTTCTTCTTTACTGATTTGAATCCCTTTGAATCCCTTTTATTTCCATGTCTTGTCTTATGACTACACCTAAGACTTCAAGTACAATATTGAATAGAAGTGGTGAGAGTAGACAGCCTTGTCTAGTTCCTGATTGAAGCAGGAATGCTTCAAGTTTTTCCCCATTGAGTATAATCCTTGCTGTTGGCTTGTTGTATACAGCTTTTATTATATTGATAAAGGTTCCTTCAATTCCACCTTTGTCTGCGGTTTTGATCATAAAAGGATGCTGGATCTTGTCAAAACCTTTTTCTGCATCTATCGAGAGTATCATGTGGTCCTGGATTTTGGACTGGTTTATAGGGTAAATTACATTTATTGATTTGCATATGTTGAACCAACCTTGTGTGCCTGGGATAAAGCCTACTTGATCCCCTTGGATAATCTTTTTGATATGTTTTTGAATCCGATTTGTTAAGACTTTGTTGAGAATCTTTGCATCTGTATTCATCAAAGAGATTGGCCTATAGTTTTTTTTAAGTGTATCTTTATTATGTTTTTGGATTAGTATGATATTAGTTTCATAGAATTTGGAAGTGTTCCCTCCTTTGCAATTTGATGGAACAGTTTAAGGAGATTTGGTGTTAGTTGTTCCTTAAATGTCTGGTAGAAATCTGTGTTGAATCCATCTGGTCCAGGACATTTTTTTGATGGGAAGATTCAAGATTACTTCATCAATTTCCTCATATGTTATAGGACTATTTAAAACAGTTTAAGTAAGTTGTGCTTACTTGGGATTCATCCATTTCTTTTTTGTTATCAAATTTCATGGAGTATAAGTTTTTGAAATATGAACTTATAATTCTCTGAATTTCTTGGATGTCAGTTGTGATAACTCCATTTTCATTTCTAATTTTGTTAATCTGGGTTTCTTTCTCTTGGTTTTATTTAATTTAGCTACAGATATATCAATCTTATTGATTTTTTTCAAGGAACAAGATTTTTGACTTTTTGATTCTTTGTATCATTTTCCTTATCTCAATTTGGATATTTCTCACCTGATTTTCCTAATATCCTCTCTTCTACTGCTTTTGGAATTGGATTGCTCTTTAAGCTGCATTGTTAAGTTATTTACTTGTGATGTTTCTATTTTTTTGATATAGGCATTCAGAGCTATAAATTTACCTCTTAGGACAGCTTTAATTGTGTCCCAGAGATTTTGATATGTTATATTCTCATTATAATTTGCTTCTAGGAAATCTTGAATTTCCTTTTTGATTTCTTTTTGAACCCAATTCTCATTCAGCATCATAATGCTTAGTTTCCAAGAGCTGCTGTTTGTTGTGTTGCAGATGTCAAGCTTTAGGCCGTGGTGGTCTGATAGGGTACAAGCTATAATTTCAACTTTCCTGTATATGTGGAGATGCATTTTGTGACCCAATATGTGGTCTATTTTGGAGAAAGTTCCATGGGCTGCTAAGAAAAATGTGTATTCCGTGGTGCTTGGATGGAAAGTTCAGTAGATTTCAGTAAGGGTTTGATTTAGTTCAGTAAGGGTTAGATGTGTCTCTGTTAAATTTTTGGCTTGTTGATATATCTCATGTTGAGAATGCAGTATTGAAATCCCAGAGTATTATCATTTGGGGTTTGATTTCTTGTTTTAGACATTGTAGCATTTGCTAAATGAATGTGGAGGAGCCCATATTTGGTGCATATATGCTCAATATTGTGAACTCTTCCTAGTGAATTATACCTATGACTAAAATGTAGCATCCTTCTGTATCTCTTATGATTTTTTTTTTGGTTTGAAGTCCACTTTGTCAGATAGCATAATTGCTACCACTGCTTGTTTCCTGGTTCCATTAGCTTGAAGAATTTTTGATCAGCATCTTATTTTTAGAATGTGCCTATCTTATTGTGATGATATGTGTTTCCTGAAGGCAGCAGATGGATGGGTCATGATTTCTAATCCAAGTTTTTAACCTGTGTCTTTTGATTGGTGAGTTAATTCCATTGATATTTAATGTTGTAATTGAGAAATTACTTTTAATTCCTGACACTTTTTGTGTTTAGTGCCTTTCATAAGTGTATTATTTAGCTTGTAGGTTTTGGTGGTACTATACTTCCCTTCTGTCCTCCTAGATATGCTTCTTTTCTTCAAGCTTGAATATCTTTTACAGCATTTTTTGAAGGCCTAGTTTGGTGTCATGTAAGCCTTCAAGTTGTCTTTATGGTGGAAAATTTTTCTTTCACCCTTGACCATGACTGATAGTTTTGCTGGGTATATCAGCCTGGGCTGACTTTTGTGCTCATTCAATACTTGAAGTACGTCTCTCCAAGCTCTTCTGGCTTTTACTGTTTCCATTGAAAAATTATTTGTTATTTTAATAGGTTTACCTTTAAAAGTGACTTTTTTTTTCTCTTGAAGCTCTCAGCACATTCTCTTTGTCCTGTAAGTGTAATGTTTTGACAATTTTTGCTGTGGCAAGTTTGTATTTTGGTCATATCTGTTTGGGGTGCAGAGTGCTTATTATATTTGGATGGGCCTCTCTTTCTTTAGATGTGAAAGTTTTCCTTTATGATAATTTGAAAATTTTCCTTGGGTGTGGTATTTTGGGAATCTTATTCTGGTATTCCATGAATGTGCATGTTAGGCTTCTTCAAGGTGTCCCATAACTCTTGAATATTCCTCTCAAGTATTTTTTTGGCTTTAACAGCCTCTTTGATTGAACTGGTTAGTTCTTCACTTTGTCTTCAAGATCTGATACTCTATTTTCTGCTTCGTTAGTTCTGCTGATAAGACTCTCTGTTGAGTTCTGGATTGAAGATGGCTTGTCTTTTAATTCAAGTTTAAATTCTGCTTGAGATTGTTTTAATTTCTCTATGCCTGTTTTTGTTTCTTCAACTGCTTTTCTCATCTCCTCCAAGTGCCTGTTCTGTTCCTGTTCAAAGTGGTTGATGCGGTTATTTAACTTCTCCCAGATTTCCTCTTTCATTTTTTTGATCATAATAAAGATCAGGCTTTGAAAATCATTATCTTGGGTATGGTTTTCTTGGCTATTTTCTGTGAGTTTGTTCTGGTTGGATTCTATCATTATAGGGTTAATTCTTTTGGTAGGAGATTTGTTGTCTTGGTTTTTGTTTCTTATGGATTTGTGCTGTCACCTGGGCATTTTTTTTTATCTCTTATAACCTTCTTTTTGTTTCTGTGTGTTTTTGACTGAATTGAATTTGACAGTATTACTACTCTTGAGCAGTTATTGCTAGTGTTTGCCTTGGCGTTGGGTATGCTTGTCTGGTGTCAGTGTTATTTCCTAGATGAGGCTATTGGACTGTTAGTACATCAATTAAGTCAGGTTTAGTAGACAGGGAATGAATATTAGTATGGTAATGCACTTTTTTGGTTTACTTCCTTGGCAATATGTGAGGGTGAATGGTATAGTCCCTGAAGTTGTATGGGTTTTTTATGGCTATATGGAAATATTAAACTATAGTGACTAATAATTGAGAGGAACAAGATGGCAAAAAGAGTTTACTTATCTTAGAACTGGATGTAAAGATTCTCTCCTGTGTGATGGGATGATTTTAGAGGACCTCAGATGAACAGTGTTTGTCCCCTAGAACTTTGCTTGGGTTTTCTCTGAACTCTGTTGAATTCTGAAGAGGAGGGAGTCTGCCCTGGTCCAGGTCTAGGACAGAAAGGCAGAGTGGCTAGTGGGACACACAGATGACCTGTGACCTGGGGTGTGGCCTAGGGGCCTTTCCCAGGGCCAGAAGGGCAAGCTGGCTACTAGTGGGGCATGCAGATGAGCTGGGGCCTGGGGTGTGACCTAGGAGGCTTACCTGAGGAACAGGGAGTTCACCCTGGTCCAGGTCCAGGGCAGAAAGGCAGAGTGGCTAGTGGGACACATGGATCACCTAGCATTCCTGAATTTCTATGTATGGTCTTCAACTTTTTCCTTGCCTGACTTTTAATGTCTTGTTGGTTTATTCACTAAATAATGAGTTACATAATGCCTTTGATATGGTCTTTTCATATTTGTGTATGAGTTTTGATTCTACCTTTTTTAGATCTTTCACATTTTTATTGAGTGTGTGTGTGTGTGTGTATAAAACCATCATGTGTGTATATGTGAGGTCAGAGGACAACTTAAAGGAATTGGTTCTCTTTTTTCACCATGTGAATTCTAGGAATTGAACTCTACTTATGAAGCTTGGCTGCGAGTGACTTTTCCCTGCTGAGCCATCTCACCAACCTTTGATTCCACCTTTTGGAAAAGTATACCTCAGCAGGACCAGATTGGGGGAAGGCCAACAGAATAATCGAGAAGTATGATATGATCTCTTATGAAGAGCTGAGGCAAAAGAGCTAGCAAAGTGAAAAAAGAGGCAGAAGTGTTCAAGCACAAAAACCAAAGAAAGATGGACAGCAGGGAGGGACAATTAATTCCAAGGGGTCTTTAATTAATGCTCATCATTCCTGACCACATAACTGCATTTAGTACATGGCATTCTCCATTGCCCTACACCACCAGTTCCTCATGGGAGATGAGACACAACCTTTTCTCAATGACAGAAAGCACAGGGTGTCTTGTTACACCCTTCTCTGGGGAGCAGGAGGCCTTCTTGGCTGACATTTACAAGGGAGCCTACTGGAGAATTCTTTAAAGAACAGGGAACATTTCCGTTCAAGGTGATTTTTTTTTTTGTTCCCAACTCAAGTATGAATCAGATGGCACTAAAAGAAAAGAAAGAGCCATTCAATCTGTTGGATACCCCTTTTAATAGTGCAAATATGCCCTACTATACTAACATCATTAGAAGTTTGATGACAATCAACTAACAGATCCCATGGTTTCTATCACTTCTAGCTCACAGATAAGATGCTGAAAAGAATTCTGCAGCTGTGTCTGAAAATGTGTCAATCACCCAGTCCCTCGAACTTGTTTATTTTACATGAGCTTGCTCTCTCAGTCCAATTTGCCTTCTTTATTTTTTCTCCCATTCTCTGATATCCAGATAGACTATATACATCACAATGACCACCTTCCCCTTCATTTTCCGACTTTAGAACCTGCATATGGTGGGAGCAGCATATAGGAAAAACAATTAAAAGCTGGATCAGTATTTCCCAAAGAAAGCAGCTCTCCAGCTGTTCTCCAACCTTAAAAAAAAAAAAAAAAGCACAAACCCAAGGGAATTCCTTAAAGATGCTCTCTTTTGTCATTCTCACTCGACTTGAAGGAGACTTGAAGGAAGTCTCTTGACAACAGTTATCATTAGTTCATTTGTTGAGCACCCAGTGGGTATAGCGGCCTCTTGAATTGGATACCCCACTGTACCACCTGCTACGATCATTCCACGTACACCTGAAAATAACATTTTAGCTAACAAGATTGAGGTTTTTATGCTCTTAAGGAATTATCTATTTGTCTAGAACTTGAGGTGGCTGCAGTCATTGCCATCCCAAATGGTCAGACTTTTCAGCATTAGCAATTCCTGGAGAACTTGGCACTACACTACAACTCCTGTCCTGATAGCCACATTCTCATTTGTATCTTGAAGGAAAGATGTCCTGGGTAGTGTTTCCCGGGTTTAGAATTTTGGGAATAAGTTTAGAGTATCTTTCGGAATGCAACCACATTCCAAATTCAAATGTCATTTATTAGTATTTTCCAGTATCACCTTTGGTAAATTCCAACAGCTGCTGTTCTTAAACTTCACAAAATGTTGATGTAATTTGTGGGAGCTGCCACAAGATGGCAGGCTTTAACCTCCTAAAGGAGCCCTGACGCTGCTCCTGCTTTTTGCTGCCTGCAGGGTTGGGAGACATTGAGGTAACTGCTATTCCCAAATATGGCTGAAGAGATCTTGTGTCATTTAAAGGAGCTGATTTGTTTTGGCACTCACTGGGTTTAAGAAGAATAATTCCCTAATCATTTGTCAAGTGAGGCACTTTAAAATTTTAGTTCTTTCCCTCATGCTGGGGAGTGGGAACTGCCTGAAAGATTCATAACACAAGGATGCATCAATGTACAAAATATTCACCTGCGTATCAACAGAGCAATGCTATTTCCCAGGGGTTCCAAGGGATGAATCATTTACTTACTGACAAAAATGTATGTTGAAACTCACTACTGGAACACACACAAACTGGAGAGATAAAACCATATTAACCTTGACTCACAAATCTGTTTGAGTTTTAACTATAATTATGATGTTCACCATCAATCCTGTTCATTCCTTCTTCTAAAGACTCAGCGTGGCACAGAGGACCCATGTCTTAAGTTGTCTAGACATTGCTTCAGAAAGCAGAGAACAGAAAATCTGTTGCAATTTGTTTCGAAAAGAGAGAATTATGTACGTATGTCCATAGGGAATCTGTCAAATGGAGATAGAGCCACTGAGATATGGACCAAAAAGGCCTCACACTGGGGACTATGACCACACAAACAGAAATCATCTAGCCTCTCTTGGACATAATGAAGTAATTTAGCTGTATCTGGATCCAGCAGGTTTTAGAACAATAAGAATCAGACAAGGGAACAGAGAGAGTTAATAGGGAACATTTTAACTCACAATTAAGATATAACTTCCTTAGGGCCTTCAAAATAGCAATAGCTTCCAGAAGGTAGTTAGCATGCAGACTTGGAGATGACTTCAGTCCATCCCCTTTGCAAAGACACACTCCTGGGTCCACCCACAACAGCCAATAATTAGATTCTACTACTCCCTGTCCCAAGCAGTCTTGCTCACTGACCATTAATCTCTACCCCAGAGGTGGAAGAAGTGATCCAAGAATGCCGACTACACAGGTCAGGGCTCATAAAGACAGCGGCAATTAACCTCTCTCCAAGTGTGTGTCTTCCCGGGAGGGGGAGAGGGAACAAGACTGTGCTTGGTACATTAAAAAGCATTTATAAACGGTAGGTTAGGAGAGCTCAGGGAAAGAACCTTGTAATGAGTGATGGTTATTAATGGCCATTATTATCCTTGTCCTGACCCAAGGACTATTCCTTCAAGATTGTTTATTCCATATGCAGAACTCAAACTCCAACATGAGAGGTTCTGAAACTCTGCTGTTAATCCTCTAATTTTATGCACAGAGAAAATAGCTTCATGAAGTGAAGTTCTTTCTCTCTTTATATATATATATATATGTATGTATTTATATATGTATATTCTATATGTGTATTTATATATATTTGTGTATATTTATATATGTGTGTGTGTATATATATAAATCTTAGAGCTCCGTGTTCTGCCAGCAGAGAAATGGATCGATTCTCTGTGTGGCAAATCCCATAATGGAGGGTGTCGGGGCAGGGTTAACATGAATAAGATATTGATTTCCCCTTGTTACTTGATTCAACTTCATTCCTTTTGGATTGCCAAAGGCCTCTGTGACAACACAGGTTGTGGTCTGGAAGGCAATCGCAAGCTAGATTTTCTGGTCCTTTATTTGTTCATTAAAGTTTTCAGCTAACATTATCTCAATGAAAAATGAGAATTCAATGAAAGGCATGGTCCTTTTCAAACTCAGTGAAGATCTAACAAGTTACTTCAGGGTAGTTGAGAAAAGGGACAGGGGGTTGGGGATTTAGCTCAGTGGTAGAGCGCTTGCCTAGCAAGTGCGAGGCCCTGGGTTCAGTCCCCAGCACTGAAAAAAAAAAAAGAGAAAAGGGACAGACAGTTCACCCTCAGACTGAGTCACAGTATTTATCAGAGTTTGGCTTATTTGTTAGAATTTCATAATTCACTAATCCAACACTAATAATATTTTAAACAGGTCCCAAAAGAGGAAATTAGGGGAAAAGAAAGGCCTTCCTTCATTTACCTGCCTTTCTCACTTAAGTCATATATCCTCTATTGTGCACTATGCACATGTTATATGTCCAGGATTTTCTGGGCTTTTGCCTCCAAATAAACATATAGTTTTTCTATAACATAGAATAGAATCTCCATCACTGTAACAAAATATCCCAAAAGGAGCAAAGGTTTATTTGAGCTCACAGTTGCTTGACCCTGTCATTTTGAACCTGTGTTAGGTAGATCATGGTAGAAGGGAGCATGTTAGTTGTCAAAGCTGCTTACCTCATAGCAACTGGGAAGCTAAGAGAAAGACTGAAGAGTACATATTTGAAAATTCTTAAACTACAGTCTAGATTGTGACTTCTTTTAAACCTTTGTCTCCAAACTTGGCAGATTTTGTAAGCTGTCTTTTGAAACTTCCTTCCTCAGTGGTTACCAGTCTTTAAAAGAAGAGGCATTGTGATAAGAGAGCATATTCTAGGTCTGATGCTACAAAGATACCAGACAAGAAAAGCCAGTCAAGGGAACCTCTCAGGGTAACTTGTGCAACTCAGAGATTGCTGAGAGTTTTGATGACATGGCCATTTGTAGAGCCACCTTCCTGAGACCCATCGCCTATCTATCAATGATCACTTTCCTATTCATCCCAAGGAGATCCAGAGAACACCCTCAAGGGTCACCAGCGCCAGCCCCAAATGTTAGCCCAGCAACCCATTCCAACATGATGAGCAATCAATTAGAAAGCAGGCAAATTTCATCCCACACATAAAGAGGGAGATTTTAGTCAGATGCTATTTCTCTCTCAACTAGCAAATACCTAAAATGAGGCCAGCAATTTGGCAGTAGGAGGTTTTATTGCAGATCTGCAAAGGACTATAAGACCTGTCATTTTCAACAGTTCCTACAAGACCTTACCCACCTATGGAACTGGTTGCACAGCTTGCTAAGAAAAAATATTGCCATGCTAGAGGTTCATAGCTCTGTGGAACTTTGAACCTTTGAGACTGCTACAGCACATCCTAGCAGAGACGAGCCCAGAGAACTTCCTGTGGAAAAACAGCAGAAATCACAGCAAGGGCTAGCAAGATGGCTCAGCAGATAAAAGTACATACTACTAAGCGTGACAACCTGAGTTCAATTCCAGGAATCTACATGGTGGAAGAACAAATTTCCATAAGTTGTCCTTTGATCTCCACGCACACAATAAAAATGAGACAAATTTTAAAAATCAAAAGTCATAGAGAAAAGCCCCAAGTGCTGCCAACTATCTATCTGTGATATTAAATCAGACTCCATAAAGCAAAAGTGGCATATTGTGATAGAAAATAGTGAGAAAACATGTTGGATTCCTGCTCCAAGTGCAATAACTCCAGCTTTTTAAAAGAATCTTGGTCACAGATTTCTTAGGAGCTTCAGCCCCAGTTCCCAAGTAGTGAGTCATTTAACACCCTTTATTAGCTGCTTTCCCTTCCTTGTTCCTTCCTTGTCTCCCTCTCCCCTTCCTTGCTGGTGTTTCCTGGTATCGCTGCTGCAGTGAATTACAGGCATGCAAATCCTTGTCTCAAGGAGTACTCATGAGGGGTGATGACCACTGCTGAATTGGATTGCTCTGTTTCATTCAAGTATGAATCAAAGTTTGAACGCAAATTTGCTAAGAAACCTTCTGGGGGCTCAGCACTGTGTAAGATAGAAAAAAATACAACACAGCATAAATATACCATAACACAGTATAACATAGCACAGCGTTGCAAAGCATAGCATAACATAATGTAGTGTAACATAAAACATCAGCATGTCTTCCCTGAGACAGGTTATCAATGAGGCATTGGGTAGAAGGTACGTTAATAAGTAGGTTTTTTTTACTGGATCCTGAACCCTCACTAGGGTGGAGGACTCAGAGGGAGGTTAGGTGCCACATAAAAGAATGCTCCAGGGGAGGAGTAAGGGAGGGTGAACAAGGCGGGAGAGTGCAATGGGGGACAATGAGAGAGGGGAGAGGGGAGGTAGAAGATGGGAGGGGATGGTTGGTACCTATTGAACTTGTATGATTAGTAAAAAAATAGAATGTGGGAGAAAAAATGAATTTGAAACCATGAAAAAAAAAATAAGTAGGCTTACTGACCAAAAAAAAGGATAAATTAGGAGAGACAGTTTCTTCCTCTTTCCTTGCATCAAGGACATATGTCCTGAAATGTGAAGGAGAAAGTCCTTCTCCACTCTCCACCTTCCCCATCCTTTATATCCCAGTTTCCTGTGCAGGGAACTGTTGGAAGCGTGTGGTCAGCTCTTATTGGCTTCCTTATGGACCTAGCCTCGACAGGCCTCAGATGACTTCTTCCACATTCCAGATTATTTCTATGCTACTGAAGTCTATTTTTACCCTTTGAAGAATCTAGCTTCTCTTCCTGTAATGGATAAATGAGTCCACCTCAAGGGCGTGTCTGTGAAGCTCATGTTGTCATAGAGGTCACATTGCATATTCCCACAATTGAAGCAAAGCAGCAATGAGCCCTCTTGGACTTTATTTCTGTTTTTCTTTTTTAACTGGATCATGATGACTAACTGAAATTTTTAAACAATAACCATCATTAAATATGTTACTTCGATGATGGAAGAATAGAAGGATCCTTTCCCTTCATTTGTAAGAGGAAGTTTCACTATGGCTTGGTTTGGTTTTTCTTTTTCCATTATCATGTGTATGGGGGGATGCAAATGTGTGTATGCATACATGTTCATATGTGTATAAATACATATGTATGTAAAGATATATATGCTTGTATAGAAGCCCAAGGTTGATATTGGAAATCACTCTATTGTTTTTCCCTTTATTTCTTGAGACTTAGTTGCCAATCAAAAACAGAGCTCACCAACAGGGCTAACCAGCTTGCTCTGGGATTTCCTAGTTTCCACCTTCTAAGGATGGAATTACAAATGGACCACCACACCCACCTAACACTTTGTGTGAGATATGGGGATCTGAATTCCAGTCCTCTTGCCGGCATTGACAAGCATTTAACTCTTGAGACTTCTCTCTTGCTTCTGCTGCTTTGTTCTGTGGGCACGAGCTCAGATGGTCATTACCAGGAAGAAAGTGGCAACAGCAGGTAGCAAGAATCACATAGCTCAATTCCAGTAGCAAACATCTGACTTCTCTCTCATTCATGTAATGAAGATTAGTTCCCCTTTACCCGAAACCTGCCTCTTTGGAAAGGATTTATAGCATGAAGCCAAGTTCGCTTCACAGAAACAGAGATCTTCTCTTTCTTCTTACTTTTCCCCCAATCTGCATTACGAGGTCCCCATGAGCAAACATGCTTTTCTCTGCCAGGTCTCTTTGTCTCCCAATTGATCCAGTGAAGCAGCCAGACCATGAAGTGCCTCACACCCACATCCATCACCACTGACACAGATAAACTCCTTCCAGTTCTAGCACTCTATTGCGCTGTGTGCCCTGAATCCTCTACACAGAGAACAGTCTGACTCTTCCATTTCTGTACCCTAGGAGCTACTGCCCCGGCTTACCTCAGAGTGGTGTAACTATAAATAGCCCCCTGAGACTCTCCTCCCTCACTTTTGCAGAAGCCAAGACTCTCAGAGATCAAGCTGTCAAGTCCACTGGAGAAGAATCACTAGGAGGCACAAGAGTGAGAGATCATGCAGTGGTCCTGTAATGCAAAGGACAGAGAATGAGGTGCTACATCACCCAAACAGGACAAAGAGGTAAAGATAAGTGGAAGGGCTGGACTCACCTGAGATAGACCCTGAACTTCATAGAAATTTATTTTTATGAGAAACATGAGGGACGGAGGAGAGAGAACAAGAGATCACGTGAAACAACTATTTCTAAGCCCCAGGCTCTGACCTCCAGAATTCTACCAGAGTTGGTTTGTATAATGTCAAGGAATCCAGACAGTTGTGGGGAGCATAGATTCGATCAGAAGAAACCCTCGCAGTTCATAACATTATGCTGCAGGAGCACCACCAGGCATGCTGCTCCAGTAGAGCTCAAGAAAAGGTACCTAAACCTCAAGAGAAAGATTATAAAAGGCGGAGCAACCCTGAGAGAGGAAAAAGGAAACTAACCAACTGCCCCTTCTGAGTGAAAAAGGAGCAAGTCAAATTCTTTACAATGGATGTTTTGCTTCCCAAGTAAACCTGTCAGTATCATTGATGATTTTTGGTCACAAATGCCAATGCGCTCCCAGCCCCCAGTCTTTTGACTGTTTCTGCCACTCTTATAACCAGGTTGGACATTGAAGCTTCACAGCATCTTAGAATACTGTTTTCTGGGGGCTGGAGAGGTGGCTCAGCCTCTGCCTTGCAGGTGGAAGGTCCTGAGTTCGGATCCTAGACCCCACGTATAGACGCCAGGCAGAAGTGGGGGTAGCCTGCGCTTTTGGTTCTGATAGGGCAGAGCCTGTGAATCCCAGGGCAGAGTAAACAAGGAGGAGGTGGAGGCGGTCCGTGGTGGTTCCCGAATTTGTCTGTGGTTCTACACACGCATACATGCACAATTAAATAAATAATAATAAATAAATAAATAATAAAAGAATACTATTCTCTGTGCAGTTATTTGCATTCCTATCTTACCTTGGTGGTAAAGATCCTGGACAAGGAAGTAGGAACAATGTGTTTGGTCTCAGCTTAGACCTAAGAAAATAATTCTGCCAATGAGCCTGGAGCTAGCAAACCCTAGTGATTCTCCTACGTCTGCCCACATGGTACTGGGGTTACAGGCATTCATGGAGCTGCTCCCAGTTTTTTACATGAGTGTCTGAAATTCAAGCTCAAGTGTTTGCACTTGCATAGTAATTGTTCTTCCCCCCATCTCCCCAGTTCCCTCTGAAATTATTTAGATCTGAAATTTAAGGTGAATCACCGTTTTGGGTGCAATTTGCTCTTGCATTAAAAAGAGATTATCTGTCCTTCATACTCAAAGGCTAATATAAGGTTGAAATATCATTTGCCAAGATATTTCTGCAAAATAGAGAATCACTAAATACAAAGCGCTATCTCATTACCCACCCATTCTATAGCTTCTTCTAGCCTCCAGTATCTATTAGCAATTTTTAGTTTCATCAGCTATCTTTGAGCATACTTCTTAAATTCTTCCAATTTCGGTCAAACTACTGATGGGAAATCATATTTCATGTTCTTGCTGAGAGACACCTGAAGTCAGCATTCACTCTTAACCAGGTATCTAAAGCCAGATTTTTATTTCTTTTGTAGAGAGGGAAATGAAAGCCTCTATAGAAAGGTTGTCTGGCAACCAGATAAAGGAAGGAATTTCTTTCAGGCTTTCCAAGAAGACAGAATGGAAATCTTGAAATATAAATTACTTTTTAATGGTGTCTTGAAAGGGGTGCTATTCTTTACTATCTGCCTCTTTTTCCAGCTTCCTGAATGTGGCCTATGCAAGCAATTAAGCCATTGTGCATCTTTAAATGAGTACGAGTAGAGATATTTTAGGAGATGGAAATAACCCGAGAGATGTCCTGGTTTATCCATCTATTTTCTGAAGTAGGGCTGAAGTAGGATAAGTGGGATTTAGAATAAGTGAAAGATTTAATCTTATTTCCATATTTTTTAAGATCCAAGCTGAGAGCTAACTCCCGGTTCCTTCTTCCTTGTCCATGGTCTTTACCACTGAAGTAAGACAGAAATGCAAATAACTGGACAGAGAATAAATGATATCAGGCTTCAGGTCCAACCTGGTAATAAGGGTGGCAGAATCAATCAAAGACCTGAGGCCAGGAGACATTTGTGACCAAATATCATGAATGATGCTGACAGGTTCACCTTGGAAATAAAACATCTGCTATAATGAATTTGACTTGCTCCTGTTTCACCCTATTGCACAGAGAAGGCACAGTTGGGTAGTTTCCTTTTTCCTATCTCACAAATGCTTCAACTATGCTGATCTTTCTCTTGTGGTTTAGGCTCCATTCTGGAGCTCTGCCCAAGTAGTAAGCCTGGAGTTGTGGACTGCGAGAGTTTCTTCAAATCAAATCTATGACAGCAACCTCCCCACAACTGTCTGGATTCCCTGTTGTCATGCAAATTAACTCTGGCCTCTAAGCATGTGTATCTGTATATGGACCTTCACGTAGACCACAGACATCCACCATACACGATCAGTCTTTGTCTCTGTCTGTTTGTCTGTCTCTCTCTTTGGCTCTCTGGCTCTGTCTCTCTCTCTCTCCTCTCCAAATACATACACACACACACACACACACACACACACACACACACACACACACACACACACAAATGACAAAGATTTTTCTTTTTTTAACTATTTTATTTTTTTAGTTTCATAAGCACATTGAGCACTCATCTCTGATTCCCTCCATCTCCCTCCCTCCCATCCCTTCATCAATCTATCCCCTCCCTCCCACCTTCCTGTCTGTTTGCTTCTTTGGAATAATGATGAAGACTTTAACCAAACTTTTTAGGAAGAGTAAGTTCAGTGACCTCTGAGTCCCTTCCAGTGACTCTCTAGAGCCCACGTCCCTAGCTTAGTGCTTAGCCTCTGGGCAAAGGTAAATATTTTCACTAAGTAGCATCATGAGCTTCTCAAACAGCCCCCCAAAAGATCAGAATTCAATGGGAATTGCAGAACACAGCAGGGAGGAAAATCCAAGTTAATTTTTAAAAGGAAAAGAAAGTCTCATAAAGAAACAGAAATAACTTCAACTCTCAGGGTATTAGCCAGCCAACTCTCATTAAGCACTAGCCAACCAACTCAGCAAATGGGTCTTTGGCACCATCCTGTTAGCCACAGTCTGACTGGCCACTCATAACACTGTAATTTATTTGCTTATGTGCACACATTCTTACTAGCCTATAATCCAGTGAGGGCAAAGATGAAACATTCAGTAGTTTCAAGTAAGCAGGGGGAAACTACATCTACCTTATTTGTAGGGTTGCAGGCCTAATTTAGTAGGCCAAGAATGTCAGAAGCAAACAGCATCCATTCAGAGACTAGGAAGCTGCTCTCAGTCCAGAACCCCTAAAAGTGCCTGGCATAGTGATATAGCTCAAGCCCAGTCTTGTTCTCACTGGAACCTACGTCATTATCCGAGAGTACATGCATCCAATGAAAACCATTGAGCGAAAAATGTTCCAAAAGTTACTATCTTTTTGATTCTTAATTCAAACCCAGCATTGGCAAGTTCTCTCCCAGAGGTAGAAGTGTGATGAGATAGAAGAGCAGATACCCCGCTATTCTCTGATAGTATCTGCCCCTAGGTGCCCAGCAGGCTGGTAATTCCATTTTCCTACAACTTCTTTTCTTTTCCCCCTGCTGTCTATGTAATATCTGCTCCATGATTTACACATTCTAAATAACAATCTGGCACTGGAAAATTCACTTTATATACATTATTGGATGGACTATTACAGCTGAAGATTGGCTTAGTTCCCATCTCAACACCCCCCAACACACACATTATTGCAAATACCACATATCTGAGCTGTGGAGATATAAAGTAATTGGAACATTAACCCAGCTAGACACTGGCATGACCTAGGTCTTCAAGCATTAATTCAGTATCTTTCTGTTGTACCATATAATTCCACTCTTGTGAAAACCCACAGTTGGTGCCCTATGGCTTAGCACATCAAATTTAAGTGTTTCTACTCAGTCTTCCCACTTTCCTATCTCACCAAATTTTGTAGCACTGACTAAAGATTTTCTCTGCTGATCAAGTGTACCTGCTGATAATCCCCTCATTCTTTTTACAGCTAAGTATAGCAATGTAACTCCTGTCTCTTTCCACAACTTGGCTTCTCTTTCTTTCTTTAGAAATATAGATCAGACCTTACCTCCTCCAAACTAGAACCACTTCACTTGTTCTCTGTGTGCACACACCCTTGGCATTTCAGCAGTGTTACTGTTCTCTTCATATAGTGTCAAGTTCACATTTTGCCCTATGGACAGTGGGCGCTGAATAGTGATAGATTTAAAAAAGTAGATAATGTGGAGTTAATCTGTGAGTCATCTCTTAAATGTGTTCCTTCTTCTCTGTTCTCATTGCCACATGCTTAGATAAACCTCTCATGGTCCACCAAAACAGTCCTTTACGATCTGTCTCCCTTCCACCCTCCATCTTGATAGACTTCATAGTGCCACCCAAATAAACTTTCTGAAGGAAAATAGATCGTGTCACCCATTCTTCATGGTTCTCTAGGACCATTTAGGTGAAGTCAAAAGCTTTTAGTATAACATTCAAGCTCTTCACAATGAAGTCTCAAGCAACTCTTAGTTCCACTATTGATAAGGCCTGCCAGTGCTTGAGTTAAAAACCCTTCAAGCACAAGGCATATGCTTGCTTATCTGAGTCTTCATACTGTTCCTTTGTTAGTAAAAGCTCCACTTTTCCTTCCCTGATAATGTTTTGTTGCTGTTGTGGTTGTTGGGTTTTTTTATCCTAATGTTGGAGACCCTATTGCAAATAGGACTATCACCATAGCTTAGAGGTTGCCTGTCCTTCTCTAGGCCCCTACAGCTTGCATCCACCCACAGGAAGCATAGCGCATTATCACGGCTTCTTGGTCAGTCTTGCTTTGCCTTTGCTAGGCTCTTGAAAGCTGGACAGAGTGTTCTTTTCTTTCACATTCACAGCCCTATTACAAGGCTGAGCGTCTAGGATGCTCTCAGTGCTGACGATTAAGTGCACAAAGCAACCTGTTCATACAGTGTTAATTTGCATTCACTCTGAATCATACACTTTAGAGCTGAAAGAAATCATAGAAAATATATTTTCTAGCTTGCTTATTTGGCAAGTGAAGAAACTTCAGCCCACTAGAATTTAAAGTGATTTGCTTACGTTCATAAGGAGGAATGAAGAAACACTGACCAATGTCTTCCACTTTATTACACATATAAAGTCATGGTATCAAAAGTGTTTACCTTGTGGGTTTAAAAACAAAAGAAAAGTTGCTCTTTTCTTTTGTATGTCCTATAGCTCTATCCATCATTTGAATTCAAGTATGGCTGACTGCATGTCATTTTCAGAGTTGAGGCTCTGCTTTGTAATTGTCTTTTTGCCTTTTGACATCATTCTGAAGTGCAGCATGTGAGTTAATTCCATTAGTTTGAAATTTTTGAAATTCTCCAACTTCATGGATGCCCTTGAAACTCCTTTCTTCAGATTACAATATTGAAGAGTTAGGTGAAATGATTATGGTCACTAAATTTTCTCTCATATCCAAGATCAAATTATAACATTCCCAACTTATGCAATTAATATAGACAAACACTAATGTCTAGTATGTCCACGTAGACTTTTGTCTCATAATGGGATGCTGAGGATAATTTTTGCTTCTCAGATGGGGAAGTCAAAGAAAGATGATAATAGTGATCATCTGGGTAATAACAGACACATGGCGTTGAAACTAGGGCACTCAGCGTCTTCTCGCTTCCAATCCTTCACAGCACCCTGAACAAAAGGAAATGCTCCTTTTCCGAGGAAAACAAATGGAATGAGCTCATATTTTACTCTTCGGAGCTTTGCAAGGCACCGTGTCCTTTGAGTTCATCACTCCTCCCTATCCGTTGTTGCCATCGGCATCCGTTTGCATTCTTCTACAGACAGCCAGTGTCTTCAAAGGTTCCAAGAACTGCGTTCAAGTAAATACACAGCAAAGATTTTTCAATCATTTGCCAAAGAAAGGGAAATGGCCACTTTAGTGAGATTGAGTAGCATTTAGCAGTACATTCGTGCGCTGATGTATGCACCAACTGTAAGGGAGGAGGTTATCTTTATACTGATGCTAATACACTCCATTTCCACTCCTTTGTCCTGCTTATGGTTAAAACAGGCTTCAGTAGTCACATTACTGTCATTTTGTGCTATCTCAAAGTTAAATCATAATGAGCTTTGAGATTGTTAGTTGTTTCTCTCTTGTTTCTGCAAAAATGCAGGCGCCTTTTTCATTTTGGAGGATCTGAGTCTCCAAGTCTATGATTGCCTCTCACGCCTTCTCTCTTCTTTTATTCTTTTCTCTTCTTTGGCTCAAAAAGCAAACTCATTACCAAACCAAATGTATAAGCCTCCCACACGGAATCTGGGAGAGAAAGATATCCCATTTAATACAGAGGAGCTGTTTCAGAGGCTAGCCACGGTTTGCAGCTTCAGTATCCTGTGGGGCGTGTCAAGTGTGACCCCAGTGAATTTAGGACTATCTATTTGGAATTGAACAAAGTCACTGACATAGAAAAGCAACTACTTTGGCTACAAATAGCTTATGCCTTAATAATTAAAATAATGACAATGATAACAAACTTAAACAATTTGTTCCAAACTCCACCTCATACAAGCACACACAATGGGCACTGCCCTGTAGTCATGTTTCTTGCTGAAACATCAAGTGATTTTTACAAACATTTTTCTCTTCTCAGGCAATGCACTTTTTGAACCTCTCTTTTAAAAACTCTAATACATCCTTTGAAGTCTTCTTTTGCTTACCCAGGCATAACTGACTGTGGTTTCTAAATATCCCCTTATCACTTTTATAGCTGTAGTGGGGATATCATTTCTTGTCAGATTATAAATTTGGAGAGGGCAAGACTTTATCTTAAATTTATTTGCATCTCTATGACCTGCTTTACAGTAAAGTTTCAATAACAGAAAGCTGAATTAAAAATTGAACTCTCACAACACAATTGACCCAATGGCCTTTACCACTCAAAGTGGTATGCAACAGTAAGGCTATATCATGACTAGTATTTATAGTATTTGGAACTGGCTTTGAATAAATCTTGTGTGTGTGTGTGTGTGTGTGTATGTGTGTGTGTGTGTGTGTGTGTGTTGATTTTGAGGTGTTTTTTTTTTAAGAATAGGGTCTTATGTAACTCAGGCTAGTGTCAAACTTGCTGTGCATCTGTAGATGATTATGAACTCCTGATTCTCCTGCTTCCACTTCTTGAGTGCTAGGATTACAGTCATGTGACACAGCATCAGCCCCATAAGCTTAACAGTCATTACAATAACCTGTAACCTATTTTCATTTATCACTCAACCAATATTATAGAGATTAATTCCACAAATCCTTTAAAATTTGTGGGTGCGCACATATTTGCAAAACTCTGGAAGCCATTCTTGCTTTTTTCAGGTATTATATTAAGAACATGAGAGTATTATATTAAGAAAAAAATTTTCCTTCTCAATATGAAACAAGACAATCTATGAAAAATTAGAGTTTTATTAAGAAGTATGAAAAAATAAAACTATTAAAAAAAGAAGTATGAAGCAAAAAATTAAAAGCTCTTTGTCCTCTGAAATTACCTCCACCTGTGTGCCATGAGCTCTCTTTTCTCTCTTCCAATAAATGTCTGAAGCATAAAAAAAGAAGCATAAATACTCCAAGTTAAAAAATGTGCAGAGTGTGTTTCCTTCTCAGTTTTCAGACTCAGAAGAAGAATAGCAAAAACAGTTGACAGCATTTCATATTTAGAGCTGCTATGGACTCCGAAATGTTCTTTAATTAGTTTTTCTTCCTAATTCTGGGTGGCAGAACCATATGGTTACCCATCCATTTTGTAGATGAAGAGAATAAACCACAGAGGGTTAAATGATTTGCTGGAATTACCCAAATTACTACCTTCTGCTAGTAAAAATAGTAGTAACCATTTATTAGAGTTTACTCTGTGGCAGATAGAATGTTAGGCATTTATATGAATTGGCTTACTTAGTCATTACTTCAGTGGCAAAAGATAGTGCTATTTTGCTCAGCTGTATTTTTTATATATTAAAATCTCTAAAATTGATTTTTTTACTTTTTCCATTTTCATGTATGTGGGGGTATATACATGTGTGCATTCGTGTTTAAGTATGTATGGGCACAAGCATATGTGTGGGTGCTTGAGTATGTACACTATGGAAGCCCAAGGTTAACAATAGGAATTATCCTGGATCACTCTCCCACTTTATTCCTTTGAGTCTGGATTTCTCATCAAATCTAGATCTCATTGATATCTCTAGTCTACCTAGCTAGTTTGCTATGTGGATTTCCAGACTCCATTTCCCACAGGCAGGCCACCATAACTTCCTTTTTACTTAACATTGCATTGGTCGGGATCCAAACTCCAATCCCTTTGTTCACACAGCAAGTTTCTTAATCACTGAGCCGTCTCCCCAGCCCATAAATTGGTAAGTGTTAGAATCAATGCTGCCTCATAATTTAATTGGTAACAATTTTCCTTCCTTAGTTGTACATAAAACAATGGTGACATTCTAGAACTAAGTATCAGCTGCATTTTTGCAGGAAAGGAATTTCAAGATTCAAATAAGTCAAGTAAGGGCTGGTTAATGGTCCATTCAGTTAAGTCCCTGCTGTGTAAGCATGAAACTTAAGTTCAGATACCCAGCATCCACATAAAAAGCCAAGTGCAGCATGTCTATAACCCCAGCACTGGGAGGCAGAGGCAGGAGACTCTCTGGGATTTGTTGATCAGACCATCTAGCCAATCAGTGACCTCCAGGTTCAGGGAGATACCTTAAAAAAATGAGGTACAAAGGTATTGAGGAAGATAACCTACACCGACCTTGATCTCTTTACACTCATACACTCCCACATGCACACACACACACACACACACACACACACACACACACAGAGGAAAAGAATAAAATAACCTCTCTATGATCACTCATACATCTTGTGAGAAGGAAGAACAGGATTTGAACCCAAAGAGTTTGAACGTAAATCCATAAACTCAACTTTTTGCAGAGCCACCTGCTGCAGGTAAGCAGTCTCACATTTCCCTTTACAGGTGGCCTTTATGTCGTTTGAATCTACTGCAGTGATATTCCACAGCAGGAAAGGTGTGTGGCAAAGTGTTTGTTCTAGAATGTAGAGTTGTCCACAAAACTTCTCAGCATTTCCATAGAGTCACAGTCTTTGCATTCTCCTTCTTCTTCTACCTCTCCTTTTGCAAAGGCAGAAAAATAACAATCTACCTCTGATCAGATCATTCACCTTCTGTGAGCTTATTCTACCTCCTTACATAGAGTGTGACTTTTTCTTTAAACTGTGAGAAGCCCTTCCAAGACAACTATACAGTTTCCATTATTGATTATACTTTAGAAAACAAACTTGGCAAGACTTAGAAACGATGATAACAAAATGGATATGCATTTTTTCATTAACAGAAGTTAGAATGCAGTTGTAAGCAGGAATTAGAGTATGCTAGCTGCTAGGGTGGAGAAGTCGTTGATTTGGGCAACACTGTGACTAATTAAGTTTTCTTTTGTGAAGGAATTGGTTTGTATTGATTCATTTATGTCTGATATAATGGAGCAGTCCTCCTCCTGCCTGGGAAACCTGCCCAGACTAGCAAGTAAAAAGAAACTGACTGGCTCTTTGAGGCTATATGTGCCCCTTGGCCAAATCAAGAGTGCAGGGCCAGAAAAACCAGATTACCCATGCTGCTGTCCATTCCTGCTCAGACACAGGCCAGCCACAGAAAGTATCCCTCAACAACCTAACACCAGCAGTGCCCCGAAAGATCAGTTAAGCAACATCAGATACTCGGTAAATTCATAGCTGAATATTTAGCAGGGAGCCTCATCTTGAGAAGGAAGTAACCTCAAGTACTTGTAGAAGTAGACTCAGAGAATACAGGGTCACAAAATTGCTCTTGCGAACAGCTGTTTTCCTAATTCAATACACTGAATGAAACGGGGTTCTCATCTTGTTCTTATGATGAAAAAATTTTCCTCCCCTCCTATGTGTAATTCTTTATTAGCACCCTTTTATAGGTGGCAGAAGCTCTTCAGTGATACAGCTCAGCACTAAAGCCATCAAATCGGAAATCATGCAGACAGGCAGCTAGGGATAATGGATCTCCTCTCAGGGAGGGAGCTGCACTGAGAATTAGCGGGACTGAATTTCATATAAGGTTGTTTTCACCTAACTAACTCTGTTCATAGTTAAGTGACTGAACATCTCTGGGTCTCCATTTCCTTACTTGTGTCTTCACATATCTAAAGAAGGCATCAGTAAACTTATTACCATGTCAAGTCCTTTATTCAAGAGACTAATAGATTTTTACTGAGTTATCCATACTCGCTTGCTTTCAAACCTCTGGGTTTTTTTAATTTATTTTTACCACTCATACAAACTTGATAGGTACCCCATTCCCCTCCTTCCCTCCACCTCTCCCTGGATCCCCTTGTTCCCTACCCCCTTTTCTCCATCCTTTCCCCCCCTCCCTCCCTTTCTCCCAGTGCCCCCCCATTCCTGGAGCATCCTTTAGTGTGCATGTCTTCCTCTCTTATGAGGTATAAGAACTCAGTAGCATTGCCTAAGCCCTTTCTTGTGTTCCCCTTTAGTATAGGAACACTGTTGTGGCTATTAATCCCTTGCTAGACTTTGGGGGTTCAATGATATGTTGCTCATTGTGCAGGTCATGCAAAGTCCTATTATGATTATTTCAGCCCTAGCATGTGTGGAGTATTTTGCATATCATTGCTCCTCCCCATCTTTAGGCTCTTACAATCTTACCACCCCTTCTTCTGCAAATTTCCCTGAACTTTGGGATGGGGAGAGATTAAGCTGGTCTGGTTCCTGGTGATTAATGTAGGGTCTCTGATGTTCTGAATTATGTCAAACCTCTGTTTTTGATGCATGAACAACACTCTGAAGTCCTGAAGTCATGGATAGCATTTATTTCTGTAGAATCAAAATCCAGAGAGACTTAGAAATTGGTCCCAAATCAGGGGTCCACAAGTCCAGACTCAGCCCTTTGTCACTAAGGGAGGAAAGCACTCCTAAAGTAGTGTCTCCCCAGAAATAGAAACTGAAAACATTGCCTAGAGAGTCTGCAGAACTTAGAGAATAACTACCAGAGACAGAAAATGAAGTTTTTAATGTCAAAGTAGGTGGCAAACTAGAAGAAACTTAAGGAACGTGGCCTGGAAATGGAATGTCCAAAGAAGGAGAACTCTAGTTGAACTAGTAGGGCAGAGCAGAATATTGCAAAGGCTGATAGTCCAGGTGCAATATTTGCACCTAGACTAGGAGGAAAAAAAGTATTTTATCCCAACACTCCATGAACAGCTATAGGGCTCAAACAGAAATGACTCCGTCATTTTCAGTGATTGCCATTGAGCTCTTAGGCAGCTGTGATTTCAAATAAGGATTTGTATTGATCAAGGTCTTGGTTACAGGCAATGGAAAGTGACTATATAGGTCCTTTGAACAACAATAAATTAGAAACCTTTGGAAGGATGGAAAATAGTACACAAAAATTGAAGAAAAGTTGAGGCTTTATCCTTAAAGCCGTCAGTAACAAGGAAAGCTTGAGCAATCTTTATGGCAGGGCTAATGAACAGTCACTCTGTCACTACAGGTCACTCCACTTTCCATCCTTGGATCAATCTGTATAAGGTTTACATTCCTGAAGTAAGTAACTGGTTTGCTTGGCACATGTGTGCAGTAGGAAAGGACATGACACTCAGCTGGAAGTCTTACCAAGGGTTTCATGCAATATGGAAGGGACAGGTGTAAGCAAAAACAATGGCAGGGTCCCAGAAAAGATGTTATATATGTTTAAAAAAAAAAAGGACTAAGAAGGAAGATCTTACACCTTTGTAGGAGTTACTTCTGGGAAGCTCCTGGAGCTACAGGCTTTTAAGAACTAGGAAAGAATCTATGCAAGTAAGCAAGTACTCAGAAATGGGAACAAGTCAGAAATCACAGACGCAAAGTTGAAACCATCAAGTATAGACATTGTGATGATATTTCACCTCTCCCAGAATCATCATAATTGATCTTGCTGTGGTAGGGGCTCCATTCACTTTCTGGCTTAGCTAGCCAGAAAAGGCAGAAGGGAGGAGAGAAAAGGAGGCTATTAAAGAATGGAAAATAATAGCCGATGTTGCTAATGAAAAGATAGAAAAAATTGAAACACTTAGTTGTGACAATGGAAAAGAGGTGGGCCCATCAAAAATGACAGATTCCAATTGTACAGCAATACATATGTGAATACATGTATAGTACGTGTACACACACACATACACACACACACACACACACACACACACATACACACACCTGGTATAAAACTGGGAAATAGATACAACTGTGTTCAATTTCCCAATACTTCAAGGACTTGGCCTTCCAACACTTTGCCACAGTTCTTTCATTAATTAGCAAACTGATTCACGATGTGTTATACTTTCACATTTTAAGACCTATTATCTTTTATTCCAACCATGAAATAAAATATTTTATTGCTAAAAAATAGTGAAAAGAGCATTTAATTTGGTATCAGGAGATTTAGGCTCATGAATCTAGGCTGGACACTCATCTCTCTGCTGGTCCCCGGCTCACACACCACCACCGTCATGCTGCAGGGTGGCATGCGTGGTAAGGAGTGTTGCTCAGTCATCTTTCTCCTCTCCTCGGCCACACACTCCCAGATGATCTTTCCAAGCCTTATAGATAAATTCCCTCTGTCTTTCAGGGCCAGCCTAAGTGAAGGAAGACAAGGTGGCAAAGAGAAAAGGAACTGATCACCCAGTTTAAATCAAACCCTACAATTAATAAATAGAAAGGCTTAGAAAAATTACTTTACCTTTCTGATAGTCTATTTCACTATCTGATAAATGGAGATAACAATACCTACCTTTCAAGAACCCTGTGAGATAGTCCATTAAGAATGAAACACCCATGTAGGATCTGATAGCTATTCTTATTATCTCTTCCCAACTGCTTTCCTGGCCAGTCTTTTTTCATAATGATGTCTCATTTATCTCCAGACCTTTAGTGTAAATTCTGTGTGACTTAGATAGTCATCAAAGGCTCTGGGCTACTTAAATTCTTCCAACATTTGTATAAAAACTCTGCAAATGTACTGTTTTTAAAATAATTTGAAAGTGTGTGGCCTGGTGTGCTTCTTTTCCAGGAAATTTCCTGTTACTGAAACTCCTCCGTTATCATTCAATCTTATCACTTAGCAGCATGAGAAAGATGTTCCAAAGAGATTCATTTTCAGAAGAGGTTTATAACTATACACGTAACTCAAAAACCTGTGCCTTCTCCCACCTTTTCCATTTAACTCACGTAAAGTTTCATTCCATTAGGCTTTTTTTTTTTGGTGAACTTTGAGATAAGGATTTATTTCCCTGCTGCACCAGTGTTCTCTTCTTTTTTCCTGTCCCATCATCCATAGCCTGACAGTCACTCCTCATCTGTCATGCACATCACCCTCCATGTTCCAATTGTGCTCAGTGCTGGAGTTGGTTAACCAGTGAGGAACAGGATATGAGTGGAAAGAAGCAAGCTTTGTGTGAAATCCTGCCCATTTCCCTTTCACTCCTTTCAGGCACCATGGCCCTCTAAAAAGTTACTGGATTTGTGTCTTGTCTTATTCAATTTCATTAAAAACTTAGCAATAGCTGTGTCATTTGAAGAGGGAAAGAAGGTAACTTGTGAGCAAGTTCAGAACCTAGTATTAATTCCATACGTTCAAACCAGAGATAATGTTCTGGTTTTTATGGAGGAAATGAAAGGGCATGGTTAATGGCTTCCTTGGGTGGAAGAGAAATGAAGTCTGAAATCTGTTTCTGCTGAATGTGGTTGCTGTATGAAAACAAATCCCCAGCAGTTGAGCAAGATCAAAGAACTTATCAAAGTACAGTTCATCAAAGTTGGAGTTCCATGAAGCCTCTGTTGGAAGCCATGTTCCCTGACCATACCCAGGAGAATCCATACAGAAATAGACAGACCTTATACCTGTTTATTGGTATAAATCAAATAATTCCCAAAGAAGGGAAGGAGGAAAGGGATAAATGTTGGGAAAGCTAAGGTCTATAGAAGTTTTATGGCCTTTTGATATCTAGAAAAAGCCTGACTCTTTTTTGATTTTACTGGAAGACTCTTAACTAGCACCAAAAATAGGATCACAGTTCTTACTCATGATGAAAGGCAACACATTAAATGTTAGCAATGACATTACATGATATATATAATTAGATCCGATCTCCCCTCAAATCAGAAGTGATAAACTACTGAGATATAAGTTTAAAAAGGACAGGAAGGTCTTCAGTAGCAAGCACATGCCAATCATTTTACATATATCTTCTTATAGAACCTTTCTCCCACCTTATTACAGAAGATAGTGAGCTTTGTACCCAAAGACTATCTTGAGGGTAGAAAGTACTCCTAGAAGCAGGGAGAAGAGACATTTGAGTTTGTTTCACCTGCTTTTGAGTAGCAGACAAACACAGAGGAAGTCTTCCCTGATCACAGACAACAGGCAGATTGGCAGCAAACAAACACCGTGAGGGCAAAACAGAGAGTAACAGACAAAATTTCTACTGTGCTGCCTTCAGAATCAAATGCACATTATGAATGATGGGATGGAATACGTATTCATAACAGACTCAGCATTGCAATTAAGGTTTCATGCAATTACAGATTTTCCTCCATGTGGTCTTCAAGATCAAGAGCCAAGTTAGACAGGAACAAGGTATGAAATGTTGCTCCCAAATAGATCTTGATAAGACAAGAGATGATGACTTCTGTAGACTCAGGGTTGTGAGCCCATATGTATATTTTACAATAAAGACAGGAAAAGAGAAAGTAGTTTTGAGCATTATCAAATGGTATGACATCTTTGCCAGAGAAATTTTCTTATAAATTTGAAAGCACTTCAGAAAGGCAGTGTTTCTCTGAAGTATTGTACCCCCAATAGTTTTTTCATAGAAAATCTAGTATAGTAGACAGTTAGAAGAACCAAAAATTAAACAGCCTAATTAACTTCTCAGCCAAGCACTGAGTACTCTCAAATGATGTCTTTTGTCTTTTCCTTAGAAAACTAGATCTTCATTTCTTACAATCTTTGTGACTTGGTTACAATTAGCCTCGTGCTTCCTAATTGGTTTGGGACCCTTTTCCAGAAAGTAACACTTGAATGCAAAATTAGGATGAGATCTCTTTGGCAGGACCGGCACACCAGGAAGAATACTCCAGGGAGTAATCCCTGCAGGAAACAAATCCATACACTTCAGGGGAAACAGTGGAGAAAAATGTTCTCAACAGACCTGCTATGAAGCCGCCACGAGGTGGATGTCACCGCCTGTCAGACACGGCTTTTACTTTGGTTTCTTAGGAAAATAGTACATGCCCTTTCTGCTTCCCACTGAGAGTGAATTACTCTTGTCTGCGCTCAAGCAGAGAGAGGCTGACTGGGCTGGGAGCACTCAGCTACAGCCTATTAAACTGAAGTTGCCTTTAAAGTTGGTTAACGACAAGGAAAACTCCATGTTTCCATCTATCTATGTATCTAAACCAAGATGCAGGAGGAAAAAACTATGAACAGGGAAAAAAAAAGAATGCCATCATATTTCAAATTTGAACATTATTTGATTTAGCAGCTATACACTCTTTGAAGATAATTGAGACCAAAACAAAATCTGACTTGAAAAGTTACTAGTCCTGTATTCTACAAAAACTTCAATGTATTCACACATGCTCAGAGATACCCACAAAGAAGGTGATTTTCTTGGAAGTCAAGCTGCACACAGCTTGGTCGGGCGAAAGGCTGCTCACCTTTCCTCCTGCTCTGGGCTCTGCCTGATTGTCACTCTGACATTTACACAGCACTGCACTTTATAAGCATTCCTATCAGCTGGCTTCAGAAGTAACCTTCTTTGAGAGATCAGGCCTGAGAATGTCAGTTTGCAAATGAGACACAAGCGTGGTTAAATTATTTACCCGACATCTCAAATCAAGGAACAGAGTATAACGACTATACTTTTAGTCTAGAACTGAAAATGAATTGCACAAGCCTGTAATTAATCAGATAGGTCCTGTCAGCTAGGGATAGTTTTCAGGCCAACATTGTTATTTGATTCCTGGTAGTTTCCTTTTTGTTCGTTATTGCAATTAGCTCGAGGTGCTTCTAAGATGCATTTTCAGATTTAGATTAACATTAATACAAGAACACTACATACTTTTAAATCATCCTTTCTGCACATTGGCTGTAGAAAGCCTAGTATGGTTGTCTATTTGTTTCATTATTCAAAGGCTACATCTAAATTTTGATTGTCTAAGTCAGCTGTTGTAATATTTTGAACTTTATTTTAGTTACTAAGGACTTGGTGATTGAAGGCTGACATATAAGTTAAAACAGAGAGAGGAAAATTTTAATTTATAATGATTTAGCTTTAGCCTTTAATGGAAAATAGAAAAAATAAAGAACAAGCAATACAAAAACTCAGCATCAAGCATCATGATTTGTCAGCTGCAAAGTGCCATTTTGATCAGTGTTTGCTAGTGTTAAAGATGATGGAGACGATGATGGCAACACCAGTGTTTATCCTCAGAGAAGCATAAAGCTTTGCTTCTGGTCTTTAGCTTCCAGTTACATTGACATAGTTGACCTTGACTGATCCTTAACCAACCTGAAAATGTTAGAGGGATGAGACTGGTTGCCTGGTCTGTACACATAAGTTCTTGACTAGAAACTTGCTAACCACAAGACATACATTTTCAAGGAGTCACAGGAGCTTGGCCACTTATCTGTCCTTTGATCGTTAAGCTTATGAATTGGCAAAAAGATCCAGCATGTTCTTTTCTCAAGCAAAGGGCACTGTAAACATCTGCTTCTTTTTTCAGAATCAGAACATCCAATAGCTTGTGATGATTTTATCCAGGTACAAAATGTGAACATTTTGACTCACATTGAAACCAATTAAAGATAGCTGAAATTCAGGAGCAATCATGAAAATAAGTACAAACTCATGCACCACAAGCCTCACAAAGTAGTGTTCCTCAAACCTACAGGAAACCAGGTTACAAGCTGCAAATAACTGTCTCTGGTTTTACTTCATGCTGTTCTCTGAGTTTCCATACAGACAACCCAAAAGTGGCAGCAAAGAATACCTTCACCCCATTTAGAAGTTCTACTTCCTGGTACTGCACCCATCCTGTCATCAGCTATATGCATTTATTTCCTTCATTCATGATGTTTCCTTTGTTATCTAGCTAAAGTCAGATTAAACAATTGATTCTGATCAGCCACCCACTCCTCAGACATGGCTGCTTAGAGTGCAAAATGGCTACAGACTCAGGAACCAGGCTGCTCAGGTTTGATTTCAGCTCGTTATGATTCCAGGCATTGTCCTCTTTAAATATCTGAGAGTTAAAAATCTATGGTCCTGTTCTCATGGACTTACATTCTATTGGGAGATGGGTGGAAGCAAAATGAATGCATGTGACAACAATTAAGCAGCATGAAGAAGAATAAAGCAGGCACGGTAGAAGAGAGGAGGGCCAGGCAGTCATGCAAGACAGCATAACTGTTGGGCCGTTCCCGTTGCACAGCATTTCAGCTGAGGCATGAGTCATTCAGATTTGGGGGAAGAAGCACATCCTGAGCTGAGGAGATTACAGAAATGAGTTCCTGAAGGTGGCGGATGCTTAGCATGTTCTAGGAAGAGCCGAGAGGTCAGTTAGCTGGGGCAGTGAAGCAAAGAAAATGGGGATGATGATGAGATCGGCAAGATAGCAGATAGATGGTATGGAGACTCACAGGTCTAGCAAGAATATAAGGATCTTGAATTTTATTAGATTGAGAAGGAGATTATAAAGTTGTTTTGACTTGTATGTGTATGTCCGTGTGTGATATCTGAAGACAATTTTGTGTGATCATGGAGTATGTGTATGCCATGGCACACGTGTAGAGGTAGACCACCTGTGGTTGTTGTTCCTTACTTGTCCACTTTGAGACCAGGTCTCTTCGCGCTGTGTAAGCTATCCTGCAAGCTTCTGTAGATTTGTGGGTCTCTGATACCCATTTTCCATAGATACACAAGCAATAGGGATACATGTAACAGTCTATCAAACACATTACAACAAACTCTTATGCAGGATCTGAGGATCCAAACGCCAGTCCTCATGCTTGAATGCTAAATACTTACTCACTGAGTCATCTCCCCAGACTGAAATTACTAGTTTGTTTAGTTTTTTTTTTTTACAGAGGAATAACATAGGCTAATCTCTATATATTTTTAAATGACCAAGTGAATCAAGCTTATTTTAGCAAACAAAATAATTTTTACCAGATGAGAAAGCAAGCAAAAAGTAAGCGTCCCCTCCATAATGGAGAGAAGACCAAGTCAAGTGGCAATTACCACCAATCTATATTTTTCAAAGAATTTCTCAATGGAGTATATGTTGGGAGGGTGAAGGAGCAAGAGTAGAAATAGGGAGAACAATCACAAGTTAATGGGTTCAAATGAGATGATGGTGGCAAGGACTGGGGAGGCAGTAATGGAAGTGTTGCAGGAATAATCTGACTAAATTGAAAAGATGCTGTCTTGAGTGTTTGCTTATGGATTGTATGTGTGACAAGAAAGAAAAAGGAGCAGAGATAACTATATCAATGAGTACAATGTGAATGGTGATATGTTGGGAAGGGAGGTGGCAGTAGAAAAGAAATTTTCTGACAGGAAAGTATCAAAGTTTGTTTTAGACAAAATCTTGGTTGCCCACAGGAATATGTGGGCAAGTTTAATGGTTAACATGCAAGATTCATTTCTTACATCTTTGAATAGTTCAAGAGAGAGATTTGGACTGGGAACAAAAATTGAGAGTTGTTAGAGAAAGACTTGATGATAAGGTTGCCAATTCAGCAAATAAAAATACAGAACCAAAAATTAGTTGTTTCTTCTCTGAACTTTAAATTTAACTATACATTCTGCATTTTATCTGTTGTCCCATGGGTGAGTAGGGCTGACATGACACAAAAAAAATCTAAGTGAGCAGAGGACTTAAACGTGGTCCAAGTGCCCAAGAATGGAGTCCTGAAGCACCTATGGATCAGGAGAGGAGGTACCAGTGAAAGGAAACCAGGAAACATATTACAGCGTCTAGAAACTAAGAGAAGGAAAGGTTTTAAGATGGTTCTGGGTTAAAAAAAAAAAAAAAGAACCAGGAAAAGGGGGCTGGAGAGATGGCTCAGGGGTTGTGACTCTGTCTTACAAGCAGAAGGTTCTGAGTTCAGATCCCAGGTCCCACATTAAAAAAAAAAAAAAAAAAAGAACCAAGATGGTTCTGGGAGAACCATTGTCATGCCTGCTGCAACTAATAGCACTACAGTTGAGAAAAAAGGGGTGGCACAGGGAAAGAGGATCAGACTAGAGAGGAAAGAGAGAAACTATGAGAGTTAGCAAGACATGCAATTCACTTCAGAGTTACTGTAATGAAACCAGCTCCACAGGGCAGGAAGTTGGAAGTGACTAGTAATCCTGTCCCTGGAGCATTTGGACATTCAATACCAACAAGTTTTTCTGGGAGACAAGCACAAAGTACCAGGTAAGAATGGAAGAGCCACAATTGATCACAAGTACTGTGAAAACTAAGATGACTTTATCCCAGAAAGCATTGCAGCCTCTAAGGTGGGAAGTGTTCTGCCCATTGTCCCTGCCATGAAGATATTTGGTGACCTGTGTAACTAAGCATGAGAATGTTACTTCTAGAAAAGCCAGAAGAATCTAAAAACAATCATTTATTACCTTCCTGGCAATCAAAAATCTTGTTTCTGGATAGAAAGAGCCATCATGAAACTGATTATCACTTAGTTTCTACTGTTCATATGCTTCAGGTCTCAAAGGACAACACTGGGTGGTAAGCCTATCCCTGCAGTATTTGGTGACAGAGACTATAACTCAGATGACAGAACAGGCTAGGGAAGGCACAAAGTCCAGCAAGAGGTAATCAGCAGCTGGACTCATAGCCGACACCTCTATGAATCATGAGACCAAAATTACAGCAATGTAAGATGAAAGGCACCAACGAGTCTACTGATGTGGAGTGAAAGAACCACAGAAACAATACACCTGCCCTCCATATCCCCCTAGCCAGCAGATTCCATCAGTGCTGAGAAACATAGATTAAGAAGTTGAAGAAATGGGAGTGGTCAAATCCTTAGGCAATGTGTGTATTTTATTAATGTTCTAAATATTTTCAGGTTGAAGAATCTATATATTAATCTTACGGTACTGTCTTAGGAGATTCTAAGTTATATGACTACTGATCAAATTTTAATATTGTCCCGTGCCAAAGTTAAATGATTCATTGAGTGTATGAGAAGTTGGTAGCCCATCAATGTTCATTTTATTAACCTGGTAATACCTCCTGTTCCACATATATTAGAGTCTCTCTGGTTTTAAGAATAATTACTGAAGATTATCTTAGTTTGCTTTATGAAATATCTCCTTACAGTTTAATTTGAGCTTCTAGATTTTAAATGTTTTCTATTGCACTGTAGAAAAGGACCTATAGTGTTTTATTCATGTACCATTTCACCTCAGGGATGTGTTTATAAAGCTTATGATGAGCTATAAGTTTTTAAAAGATAGACTATTACAACGTTCCATACAACTATATGCAACATATTACACCTTGTGTGCTGATGGAAATGATAAGGTAAAGGATTATAGAGGAGAGAGAATGTAATAGCATGCAAGCACTGTCCTTTAGGAAGAAAGGCTGAGGGTCTCCACTAGCGAACTCTGCCTTAGAAGCACCGCACTGCTTCACTCACTGTAGCAATGGAGATGGCTTGTGGACCCAGATGCAGGTAGCTATTAGTTTCTTGGTAAAAGTATGGAGAATTTACTTCTGATTATATAGTCTCAATGAAATAATTAGGTCATCATCTGAGAGTGAAATAAAGGTGTTAGACATTAGAGAGAACAAAGTATGAGATGATTGTCTAGGAAAAAGCTTTAACATTGACCAACTGAACAATACACTTGAGGTTTGTGACAATTAGTTCAGAACATGATAAAAACAAAAACAAAAGAATGAGGACATTAGAAAGAAGGTGGGTGTACCTCAATGGCAAAGCTCTTGACCAGCATTCCTAAGGCCCAGTTTCAATCCCCAGGACAAGAAAGAGAGAGAGAGAGAGAGAGAGAGAGAAAGAGAGAGAGAGAGGAGGGAGGAGAGAGAGAGAGGGAAGGAAGGATAAAGAGAGAACTATTCTTATAGTTGGTGAATTTATTCATATGCTGATATGCAATTCCAATGCTTGGTATTAAGAGGATAGGCCCTTGTGAATGGGATTTGCACTGTCAAAAAGAACTGTGGACAAAGAAAAAAGTAACCATCTCTGAAACAAAGTGATCCCTCATCAGACATCACATCTTCTAGTGCCTTTATCTCAGACTTCTCAGCCTCCAGAACTGTAAGAAATAGAGTTCTGTTGTTTGCAAAAGAAGAATTGGACAAAAAATGTCTATTAAGGACAGAAGGAAAGAAAAGAAGGAAAGAAAAGAAGTGTACAAAGATGAAAGGATCAAGGGTATGGAGGTGAGGAAGAAGAGCTGCTGGAGTCAGAATTCTATAGAGAAAAGAATGGAAAAATAGGAGGTGATGGCAGGAAATAAGGATTTTAGAAAATGAGCCTACAAAGGAGACATACTTCCATATACCTCATCCTTACCATTATTCCTGTCAACGAAAATCATTCTGATGTTGCTAAGAATTCTAAGAGGCCCATAAGTGAGATTCAGAAACTCTCCCCTTCTTTCTACTTCTTTTTCTTCCACCTTCTTTTTATACCTACCTCCCAATACCTTACACAACACACACACACACACACACACACCTTCTTTGTGCTTCCCTTCCCTGCCACAACTCTGAAATGGAATATAGATTCAAATTTAACTGAAACAGATGAAAGTCAATCCTGATGAAAAAGCATTTATCCTCTACAGAAGATGTGGTAGGGAAAAAAACATAAAAAGAGCATGTTACTGATAGAAGCTTAGTGAAGAACACACAAAAAGGTTGACATTTTAGTGAGCCTGATGCTGGGTGTTTGCAGATTTATGTGACTGATAAATAATACAAGATTCCCTGTAAAGGACAAATCCAAGTGAAAAATAACCAGTGGAGAAGAGAGCTGTGTGGCTGGCAATCCCAACAGTAATGGCTGAGCTATCCTGACATCCAAGATACCAAATGTTCTTCACACATAATAATAATTCATTTTCTTTCTCAGTCAACATCTCAGCAAGTTCCTCACATTTGGCATTTACAAGCAGTGGAGTATTTTTCAGAAAAGAGATGTGGGAATCTGGGGTCATTTTTTTCCTAAATAAAGAAACTATCCTTCATGTCTACTTACACATTTTCAACATTTTGACATTCATATTTAACAAAAGACACGAAAAGGGTGAATAAACATATTAGAGGCTTGTTGTGGTTTGAATGTGAAATGATACTGTGTTTGAACACTAGACACTGGTGATATTTGGGAAGATTACGGAATCTTTAGGAGGTGGAGCCTTGCTGGAGGACATGGGTCCCTGGTGACAGGCTTTAAGTTTTATAGCCTGGCTCCACCTTCTCTTCATACCCTTTTCCAGTCTGCAGACACAATGTTACCATTAGCCTTCTGCTCCTGCTACCATCATTTCTCCATCCCTGAAACTGCAAGGCAAAAGAAATCTTCACTCGCTTAAAGTTGCTTCTCATCAGATATTTTATCAGCTCAAGTAACTAACACAGTGGTATTTCTGATCACAAAGATGTATTTATTTAGTTCACGACTCCTTGGTGTGGATAAGGCATTGCCCGAAGTACCAGGCACCAACTTTAGTCTTTATGAACAGGAACTCAGTTAATCTCAGTAATGATCCTGCATAGAAGGCACTACTGTTTTTCCAATTCAATTGAGATGATAAGCCTGAGTCACAGAAAACTTAGGGGATGTGCTAAGACCACACCACTACTAAACCTTATAGCCAAGTAGCTGGGCTCTGGGTCCATTCTGAGCCACACAACCTTGCCAGGAAAATAAAATTTCAAAGAAGATACCATTTTAATTATATTAGAAAAACCTTAAATATTGGTGGAATCAGGTGCTGAAAAGGATGTGAGCACATGAACACTCACGTATTTTCACAATGTTTTTAGAAATAACCCAGAAGTGTTCATTAAAATTTATTGCACACAAAACCTCTCTACCTCTATGGAACATTCCATCTTGGGAGCTCCAGTCTACGGTAACAGAAGCTTCAGTATATAAGGCCACATGAAATGTCAGGGGTGTATGTATTGGTAACAAAACTGGAAATTAAAAAACCATCCATCACGGTAGCTATGGTTGAATGGAATGTTACATTCACAGTATGTCATTGTATGCAGCTGCTATATAAGAGTTAAATCTATTCTGTTTAATCCAATAGTGTTGCAATAATATATAAAAATATAAAAATGCCCCTATTTTTGTAAAATTTTAGCATATTTAACAGTGATCTTCAGATGTAGGACAGAACAAAGGATATAATTGATAGATAGTTATTTCATTTATATATAGGTATGCATTGCCTTTACATGTTAAATGTCTAATTAAATTAAAATAATTATAAATTTAAATGTAGTAAAGTCTGGAAAATATGTTTTCACTCCACATAGAAAATTATGAGAATAATATGGCTTTTTCAAATCAAATGTAATTCATTTATATTCATGGAGACCTCTTCCATGCAAGCATTGCCTTTTATAGTTTTCTGCAATTACAGAATAAACATTAATTTTCCTTAATGGGAATTTTTGGCAACAAAAAGAAGAAGGAATAATTTATTCATTCTTTGTCTAACAACGTAACTAGTCAGTGGAGAGTAATTCATTTTAGGAATCCCTGCAAGATCTACAATCTCTGGTTCAGTTTCTTCCCTTTCCCACTCACTTGGGGAAAGACTGCATGTTTGGGAGGAAAATGGAGGACTGGTAGTGTTGAAAGGTTTTAAAATTCCCTTCTCTCTGACAAAAAGAAGATTCAACACAGTTTTCTCCCCAGCTTTAATCCCTCAATTTATGTTGTAGGGTGTGTAGAGCTCAAAGAGTTTGAAATCTGAAATAGTGTGAGTTGGGGGGAGAGGGGAATGCTAATGTTGGAAACAAACAACAGCCTGCAGCATCTTTTGATTTCTAGTTGTTTAACCACAGGCCCTTCTCAGGCTGGTGAAATTTAAAGTGCTGCTGCCATCTTCAGGAGCTCCCCATTGTCATATGTGAATAAAGTTGCAAGTTGCAGGACACAGCCTCAGAGTCCTTTCCAGGAATTCAAAAGTACAGCTAGAAAACAGGCAGCAACTCTAAGGAAGGTGCTTCCTCAGAAAAGTTTAAGACCATTCTTTCAAGGTATCTTTTAGTGTGTATACTTCATATTACGAAATGGTGAAATGACAATATGAACTAAATTTTAGGGTCCAAAAAGGGAAGAAGTGTGCCAAGACTTTAAAGATTGGTGGGCACTTGATAGGGTTTCCTATTCCCCTCCCTCCCTCCACCCCTCCCTGGATCTCCTTGCTCCCTCCTCCCTTTTCCTCTTCCTTTCCCCCCTCCCTCCCTTTCTCCCAGTGCCCCACCCCACCCCCATTCCTGAAGCATCCTTTAATGTGCATGTCAAACTTCCCTCTGGGTCCTCCTCTCCGGATGAGGTATAAGGACTCAGGAAACCCTGTTCTAAATGTTCAGTGTCAGCCCTGTGGCTGGTCACACTTGCCTGTCTCTACGTGAATTTAGTGACTGTATATCAGCCTGCAAATGAGTCACTTCTTTTCTCCAGCCCTGAATTTGAGAAAGGAAGAACCCCTTTACCAGGAAATACATTCTATTTCCCTTCTGCTTTGTTAGCATTGGTTCACCAGGCCCTGGTCTTTCTGTCATCTCTGACAGACATTGTTGGGCCCGCCCAGGATTTGCCCCAGGGCATGGCCAAGCACATGGGACTAAAGATGGCACTGAGGGCAAGGGTCTTGGGCATAACCGGATCACTTCACAGTGAGCCCTAATTGGCTTTCAGGTATCTACCGGCCCCCTGTGCTGAGTGGCATTGAACTTGACCATTAGCACCTGTAGGATGTGTTGACCTGTGACACAATTGGATGTCCATTTCGCGCCTTGGTGGCCTTTGTCTATAAAAGTTCCTTTTCTACCCCAATAAACTGAGATCTGCTACTAACAAAAAAAAAAAAAAAGATTGGTGGGCAATAATGAGGGGTCTATTTGCAACATTTTGGATGCACCTGCTGACTTTGAAGTCATTGAAATAGTCTCATTGGGAAACAACTGTTCCATCTCCATAGCCTAGCATTAGTTGTGAGGGTATTTGGTCAAAAGGAACCTGTGGACTTAGATTTTTACCTGATTTGTTCATCATGTATGTGTTTATTGACTGAGCCTTTCTCGCTTGCATTAAAGGCAGTACAGAATGTCTAACATATTATAAAGGCTCTACTGCTTTCTCAGACATGTTACTTCAGGGCTGGAGAGATGGATTAGTCTTTGCCTCGAAAACAAAAAGTACTGAGTTCAGATACAAGATCCCATATAAAAACGCTGGGCAGGAATGGCAGTAGCCTGAGCTTCTGACCCTGGAAGATGGAGCCTGGGAAGGAAACTCCAGAGCAAAGCAATAAGGAGGTAGAGCAATCCAAGATTGATTCCTGATGTCATCCATAGGCCTCCACAGGCATACACAATATATATACAAACACCCCACACACTCAGAAAAAAATAGTCACTTCACTGCTTTGTGAAGTAACATTAACCTTAAAGTAAAACAGAACCACTGTCTTTCTTCACAATGGTTAGAGATGTTTACAAGTCTTTAAGACCACAGACTCTCATGAGGAAGCATTATGATTCACTTTCAATCATCTGGCTATATATTTGTTCCTTTTGTGTTTATTCACAATTTTAAGCAAATTGAGATGCACCTCATGAGAGTCCATTTTTGCTCTTGGTTAATTTTTAAAAGCAGAGAATAAAGCCTTTAAATTCACCTTTAGAACATGTTTGTGTGGTTTCAGGAGACTTTTATTTTCCCTGTTTCACAATTTTTCATAAATCTCACAAGTTTCACAATTAAAACATATATTCAGAGAGAAGATTCTAATAAGATGTAATGAATGCCATCAACATGGTGGCACTTTGGAAATTCTGCCATTATTTATCCTTGCCTTCTGCAATTTTTCCCTTTGGAGCTATTCATATCTTCAGCAAAGAATTTCTGAGGGCTTATTAATATGTCAGGTATTTTGGAAGCACTTCTTTTATATGTTACTTCATTCTTTACAATGATTATATTGAAGATCATCCAGCCTCATTTAAGAGATAAGGAAATGAGGACACAGATTAACTTTGGTGACTGCATAAGATTGGGACCTGAAAAGAAAAAAAAAGATTTGGGTCTGAGTGGGCCTCATTCATGCCCACTGCAAGCACACCTGCGTCATCGTAGCTATGGAATAACTTACTTCCTAAGCTCTTTCCTGCCTAGTGCAATGACGAAACCATCATCCAATGAATATTTGACTCTTTGCTACAGTTAAGGCATTGTGAGTCTTATTAATATCGCACTTAAAGAGGAAAAAATAAACCAAGCCTAAAATTAGACCATAAAACAAAAAAAAAGCTATAAAAATGGAAAGTATGACTCAAAGCTATTTGCACTCATTGCCACTGGGGGCATTGCTGACTTACAGTGGATTGTACGCTGGAGAAATTCTATAAACTGAAGATAAGTTTGAACCCATGTATAATGCCACATGAGAAAATATACAGACATAAGGACCTAAGACATAAAGAAATTCATTTAATGACAACTTAATAACAGGGCCAAGCTGCAGATTAGAATGTTTATTTCGACTTGCATTTCCCATTATTTCTGCCCACTCAAGCCTTGAAATGGGAAAACAATGATCCCTTGCAAAATGAACTCAGTCTTGTTTTATGTGTAATATTGTTACTATTTCTGGATTTCAGAGCCTGTGGCTTTAATTCAATGTTAGGGCCAATCTGACCATGTTCAGTTTCACTACACTGCACTCTGTTCCTCCTACAGAGGTATAAATGGCCTCCAACTCAGAAGTGAAACAGTAAAGCCACCATCTCAGCCCGCTGCCCTTCGAAGTCTCTGGTGCTGCTACCCAGCTGCTTATAGCTTAATGAACCACTGTTTAGCATGCTGCTAAATGAGGTTACAAAAAGCAAACTGTCTCTAATGGGACCAGCTTTAGACTCAAGGAAAAGAGTTCTTCTCATCGCTTATCAGAATTCACCTGAAGGACAAAAACAGTCCCAGACCTTTGCATTTGGGTAAACTGGAAAATCTTCTGGGAGCAGATTCATGCCTTTGCATGCTGATCTGATTTTCTGCTCCAGTGGTCATCATTAATATTAATGCTAAATTGGAAGGAGAGACATGGGATCCTCAGGCAAAAAGTCAGCACAAATACGTTGACTGTGAATTAGCCAGGATGGATGGGGCCAGAGCCAGTGCTAATAATGATGGAAAGTGCACCTGCTGAGGACCTCAGAATGCTATCCTAGACTCAGTCTAAAGGCAGTGAAATAATTATCCCTATAATGACATTACTGTGCCACAAATGGAAAGTTAAGGAAAATACCAGGATTTTGGCCTAAGGATATATGCTTAACTCAAAAGACGCCTTAGTCACCATAAATTGACCTCTATCCAAATACAGCTTAGCATCTGTGGTATTCCCAGACACATCCTCTTTATCTCACTTGATGATAATCTCAATTACTACATCTCCAGTTTCAGACAGAAGAATCTTCAAACTCCCTCTCTTTGCCTTTGCATTCAATATCAGCAGATTTTCCTTAATAAAGCCCATCTCATCATGCTTCTGTTTGTCTTTCCCTTTTTCAAAACCTTCTATGTCTTTCTGGCCCTACAATGACTTGACCCCCTAACCAGTCTTCTGGTCTTGCACTCTTCACAGATACACTTTCCAAATGCACCACACATTCAAACTTATTTGTGGCTCCTAAGTCTTTCAAGTAAAATTTCTTCCTTTTTAGCCGGTCATTCCAGTGTAGGGCTTTAATTACCCCTGATTATGCTGAAATCATTTGTGTTAGTGACTTTGCATCTGATAGGACAGAAAGTTGATAAAAGCAATTTAGGGAAGGGTTTACATTGGTTCAAAATTGAGAGTACAGTCCAATCATGGTGGGGAAGTCATGGTTGCAGGAGCTTGAGGCAGCTGGTCACATTGTAACCCAGTCAGGAATCAGAGAATGATGAATGCAGATGTTCAGTTTACTTTCTCCTTCTTATTCAGTCTGTAACCCTCTGTACATGAAATGGTATTGACCACATTTAGGATAGTCACCTTGATTAACCTAATCTAGAAATTCCTTCATGGAAATTTGATTCTACAGTGATTCTAGATCCCACTAAGTTGACAATCAAGATTAACTATTGTATCACTTCTACTAAACATGCTTCTATTCCTGTCCCTGAAACAAACCACATGCATTTCTATTTCTGCATTGTTATTCAGGCTGTTCTGCCTGCCTCTTCACTGATATAAATCCTACAGTTTTAAAAACTCAGCTTATAGGGACTACTAGCAGTTTCCCAGGAAACCTCCCCAATATATCTATCTTCTTTTTTTTCAAATGATGTTTGTAAAGCATGTGCTCAATATGTACAAGGCTTTGGGTTCAATCTCACAGAAAGAAAGATTTTTTTTATTTATGTCACTATTTCCTAAGAGAATTTATAGCTAGCTCTTGCAGAGCGTATCCTTGTTGGATACACTACTCACTAACCACTTGCTATAATAATAGTAGCTGACACATACAGTACTTACTATATGCCAAGTTCTATATACTGCTTTCGCATTTTAAACTATTTTTAAACTCACAGCAACCTATGAGGCAGGCACTATTATTATTCTCCTTTTAAAGATCAAACAGTGAGATTTTATGTCACCTGCCCAAGGTTACCAAGATAGAGAACACAAAGACAGGATTTTGTCCCAGTCAGTAATCACCAGAAATCATACTCTTTTTATTTAATTTAATTTTATTTAATAGTATTAACTATTTATACTTATTCCCATCTTCTTAATTAATAATCTCAACCAATAACCATTCCGTCTCGGGTCTCATTTACTATTAAATATTACACAAATTCTTTATGGTTTATTGACAATGTCTGTCTTAAAGTTGTCTTAAGTACTTAAAATTGTTTTAAGTGCTTCCTAGGAGAAAAAAGTGAAATAAAAGCAAATGATATTGGGGTTTCTTTTTTTATTTTTTTAAACATTTTATTTTTTCCTAATCATATAAGCTCAATAAGTATCCCGTCCTCTCCCCCACCCTCTCTTCCTCAGCTATCCCCTCTTGCACTCTCCCTCTTCCCCCATTCGTTTCACTCCCCTCACTCCCCCTTTCACAGTGCCTCCCCCTTCCACCCTCCCATTCCCTGGAGCATCCTTTCATGTGAACTCCAAAACTCTCTCTGAGTCCTCCACCCTAGTGAGGGTTCAGGACTCAGTGGCATAGTCTGGAGCCCCTTCTTGGGCTCCCTGTTAGTATGGGAACTGGGGTTTCTTACATTCAGGTATTTCTAATACTTGTTTAATATATATGACTATGCATTATAAAGAATTTTGTCATTTTCCTTGACTCATAGACTAGAAAATCTCATCAGATGTATGAACTCTAGGAGCAAGGTCATAAAATGAATCTGTGTCCCTCTTTCCACACCAATCCCTAGTATGATATTTAAAATGGCTTCTCAGAGAAACTATTTCAAATAGTTACCACATGCATTAAATTCAAAATTACTGTCAATGGAGGTTTTAGGGAGTCTTGAATGCTTGAATGAACTTGAAATGCTGGTTACAATACTATCTTAAAAGAATATTGTAGCTTGTATTCCTTTATCATGTATCATTCTAAATTACAAACACCTATGAGGTCAGAAGCCCTATTTGATATGTAATGTCATATTTATAGAGTTCAAAACATTTAGCATAGTGATAGACACATCTTAGATCTTTAAATTTTGTCTAGTCTAGTTTGCCAAAGTTGAGGACTTTCTTCCTGTCTACTTCTTCCATTCCTCCCTAGAATGTATCAACTTCTTCCAAGTCCTCAGAGTCCCCTTCTGGGCCTCCCAGCCCCTACTGGAATTTTGTTCTCCTTGACTCATCTTTTTCTGGGCCATTACGTTGTCTCCAGCATCAAGTTAGCTTGTAATATCATATTTGCCAGCAGGTGCTGCCATTTGCCACAGGATTTACTAATTTTTAAAATTCTCTAAATGTGTGACTCCAGATTGCATAAAATAGTACAGTGCCTAATTTATCAACTTGGCAGGTTTGAAATGCTATAAAATCAGTTACTTAAAATGAATGATACTTATAATGTGCAGCACAATTTAATGAGTAGGGTTCTATTGCTCTACTAAGACAACAGGAGATCACATTGAGAAAACAAGCAACAAGAATGTGAGGCTAAGAGAAAAGGAGGAAAACTTGCTGTACATCCACAAGAACCCAGTGGGAACAATATGTTCAAAAGGCAATTGAATTTCTCCCTGGCAAAGAAAATGAATTCATCTTAGGATTTTTCATATCAGAACTTTCTCTCCATTTCTGCACAAGGTCAACACTTTCTATCCCATATAAAAATGATTCCAGTTGAGGAAGACCTGAGTTCAAACCCTCAGAACTCACATTAAAAATCTAGGTATGGTGGAATGTGCTTGCGATCACAATGATGGTGAGGAGGCAGCCAAATACACAGAGGCTCACAGACCAGTTCGCCTGATTCCAAGCCAATGAGAGACCTTTTTCAAACAAAAGATGGAGACACCTGAGGACCAACACCTGAGGTGTCATTCTCACAAGTGTACATGTGAACTTCCCACATACTCTTTTTTACACACACACACACACTCACACACACACAGAATAAAAAGAAAAAACTAATTCCAACATCTTATGTCTTCTCTTCCATTCTTACTCCTCTAAAACAACCTATGCATTGCTAGAATAATCTTCTAAGAATAACACTAAAAACTTTCACTGTTGCTACAAATGCACGCAATCATCTGTAGCATGCATAACTGATCCTATAAACCAGTCTCGAGTTACCAACCTCACTTTTTATTATTCCCAGTTTCTCCCTCATAGAGTAAGCTAGTTCCTATCTAGTTCCTTTGTGCTTGCTAACCCATAATTCTAAAATGCCCTTCTTCTCCTTAACTCTTTAATCAAAGATACTGCTATATTAATTTCCCAGGAGCAACCAAATGCACAGAACATTGTTGGATAATACAATCTCTTCCCCTAGTATCCCTGACAACATCTGAAATATAGAATAGACATGCTACGACAAGACAATATTAATGAAATACACAACCTTATAACACTTAGGCTGAGCTTTAAATGAGTAGACAGAATACAGATGGTTCCTAAGGGACTTTGGTCAGCACAAGCACAGTCGTTTTTGCATTCATAGCTGCAATGTGATTTAAAAGCAACCTCACACCTTCTCAGGGCTTGTCCTGACTACATAAGTGGAATCTCAAAGGAAACTGTGAAAATCCTCTGCAGCATTTAAAGACTACCTTTCCTCTCTACCAGACTAACCATGTTGACTGAATTTCCTTCTGTCCTAGAAGTAACAAGCTACTTTACCTTGTTTTATTCCTGGCTGCTCTGGATCTAAATTACAGTGACCTCAGCATCCACTGGAGGAATCACTGTCATTATATTCCCCTTCTCTGTATTTTATAGGACAGCTAGACTTGGTTCCCAATTCCAAATTAGTTATCCAAGGACCTCTTTGCCAACCCAATCAGACCATTTCTATATCATCTGCGCTATTATGATGGTTAGTATTAACTGTCAACCTAGAAACCCAGGAGGATGATCAGGACACTCCTGAGAGAGATTCTCTAGATTAAAGTTGGCCTCTGGACATGCCTCTGAGGTACTTTCTTGATTGCATAATTAGTATGGGAAGACCAAGCTCATTGTAGGAAGGCCCATTCCTTAGGCAGATGTCCATGGTTGCATAAAGATGGATAAAGTAAAGAAGCAAGCATGCATGCATTGGCTCTTGCTCTCTGCTCTTGTTGTAGATGTGATATGATCAAGTGCTTCAAGTTCCTGGTGCTGTCACTTCCCCTCAGTGATGGACTGTAAACACGGAATTGTGAGTCAATTAAACACCTTCCCTAAATTGTTTGACTCTGATATTTTGTTGCAGCAATGTATAATGAATCTAAACAGTTATATTCTTTGTTAGTTTTGATGAAATATGTTCTGTTCAACATTCAAATATGTTCGAAGGCAGAAACTTATATTCAAGATCAGATATATTATATTCTAAATCAGATACTTTCTAGATGATGCTATTTAAATAGTGCCTGTGCATGCTCAGGGACACAAATGCCATGATATACATATGGAAGTTGGAGATCAACTTTCAGGGGCTATTTCCATCTTACCTTATTGAGGCAGGGTCTATCTCTTTTGTTTCTGACACTTTGAACACTCTAGACTAGCTGAACTATGAATTGCTAGGATATTCTCCTACTTCTGCCTTACATCTCACAGTAGAAGTGCTGGGATTACTGATTCAAGGGGGTTCCAGGGATTAAACTCAGGTCACCAGACTTACGTGGCAAGTGCTTTTACCTGTGTGTCACCTCACCAGCCCTGGCTAAGGTGTTTAAAATCTATGTTATTCCACAAGTAAATGGAAATGAAAACGTCTATAAGCTCGAAAATGAGCTCAAAGAAGATAACATGTATAAAATCACAAAGTGGCATCTGCAAGTAAAAAGTATCACATATGTTTGTACTCAATAGGCAGTCACAAACAGAATTCACTCCATTAAGCAAAAGACTATAAGAAAAAAAGCTAAAAGCTAAGACCCCAGCAGGAAGGAGAATCCCTCCCCCAGCCCCATTCTTAGTGTATAGAAAGCTATAGAAATAAGATTTTTTTTTCCACCAGCTCTATCTGAATGCCATCTAGCGGACACAAAGTTCTTGTGAGAATGGAAAAGTCATAAATACAAGTGAGGGCTCATGAAACACTATCCTCTCCGTATTACTAATATATGAGGTAACTTTAGCAGGAGACGCCTCGTGGCTTCCTATGAGGTACAACAAAGGGAATCCTGGGAAAGATCTTAATTCTCTTAGTGATTCTTTCCCTGATCACACCCCAGATTTCCTCACTAGAGTTTTGTTTTTCTTTCAAACAACAGAGAGTTTTTAATCTTCAAAGTATCTTTTATTAAAACAAAAAAGCCTGTGGCAAACAAGCCCTTACCTTAAATGCCTTTCATTATGGTTAAGTTTATCTGAAGATAATAAATAAAGAGCAATTTCTTCAGGAATAGAAATCAAGGAGTGTGAAAAAGAATGGAGGACCTTGGAGAATCGTGACAGGGTCAAAGAGGAGACAATATAGAGCCCAAGACAACCACCCTGTGTACCCTAGTTTTCTTTTAGCCACATCTTATGAGTAAAATGTTGCTTGTCTAACTTTTTTTTTAGATAGGGTTCTCCCTTTATCACCAAGGCTGGCCAGGAATACACTATGTAGCCTAGGCTGACCCAGGACTCACTATGTAGCCCAGGATGCCTTGAACTTTCTATCTTCCTGTTCCAGCCTTACTGAGATTGCAGACCATGGACATCATATCCAGCTTTTGAATTAAAATCTGTATCCTGAGGCTTATAATTAGCTTGAATGACTGATAAAAAACTCACATTCAACAAAAATGGAAGGCACGTGTATGTTTTACGTTTTAAATAGATCTCTGAAGCCATCTCAGCACATGCGGAGGTTGGGAGTAGGGGACTGCTTCGCGGCTTGAGTCCAAAGCAGCCGGGGCTTCCCGCCAGCAGCCCCGGCTTGGCAGCACCGTGCTGGAGGCAAGCCTCTTTGGAAAACGTGGCAGAGCCCGTTCACTGTCTGCCTCTCCTCGACACGCTTCCTTTTCTATCTACAGTATTTAGAGAGATGAGAGACGACGCTGAGAAGAACACAAAGACTTTTGCAAACTGTCTCTGGCTTCCTTTTTAAAGCTGTCGCTATCGGGGCTGGATTTAGTAACTTGGCATTCGCTTGGTAGGACCACCCCTGTTGGCAACCATCTGGAGTCTCTTGGAGGATTTTTTTTTTAAGAAGCACTGCTTGGAGAGCATTTTGAAGTTGGGAAAGCATTGGTGTTCAATTCAGGAAGCCTGGGTTTGAGCCCACCACCAATACTTAGGCAAAACTGCTAACCTTCCTTGGATTTTGGTTTCTTCACCAATTATGTGATCTTCAAATTCCCTGTAGAGCCTAATAGTCTAGGGCAGACTCCCAAAGTGTGGCCATTGGACCAGCAAACATTGGATCACCTAGGAGCCTAATTGGGAACTCCACCAACACTTCATCAATCACAAATTCTGAGAGTGAAGTGCTATGATCTGTGTTTAAGAAACCCTTCGGCTAATTCTGATGCACAGTTAAGTTTCTGAAACACTGCTGTTCCCTTACGCTGTTTCCCTGGCATTCCCGGGTAATGCTGATTCCCAATGAGCGTAGAGAGTGCCCCAGGCCAAGGCACTCATTACAAAACAGCTGACTAGAAAGCCAGAGCAATCCAAATCAAAGCAAGAGCAAGGATCCAGAGGGGATAACCTTCTGGTGGTTCCCAAGGCCCTCCCACCACCAAGGTTCCAGAAAGCCCCAATACTGTCTGCGAACAGACACATTCCTAGCTGTGTTCTCACAGCCTATTCTTACATGAAAGTAACAAGCACAAAAGCGATTTTTGTTGATGATGCCAACATAGCTTCACTATTGTTGTCTCTAATTCCCATAGATATGTCGTTATTTTCTTCATTTGAGCTTTGTTTTTCCCCCCTCTACCTTTTCTGACAGCTCTTCATTTCCTCCAAGTTATCAGAGACAAGCCTACAAGTGTGGTGCTGAGTTCCACAAGGGAACCACTGTTTCCTAGCAACGGCCAGAGCCTGCTGGGCCATTCTGTGAGTCAGCAGCTTGGGGCAGCTCTCCACAGGCAGTATGGTTTGCAGAAGAACCCTCGTGGGCGCCACACCAGAGCCCACCTGCTCCTCTCTCTTTTGCAGGACTACAGGATCTACAGAGAAACAGGTCACGTGGAATAGGACATCAAGAATGACAACAGGGTACTTTCTGTTCTAAACTGAATGCATCTTGCTTCTTGATTATTCTATTCTTCTACTGCAGAAGGTAAGGAAAGATAAAAGAAAAGCATAGGGAATGAGGGAGGATTATACCCCCTGCATGCATAGATTAGCTAAACATTAGAGTTGCAACATCAAAAGACAAGTCTTTGCCCTGAGGAAGCTTATGTCCTAATAGGGAAAACGGACTCATAAATTGGTTTCCTGATAGATGTGCTATGTGTCATTCAGGAGAAAAATTTCCAAATTTGATTGATACTCATTCCATGACACACTAAAACTTCCAAGCATTATGAGCTATAAAAGGCCTCTCCCAATGTTATGCCTTCTTCTATCTCACTATAGAATCATCAACATTGAAATTATCAAGTGTATTAAGTTTTCATAAGATAGTCTTCACAGCAGATTTCATCTCAATATCCTTGACCATAACTTTTTTCCTTATTTCTGTATATTTAGGTCTTCCTTCACTTTTTTTGATAAGGTTTTCTGAGTTTTCTGTCTTTTATTGATCTTTTTGAAATGGACTCTCGGTAAATTTATCAATTCCACACTTCTTTTAAACATATTGATTTCTGTTTTTATTTTTATTGATTCTTTTCTCTTGCTTTCCTAAAGTTATATTGGTTTTTTATGTTCTCTTGAATTGAGGCCATAATTGAAGTCCATCTATTTTCATTTTTCTTGTGTACTAATAAAAGCACTTAAAGTTGTAAATATCCCCGATTTTAGGTTTGGCTGCTGCCAGATGTCTCAATATGAACCAGTGTTGAATGTCTTTATTTACCTTTATTGATGTAATCTATCAAAAGATTCAAGTCACCTCTTAATCATGGGTCCTGTGGATTTCTCTTATAGTTCCAAGAAGTTTAGAATTCTTCATTATGAATTGACCTGTTAGCAATGAGAGGAAGGAAAGAAGAAAGGAAGGAAAAAAGAGGGAGGAAGGGAGAGAGGGCATAAAGGAGAAAAGGAGACAAGGGAGAAAAGGGAAGAGAAAGGAAAATTTCCTCATCTCATTCATTGGTTTGTGTTTTAAATTCTACATCATAAGTTGATAGTAATTTTGTCATCCTGATTTACTTTTAACTGTCCATACATTCTTTGACTTTACATAGATATATTCTTTGTGTTTAGACCTAGTGAACATGATCTTAGACTTATTCACCTATTAATCTCTTGTCCTCCTCTTGTCCATTCTGCATCTCAGAGGGGGCACTCAGTTGATGACAGTGTAAGAAACCAGAGGAAGAAAAGGGAAAGCAGGTCACTTCTCCCCTCTGCCTTTCTATAATCATTTCAGCTTCTCCTTGGTCAAGCTCTTGATACATATGTCTGTTCTGGTTGCAGCTTCTACCAAGAGACCCTAGTAACTCTGCTTTCTCTGACAGGATCTAAAATCTTCCAGGAGACAAACCTCCAGACACACTTGTGAAAGATTATCTAGATTACTTTAGTCTTGCACTTTCTCTTTGGGTTACTGATAAGCATACAGCCAAATAACTTAAAGGAATAAGGGTTTTATTCTTGCTCACAATTCTGGTTACAGTTCCTAGCCCAACTTGACCGGAGCATTCACCATCTGGAGCGCAAGGAACTGGTCACAACTTATCTATCAGAATTGCTGAGAGAGGGCCAAACCTTCTCATTTATCAGTCTGCAAATCTGCCAAAGATAACATAAAATATGTCAAAATACTGAATGGACTCTCTATTTTATCCACTTGCCCCGGGAATGGTCCCGCCCATGATGGGCTGGGTCCTCCTACTTAATGAGGTTATCTCTTATGGGCTTGTCTAGAGAGTGCCTTAACTAACACTTCACAGATGCACCAAAACGAAGCCTTCAAATGTCCAGTTGATGTCTACAATTATTAACCGGCATCGTTAATAATAATAATATGCTTCTAAGCATGTCTGTGAGCAGAGTTTCAAGAGTGGATTAATTGAAGTAGGAAGACACAACTTAACTGTGGGTCTGTGGGCATCATCATTCCCTGGGCTGGGGTCCTTGGCTTACAAAAAAAGAGAAAGTCAGCTGAGCACAATCATTCATGGCTCTGTGCTTCCTGGCGGTGGATTCAATGGGACCAGAAGCCTCCTTGCACCTGCCATGATTTCCTCTACCATGATGCACTATACCATCAAACTGAAAATTGAAATAATCCCTTCTTCTTTAGGTTGCTTTTTTGTCATGGTATTATTTTTATCATGGCAATAGGAGGAACAATTAAAATACCAAAGCAACAATCTCTGGGCCTCACTGTCTGCTGGCTACGCAGTTTCTCTAGTCATCCGATCCATGTAGTCAGTTTTCTGCATTAAATCTCTTTTGTTTTAAATGTTTAGAGTGGTTTCTGTTTTCCTGAGTGAACTTTAATACACCCACTCTTTTTATTTTTATATGAAATGTAACCTATTCACTTTTGCAGCAAGTACTCTGAGTTGATTTATTCAACACCCATTCTAAACCCATTGTACTTTCTTCTAGTGTGAAGACCAGAAATTCCAAAAGTAAACTCTTGGCTATATGGTACAGGGAGAACTAAGTAGTTTCTAAAGGAGTTTTTCTTTCCAAAAATAGATAGATACTGCAGTTTCAGTATCTATTGTAAAACTATGAGTAGAAAACAAATAGGAATACATTGAACTGAATATTGACATCCTTGAGTCATTGAATCAGGCTCAGCAAATGTAAGTTCTGTTGTTATTCTAGATAGAATGTAATTGCTAACCTATAATTAACATTTGAAGTTGGTCAGTTAACTGACCTTGTGTGGAGACAGACCTGCAATTGCAGTATATTTATGTCCATTTAACAACTCATCATATCAAAATCTTCACCAAATATTTTGAGAGATAGTTGTATCCACTCCATAAATACAAAACACAGACAAGATTTGTTGTTAATATAATTTTGGAAGTTACATGGACTTAACTGCCTCCCCTGTAAGAAACTCAGAAGTCAATCTTTCAGTAGAATCCTTGCTATTAGAACATAAGGTTAGATATTTATTCCACTTTTGGAGGAGTGTGAATATTTTAAAAATAAAGTACAAGAATGATAAAATAAACACTATATATCCAATTCAGAATTAACTGTTAACATTCCATCTTATTTCGTTTTTTTCATTGTATGTGTTTATGTGTGTGTGAGAGAGAGAGAAAGAGAGAGACAAAGAAAGAGAGAGAGAGAAAGAGAGAACAGGCTTGCATTCAAGTACTTTTATATTGAGCCATCTTCTTGCTGGCACTAGATTTTATTTTAATAAAGGAGGTAAAACATTATGACTGTGAAGTGCTTTGTTGCACTCCATGTTCTTGAAACCCTCCATCCCATCCTCCCCAGAGACACAGTAATATGAATTTTACACATCTCTTTTTAATTCTTGTTTAATATTGTTATTAGCTATCTATGTAAATATATGCAGTTCATAGCAATGTGTATGATTTTGAGATCTTGTTTACTATACATGAAAGTTAACTAACATGGCATATATAGCATTCTAGAATTTTTTAATCTCTTACTAAATTTGAAACACAAATGTAACTCAGTAATTATAACTGATATATATTATTCAATTGTTTGATTGATTGATTAATCACTTTATCTGTCTTTCTTTCAATGAGCTTTCAATGAGTTGTTTCAAATTTTTTTCACTATTACAAACAATGTCTGTGAGGTATCTTTGAAGAAATCCACATGGGACACATTTGCAAATATCTCTTTGGTATATAAAAGTGGAATTCTTTAACTTTGTTTATTATTGTCAAATTCCCCATAGCCCTAAACTTTATAGACTTGAGTTCCTATTTTCCAGTCACTGACAGTTTGGTAATGTCAGACTTATTGATTTTTAACAATAAAACTGGCATATCTTTAATTTCCCTTTTTTCAATTACCAGTAGGTTAACTATCTTTCCTCCCTCCCTCTCTCCCTCCCATTCTCCCTCCCTTTCTCCCTCCCTCCCTCGCTTTATTTTATTCCCTCCCTTCCTCTGTCTTCTTTTTATTATACTGTAGGTTTTTGATTGTTGGCTTTTCTTCAAATTGTCTTTATTTTTGTTTCATCATTCCAATAGATTGTCTTTTTATTAGTGATTCATAGGAGTCAGTCTCAGTGCCTGTAACAACTCACCTGGATGTAGCTCCTTATTTTTAATATTATTTGCTAATTTTTTATCATATTTATAATGTTATCAGCAACTATCTGTACAGTAATACTAAATATTATGAGATTCATTCATTAGAAAACCTAATATAACGATCTTAGCTCCTCTAAATTTGTGTGTGCCATGACACATGTATGGAAGTCAAAGGAAAACTTTTAGGAGTTGATTCTATCCTTCCACCATGTTGAAGCTGGGTCTCTCTCTTGCTGTTTTAGCTGCTCTGTGTACTCCAACCTAGCTGACCCATGATCTTCCAGGCAATTCTCCTGTTACTCAGCTCACTATAGGTATGTTGGGATCACAGATATCAGCAACTGCCTTCAGCTTTTGGTGATTCCCAGAGATTGAACTCAGATTGCCATGCCTGTGCAGTAAGAATTTTTACCTACTGAGCCATCTCACTAGCCTAGCATTATTATTCTGTTCCCTGATTGTTATCAGACTAATTCAAGGAATATTTCCCTGGAAGATTAAAACTTCATGAGTGTCTGAATTTCTGAGACTAGGTAGTCTGTTTCAATCACATATGAATCAAATAACTTCTATTAATGGAGGCAGGATCTCATGAATCCCAGGCTGATAGGAACACTACTGTGGCTGTCAATCCCTTGCCTCCAAGGATCTTGGTGCCTTTAGCAGATGCTAGACTGTGAGGTCAATAGTGTGCCTATCATAAATTCTTGAGTAGCAATTTTTTTTCTCTCAAAGTTCTACTATTCCCTGTCTTCTAGCATTTAGTGTGTAAAAAAAAAAAAAACCATAGACTGAAAACACTCATTTATTCTCCTTTCTAAATAATGTTTTTGTTATTGTTGTTATTACTATTATCATCTCTTTTTTTGTCTGGTGCAGAAAGAAAAGTACACAGCTCAGTGTGGGAGTCTCCACTAATTTTACTTGATGGCTAGTAGATATCTGAAGTGTTTTTGACTTTTAAGATATTTCTTTTTATTGTGTCTTCATTATTTCCCTTTCTTTAGCTGCACTCTTCTTTTGATACTTTTATTATGCCTCTTACTATCTGTTGCATTTGTCCTTAGTGTGCTTTCCTTGTACATGTAAATAGTTATGTTTGCACATTTTCTTCTGTATTCTGGGTCACTTTATCCATCTGATTTTTTTTTATTGTTATTTTATTTTTCTAGTTTTATAAGCATGTTGACTATCCATCCCTGGTTCCCTCCTTTTCCGCTCCCTCCTATCGCCTTCCTTCCCTTTATCAATCCATCTCACTCCTCCCACTCTCCTGCCTGTATGCTTCTATGGATTTCAGGTTTCCCTCTGGCTTATCTATTCTTGTGGGGGTTCAGGCCTCTTGCAGAATACAAAGTTGCTTCTCTTCAGGTCACCTCACTGATAGGGGCATTTCCCTTCACTCATCCAACTTTAGTCCTCTAAATTTCTATTGTATGTTCTTATCTCTCTTGAGTTCCTCTATAGTATATAGGATCATGTTGGTATGTCAGTCATTATGCAGGCCTGCTAAGGACAAGTCTCACTGTAGTGAGTTCTTAGATGCAGCAGTCATGCTTTGAATAGAATGTCTTGTTCATCTTTAGGTTCTTACAATTTCACTGCCCTCTCTTCTGAAAGTTTCCCAAAGTCTTGGGATGGGGAGAGATTAGGTTGGCCTGATTCTGGGTGAATCTTGCTAGGTCGCTGGTATACTGCATTGTGGCTGCCCATTGCATGTCCACTTCACTGCTCTTCTACTGCTTTAGCCTGCATCCTTCTCAAGGTGTTGAGATCTTCTACCTCTGTTGTAGAAGACTTCTAGCCTGAGTATTAAGTATTCTTCCAATCCATAAGTATAATAGTAGTTGTTGATCTGATTTTCTAATTTACCAATTCAAATTAGTACAGTATTCAGTTTTCTCTTTGCTATGTTTATTTAAAATTTTAATTCAAGGATTTCTGTCCTTATAGCAATATTTATTAGCCTCATATTGTTTGATTTTCATAAATTTGACATCCTCTCTAATCTTGGATTGAAGTATTAAAAATTGATGACTCTTTTAAGGTTCTTTTTAATGATTTTTAAAAATAATTCCATTTCAAAGGTTATCTTCTGATTCCTATGACTGCTTTTATTTTAGTAATTTGAATATTTATTGGAAAATTTTCCAGGCCCTGTGGTTTTCTTCTGTTTAGTTATCCTTCCACATTGTAGCTGCTACTTCTTATGGACTGTTGAGACAAAGTCTTGTGAGAGTATCCTGGAACTCAATATTTATCCCAGATTGGCCCTGAAGTCACAATCTTACAGCCTCAGGCTCTAAAATGCTGGGATTGCCGGCATATGCCATCATTCCTGGCTCTGGAAGCTACTTACTTATCCCCTGTACGCTTTATGTTTTGCTTTCCAAATCTTTGCTTATGGTGTTACTTCTGAAAGAAATTCTCATCCTAAGTCTAATCCCTAGAGCATAAGTGCTCACTAAAAATGCGAATTCAATGAATTAATATGTAGTTTTTTCCCTGTTTCAGGAAATATGGCTTTGAAGTATGGATTTGAAATATGGCCTTTCAGAAATCTTATGGCTCTCAATAGTCAAAAGCTTAGCTTAAAACAAAGAAGGAAAGTTCTTATATATTTCTAAGTTATTTATCTATTTTATTGCCACTTAATTTGTATCCTGAAGTCAGGAGAAAACATATGCAGTAAGGTGTGTGTGTGTGTTGAATGGTATTCTGGTCTCAGCAGACACTTTCTTTTTTTTTAGTAGCTACTATTTATTTAAATAGTCACCATTTTAAGACACAATCAGAAATTTCTTTTTTTAACATTTTTATTATTTCCGCTCATACAAACTTAATAGGTACACCAGTTCCCTCCCTCCCTCCTCCTCCCCCCGAACCTCCTGCTCCCCCTCCCCTCAGCTCTCCCTCCCCATCCCCCAGTGCCTCCCAGAGAGTCCTTTAATGTACATCCCTGACTCTCCTCTGAACCCTCCTCTCCGATGACATACAAGGACCCAGTGGCATTTCCCTGAACCCTTTCCCATGTTCCCCTTAAGCATAGGAACACTACTGTGGCTGCCAATCTCTTGCCTCCAAGGATCTTGGTGCCTTTAGCAGATGCTAGACTTTGTGAGGTCAATAGTGTGTTGGACATTGCGCAGGGCATGCAAAGTCCAATTATGATTGCTTCAGCCCTAATTTGAGTGGAGTATCTTGCAAATCATTGCTCCTCCCATCCTTGTGCTCTTACAATCTTACCGCCCCCTCTTCTGCAAATTTCCCTGAGCTTCAGGATGGGGAGAGATTAGTCTGGCCTAGTTCTAGGTGGTTGATATAGAGTCTCTGAAGTTCTGGACTGTGGTTTGTTGATTTTCTTTTGCAGTTTTGCTGCTCCTGCAATGCCCTTCACTACATCCTGCTGGGCACTGTATGTCACCCCCTGGCCAGAGACAAAAAGCTGTTAAACTGGAGTCTTATTATAAGAGCACATTCAAGGGTAGATGTAATAAAAGTAGGAAACCTCAGTGAGGGAGGGGTCAATCACCCATTTGCAAAATGGTTCCTTTTTATCTGCCAGACTATATGCCCTCCCCTTCTGGTGAGATCATACCCTCTTAGTTGTAAATGATCAGGAACGAACGTCTGTGAACTTAACCAGGTGTCACATTACTTACTTGCAGTCCTTGATAGAGGCCTGTTTTCTCTACTGTAACATGGTCACTTCTCTCCTTGTTTCTGGTGTGGCCCTCCAACCCCATCCCTCCTGTTCATAATCCTTGCAATTACTGTAGGTAATACATAGATTTACCTATGAGTGTCTCAAGGTGGGCTGCGTGGGTTTGGTACTAGGAGCCACCTATTAGGGAGTACATACGGCGCTTAATTTTCTGGGTTTGGGATACTTCACTTAATATAATTGTTTCTAATGACATCCATTTCCCGGCAAATTCCAGTAATTCATCATTTTTGATGGCTGAGTAGTACTCCATTGTATAGATGTACCACATTTTCCTTATCCACTCATCACCTGTTGGACATTTGGGTTGATTCCATGTCTTTGCTATTGTAAACAGTGCTGCTATGAACATGGTCGTTCAGCAGACACTTTCAATCAAGATCAATGGTAATCTGTGATAACACCTCCATTTCACTTGACATTGCAGGTCATGGTCAGCTGCTCTGTGTGGAGTCAAGATTCAACTTCCTGTGGGTTCAGATTATTCCACAACTGCTCCAGTATCTTGTATCCAAGCTCTGCTAAGAAGAGCTATCCATTCATTTCCAGATGAGTCTTTTTTTCCACATACATTGAATTTCAGTTGGGTCAGTAATTCCCTGAACTACTTTGCAAGCTTTCCAACTGAACTTGTATGCATTTTCCAGGCCTGTCATACCAAAATACCTGAGAATGTAATGACTTAAAATAATAAAGGATTCTCTCATAGTTCTAGAGTTTGGAAGTCTAAAAGTAAGATCATACTCTCTTAAGAACACCAGAAAAAAAATATTCCTTGCCTGTCTAACTTGTGGCAACTGCCAATAATTTGGGACATTTCTTGGCTTACAATTGCATTATTCTAATCTCTGCCTCCACTGTCATATGATGTTTCTTTTGTGTCTTTGACCAGACTTTCCAATTCTCATGAAGGCACTAATCTTTGAGCCCACCTTAACCCAGACATTTCAGCATGATTACATCTACGGTGACCAAATGTCCACACCAAAAAAAGTACTAGGCATAAAAAGATTCACATATGTTTTTTGACACAACACAACATATACACAACTCTCATAAAATGAGTCTATATATATGATATGATCTAAATCTGGTTTATATATACTGTATCATTTAGATGGTTCTCAAAGTTTCTGGCCTGATGGTGGTAACATTTTTGTTCTCTAGTTTACTGTAGTTATATTAATAGTTCCTTAGCCATTTCAAGTGAATTGAATGGAAGGAAAGGGAATAAATGTGTGGATTCAAATCACTCCCTTAAAATGAAATAATACTACTTCATAGACTGTATTAACATCCCATTAATTGATGCATATTAAGTGCAATTAATATGGGCACTAGAAGAAAATAATGGCACTGTGGCTTTCAGCTATAAAATAGAAAATGTAGACAAAATGACCAGTGATGTCAAAACTCCCTCCCCTGAGTCATATGTCACTGAGCGTCATCTCAAGTCACATTCTTTCCCTCTGCTGAAGACAATTGTTCCCCCAGAGAACATGTTCAGGTGCCTTGCTTGGAAGATTTTTCCAAAAAAATATTTTAATGTCAGTAAAAATGGAAAGCTAATATGCAGTGGCATTACCTGATTCTTCCTGCTGATGGGAGAAGGAAAGCCTTCGGGCACAGCTTGAACTTAGGAAACACTGGGGAGTTAGCAGCGTGGGTGAAGCAGGCAGCCTGGATGATGTGGCAGACAAGAGGCACCTCTTCGGTGCCCACATCCAACCAAGCATTATGCACAGACTCACTCATTTAGTCTTGGAAAAGACATTGATGTTAATTCTGTTCTTATGGATGACAGGTCACACTCAAAGGATTTCCTATAACAGGATTTTCTGTAACAGGAAAATGATAGAAGTAAAGGTGAGGAGATGGGTTGCTCCCATAGAAGTAAATATTGGACTGAGCAATGGGGTAGAAATCATTTACCTTTAGTACAAACTTCAGAGCCAGACACACAGGACACAAGGGGAAAAATAAATATACCAGAGCAGTTAACCAGAAGTGGTGTCAAAAATCACCACAAATTCAGCAAAATGACAAGAATTAATGCACACATTTCCATAATAACTCTGAATGTTGATGGACCCAATTCCCAAGACAGGGCTGGTGGGAGGGGAAAGGAGGGGAAAGAGATTTAGCAGATTGAATTGGAAAATAGGATCCATCATTCTGCTGCCTCCTGTGGTCAGACACACAGCTTCGACTCTTGTTTCAGCTGAGTACCAACCCACTTTGAGTGAGTTCTTTACCTTTCATAGCCTGTCAAACGTAAGAACACCTTTCTCGGTGTCATTCGAACATGTGACACCTGCCTTGGAGGTACATTAGTTCTCCTTGCCTACTTTTGCCACCTTCTTGAGGGAATTATAACTTGCCCTGGTTTGTTGTATTGAAAGTACCTTTTCTTTTTCTTCCTAGTTAACTCTGATTAGGCAAGTCCAACACTCACGCCACTGTTGTATCAAATGAAGAAATAATCTTAGGGGCATTGAGACATCTCCCCCAAGGTCACAGAGCTCTAGTTGGAGCTGGGATCAGATCACCTGACTTCTGGTTACAGCTGCACCAAAGGAGCAATTCCTGAGCACTGCATTTGCTGAATTACAAAGTGGTGTAGCTGTACATCAAAGCCAAAAGCTATAACAAGCTGCTGTGACAGCAATTTCGGGTTGAGTTTCTATTGACCTGTTAGCTGTCTGCTCCTGACTTAGGCATCAACTATCTTACCCTTTCTGTGTACAATGTGGGGTTTCAATAAAGAGCCAGGTAGGAACCATCCATCAGTGTCACTTGCTATGTCTGGAGGCCTTTTTGGAAAGGAGTGAAGAAGAAGCAACTTGGCCCACAGTCCACAAGCTGAGAAGCCAATTCACATAACATTTGACTCACCGCTGCATGGAGAATCAGCTTCCTAACCTTGAATGATAACAAATTACTATAAATAATGTGGAGTAAATCAAATCAAATTTCTCTAAGGTTTACTCTCCAGTATATGTGTCTATACCCAGATCTCTACATCTATTACCTTAATTTCTTTCTCTATCTCTCTCTTTCTCTCTTTCTTGTTCTCTCTCTCATACACACATACACACACACACACACACACACACACACACACAACACACACATCTAACTCAGGTTTGGGTTTATTGGTATGCATTTGTCTTGACTTTCACAGAAAACAAGGCAAATCCTTTTCCACATTTGGATTCAAATCAATAATTTTTGAGAATCTTAATGCTCAGAGACCGGCTCCAGAGTAATGCTCAGTTAAAATGCTGCACAACCAGCCTCATTTCCACTGCAATATCTTAAGCTCCTGATTGTTAAACCTTCTGTAGTGGGAATCCTTTGCTTACTATTCCCCTCATGTGCCGACTGCATGATTAGCTTCTCAAATGTGAGCAATGCTTTATGCCCAGGTGATCATAGGCTATTGCACACATTACATAGAAGACTTTGCATATAGGGGGAATAAATCTCAATGACCCTAAAATCTTTTCCTTATAATCAGTTTTCTTTCCTATAACTGCATCTCTCTGAGGACTGTCTGGGGCTTTACTGCAACCAATAAGTAATGTAGACGAAGAAACAGATGGGTTTGACTGCATTCTGGGATTTTTATAAAGCAGCTCATTTTGGAAAGTGTAAGTGGGGTTTTGTCTACAAATTCCACAAAGGAATGAATAAAGAAATGAATAACAAGGAAAGACAATAATCAAGGTTCCATCCAACAAGCGGGCGGAGAATTTAGTCAGAGGCATTGAGATTCCAAATGCTCTTTTCACAATGGTCCCCAATTCACTTATGTGTCAGTTAACAGCTCTGAATTGGGTTGGAATTTTCATTTGCCTGACAGATTTGATGAAAGAAATATCTATACAAAGTGAACATTTTCCTTTATACTAGCCTCCAGAGAGTTTTCTGCTCTGTCCTAAAGAAAAGTTCAAGGATTAGTTCAACTAAAAGGTAACAAATAGTCACCAACTGGCCACTTCTACAATTCAGAACTATTCTAAAGGTGATCTTGTTAGGAAAAAGGAGGAAGTTAGCCAAGATGGGAGAAATGCAAGATGTCCAGGCCACACCTTTTCTGAGAACTGTTACATAATGGGATTTGGCATACATGCCCCAATGCTCACCATGATAAGGAGCAGGACTGTACAGAAGACTTGTTGTGCTCAAACAAACCTCATCTTGTGATTGTAATAGGAGAGCCAGACTCTGCCTCCTAGAAATTGGGAATTAAAGATGCAGGGGGCCTCATTGCAACATGCTAGTAGGAATGCAAAACAGGAACAGCCTCTGTGAAAAAAAATATGGAGCTCCTCAAAAAATTGAATCTAGATTTAGCATATAACTGAAAACTTCATGTGTGTGTGTGTGTGTTCAAAAGAACTGGAAATACAGGCCTCCACCAAAATATGTACAGGATTTGGTATCCTATCCTGATACCAAAGCCAAATGAGAACACTGCAAGAAAACAAAATTATAGACCTACATCCCTTCTGAACATAGATGTAAAACTTTTCAATAAAATGCTAGCAAGCTAAATTTAACAGTGCATCAAAATGAACACTCATAGTGATCAAGTGGTATTTAATTCTGAGTTGTAAGGATGGTTCAACATATGGAAATCAAATTAAATGATATATCATATTTAAAAATGGATAGAGGATTTGACTGTCTCTCAAAAAGCAGTCTCTACAAGCATATGAAAAATGTTCAGCATCTCTAACCAGTAGAGAAATGCAAAACAAAGCCACACCATTGTCCAGGATGTGGGCCACAACCTTGTACACTGACTGATGGTATTGTAAATTATTACAACCATTTTTCTAAAGACTAAAAATTGAATTACCATAACACGCATAGGAACTGAACTCAGTATTTCTTTTTTAAATTATTTATTATTATTATTATCATTATTATTTATTTATTATTTATTTATTTATTCAATTGTGCATTTGTGCACGTGTTTGTATGTCTGTGTGTGTGTAGAACCACAGGCGAATTCGGGAACCACCATGGACGCCTCCACCTACTGTCCCGAGATTCACAGGCTCCGCCCTACCAGGACCAGAAACACAGGCCATCCCCGCTTCTGCCCAGCGTCTATATGTGGGGTCTAAGATCCGAACTCAGAACCTTCCACCTACAAGGCAGAGACTTAACCCCTGAGCCACCTCTCCAGCCCCTGAACTCAATATTTCTAAGAGACATCTGTACTCCCATGTTCATTGCAGCATTATTCCAATATATGGAAGCAACTTGAATGTCCATGAACAGATGAATGAATTTAAAGAAACACTGCATGCATATTGCTAAGTAGATTTTAAATGTTTTCATTACAGAGATGATGGATATGTGAGGCAATAGATATGATTATTAGCTTCAGTTCTTAATCATTCTACAAGGCATTACACACATGAAAACAACACATTGTCTGTTGTAGTAGCACACACCTATAATCCCAGGACTTACAGAGTAAAAGCATGAGGACTGCAAGTTCACAGCCTGGGATACATAGCCTTATCTCACAAAAAAATCATATTATAAAAAATCACATTATATGCAAATAATATATGTTATTTATCAATAAATATAGATATTTCAATATAAAGATACTAAAAGCAATATTCATAGTAGCATCATTGATAATAGAAAGTAGAAACAGTATGAAGATCCATTAGCTAGTAAATCAATAAACAAAATGTATATATCTATAAATGAACTATTACTTAATAATAAAAAGTAATGGAACCATGCTACATGCTTCAACATGGTTGAATCTTGACAACATTAAACCAATGGAAAGAAGCTAGACACAAAATGCCTTGTATTATATCGTGCCATTATAGAAATGTCCAGAATAAGTAAACCCATAGAGACAGAAAGTAAAGAGATTATACAGGAAATGGGGACAAGGAATCATTTGGACTAGCTGCTCACTCTTTTGGAGATGATAGAAATATTCTGAAATTAGATAGTGCTGATGGATAGACAAAGAGCATATGTGCTCATGCCATTCAAGTGCTCATTTTTAAGTGGTCAGCCTTATATGATGCATTTAGCGTTATATTTATATTAAGTAGCAACAGAAATAGGGAGCTATGAGATCCAGAATATGAACCTATCAAAACTCAAAGACTGAGGAACCATTTAAGGGCATCATGATAAGATATGCATAGTAAATCAGTCTGCCAAAGACAGAGGAATGACAACTATCAAAGGAGTAACAAAGACAATTTAGAGCGTGGAGGAGCATAACCATGGAACCTCTGGTCCTCATATTGGTCTTTACAAGTCCCAGCTGAGCATCCTGACCCCGCATGGATATTCCGTACCTGCTGACCAGAGGACACTCCATGTTTGCTCATGATGGCTTGGGATGATCTGTCACATGAGACAGAATGATCCCTGCTGAAGTTACTCTGTGTTATTGCTAATAAATTCATAACCAAACAGCATAAGGGAGCAAAGGGTTCTATTTTCTCTTACAATTGTCTGGTTGTTGTTCCTTACCTAATTTTGCAGGAGAGTCCATGCTAAAACCAAGTTGAGGAAACTGTCTGTATCATATCCAAACATCCAAAGAACTGCTGAAAAAGGGACAATCCCTACTTGCCAAACCAGCATGTCTGACCAAGTATGACAAATGATGTCAACTTCTTTCTCAACCTGTTCTCTCCATCTTATTCACTTGAGTATGGGACTAGTTCCACCCACCATGGACTAGGTTTTTTCCATCAATTAGACAATTCCCGACAGGCTCACTCAGGGCTTAACTACTAATTCCTCACAACTGTGCCCAGAGTTCAAAGCCTTCAGTTGCCAAGTTGATGTCAGTATCTAATTATGACAATCCCTAAGGCAGACACCAGATAGTCAAAAATGCAGCACATATTTCCACAACTCCATGCCACCAAAAATTTTAAAGCACGTTTTAAATGTCTCAGAATCTCTAATGATCATGAAAAGAGCTTAAGTACCAAATACCTGACTCTACTGAAGAAAAAGAAAGCCCAAAGCCAGGTGTAGTTTGCCTGCATGTTGCTGATAAAATTCACAACCAAAGAGCTTGTGGGAACTTTAGTCTTATGATCACCCAGTGAACAGTTCTTAATCTGGTTTGGCAGGACAACTCATATTAACACCAGTAGCTGAGGGAACTGGCCACACAATATCCACAGAATTGCTTACCAGATAACAAGTCTGCCCAAAGTGTGCTGCTCAATGCCAATTTACTGAACCCAGCTCCCTCCATTTTATCTATCTGCCCAAGGAATGATCCTACCCACCATAGACTAGGTCTTCCCACATCAATTAGACAATCTTCTACAAGTTTGTTTAGGGATTGATTTAATTATCAATTTTTCACCCAAGTGCCCATAGCTCAGCCTGTAGATTTTCTTAGGGTTTGCCTTAATTATCAGTCCTCTATAGATGTGCCGAGTTCAGTCCGCAACTGTTAAGTCGACACCCATAACCTATTTATCACACCATGTGTGATAGTGCACACCTGTAATCCCAGCACTTGAGAGGCTAAAGCAGGGAAAGAGTTCTAGCCTAGACTACATAGCAAGATCCTGTTCAAAAGGGAGAAGATGGGAAAGAAGAAGAAGAGAGAGAGAGAGAAGAAAGGAAGGAACAAGAAAAAGGAGAGAGCTCACTTTATTCTGATAAGAGACACATTTTCACTTGAAAAAATCATTGAGGTTCAAACAAGACAGGAATTTAAAGTGGCTCAGTCTAATCCAAGGAGACAACAGCAGTGCTGACCTACCTGATTCTTCAATTAGTATTTGGGAAAAGCCCCCTTTTAGAAAATTTGTTCTCCACACTACTTATCCCAAAGGTACCCATTTTCCCCTAAATAATTAAATGCTGGGAAGGATGCTGTCCAAATGTAGGAGAGAAGATAAGGTTATTCTAATGTCTATCTTTTGTTAAAAAAAATCACCTACATAAGAGCGTGGTTTTTCTCTCAAAGCATAAAGAACATGATATATGAGAGGAGACAGATTTGGTGAACACCCGCCCTAATAGCATCCATGAAAATTAGCTTCCATTGATTTGCTATTAAAATTCTACTTCCATAACTACTTTGTATAATGATTTACTTGGTGATGCTGATTTTGAGTCATGAGCTGGCAGGTGCACAGGTACTTTTATAGAAGAGAGTACAATCCTTGTTAAGGACATAGCGGGGATGACTAGATTCAACATTAGTTTATTCCAAGGCTCCAAGAACTAAAATCTGTGCATCTTCAGAGAGGTAGCCTACAGATACGAGTGCTTGCAAAATCAGGATGGTATCTTTGAGATCATTAGGCCTTCGCCTAAATCTAATTTGAATAATTTCATTCTGCCCTGAGTTAGTGGAGGACCCTGATTAATAATCAGCATGTGCTACATACCAGTGAAATGTTTGCTGCTATAAATAGAGTTTGCAATCTAATTAGCTATAGGAATTGGTAAGATGAACACCCCATTCAGGGAGAAAGACAAATGACAATATTAAGATCTGTGAGTATTCAGCTGTCCCTGATCCTAAGCCATTAACAGTTATCATCAGAGGTCACTTTGTCCACGTTCATTTTCTTTTCTTCCTGGGGGCAGGCATTTGAGCAATAAACCTTCTATAATGATACTATAAAATCTTGAAGCCCCTAAGAAAAGAACATTGCTAGAGAAACATGTGTTGCTGCCATCCTTACACTTCTACCCACTGTTATTTCCCAGTCCTGTGACTTGTCAACCTTGGTAATCAAGCCCCTAAGTCTAGTGACCAGAAGGAAAAATTCTGCCATTGTCTTTTTTACAGAAGTGCATGGTTTTCCCAGAAGATTTTTAACACTTTCATCTACCCAATTGGAATGAAATAAAATGCAATATAGATAAGTCAGACCTCCTTGGGCCAAAGAGATTTTCATTTAATTTATAATTTGAAGTGTCTAGTCTGATTTCCATCCGAGAATATCAGAATGTGGTCTACTATTTAATACAAAAACACTGTCCTCCTCTTCCTCCTTCTTGTATAGTTTACTTATAATAATGTGTTCCTTTTGTTTGTCATGATCCTCAACAAGACATAGCTGAGCCCCAAATCTTCCAGCCATTGAGCTCACTTCTCATCACATAAGTCAGTCTCTGGCCTTTTAGAGTAGCTCAAAGATGGGATGTTTGTTGTTCTTAATGTACATAACATGTGGGGGCTATGAGAGCAGGACCTGGAGGACCATCCCTCAGTTGGCCTTAGGATGTGCATTTCTCTTTCTTTCTGCCCAGCTTCTCTACTGAGCACTCCATATCTATTGCTTTATACTTCTGTCTTCATTGCTTTGTCAAATGTCACCAGCATGTCTTGAGAGCAAAATCTCATTTCTATGCCTTTATTAAAGCATCTGCTACCACTGAGTACCTTTTCCATTCTTCTGATTCTCCCTTCCCCTGGGCAGAGGGAATATTCATTTTCCTTAAAACTTTCATGGTATTGATGACAGATAGTTTAATATCAGATGGGTATGCATGGGGTTACTTCCAAACTAAAATTTATTTGTTGCTTATCTGAAATTCAAATTTAGTTGGGTATCTTATATTTTATCAGGGAACCCTACTTAGTGAGGATAGATATCTGTGTCTCTTTCCCTCCAGGCTTTGGACTTTGTTCCTATTATTTTCTTTATCCTCACTTGTCCCTCTCTGAATTTATCTTTTCTAACAGGCTTTGTTACCACATCATTTCTAGATCACTTCTCTCCTTCCTCTGAACTCTTTAAACATAATCAGCAGTTTTATATGCTTCCTTGTCACATATATCTCTTCTATTGTCTTAAATTATTATTTGAAGCTTTCATGTGCTTATTATTTATGGCTTACACTTGATTTTAAATACTTGAGGTGTTTAAATTCTTCTTGGGATCCCAAAGCTTGTAATCCAGCCCACGGGTAACTTGACAACAAAAATATGAAATTCCCAGTCTTTGTTTCCCACACATCAGATAATATTTTTATACTTTTATGCCATGCTGGTGCCTGGAAATTGTACAACTACATTTCTTTAGTTCTCTCTCAGATGCATGTCGCAACTCTTCCCCTCCTCACTCTTAGCCAGTGACCTTGGACCCCACATTGTTGAGAAAACAGAAAGAAAAAAAAAACAGCAATCAGAGAAAAATCCCATGAGCTCTCACTTGTATAACAAACAACCTAGCAGTGTCTCATAACAGCCTGCCTTCCTTCCCTCTTGTGACAGTGAAACCACTCAGGGCTCCTTTCTAAAGATCAGCCCCTCCCCATTCACTGACTCTCGTCATCCGGTCAGACTCAAGGACATTGCCACGGCAATTCTCCCTTCTGTTCCCTACATCATTTTCTTCTTTCAAGAGGTTGTGACCATTACTATGTTTTAATGTTTTCCCTTTTAACAAGTAAACAAACATACAAGCCACCTTCTAACTTGACATTAAATTACCCTGTTGTTACCACAGTTTTTCTGTCCCCTTTTGCAGAAAAAAAAAAAAGCTAAAGTATTTGTACTGGTTATCCACTTTACTGCTAACATTTTCTGTTGCAGGATTTTGTCCCATCTATGTCTAAGCTGCTTCCTTCAAGGTTACTTATTAATCACCCCCAACGTGCCATGCTAAAGGATAGCCACTTGGTCCTCGCCTGACTTCACCAGTCAGCAGTATGCGAGCTGAGTTTATTGCTTTAGTGATTGTCCCTTTCTTCTGTGTAATAAGTTTTGAAACATTCTTGAAATAGCATCTTCCTTCCGCTTCTACGTCATCACTTCTTGCACAGTTCTGCGGGCTGAAAGTCTGAAACCAAGGTGTCAGCAGAGCCATGTTCCCTTCAAAGGTTCTAGAGGGGGGAAAATCTTTCTTAGCCCTTTTAAACTTCTAGTGTGTGCTCACAATCCTTGGCATTCCTTGGCATAAAGATATAACACTCCAAATGTTGCCGCTATATGGCATTCACCCAATGTGCTAGTGTTCATATCCAAATTGCTTCTTATAAGGACATCAGTTATTGGACAAAGACACATACAAATGTAGTATAATCTTATCATAACTTGATTACACTTGCAAAAGACCCCATTTCCAAAGAAAGGTCCAAAGAAAGTACTGAGGGTAATACTTAGGAATCTCTATGGGGCATCCTTTAAAAAGCAAGGGAAAAGGCAGTTAGCATTGCTAGAAGATATCCATGTGCAGACAGCCCAGCTGTATATGGACTAGACATATGCCAAAGTTTCTTTGTTTGTTTGGGGGGAAGGAGTTGTGGGGGTTTTGTTGTTGTTGTTATGGGTTTTTTTTGTTGTTGTTCTGTTTTGTTTTTTACAATTGAAAACAAATGGAGAAGGAATGAATCTAAAGGCATGAAATTGTTATCCTGGTGGGAAAGGGTTTGGCAGAATGCCCTTGTTTCCCGACGAGGCAGTTTGATCCATAGCGTAATCTACCTTAATCAGCGTTATGTAATCCTGCTAAAGAGCATGCAGTGCAAGCTGGGATGCAAGCGGGCAGAGCTTGGGGAGGAATCTTGCCCTACATTGTTATGCAGCGCTTCTGCGCAGCTGGCACACCTTTCCGCCTGCTCTGCCTCTAGCACCTTGCCGCCCAGCAACTAACCCACTTTACTCAGACCTTCCAATGGTGAGGCAGATTCTATATTTAGACAGTGTTCTCTGCCTGAGGATGAACTGAACTGGCTGCAGTGTCACACCTTGACATAGCTCTGTTCATTCTCTTTGTGTTTGTTGTGGGAAGCAGCAGCCTTCTCTGGCACATGAACTTAATGTGCTCAAGATCCAGAGAGGCTGCATCCAATTCAACTCCTTTTGCAGCATCTAAGCGTAACCTGGGTTTGAATCATAGTCTTAATACTTCCTAGCTATGTGTCCTTGGACCAGTTTCTTTACCTGGTACTTCTATAAAATTTAGACAGGGGGCTGGAGAGAACGGCACAGGGGTTAAGATTCTGTCTCACAAACAGAAGAACCTGAGTTCTGATCCCATGTAAAAACACCAAGTAGAAATGTCAGTGGCCTGTACTTCCCACTCCAGAAGGCAGAGCCTGGGAAACCGCAGAGCAAAGCAAAAAGGAGGTAGAAGTAATTCAAGATAGTCCCCACAGGCACACACATAGTGCCCTCTGATACACACACACACACACACACACACACACACACACACACTCTTCATTAACAAGTGTAAAAGAAAAAATTATGGAAAGCCAAATATATGCATGGAAAACCTTATGCATTTCTTAGCCTAGAATAAATTTGAAACAAAGTTTGACAGTTACTCTTGTCATTGTATCAGATGAGCAAATTGACGTACTGAGACTATCCATGTTACCTGTGGGCTTAGTACACAGTCAGACCTGCAGTTGGTCTTCAGGAGCACTACTCTCTTATTTGGTCCACAGTTAGCACACCAGGAATAGGTCCTCTGAGATGGTTACAGAAGGTAGGCACCATGACTCGCCAGCTCTGTGGGCTCTGGCTTTAATTTGTTTCCAAGACTGCCTAATTGTCACCATGAAAGTTGGGAGATGGTCCTAAGGGGAGGAGATAATAACAAGAGCAGCAACTTAGATTAGAGGGGTGTGAGATTAAGGGCAAGAAAAATCTCTTAGTGGTCATTACAGTAGTCTAGCTGGTAAATAATTATATGAGAAGGCAGGAAAGAAAGGGAAATTAAGTTTATTAAAAAATCATAATAAACTAAGGTGGTTTATAACAGAGGAGAAGGCAAGTCCAGCCAGTGAACACACAAATGGCTTCCTAGCTGGAGGATGATGGGGACTCTAAGCTGTGAGGCTGGTGTGGTAAAGGGATGCAGTCTCTTCCACAGTTAAAAGTTTAGAAAAAAGGAGACCTGCTTAGGTGAAACCTTGGGATGGTTCTAAAACTGCTTCAATCCTTCAGTCCCATAGGCAAGGTAAGGAGAAGCTGCCTATCCCTTCTACAACCATGCCTCATAACAACTGAGAGATTGAAAGTTTAAGAAGGCTGCCTGGTTTACACAGTGCAGAAGAGGCCTGGTACTCCAAAAGGTACCTTGAATTTTCCTCAGGAAGAGGAAGGCAACTAATATTTAAAAAACAAAACAAAACAAACCTCTGCAGATGTGTCAGTCTATCACATCACATTCCTAGGCCTCACATTTGAATTCAAATCCTAAAAGGACTGAAATGGGGGCGCCTGCATCTTATGAAGCCAGGGCAGGGAGGGGAGTATTAGCAGAAATTGATAGGTAGCTAGATGTGAAGATAAAGGGAAATAAAGCCTTGGGGCACCCTGATTTCTAATGAGTAATTTCAAGAATGGAGCCCTTTCCCTAAGCTTTTAAATTAAGAAAAAGTGTTTCCACATTCAGTTCTTATACTAAAACTGCCCAGGCACATTGATCCTCTTGCATCAATTTTCTGAGTGTTGGGATTATAACTGTGTGCCCAGTCAAATTTTTGATTTGCATATCCATTTTTTTATGTAAGCCTCGAAACATCCCACAATGTACATTTATACTTACCTTTACAGATAAAAGAACCAAAATTCAGGGAGGGCACAGCACTTGTTTCTTGGCCCCATGTGAGAAGCATCTTCAAGTCTGGGCCAGAGCAGGTCTGGTAGAGAAGGAGAATCAAATGTGCCACAAAATAGAAACACAAATTGGAGTTGCTTTGAGCCAGAGTTCAAAAAGGACCCCTGACTTTGAAATACCACACCCAATCATCAGGTCAAAGGGAACATCCTAGCTTCTCTGTATTCATAGTTTGACACCCTCACAATGCAGTCCTTAGGCAAGATTCAGAATCCACCTAAGAGCCTATCAATAAATGAATGAATAAAGAAATTTGGCATATATACATACATACAGAATACTATCCAGTCTTAACAAGAAAAGCAATTCTGTCATTTGTAATCACATGAAAGAACCTGGAGCACATTGTGCTTAGTGAAATAGCCAAGCATAGGAAGAAAATTACTGTATAATTCACATATATGTGGGATCTAAATAAGTTAAGTCTGTGGTCGATAGCAGAATGAAGGCTACCAGCAGCTAGTATTAGAGATGAGAAATAAACAAAAAATCAAGGTTTCAGTCAAATGAGAGGAATACATTTTTAAGTTCTGTTACACAATATCTCACCTTAAGGCTATGGCTTCTTCCTTACCTCTCTCAGACAGAGGGACTAAGATGTTCTCTCTCTCTCTCTCTCTCTCTCTCTCTCTCTCTCTCTCTCTCTCTCTCTCCAATAAGTCCTGCCTTATCCTCTCCATATATTGGGTTTGCATCTCTGATTTTGGGATACAAGAATCCCCACTCCCCCCCCAAAAAAATCTAGTTTCAAACTAATAAATAAAAAAAAAAAACTTTCAAAGCTAGCATGGTGGCACAGCCCTGTGTTGCTCAGCACGTCATAAGCAGAATGCAGAATGATTCCAAACCATCCAGGGTAATTCTGTCTCAAAAGAAAAAAAAAATGAAAGAAGGAGGAAAAAGAAAAGAAAGTTTCAGAGTATAATTAAATGCTTCAAGGAAGGCGAATCTGAGGTCAGTGCTACAGGGATGTGAAGTGTTCAGACCTCAGAGGAGGCAGGTCAGAAGGCACTCCTTCATCCACATTGCACAAGAAGGATAATCTTGTGCTGAGGAAAAACTGGCCTGGTCAAAGAGCAGAAAATAAGTGACCGTCCACTGCTACGGGACATTTAAACCACTCCCATCCCAAGGCTCAGGGATGAAGAAGAAGGTGCCTCTTCTGTAAGATATAGACCGAAATATTTGTCTTGAAAGCTGTAGAGGAGAAGTGAGATGGGCTGCAGGGAGGGTGTGGGGAGAGCTTCCAGATAGCATCCTCTGGATGTGACAGGGCTGCGGCACCCAAGAATTCACTGCACCTATACAATATTCGGCCTGTCGACATTTCACATGGAAGGGGGAAGATCATAAAAGACGCTATCCCTCCCTGAGAGACTATTGAAGGTTAATGCCAGACAGGAGAAGGGAAGCTACCTTCCTTAATGATTTAGCCACTGCTAAGTCATCCATGCCTTCTACAAGTGCTCAGGCACTTTGCCAATACAAGCATTCCAGATGAAAACCAGTGGACTATGCATGCACAAAAACATGAAAGTAGGAGGCAGAATGGCTGAAAAGGAAGAAGCAATGCAGAGGGATCAAGTAGTACGGGATGAAAATAATATACATTCATTGTATTCATGTGTGAAAGTGTCAAAGAATTTAAAAATTTGAAACTAAGACTGCAAAACAAACAAAAAGATTTGCCCTTGCTCTAATGAAGAAAAAATAAATAAAAAGCTCAGTCACAAAACCTGGAGAAGGAAACCAATCTGGGGACTATTGAAGGACACCAAGAAGGAGGCTGAAGAGAGTGAGGGAAGTGAAAGTCTATGTATTCTTAGCATGTTTAGAGGTTTGAGTCTATGCTAAGCTTAAAGTGAAGCCAGTAAAAGGGCTTTCAGAAGGACTATGGGATTTGATTCATGCTTTTCAGAATTCCTTTAGTTGTAGCATAGAGAATGAATTGCAAAGCAGCATCGATGTCAACTGGTTGAGTATTCTAACTCTATGTCCTAATGAGAGCTGACAAGGCTGAGGGAAGGGCTTAAAGCCTTTGCTTTGTGAGCAAAAGGTCCTGAGTTCAGATCCCCAGATCCCACATTAAAAATTACCAAGCACATATGGTGGTAGCCTCCAATTTCAGCCCTGGAAAGCAGAACCTGGGAAACCCCAGAGCAAAGCAATTAAAGAGTTAGAGCAATTCAGGATGAATCCTGATGTCATCATAGGGCCTCCACAGACACTACTCAAATGTCCTTTTGTACACACATACACATCTCACCACACACACACAAGCAAAAATAAGTGAAACTTGAGAGGTGAGAATAGCTTAGATTAGGGCAAAAACAATAGAATCAGGAAAATGTGGATAGACATGCCATATCCTAAAATTCAGCAGTGTTAATGCACTAGGATATAAAGGAGTAGAAAAATAACTGATAGATCTAAGTCACCTTTAAGTCTAAACCAGAATGAAGTAAGTAGAAGCAATTAAGGTAGCATACAGAATTAGGAAACACACAAACTTTGGTAGGAAATTTAAAATCTCTTTTCATTACTAAAGGTATTTTCCTGGCAAAATCTTGGAGTATACATTTACTTTTCTATACATTGAAGACAATGTGGCCATCATAGTTAGGCACAGGGGTCAACTTGAACGTTGAGGGTTTGAGCTCTGGGCACATTTGTAGAGAATTAGTGGTTAAGACCAGAGTAAACCTGTAAGAGATTGTCCAGCTGATGGGGAAGGCCCATGCCATGGTGGGTAAGACTAGGCCCTGGAATAAAATACAGAGAGCTGATTGATAGAGTTGGCATCCTTGTGTACACTTGGCCAGACATACTGGCCACAAGTAAGGATCGCCTGTCTCTCAGCCGTCGTGTACAGATGCTGTGGCCAGATCCCTTGGCCCTGGTGTTGGTGTGAGCTCTCCTGTCAAGCTGGACTGCAAACTACAACTGAACTATCATAAGAAAATAAACCTCTTCCCGCCTGCCTGCCCGCCCGACCGAGACCCAGCCCCCAGGTCGCCCCTTGTCCCAGCTCCTCCAACCAGCCAGCACGGGCAACACCCAGGCTGCCTCCAATTTCCCTGGCCCACGCCCCGGGCCCCAGCCCTTTTTTCCTCCTGCCTGCCTGCCCGCCCGAACAGGACAGGACTTGCGGTCTTCCATCCCTGGAACCTGGGTGGGCCACTAAGCCAAGTCCCAGGTCCCAGGTGAAGAGCCGGGGACCCTCGCTGGTGGTCCACAGAAGACACACTGCTACTCAGAATTCTACAGAATCCAAAGAAAACCTAAGCAAAGCTTTAAGGGACAAAAGCCATACATCTGAAGTCCTCTAAAATCATCCTATCATATGTGAAAGATTCTTCACATCAAGCCTGAATATAAGTAAACCTCTTTTTTTTACCATGCTGCTCCTTTTTAGTATAATCACTGCAGATTAACTTTTCTATACAGCTACCCCACAAATATATACAACTCCAGGGATTATACCACTCACCCTCACATATCACCAAGATATTAAATCGTAAAAGTGACCTACCATACTAATATTCACCCCCTGTCTACTTAACCTGACTTAACTGATGTACTAACAGCCTAATAGCCTCATTTAGGAAATAATGCTAACAACAGACAAATGTATTCAACTACAAGGCAAGCACTAGTAATAACTGCCCAAGAGTAGTAATACCAACTAAATCAGTTCAGTCAAAAACACACAGAAACTGAAAGTTGTTAAGAGACAAAACAACACGTCAAAGTCTGCCCAAGTCAAAGTGCAGATCCATGAGAAACAAAACCCAGGAAAACAAATCTCCCACTGAAAAAATTAACCCCATAATGATGGATTCCAACCAGAACAAATTCACAGATAATAGCCAAGAAAGCCAGACCCAAGATAACAACTTTCAAAGTATGGGATCATTACCATGATTAATACTATGAAAGAGGAAATCTGGGAGGAGTTAAACAACTGCATCAACCCATTTGAACAGGAACACAACAGACACTTGGAGGAGTTGAGAAAAACAGTTCAAGAAACAAAAATAGACATAGAGCAGTTAAAACAGTCTCAGACAGAGTTTAAAATTGAACTAAAAGACAAGTTATCTTCAACCCAAAACTCAACAGTCTTATCAGCAGAACAAATGAAGCAGAAAATAGAATTTCAGATCTTGAAGACAAAGTGGGAGAATTAACCAACTCAACGGAAGAGGTTCTTAAAGCCAAAAAGATACTTGAGAGGAATATTCGAGAGATATGGGACACCCTGAAGAAGCCTAACATGCACATTCATGGAATCCCAAAATACCACACCTGAGGAAATTTTTCAAATTATCATAAATGAAAACTTCCCTCAACTAAAGAATGAGAGGTGCATCCTAATACAAGAGGCATTCTGCACCCCAAACAGATATGATCAAAATAGAAAATCACCCGGCAAATAATAGTCAAAACACTCCACATTCAAGACAAAGAAATGGTGCTGAGAGCTTCAAGGGAAAAAAACCAAGTCACTTTTAAAGGTAAACCTATTAAAATAACAAATGACTACTCAATGGAAACAGTAAAAGCAAGAAGAGCTTGGAGAAACGTACTTCAAGTATTAAATGAGCAAAAATGTCAACCCAGACTGATATACTCTGCAAAACTGTCTGTCATGATCGAGGGAGAAAGAAGTTTTCCAGCACAAAGACAACTTGAAGGCTTACATGTCTACCAAACCAGGCCTTCAAAAAATGCTAGAAATGATACTCAAGCTTGAAGAAAAAAAACAACATATCCAGGAGAACAGAAGGGAAGTATAATACCACCAAAACCTAAATGTCAAACAATACACTTACAAAAGCCACTAAATATAAATAATGTCCAGAATTAAAAATAATTTCTCCATTATAACATTAAATGTCAATGGTATTAACTCACCAATCAAGAGATACAGATTACAAACTTGGATTAAAAACCACAAACCATTAATCTGCTGCCTTCAGGAAACTCATCTCACCACAAAAGATAGGCACATTCTAAAAATAAAAGGCTGGTCCAAAATTCTACAAGCTAATGGAACCAGGAAACAGGCAGGGGTAGCTGTTATGCTATCAGACAAAGTGGACTTCAAACCAAAAAAAATCATAAGAGACACAGATGGATACTACATTTTAGTCACAGGTACAATTCACCAGGAAGACTTTACAATACTGAACATATATGTACCTAATATGGGCCCCTCCACATTCATCAAGCAAACCCTACAGCGTCTAAAGTGAGAAATCAACCCCCAAACAATAATTCTTGGGGATTTCAACACTGCCCTCTCAACATGGGATAGATCAACAGGCCAAAAGCTTAACAGAGACACTTTGGAACTCAACCAAACCCTTAAAGAAAAGGACCTTACAGATCTCTATCGAACTTTTCATCCACACACCAAAGAATACACATTTTTCTCAGCAGAACACAGAACATTCTCCAAAATAGATCACATATTGGGCCACAAAATGAATCTCCACATATACAGGAAAGTTGAAATTCTAGCCTGTGCCCTAGCAGACCACCACGGCCTAAAGCTGAACATTCACAACACAACAAACGACAGAAAATACACTAACTCCTGGAAACTTAACACTATGATGCTGAATGAGAATTGGATTTAGGAAGAAATTAAAAAGGAAATTCAAGATTTCCTGAAAGTGAACGATAACGAAAATACAACTTATCAAAATCTTTGGAACACAATGAAAGCTGTCTTAAGAGTTCATAGCTCTTAATGCCTACATCAAAAAAATAGAAACATCACAAATAAATTACTTAACAATGCAGCTTAAAGCTTTACAGACACAAGAGAAATCCAATCCCAAAAGCAGTAGAAGAGAGGAGATTAGCAAAATCAGGGGAGAAATATCCAAAATTGAGATAAGGAAAATGATATAGAGAATCAACCAGACAAAAAGCTGTTTCTTTCAAAAAATCAATTAAGATTGATACACCTCTAGCTAAATTAACTAAAAGCAAGAGAGAAAAAAAATTAACAAAATTAGAAATGAACATGGAGTTATCATTATGGATATCCAAGAAATTCAGAGTATTATAACATCATATTTCAAAAACTTATACTCTGTAAAATTTGACAACACAAAAGAAATGGATGAATTCCTAAGTAAGCACAACTTACCAAAATTGAATCAGGAAGTTGTGAATTATTTAAATAGTCCTATAACATATGAGGAAATCGATGAAGTAATCTCGAATCTTCCCACCAAGAAATGTCCTGGACCAGATGGATTCAGCACAGAGTTCTACCATACATTTAAAGAGCTAATAACACCAATACTTCTTAAACTGTTCCATCAAATAACAAAGGAAAGAATACTTCCAGATTCTTTCTATGAAGTTAATATCATCTTAAGCCCAAAACCTAATAAAGTTACACTTAAAAAAGAAAACTATAGGCCAATCTCTTTGATGAACACAGATGCAAAGATTCTCAACAAAGTCTTATCAAGTCTGTCTCAAAAACATATCAAAAAGATCATTCACGGGGATCAAGTAGCCTTTATCCCAGGCACACAAGGTCGGTTCAACATACACAAATCAATAAACGTAATCCACCATATAAACCAGTCTAAAATCCAAGATCACATGATACTCTCGATAGATGCAGAAAAAGCTTTGACAAGATCCAACAGACTTTTATGATCAAAACCCTAGAGACAGTTGGAATGGAAGGAACCTTTGTCAATATAATCAAATCTGTCTACCACAAGCCCACAGCAAGGATTATACTGAAAGGGGAAAAATTCGAAGCATTCCCACTTTGATCAGGAACTAGACAAGGCTGTCCACTTTCACCACTTCTCTTCAATATTGTACTTGAAGTCTTGGCTGAAGCCATAAGATAAGAAAGAGAGATAAAAGGGATTCAAATTGGCAAGGAAGAAGTCAAGTTATCTCTATTTGCTGATGGCATGATTTTATACCTGAGTGCTGGAGGTATCACCATACCAAACCTTAGTCTATATTACAAATCCATAGTTATAAAAACAGGGGCTGGAGAGGTGGCTCAGGGGTTAAGCCTCTGCCTTGCAGACAGAAGGTCCTGAGTTCAGATCCTAGACCTTACGTATAGACGCTGGGCAGAAGCGGGGGCGGCCTGCATTTCTGGTCCTGGTAGGGTGGAGCCTGTGAATCCTGGGGCAGAATAAACAAGGAGGAGGTGGAGGCGGTCCATGGTGGTTCCTGAATTTGCCCGTGGTTCTATACACACACACATATACACACATGCACACACACACACACACGCACAAGTGAATAAATAATAATAAAAATTTTTTAAAAAAGCCTGGTGCTGGCTCCAAAATAGACATACAGATCAATGGATAAGGGTTGAAGACCCAGATATAAGCCCATACAACTACAGCCATTTGATCTTTGACAAGGGGCCCAAAAAATCCAATGGAAAAAGAACAGCATCTTCAACAAATGGTGCTGGCAAAACGATCTCCACCTGCAGAGGATTAAAACTGGACCTGTACTTGTCACTGTACAAGAATTAATTCCAAATGGATCAAGGACCTCGATATAAGACCAGAGACTATAAAATCCATAGTTGAAAGGGTAGGGAACTCCCTTGAGCTGATTGGACTAGGCCAACAGTTCCTAATCAGAAATCCAATAGCACAGTCAAAACAACCAACACTCAACAGATGGGATCTTATGAAATTAAAGAGCTCTTGTTCAGATAAAGAGATTGTAACTTGAGCACAAAGGCAACCCACAGAATGGGAGAAAATCTTCACTAACCTGATAGAGCTCTATTATCCAGAGTGCACAAAGAACTTAGAAAACTAAACACCAAGGAAACAAAAGGCCCAATTAAAAAATGGGCCTTGGAACTTAAAAGAAACTTTACCAAGGACGAAATTAAAATGTCTAACAAATATCTTAAAAAATGCTCCACATCCTTAGCCATTAGGGAAATGCAAATCAAAACATCCCTGAGATATCATCTCAGGATGGCAAAAATCCACAATACAAACAACACCAAATGCTGGAGAAGATGTGGAGAGAGGGGAACTCTTCTACATTGCTGTGAGAATGTAGGCTCATACAACCATTCTGGCGAGCCATCTGGTGATTCTTGAAGTTAAAAATTGAAATGCCATATGACCCTGCTATTCCACTTCTGGGAATTACCCCCCCCCCATACAGCAAAAATTCACCTTGATAGCACAACCCCAACCATGTTCATAGCAGCACTGTTTACAATAGCAAAGTCATGGAATCAACCCAAATGTCCAACAGTTGACGAGTGGATAAGGAAACTGTGGTACATCTATACAATGGGGTACTACTCAGCCATCAAAAATAATGAATTAATGCAATTTGCTGGGAAATGGACGGAATTAGAAGCAATTATATTGAGTGAAGTATCCCAGACACAGAAAATCAAGCACCATATGTACTCCCTAATAGGTGGCTCCTAGTACCATACCCACTTAGAAACACACTCAGAGATAAATCTCTGTAATGCCTACAGTAATTGCAAAGATTATAAACAGGAGAGAAGGGGAAGGAAGGTCCCACCAGAAACAAGGAGAGAGGGGATCATGCTATAGCAGAGATAATAGGCCACCATCAAGGACTGCAAGTAAGCAATGAGACATCTGGTTAAGCTCACAGACTGTCCTTCCTGGTCACTTGCAATCGATGGGAAATGATTTTACCAGAAAGGGAGGGCATACAGTCTGGCAAATAGAAGGTAACCATTTTGCAATGGGAGACTGACTCACCCCTCACCACAGTCTCCTACTCTTATTCCATCTACCTTTGAATCTATCCTTACAGGACTCTAGTTTAACAGCTTTTTATCTCTGGCCAGGGGGTGACATCCAATACCCATCAGGATGGAGCCAAGGGCATTGCAGAAGCAGCAAAACTGGAAAAAAAATCAACAAACCATAATTCAGAACATCAGAGACATCAACCAACTGTAATCAGGCCTGCCTAATTTCTCTCCATCCTGAAGCTCAGGGAAATTTGCGGAAGAGGGGGCGGTAAGATTTTAAGAGCACAAGGATGGGAGGAGTCATGATGTGCAAGATGCTCCACACAAGTTAGAGCCAAAGCAATAAAATAGGACTCTGCATGATCTGCGCATTGACTAACATATCACCGACCCCTCAAAGTCTAGCATGGACTAAAGGCAGTAAGATCCTTAGAAGCAAGGGATTAACAGTCACAATAGTGTTCTTATATTTAAGAGGAACACAAGAAAGAGCTCTAGGAAATGCCACTGAGTCCTTACCCCTCATCAGAGAGAGGACCCAGAGGAAAGTTTGATATACACATTAAAGGATGCTTCAGAGATGGGGGAGGGGCACTGAGAGAAAGGGAGGGAGGGGGGAAAGGAAAGGGAAAAGGGGGCAGGGAGTAGGGAGGTCCAGGGAGGGGTGGAGAGAGAGAGAGGACAGAGGTACCTACTATGTTTGTATGAGCAGAAAATAAATAAATAAATAAATAAATTTAAAATAATAAATTAAAAACAAACCTCTTGTTCCCTTAGGCCATTTTATGGTGATTTATCATCAACTATGCAGGCGAACTGCAACAATGGCCCATCTCCAAGGAGTATTATAATTCCTACAAAATACTTAACACAGAAACGAGATATAGTCACTGTTCATTGTATAATAGACTACTATTATTTTCATCAAAAATTATTTTACAAGGAAACAAGCTGATACTTTTTTGTCCTTTACCATGCTTGGTTTCTGGGTCTCTTGCTCTTTATCCCATGGTCAATAATGATGTTCTTTCAGATATGAAAATGGAGGCTCTTTGAGTTTGTTTCACAAAATAAAAGCAATCCCACCTGTTCTCTGGGTGCTCATCTCATGCCACCAAATACAAAGCTTCTAAGTCTGCTCTAGGCATCCTTGCCAGGGACATCTGGCAAGCACAGTATTTTCCCAAACCACCACAATCAACCCTGCTCAAGCCAACTAAAATGTCTTTGATGTATAACAATACATCTACAATCACAACTCGTGTCAATATGATATAATTTCATTGTGATTTTTCATAAATGGAGTCATATTGCAATATGGTTGCATTAGTAACCTGTTAGATTAGAATTTCTAGATAGGTAGGTAGGTAGATACATACATACATACATACATACATACATACATAGAAAGAAAGATAATGCTTGCCTACTGAAAGTTATCAGGACCCAGTTTTCAATGGATAATGGACACAAACCAACAAGAAATAGCATTTATTCTTTTCCTTATTTTTTAATAACTTTATTACTTCAGAAAAACTTTAAAATCAGAGTAGATTTCACAACATTGTGTAGGAAACAAAATTCCTAAACCATAAACAGAACCGTGATATCACAGTTAGTTTGAGTGTTGCCTACTATTTTGGACAATTTATGTGGTTCTGTGGTCCTCATAGCCAGGAACTGTGGATTTGGTTGGGTTTTTTGACAGTGTAGGGTCCCTTTTCATTTCTGTCTTTGTGTGTATGAAATAGCATTTATTCTTATCTATATGGTATACCCTGAATAATTCCTGTTTCTGTGTCTATAAATACTACCATTATCTTTTTTTTTGTAGTCACAATTGATTAAATTATGTCAAGCCTGTTAACAGGTCAGGACTCACAGATAATTTGAGAGAGTGGGAGGGAAGGAGAGGGAGAGAGACAGAAAGACGAGGGGTTTCATTCATGCATATCATGGCATACAACTGGAAGTCAGAGGATTTTAAGAAATCAGTTCTCTCTTTTACTGTTGCTGAATCCCCGCCAGGGCAGCTGGGGAAAGGAGGGGGAAAGTTTGGCAGGAGCCTCGAGGTGAGGGGGCTAACGCATGGAATCACCATAGACCCCTGGACTTGGCTAGAAGCAGACAGTGGACGAGTTGCTGCAGACTCAATTTATTTAAGGAAGTGTTTGGGCTTATATTGGGGGTCCAATCAGGTGTTGCCATCCCTCCGCTTCGGGGACAGTCACCAATCATTTATCTGTTTACTAGGTATCCATTGCAGAGGCAGGTTAGATGGCCGCTTCCCATTGGTTGTTCACTTCCTCCGCTTTCATGGTTCCTCTATTTAAACATGTCCAGGGCATGTCCCAATTTGTTCAGGCTTGTCCTGGATTCAGAAGCCTGGGCTACGGCCTCCCTGAATCCATAATGCCACACTTTACCATGTGGGCTTCTGTGGATGGCATTCAACTCTCAGGGGTCTAAGATACACAACTTAAAAAGCTATGGTCAAGGGTCACAGCTGATTGTTTTATAGCTTGTGGTCTATATTTGTTTCTTTAAAGCTTTTTTATCTGAGTCTATGTCTCCAGACTCACCCTGTGTAGTTTGCCATGATATATTATGTGTGTGTGTGTGTGTGTGTGTGTGTGTGTGTGTATTCAAATTTTCTGCATCTGTATAAGGCACTCAGTGCTTGTACTTTTTCAAAGAATGTTTTTAACTCTAGTGCTAGTCCATCTGTTAAGACCTATTTATTGCTTTTTAAGAGGAAAAAAAAAAAAACAATTAGGAATTCCAGGCTTAGGCTAACCAGGATTTTTCCCCCTCTTGGTAAAAGCCTTCCATCTGTCTGTCCTCTTTTGGACCCAACTCAACTAGGAGCACACATCTCATTAAATCAAATCTGGGGGCTGTCAAAACTCTGCTAAACTATTGTACCACTTTCTTTATTTTTTAAGGAGAATTAAAACCATATCCTACATAATGAGCTGTTTATTTTGTTTCTTCGCTTTCCGTCCATTACACTAACACAGACCTCAGTTTTTCTATGCCATTTGTATTAGTCGGGGTTCTCCGAAGAAACAGAATCTATAGAATGTAATTGTCATGGTTTGAAATGTGTCCCCCACAGTCTCATGTGTTTGGCAAGGTCATGGCACCTTGAGAGGTGGAGCCTTGCTGGAGGAAGGCAGTCACAAGGGGTGGGCCTTGAGGTGGATTAGTCCTACCCTACCTCCAGGAGAAGTCAGCCTTTGCAGCAGGCAGTCTCCAGCTCTCAGCTTCCAAGATGTCTGCGGTGACTTAGCCTCCTCCAGCTTTGGCCAGCCAGCCATGCCACCTCTGCTTTGAGACTGTCCCTTCCCTCTGGAACCGTAAGCTGAATAAACCTCCCTTTCTCCCTTAAGTTGACTGACTTTGAGTGTTCTCTCACAGCAATAGTTAAGAGTATCTGATACAGAAATATATATAAACAAGTTTATTAAAAAATAACTCAATTAAAAATAGTGTCCTTCAAGGTAGCCGCCCGCAGCAGCCTCTTTCCTGGCTGGAATATTCTACAAAACCAAAAGATCCTGAGATCTCAAGCCTTTGTTCCTCTGGAGGGTCGAAGACGCTGGGTTCTGACGTCAGTGAAGAACAGCTGGGCACCGACGTTGGCGATCAACAGTGAACAGCAGCAAGGCCTAGAGACCAGCAAAGCCTAGAGACCAGGCTCCAAAGGCAGCGGGAACAGCAACAACGTGATGGAAAAGGTGAAGCTCCAAGTCAGCCAAGGATGGAGGCGGCGGCAGCAGCAACAAAGAAGGCTATGACAGCTCTAAAGGTGAACAACATGCACGCAGAGTGGACTGCACAGTAAGTCCACACTGGATAAAGGAAGAGCAAGTCCCTCCTCCTTGAACCTCCTATTATCCGGTCCACCACTGGTAAGTCACCACCCATTATGGGCTGGGTTCTCCACAGCAGTCAGTCAAGTATCTGCAGGTTTGCTCAGGGGCCATTACAACCATTAACGTTCCACAGCTGCCCCCAAACCAGTCTGCAACGTCAAGTTGACATCGAAATGCAACCATAACACCATTTGTACTAAAACATTAAGGTATATGCACGACCTTAGTTTTCTTTTTTTTTTATTTCTTTCACTCATAAAAAAGTTGATAGGTACCCCATTCCCCTCCCTCCCACCACCCCTCTCTGGATCCCCTTACTCCCTCCCCCTCTTTCCGCTTCCCTTCCCCCCTCTCTCCCCTTCTCCCAGTGCATGGGAGCATCCCATTGTGTGCATGTCAAACTTCCCTCTGGCTCCTCCTCTCTGATGAGATGTAAGGACTCAGTAGCTTTGCCTAGAGCTCTTTTTTGTGTTCCCCTTTAGTACAGAAACACTCTTGTGGCTGTTAATCGCTTGCCTCTAAGGATCATAGTGCCCATGATCCATGCTAGACTTTGGGGGTTCAGTGATACGTTGGTCATTGCACAGGTCATGCAAAGTCTTATTATGATTACTTTGGCCCTAACTTGTATGTAGTGTCTTGCATATTGTTGCTCCTCCCCATCTTTAGGCTCTTACAATCTTACCACCCCCTCTTCCACAAATTTCCCTGCGCTTTAGGATGGGGAGAGATTAGGCTGGCCTGGTTCCAGGTGGTTGATATAGAGTCTCTGATTTTCTGAATTATGGTTTGTTGATTTTTTTTTTCCAGTTTTGCTGCTTCTGCACTGCCCTTGGCTCCATCCTGATGGGTACTGGATGTCATCCCCTGGCCAGAGATAAAAGGCTGTTAAAATAGAGTCATTATAAGAGTAGATTCAAAGGTACATGAAATAATAGTAGTAGACTGCTGTGAGGGGGGCCAATCTCCCATTTGCAGGATGATTACCTTCTATCTGCCAGACGCTATGCCCTTCCTTTCTGGTGAGATCATACCCCATAAAGATGCAAGTGACCAGGAAGGAAAGTCTGTGAGCTTAACCAGATGTCTCATTACTTACTTGCAATGACTTTAGTTTTCTATTGTGCATTTATTACAACATTTGGGGTACATGCATGACTTCAGTTTATTGCCATATATATACTACTACATTGAATAATACATAACCTCAGTGTACTACTATATATGTACTAGTATTTTGGGTTATATTACAGTTACTCTGCATTTTTGCCCATAATTACAATCAAAGGGCTTAAGAAGGAACAAGGGGTCTTATTCTTTCTTATGTCTCTTGGTCCAGCTTTGCAGGGGAGTCCACATCTACACCAGGGGCCAAAGAAACTGACCACGCCGTATCTATACATCCACAAGATTGCTGAGAGAAGCACAATCCTTACTTGTCAGACCATGTCTAGCCAGGCATACCAAAAGATGCCAATTTCCTTATGGAGTTTCATTATTTACCTGCTCAGGGATTAGCCACAACCACCAAGTGCTGGGTCTCCCAGTCAATCTCCTGTTGGCTTGCTCAGGGATCAACTTAAGTACCAATTTCTCACAACCATGCCCAGCCCAGAGCTCAGGGCCTTCAGTTGCCAAGCTGACACTGTATCTAACTATGACAGTGTACAAGATGACTTCATTTTCCTGTTATATATGTACTACTACATTGAGGTATATCATGCATGCTCAGTTTAGTTCTCTCTCTCTATTTATATATAAATATATAATAAATATATAAATATATATACACACATACACGCGTGCACACACACACACACACACACACACACACACACACACACACATACACACACATATGTAGGTACCTATGGTGAACTCAGTTTACTACCCTAAATGTACTACACTAGGAGTACATGCCCATTGGTGTACATGCACGACCTCAGCTAACTACTATTTTTGTACTACTAAATTTAGGTATGTGTATAATTTATAATTTGAGTTTACTATGAGGTATGTACATTGAGGTACATGTATGACCACAGCTTAGTAAGATGTGTCTACTACTATAATGGGATAGTCCCTAAGTACCCTAAGATAAGCTAGGTAAGACCATTCTGCCAGACCATATATTAAATGGCGAAGAAATAAACAATTGTGGGAAAGGAAAAAGAGCTAAGAATTCTAGTTCTGAATCCCATTAGGCCAGGACCTTCAGAATGAGACTAGTTACCCATCTGGTTTGCTTCATGTCCCTGCAGAACTCAGAGGAAGTTGCTACTACCTTTGAACTCTGTCCCTGTCAAATTTAATCTGACTAGTATCCTTTCTTAACCTAACTTTGGGATTTAAAATAATAGCTTTTTCCCTAATATTCAAAGTTTTCTAAAAATAATAAGGAATCAAAAGCCATACATAAAAATGTAGATGTCTAGGGGGAAAATGGAGATGTGCTTAAGATAAATCTTATGGTAAAAGCAAATGCTTGGATTTGAAAAGCGATGCCACCGTACAAAATAAGAGTCTATCCTAGTGCTTGAAATTAAGGTGCTAAAGCCTAATAAAAATGTTACAATAGTTATTTTTAGTCTTCAAACTTAAAATCTCTGACCTCCTTAATTATTTCTATTTCAGATATCACACATAGAATACTCAAGGTATCACTTAAGAAACACACTGATTAGTGCCATATTAAGTCATTTAACATAGAACAAGAGTGAGGGCTTGGTAGAGAATATTGAATAGAGTCCATAACAAGCATATTTTGAGTAAACAAAAATTAGCTTTCTTGAAGATATCTCCACCCAATCAAAAAGTGAAAGAAGAGATGAATGATGTGAATGGGAATTAAAAAAAAAAACTTCTGCTTAAATAGGCTCCTGTGATTAGATAATAAGATATTTGCATGATTAAACAGGGCCCACCTACCATGGCATTAAACTAATTTAGGAAAGCAGTTCTTCCTGAATACTCCATTTACAATAATTTCATATCTTTACTTCTTTGGCTCTATCAGTCTCTGATTTAAACTTAACTATTTACCTGATGTGTCCATTTCTTTTTTTTCTCCCACATTTTATTTTTTCCTAATCATATCATACAAGCTCATTAAGCTTCTCCACTCCCCTCCTTAATAAGAAACTTGTCACCAGCTTTCAGCTCGGTGACTCTCTTAATGCCATCTGACAGGGTTCTTTCAGTGCAAGACTTTTAAAATTCATCTCTTAACTTCCTAGGAAGAATATGTTTCCAAAGCAAATCAATCCACTCTTAGAATTCAAATATTCATGAAAAAATTATATTTGCTGTGCTTTCCCAGTGATTTACTTTATTATTTCAGGAATTCTTTGTCTGTTTCTATTTCTGATTGATTGGCACTTGGCAGCAGTTTCCTGGACTCTCCACAATGTGTGTAATGGCCAAGAAACAAACAAAAATTCTAGAAAAAATATAGAGAAATCCTACTATTGAAGAACTTTCATTTGTCGGGGGCCATAGAGGTGGCTCAGGAGTTAAGTCTCTGCCTTGTAGGCGGAAGGTCCTGAGTTCGGATCCGAGATCCCACGTATAGACGCGGGTGGAAGCAGGGCGGCCTGCGTTTCTGGTCCTGGTAGGTGGAGCCTGTGAATCCCCGGGCAGAGTAAGCAAGGAGGAGGTTGAGGCGGTCCATGGTGGTTCCTGAATTCATCCGTGGTTCTACACACACACACTCACACATACATACACACGCGCACACAAGCATACACGCAAAATTGAATAAATAATAAATAATAAAAAAGAACTTTCATTTGTAAAGTAAACATTTTATAATGTGAACAACAGGTTCTTAATTTATCAAGGTTTATATCTAGGCCCCTGCAAAGTACTCTTTTTAAAGTAGAACCTCAAGACTCTACCATAAAGGAAAACAATTCCACATTAAAATCCTAACAGTACATTTTTAGGCAAAAGAATCAGCTTTTCAGAATATTAGTTTCCTGACTTCATAATGACAGTTTAAAGTACCTACCTTGAGTGCTGTGAGTATTAAAAGTGATAATATTCCTCGCATGTAGTAGGCACTTAATAATGGCTAGCCATTATAATCAGAGTTCCTAATAGAAAAGAAGAAACCAAGGAAGCGGAATTTTAAGTAAAGCTGGAAAATTATACTTAAATGGACTGTTCAAGAAGAACAGCTTTTACAAATGTCTACATGGTGCTGTCCCTCAACTAAATAGTAAACTGCTGTCTTTATATTGGCATGTGTCTCTTTGCAGGAAACCCTGAAAGCTTAGATTTCTATCTCATTCATGGTTCTATCTTCATAGTGCTGATTTCCTGCTGTGTCATCCAATGAATAAGGAATCTTGCTTGATTTTCCCAGATATTATCTAAGTGTAAATCTGGTATCAGAAGCTAGTATTGACATTCATAAATGTGATGGTGCAGCAGGATTAAATAAGTCTTTCAACTCTAGATGTTATTTAATGATATTCTCGCCTATAAGATACTGAACATCTTAAGAAAGATTCTCCTTGAAGTCACTAATTTTTAATATTACACAATTTCAACTCAAATAATACAAACATGATTTGCTGAAAACTATATCAACACTCTCATCTACAATTATGAAATGCAAAGCACCCTCAAAGCTGAAAGGTTTGTATAGCTTACTTATCTACAAACCTAGTCTAAATATTCAGGAAGCTATTTGTAGCTCTTACTTAGTTCACATGCACTAGATTAAGAATCATATACAGGCTAAAAGACCCTCCTGGGACTAGGCATAATATATACTAGTCGTTGTGCATTTCCCTAATAGTGGCCTGGAAATATTGTAATCCTGAATTATATCTGGAAATCCTGAGATCTGTCTTTTATCAGTTCTTTTCCTACAGAAAGCTCAGCACAGTACCTTGCCTGAGGTGACATTCCTCATATAACTGATTAGGTTCTTGTAAAGTATGTTCCTGCCTTGAAGCATCTAGGTTCTAGTCCTTTGCCTTCCCAAAGGTAAATATGAGAAAGAGAAAAGAACCAAAATTAAGTAATAAAGTTTGCTTAATTATCAGATAACTCGGGGGAAAAGTTGGATTCGAAAAAAATCTATTGATAGGGAAGGGAAGAGAGTGAGAAAGGATGATGGGCAATCAGGGAAAGTAATCAGAATTATCATGTACAAAATCACCAAAAAAACTGAATCAATTATTTTTTGAAAAAAAAATTGACATTACTGGTTGTCATAGATGCAGGTGTCATCTTGAGAGTTGAGGGTTTGAGCTCTGGGCACATTTGTAGAGAATTAGTAGTTGAGTTAAGCCCAAAGCAAACCTGAAGGAGACTAATGGATGGGCAAGGCCCAGCCCATAGTGAATGGAACTAGACCCTGGGCAGGTGAATAAAATGGAGGGAGCTGTTTGAAAAGGTTGGCATCCTTCTGTATACTTGGCCAGACATGCTAGTCTGGCAAATAAGGATCGATCCTCTCTCAGCCATTATGTGGAGATGGTGTGGCCAGTTCCCTCACCCCTTGGTGTTGGTATGAGGCACTCCTGCCAGCTGGATAAGGAAGTATAACTGGGACTGTCATAAGTGAATAAACACTTTGTTCCCTTAGGTCATTTTATGGTGATTTTATCAGCAACAATGCAAGTTAACTGCAACACTGGCAAAAAATAAACTTTAGACACATGTAGGAATGCTGTATACACATACAGCTAAGACAATAAAATGATTATACTCATTCAGGAAAGTCACAGATCACGTCATAAGCCAAATAAAGAGGAAAAGAAGTTTTTTTACATTAATTGAGCAAGCAACAAGAATGGTGCATGCCTCAAGTTTCTCAGTGATGAACCTCAGAAATTTTGGAGTTTATAAAGGGGGGAAAACACAAAAATCACAATAATAGTTGAGGTCAAAGAGATTTTGATATTATAATAGTTATTTTGCAGGTATTTTGATATATCCCTGAATTATTTTGGTTATATATTTAGGCTAAGATCAAGGTCATGATAAGTACCAAATATGTTCCCAAGAGACTTATACATGCAACTATTTGGGAAAAAGAAGAGAGGTTTATGGCTGAAAAGTGCCCAAGCAGATACAAAATGGAGTCGGGTTGGATTAAGAAAAAAATGATATTATCTCTGTTACTTCAAAGTCATTGTTGCCAGACGTTTTCCTAATGCCTCTTTCCTTTCAAAAAGCCTTCCAAAGTACCTATTTCCCCAAGGTACCTATTAATGTTTATAAATAATATATACCTATTTTGGAAATTAGAAAACTGAAGCCCCAGCACAGTTTTTTAATAGCCATGGTCAACACTAATAACAATAATAAAAGAAACTTTACATAAAAGAGTTTATGTTATTGATAGATCATAACACAGGGTGACTTGCTGTATCAGTTTCACTAGGCATGAGAGATTTTTCAGAATATGGGACTTCAATGTTTAGGCTGGAAGTTAGGAGTTGTTTGTTTACTCTGAAGCTACCTGTGTGGTTTCTTTCTTCTTTTTTTCTGGTTTAGAAAGGCAGTCACTTCACCATTGAGCAGAAAGTGAGGAATATAACCTACAAAGAGCAGATGATCATAATCAGATACCATATGTACATGCAATGGAAAATTATTCAATTATAAAAAGAAAGGGAAATCTTTTTTTAAATTTTTTATTATTATTTATTCAATTGTGTATGTATGCATGTGTGCACATGTGTGTGTGTATGTGTGTGTGTGTGTGTGTGTGTGTGTGTAGAACCACGGGCGAATTCGGAACCACTATGGACGCCTCCACCTCCTCCTTGTTTACTCTGCCCCGGGATTCACAGGCTCCGCCCTTGCCAGGACCAGAAACGCAGGCCGCCCCGGCTTCCGCCCGGCGTCTGACCGAACTCAGGACCTTCCGCCTGCAAGGCCGAGGCTTAACCCCAGAGCCACCTATCCAGCCCAAAAAAAGAAAGGGAAATCTTATACATACTACCAGATAGATGAACTTCAATGATATTATTCTAAGTGGAATAAGGAAAATACAAAGGGCAAATGTATGATTCCAATTATATGAAATGTCTTGAATAAGTAAATAAAACAAAATAAAAACAATATTTATAACACTATTGAAACTTTGCAATTTTAGGAGTATATTTAGCAAAATATAATACATATATACTAACAACTATAAAACATTATTTCAAGAAATTTAAACAATGTAAATAGAGAAATATGCTTATGAATTGGATGACCTAGTGTCATTAACATGCAAAAATCCTACCAGACTCCAGTAAAAATTAACAAGTTGATTCTAAAATTTCTGAATAGAGCTGGAGAGATGGCTTGGGGTTAAGACTCTGCCTCACAAGCAGAAGGTCTTGAGTTCAAATCTCAGGTCTCACATAAAAAATGCTAGGCAGAAACTGCAGCAGTCTGTACTGCTGACCATTGTGGGCAGAACCTGGGAAACCCCAGACTGAAGCAAAAAGGAGGCAGAAACAATCCAGGATGAGTCCCGAAGTTACCCTTGGTCCTCCACAGGGATTTACAGTACCCTTTGATACACACACACACACACACACACACACACACACACACACACGAAGTTTAAAAAGAGTTAAAAGTTCGGGATAAACATAAGAGATCTATGGTAGCCAAAACAATTTGAAAATAAAAAACAAATATGAGATTTATCATATCTGATTTTAAGGCTTATTTTAAAGCAAAGGCCATCAAGATGATATAATTTGGAAATGAAATAGATATGGATAAACAGAGCAAAATAGGCCTTGGTATATAACTGGTCAATTAATCCTTGACACAGATTGCCATGACAACTCAATTGAAAAACGTAATTTTTTTGACAAATGTGCTTGAAAAATTGGAAGTCAATAGGCAAAAAAGAACTACTCAAGAGTACTATAGGTAAGAGCCCATGCTGGAAATTTGGTTCAGGAATTTGGGGAGCTTTTAGAATGATGTCAGAGGAGATACAATTACCTTAAGTTCTGAAATGTCATATACTATGTTTGAATTTATTATTGAGAGTAGTAGTAGCAGTATGTGTATGTATCTATGTGTGAGTGTGTGTGTGTGTGTGTGTGTGTGTGCGCGCACGTGTGTGCACATACATACATGTATCATACATAACACTCATGTGGAGATCAGAGGAAAAGTTTCAGGAATTGGTTAGGTCTTTTTCATCTTATTGAGGCAGGGTCTATTGTTTCTGGCATGCTTCAACTCCAGGCTAAATTGGCCCTTGAGCTTCTGGAAAGTTTCCTATTTCTACCTCCCTTCTTTCCCATGGACATACTAGGTTATAGGTGCAAGCCACTGTCTCCAGCTTTTTATATGGGCTCTGGGAACTGAACTCAAGTTGTCACACTTGTGCAGGCAAGCATTTTTACTCATAGCATTATTTCATCAGCCCCATTTTGGTATGTTTTATTGTGGTAAAGATGTGGTAAAGGCAGGAGAGATGGCTCAGGAGTTAAGTCTCTGCTTCACAAGCAGAAGGACCCAAGTTCAGATCCCTGGACTATGTAAAAACTCCAAGTAGAAATGGCGGTGGCCTGTACTTCCAGCCCTAGTGAATGGAGCCTGAGAAATCTGAGAGTGAAACCAAAAAGAGGTGAAAGCAATCCAGGATGATTCCCAAAGTCACTCTTGGTCCTCCACAGGGACACGGAATGCCCTCTGACACATACACACACACACACACACACACACACACACACACACACACACACCATATGTCATGCACAAAAAGATGTATATAACATAAAAATTCCCAAGTTAGCTATTTTAATTTCCTTGAAATTCAATGTTATTATTGTGGTTTGAAATGTCCCTCATGGGTCATGCGTGTCTACATTTATTACCCAGTTCCTGGAACTCCTTTAGGAGGCCATGAACCTTTGGGATATGAGACCTAGCTAGAAAATGGAAAATGGAGATAAGCAGATGTTTGAAAGTATTATCCTGGCTCTGTGTCTCATCCCCTCTTCTGCTTCCTTATGTTAGGATGTTAGGAGCTTCCAGCTTCTGCTCCCGCTGCTATTGACGGTGCTGCCCAGTCACCATTTTTTTCCCTGCCATGTAGTCCCTGAAACCATGAGCCAAAATTAATCCTACTTCCTTCAGTTTTTCTTTCTAGTCAGGAATTTTGTGATAGCGACAAAGAAATATGTTAAACAAGGCGTCATTAACACACGCAATATTAGGGGCCGCAAGATAGCAGTCTCACAACTCTGGCAACTGGAAGCCCACAAGGCAGAAGGAGAGAACTGACTTCTGAAAGTTGTCCTCTGACCATTGCATGTGGGTCATGGTTCTCTCTCTCCCTCCCTCTCTCTCTCCCTCCCTCTCTCTCTCTCTCTCTCTCTCTTTTTCTCTCTCTCTCTTTCTCTCTCTCTCTCAAATAAACAAAATTAAAATAGGCAATATTGTATAATCATCATAGCTAATTCCCAAATTTTTTCTTCATCCCAGAAAGAAACTCCATAACCCATAAGCAATAGCTCCTTATTTCTTTTCCCACAAGCCTTTATTCTTTGGCTAAATATACTCCTGAAATTGCAAAGTTTTGATGATGTTATAAATATTATTTTTAATTTAAATTTCTAACTGTTCACTGGCAGCATAGTCAATTATTAATACTCATGGTAGTTATGTTTTATAGTCTGTAGAAACACTAAATTAGTAAACATTGAACCATTGATCCTAAGGAAAATACAATAATAAGTCTCTGAAAACTTATGGTAACATTTTCATCAACTGATTGATACCTAATCTTTTTTTATGCTTGTTTCTATTTAGAAACATTTTATTTAATATATGTTTTTGGTTCATTAACATTAGAATCACAGCTAACTTGGGTTCACCAATGCATTGTAGCAAGTATGCAAAATCACAAATACAGGATACATCTAATGACTGGTGGTATATATCATCACAATTGAGTTTTAGAACAGTATACTCAGTTGATATTGATTCTGTATCTTGTAATCTTGCTAAACTTGCAAGTTTCAGTAGATTTTAAGAAATGCCTTAGGATTTTCCATGTAAATAATCATGTATTCTGGAAATTTTCCTGTACTTTTGTTGATTTTCTATACAGTTTTATTATCAATTATTGGCAAAATAATGTTGAGTTCTCCAACTTTACTTATGTATTTCTATTTCTCAATTCAGTTTTATAGATTTTTGCATCATGCAATTTGAATCTTCTATTTTGTACACACATTAATTATGCCTGCTTCATGATGATTAATTTAGTTATCTTGGGTGTCAACTTGACCATACCTGGTATTAACTAAGTCAGCTGTCAGACTACCCAAAGAGATTATATAAATCAATGCATTACAATACAAAGACCAGTCCTAGATTTGATTGGAACCTCCCAGTAGCAGACAGATAAAAGGAACCATAGAACAGAAGACTGAGAAGAAAGACCCTCTACAGCTCTGAGCCTCAAGGATGTTTGCAGTGACTTAGCCTTCAGCTTCAGCCACCAGCCATGTCGCCTCTGCTATGAAAGACTGTTTCTCCCCTCTGGAGCCATAAGCTAAGTAAATCTCCCCCTTTCTCCTAAATTGCTTGACTTTGAATGCTCTCTCACAGCAACAGTTAAGATTAACTATTACACACTTCTCCTACTAATATTTCTCATTTGAAATTTACTCCATCTGGTATTATAAGCACTCCTTTTTTATTATTTAGTCCATGTTGACTTTGTACAGGAGAATGACTTTGATCTCTTGATCCTCCTGCCTTTCATCCCAAGTACTGGTACTGCAGATGTATGCTACAATATGTGCTTGTTTTATCTTTTTTAAAAAATTAAATAGTGTTTATATCATTATGCCTATAGATCAAAGAAACATTCAGCACTCAACCAAGAAAAATTCCTAGGAAAGGAAGATGCATAATACAGAAAACCACAATTTCCAAATTACAAAGTAAAAACGGCTGTGGACAGCTCTGTCCTAATCAGGACATCTAAATCACCTCCATCCCAAGGCTCAGGGAACCTTGCAGAAGAGAGGGCAGTAAAAATGTAAGAGCTGCAGAATTAGGAGGGGTAAAGTCAGACATCAGCCTCTATTCACATCAAGGCTGTTGTATTAATTACTCTTTGTGCTGCTGAGAGACACCACTCAAAGTCAAGCAACTTAAGGGAGAAAAGGGAGATTTATTCAGCTTATGGTTCCAGCTCTGGTTCCAGATATATTCCATTATGGTGGGAAAGGTATGGCTGCCTGGCAGAAGTTGGAGGTTATCGAAATCATGTCCTTCATGGAGGCCGAGAACTGCAAAACTGCCAACTGCAAAACAGATCACTTCTGAAAGTAGGATGGGACAAATCAACCTCAAGGCCCAACCCTTGTGACTGCCTTCTTCCAGCAAGGTTCCACCTCTTAAAGATGCCGTGACCCACACAATCATCTATAGATTCAAATACATGAGCTTGTGAGGGACAACTCTCATTTCAATTCATGACAAATGCCATACTCCAACACCCAATGCAACTTCCACTAGGACTTCACAATCGTGGCCTGTTAACATTTTGCCATGGAACAGACTATTCCATGAGCTAGCATGCAACCTTGAGAGATTGTGTGGGACTTTGCTAGGTAGAAAAGAGGGGTGTGCCTCTGTACTCTAAAGTTTATCTGCTAGTGGGTCATTTGCATCCTAGTGAGTGCCCAAGCACTAGGTAATACAGGTGTCTTAAATGGGACCCAGTGGATTGAACATGCAGAGGACAAAGAAGAGGGAGAGAAACTGACTGGAGGAAAGAAAGAATGGGGGGAGATGGGATGGAGTAGGTTGTAGGTGATGAAAACATATAAATTCACTGTTAATAAAATAAAAAATAAAAATGTGAAAACAGTGTTTGCATGAATACTGTTTTAATCTATGCTTTTATTTTCAACTTACTTGCTTTTAGAGTTAAAATGGTTTGTGTGGCTTATAAAAAGCATATAGTTGGACATTTTTAATCCGGTCTGACAATTACATTAAATGTGAATATTGTTGTGACTGGCTTTATATCTGTGCATTTTACCTATTCAATTTATTTTTTGCTTCTGACACTTTATTTGTATAAATTCAGTTTGTTGTTTTAATTTGAGATAGAATCTTGCTATATAGCCCAGACTGGTCTCACAATCTTCTTGCCTCAGCTTCTCAATAGTTAGGGTTCTAAATGTGTACCACCATACTCAGCTTGGGCCTTTTAAAATAAAGTTCCATTGCCTTATCATTTTATGTCTTTCTGTCTCCCTTTTAGTCTTTTCTATATGAGCTTGTAATGCTTTTCTCAGATAATTCCATTTCTCCACTGTTTCTAGGTTTCTAATGATGGGCCATATTTTTCTGCTTCAGATGCTTGCTCATTTGGAATGAAAATAAGGCATTTTGAATTTTATGTTGTAGGGTCCTAAATTTGACATCTTCCTTTGATAATTCTTAATTTTTTTGGAGGGGTGTTGTTGTCTAAGACACAGTTACACCTGATCTTAGCCCAAAGACCAAGAAGTGAGATGACACAGTTAAATTACTAGAGTCAGTTTGATAACTTCCAGTTTTTTTTTTAAGTTTTAATAGTATGAATTTTAAGGGATCTTTAGGGTTAATTGGACTCTGTTGTTAAGGTGATACGTTTTTGAGATTCTGCCTCAGGCTTTTTATATTAAGAGGTGTTACTACTTGTACTAGTAAAAATACTGATTGCTTCCAATCCTATTCAATCGTTATACTTCATTCCAAGATTCTTTCTGTATCACCAGACAATTTTCTGGTGGCCATTAATAGGCCATTTATTTAACTATTAACTCAAAGTTTCTTTTAGCAGATAATTGAATATCCCCCCATTCAGTTATTCTAGTCCCAAATTTATTCCACCCTGAAAATTCTAAGTGTCTTGGTCTCCTTAAGTGCCTGACAGATATGTCTTTTCAATTCAGCATAGAAGGTAGTCTCACTTTGGATTCCCTTTCCATGTGCTTTCCCTGGAAACTCTCTCTAGTAATAATTATCTTACAACTGCAAGTTCTTTCATCTGTTTTCCCCATCTCAGGAATCATGGCCCTATGCCAACCTGTTGCTCAATGTGCCAAAGCATTGCTTCATCTTTTTTGTCTGCTTTTATAGTTCCTTAAGGAAAAGTAATGAATATTCTTTGTCATGCTTTGAATGTTAATTTTCCCTCACAAGGTCATGTGTTTGAATTTTACTTTATTTGGGAAGGTCATGACACCCTTAGGAGGTGAAGCCTTGTTGGAGGAAGGCAGTCACAGGAGGTAGGCCTTGAGGTGGGTTAGTTCCACCTACTTCCAGGAAAGATCTGCTCTTGTAGTTGTCAGTCTTGTAGCTTCCAGCCTTCTGGATGGATGTGACCTAGGCCTCCTCCAGCTTCTGCTACCAGCATGCCTTTTCTGCCACGAAAGGCTGTATCTCTTCTTTGGAACTCTAAGCTGAATAAATCTCCCTTAAGGTGCTTCACTTTGGATGTTCTCCCACAGCAACACAAAAAATAACCAGTACAGAAATGGTACCAACTAGTGGGGAATTGCTGTGCGATTGAGATCATTTGGTACTGCAACATGAATTGCTTTGAAGTTGGGAGAAATTTGTGAAGTTGTTATTTGCGAAGTTGAGAGAAGTTGGTAAGCAGTACTGCAATTGTGGTGTGGCTAGTGTGCCTTTGGTGATGTTTGTTGGGAGAAATATGGAGAATATGGGGACTTTGTGCAGGGAAAACCTTTGTGTCCTGGTAACCAGACCAAAAGGGCCAAAAAGTCAGTCTTGTGAGAGCTTGGAAGACAGCAATGCTGTGAGAGATTCAAGCAGTGGAAACCCAGCTTGTAATGGTTCAGAGGGCAAGAAAGACTGTATTTGGAACTGGACAAGTGGCAAAGGGAGTCATGTATTGGCAGAGAGTTTACTGAAGGTTTACCATCATCCCATAAGCTTGCCTGAAGTTAAACTTGAGTGCTTGATGGAAGAAATTTCAAGACAATGTAGTCTTGATAATGTGTCATGGCTACTCTTTAGTGCTCAGAGTTATGAAAAAGAGCAAAGAATCAGGCAGAAAGAAGCAAAAACTGTGAGGTCCGATGAGGAAAAATACAATGTCAATTTGAAGAGCTGAACCAGGAAGAAGCAGAGAATAAAATGGCAGCTATTATGAAACAGATTAGCTCCATTTAGTAAATCAAAGCCCAATCATTTGTGTAATAAGAGAGACACTATCCTGAGGACAAGAACCTCAGAGAAGGGGGCTGGAGAGGTGGCTCAGGGGTTAAGCCTCTGCCTTGCAGGCGGAAAGTCCTGAGTTCGGATCCTAAGACCCCATGTATAGACGCCAGGCGGAAGCAGGGGCGGCCTGCGTTTCTGGCCCTGGTTCGGCGGAGCCTGTGAATCCTTGAGCAGAGTAAACAAGGAGGAGTTGGAGGCGGTCCATGGTGGTTCCCAAATTCGTCTGTGGTTCTACACACACACACACACACACACACACACACACACATATACATACACACACTTGCACACATGCATACACGTACAATTGAATAAATAATAATAAAAAAATTAAAAAAAAAAAACTTCAGAGAAGACTCCCACCCATAACAATGCAAATCCTTTTGGAAGGAATGAGCTAAAGGGCAGAGTTTTAAAGGACAGATTTGTTTCTCTTCTGAAGCAACTGTCCAAAGGAGATAGAGATTCTTGCCAACATGGAGAAACTGAACCAACTGTGAGTTGAGGGGGCCAGTCTCCAATCCAATGCTGTAACAAAACTTGGCAAAGTCGTCCATGTGATTCTGGCTTTAGAGGAATCAAAGATCCAAGAGCGAGGAAGTCATGGAACCTTCCTTCAAGGTTTCAGAGGCAGAAGCCAGATGGCATGTGGCAGGAAGTCTGTAGTTTAAAGATACAAGAAGGGCATTTTGTTCTGTGGAATTAAAGCCTGATTTGCCATTAAGAGGCAAAGATATTAGAGATGCCAGAGCCAACACAGGACTTCTGCCAAGCTGTATACCATGGCAGGAGCCAGCCCAAGAGAGTGATGTGTTCTATGGGCAGTTACATTGGCGGGTGGAACCCAAGTCCTTTGGAACCAAGATGATTTTAATAAGATGTTTATCTATTGGACATGGTACTCCAAAATTTGCAGTTTGTCCTACTGTTTTTTGGTCTTGTTATGGACCAGTCTTTCCTGGATATGTCCCCATTCTTCTCTTTTGGAATGGGAATGCGTATTCTTGACATTGTATGTTAGAAGTATGTAATTTGTCTTTTGATTTTACAGGAGGCTTTGGACATTGGCCTTTTGGACTGTGTTGGGACTATTTATGTAGTCTACAGGATTTTTAAAGTTGGACTAAGTATGCTTTACATAATGAGATGACGATGAAGTCGTGGGAGCCAGGGGTGGAGTGTCATGGTTTGAATGTGAGTTGTTCCCCAAAGCTCATGTGTTTGAATCTTTAGTTGTTTGGGAAGATCATGACACCTTTAAGAGGTGAAGCCTTGTTGGAGGAAAGCAGTCACAGGAGTTGGGCCTTGAGGTGGATTAGTTTCACTACTTCCAGGAAAGGTCTGCTCTTGTAGTTTGCAGTCTTGCAGCTTCCAGCCTTCTGGATGAATGTGACTTAGACCTCCTCCAGCTTCTGCTGACAGACATGTCTTTTCTGACATGAAAAGCTATCTCCCCTCTGGAACCATAAGCTGAATAAATCTTCCTTTTCTCCCTTAAGTTGCTTCACTTTGGTGTTCTCTCACAGCAACACAAAGAGTAACCAGTACATGCTCCTTGCTGCTTTATCATGGCCAAATGATTCCTGAAGGGGGTTATTTCAGTGCAAGATATTTTTGAGACATGCAAAAGGGCTAATGATAAAGGAGGCATTTGAAGAGATGGCTTAGTCAATAAAATGCTTTCCCAGCAAGCACAGGGACTTGAGTTTAATCCTTGGAACCCAAGTTTAAAAAAAAAAAAACAGACAGGAGTAGTGGTACATAGCTGTAATCCCATTACTAGGGAGTAGAAAGAGGTGAATCCTTAGGATCTTCTGCCATCCAGTCTAATCTACATAGATGCATCCAGACCAGTAAGAGACCCTGTCTCAAAAGACAAAATGGTGACCAGAACCTAAGGATCAACATCCAAAGTTTTCCTCTGGCCTGCATATCCATGCCCACAACAGTGCAGTCATACCCACATATGTACCTGCATACACATGTGCGCATGTGCACAGACACACAAAGAAAATGGTGTATATAAACACAACATCATATTACTCAACCTTATAAAAGTAAATCCTTGGATTTGCAACAACATACATGAACCTGAAGGACATTGTACTAAATGAAACAATTCAAACAGAAAGAATACCACATGACAGAAAGAATAACACATACATAACACTATATGTATGATGAAGCATGAAGTAGAATAGTAAAGGTGGGAAGAAATGAGAAAATATAAGGCAAACAATATGAAGTTTCACTTATGTAAGATGATTAGGTCATAGAAATCTCCTGTACAGTATAGGTCTACAGCTAAAAGTATTATAATTGAATATTAAAGTTGGGTTAAAAAGGTAAGATTTATGCTGAGTGTTCTCATTGCTAAATAATGATAGCAATTATAATAATATCAACAATAGAGAAGACAGAAGGAAAATTTTAGAGGTGATATATGTTCTTACAGCACAGATTGTGATGATTTGTTCATAGTTATATACTTATCTCTAAACTCATTAAGTTGTACACACTAAATATATACAGCTTTGTATATATAAATCATACTTACATAATAAAGCATTTAAAAGACAAAATAATTAAACTGTGTTTGAAGTTAAATGTTTTATTTTTTTGTCTCTAAGACCTAAGTTAGCATTTGATCACAAATAACAGCCAAGTGGGCAGATGTTCAGACCAGACTACCTCAATCTCACTCCTACAATTGACAAAGCTGAGTGATCCTAGTCCACGTTCTTATTTCCTCTTTTCCTCTGCTTCTTCATCTATAAAATGGCAGTAATATGCCTATTTTATATGGTTGTTTTGAGCATTAAATATGCCACAGTGTGATTAAATATATCCATCACCCATAACTGCATAACAAATCTACAAAACAAAACAGCCCAAAAGTTATTGGCATAAAGAAGAACCTTTTTTTTTTAGCTCACAATTTGGTAGGTCACGATTTTGGCTGACTTTTCTGGAAGGTTCTTCTACTGATTTTAGTGCAGCTTACTCACACATCTACAGTCAGTGACTGATCAGCTAGTTCATCTTCCTGAAGTTCAGCTCATTCTGGGCTCTGATGATGAAAGTAGGTGGACTGTGTGTCACCCTTTCCTCTCTACAGGGTAGCCTGTGCTTGTCTATATGACAGTTCAGAGTTCTGAGAGCAGCAACAGTGTAGCTGTATTACTCAAACATGTTTCAAGTCTTGCTGTCCCACATTTGTTATTTGTCCTTTCCCAATACAAGTCATGTGATCTAAATCAGAGTGAGAGGTAGGAATATAATAGAATATGTTTACGGTGAGGGGAAACATTTGTTGACATTCCTGTAATCTTCCATAGGCACATAGCCAAACAATATATTATTTTTTCTTTATTTTATTGTAATATATCACAAGCAATATATATAATATAAGAATGTAGTTATTGCTGTTTATAAGAAAGTCAGAAATAAGAAGCATGTAGCTAAGGTGCTTTCTGCTAAGTCTCAGCAGTACAACTTTAGCAAATGTCTTTGTCTTGATTCAACTGATCTTTTCACTCTGTTTCTATATGCTTGCTACAACTTCAGGGGACATTTCCTTGCCTCCAGTTCTACAATCATGGTCTGCTGCAAAATTCCTTCTCTCTGCACTCTTCAGTGGGAACACTTGTATAAATCACCCAGAATGTTGGCAAGAAAAGAGCTACTTCTGGGCTGAGTGCTTTTGAAAAAAAAAAATCTCTGCTACCCAGAAGTCATTTACATAGGTTAATTCCTGGGGGTTAAAATCCGTGACACCCCCTTTGCTGCAGTAGCTGTGGGAGAGTCTTTTCTGCAGCATATCAGAATGATTACTGCTTAAGCATTTTATGCACACTTACATGCAGGCATTCTTGGCAACAGAAATGCTATTTATTGCTCCTGTATATTTAGGTCTGAATAGCCTTCCCTCCCTGGATATGCTACTCTTCTGACACCAAATGTCATATTTATTGTCCCAGTGAAGTGTTGCTTGAATCTTCCTGGATCACACACTCATCTGCAAATCATTGCTCAATCATTCTCTGGTCCTACATCCCCAAACTTGATTCAATCACAGATAGTGTGTGCATATCCCACAAGCCTTCACTGAATCTCAATAACCTACAAGTCACCTACTTCACTGTGACAGGATGATTCATCGAGATATTAATTTTACCTTGTTCTTGCTGCCTTAGGAGAATATAAGGAATGAAAGGAAAATTTCCCTCATCCAACCTCTCTTCTAAGTTAGAAGAATAAGCACGTCCCTGGGATTAGTCTTCTTGCATTGTGAAAATTATTAGAGTCACTTCATTATTTTTTAGAAGAGACCCTGAAGGCAATACTCCTCTTACTGGCCCCAACCTCACCACCAGTTAAGTTTCCTTTTAGTCTAGCATGACCAAGCCAGAAAACAAAGACATGAAATGAGTTTTTCACATCCTAGTCAAAATGTGAAAAAGTACTGGCAAGCTTGTAAAAATGAAATTGTCATTAATGAATTTTCCAAAGTTTTATCTCCTAAATTATTTCCTATCCTCAAATTTTGGGGGGGGGGTCCAAATCCCAGGAGAAGTTACTAGTAGTAGCCAAGAGTTGGTAGAGCCTAAAATATCAGTACTGAAATTAACTCTAGATCTGGTAGAACACAATAGCTAGCTAACAGGCAGCAGCGAGGCCAATTGCAGTTGTCAGAAAAAAGATTCAAATCCTACCATGGCCCGAAAAGTAATTACACAGAAATGTTGCTGTAAGATTTAACATTAAAAACTCTCCACCAGCTCTAGTTGGCTCTTTCTACTAGTCCAAAGGCAATTTCCTCCCAAACTTTTAGCATTATAGCCTCCCTCTTTCCTCTTGAACCTGAAAAATCCAGCTGTGTTCTCTCGCCTCTGACATCAGTGTTACTGGCTTTGATACAGCCAACCATCTGGTTGATGAGGCATGAGGCAGAATGGAATCCAGCCCTGTCCCCTGCTGTTTCCACATGAACATTACCAAACTCACTGGTGTCAACATGGATGGTTAGCCACAACACTTGGCTTCAGAGGAATTAGCACTAAAGGCAAACTTGGGCTGTAATTTCTGATGATCAATCATCACAAGTGTGTTCTGGTAGAGACTGATGTGACTTTTGCTATATCACAAAACTTTCAAGAATATTTTTTCAAATGATATGGTTTCCCCCAAGAAATGCATCAAAAGACAAGAAATCTTCAGTATAAGTGGGCAGAATTCTACACTTTTGCAGAAAGGAGTTAACATTTTGTTAACTACTTCATTGTTTGTATACTGTTTGAATTCATACCTCTTCTAAAGCTTCTTTCCAATTTTTCGGCTTTTTTCAACATCATTATCTTTAAGCAGAATTAAGCTATTGGTATTAGCCACTTCCCTTGCCTTCCTCTCAGCCTCACTCCCTCCCCCCGCCCCCTACTCCCCAGCTTTTCTGTCATTTCTGACTTTGGGAATTGTAAAGGGAAAAGTCAACAACAGCAACAACAACAACAAAAGAGTAGAGTAAGTTGTGAGAAGTGTAGCATATATATGCTGGTGGAAATAATTTTGTCATTAGAGAACCTGTTCTTTGTTCTACTACCTATTGAGTATTCTTTGTGTATTACCATTGAACACCATGCCTCAGATTACTAACCTGAAAAACAGGGAAATAACAGTCAACAACCTAAGGGGATACATAAACTAGAAAGCTCCGTAAATATTATCTAAGGAAATTTTAGCAAAGGATTTTGAACTTCAGATCACACCAAAAGTGGAGACAATAAAACGAAAGTGGCTAAAGAAAACTAGCTTCTGATTTTCCCCATGAGCACTGAAATAGGGACTGTATTTGTTTCCCTTAGTGCTTTCATTATGGAAATGAATTCTCTGAATAGGTTTTCCCTGGCAGAATGAGAAAATGACTCTCCCCCCACCTTTCCCACTATTCCTTTCCTCCCTCCCTTTCTCACCTGCTGCTACACTCCCTTCCCCTCCCTATCAGATCTTTCCTCCCCCACCTATCCTCTCCCAAAGAAGTTTAGTACTTAGGAAATATTAGGTTTTTTCTTCAGTTATCTGCTATGTTCCCTGGACCCCAGGGTTAGGGTTAGGGTTAGGGTTCTCCTTTGAAATTGAAATACATAAAGAAAAGAGCCATCCACAGCCTTGCTGGATGTGATAGTGCAAACCTACTTCATTCTTACTTTGTATTCAGGGCACATGCACTACTCCTCCTGTAGTATTTGCTGATATACTTTGCACTCCAGCTGCTGCAATATTTAAATCAGTGATTCAGTACACAGACCACACGATGTGCCACTACACTCCAATAAGCAAGGTCTGTCTCTCCATGGGGACAGAGGATCTAAGCATCTGTCATTCTCCTCCCGTCACTTATAATTAACCATACACCCTTTTACACACATAAATATTTATGTGCAAAAATAAAACTCCCTGATGCTTTAAACCAATCTCTTTTCTCTTCAGTGAGCTTTGAAAGTTTCCACAATGAATTTTTTACTTAATTCAAACTCTGTTCTTTGCAAATAACATGTAACATAATTATTTTTCCAGAAAATAGTTCAAAATTTTGGAAGTATGATGTATTCATATTTCTAGAATGCAAATTCCATGGGGAAACAGCTTTGTCCATTTCATTGTTGTATACCAAGAGTTTAGAGCACAACTTATTGCATAGTATGTATTTAACAAACATTTTCTGAGTGTTGAATGATTGACTGTATAAGTACCCTAATTACAAAACATGATTCTGTTGTTTAGAATGAAAATTTTAAGTCTAAAAGTTCCCACCCCACACACACCCCTCTCTCTCTCTCTCTCTCTCTCTCTCTCTCTCTCTCTCTCTCTCTCTCTCTCTCCTGGAGCTCAAACCCATAGCCTTGTGTATGTATATTCTAAGCTCTACCATTGAGCTCCACCATTGAGCTCCACCCTAGCATCAAGACTAGAGTTTCTTTGATATTAAATACTAAAAAGACAGAGGGAGAAATAAAGCATGTGACATGAAGTTTACTCATTTATTTTCAGCAAACCATTAATCACTGTCTCCAGGCATCATCACATTCAGTTCTAAGTCAATTATTTTTTTAAAAAAATAACAATCATTCTTTCTCTCAAGGAACTCTTGGCATCTGTGTATTTTTCAAAAGCTGGCCCATGGATCTCAGTGTCAATATTTGGGGTACATTGTTGATTTTCTCACCACTGGGAACCAGGATCCCAGTTAGCTTTTGCAGGCAGAATTGACAGACAATCCAATGAACATTAACATTTAAGGCATTAGTTACTTGACTTGTTCAGGAATTATGTAGTCTTTCCCACCAGTCAAGTTATATTTTCATTCTCACACTCATATCTTCTTTAGTGAATAGGTAGAATATAGTGATATTCAAATGACATTCTCATTTTAGAATAGTATATCGGTGCCTATTAATTGCAGCCTACATAACAGTCCTTTTCTGAATTAATCTTCACTGGATCTAGTGATCTGACAGTGAGAATTTAAAAGAGTAACATACAGTGTGCACATGTAGACTTTTAGAAACAGTCCTAAAACATATTCCTGTATGTTATCCAAGTTTGTAAAGCATGGACAGTATATAAAACTCACCTCAGGCCTCATCAGTTTCAAGTATTCCAGTGTCTCCATTAGCCTGTCCTGCTCAGCACAAACTCCTAATTGACTGACACCTGAATACCTTCTAGCAGAGACTAATTAGGTCCTCGGTGCCCAAGATGTAGTCAAAATCAACTACCATCTGGCTCAGGGTTGTGATGCTTAACATTCTGAATGTTTAGGTTTAATTATGTGTTTGTGCAATTTGATGCAATTTTCTATGGAGTACTGACATAGCACATCTTTAAACAACTTTGCTGACCCCTGTGGATTGTAAGGACTATCTCTCAGTTGTTCTTCCCATTTGAAGATCTCCTTGGACCTGGCTTAGGCAGGAAGAGACTTTTGCATCTTTTATTTCTCTAATGTCTTATTTGCTTCTACTCCTTTTATTTACACTTTGTTCAACTCTGTAATTGCTTCTGGTTCATGAATCTTTTTAATTCACAACTCATGACACTTTCATCATCATTCTCTCCATTTTAACATTCTTGTCACTACTCCTCTGATTCCTCGTCAGTTCATTTTAAATTATTTGCAAAAGTTCCATATTTAATCAGCTTCTTTGCTTTCTACTTTAGCATTGGATTGTTTACCATTTCACCAAATAAAGATTTAGTACTCATTGAGAGTTTGATCACATAGCAATATTGGTTTTTATTCATACATTACATTATGCTTGCATTCTCTGTGGAAAAAGGTATATTAAATTTAATACCAGTCAAGAAAAAAATGAAAACACTGGGAATTGCAAACATTGGCCACTGAGTTAGATAGATGTAAACACTTCTTTAACATTTTGAGGAATAAAAAGCAGATTAATAATAATATGAGAAAATGCCACTTAATGTCTTAATGTTAAACTGTGCATATTGCTGTTAATCAAAAGAGTTTTTTCAACACAGAGTGACGGTACTTAATGTTCTGTTAATTATGCAAGGAGCTAATCAATTTGTCTCTTAAATGGATGTTCAACTGATTAAGAGAAGCTAATCATCGGTTATGAAATCCATAAGGCATAGATGAGTCAAGTTTAAAACATTTCTTTGCTAACTTGGGGCCAATAATTCTGTCTCCTTAAATCACCTCTTATTACAGTTGGGAGAAGCTATTTTCTTTCCCTAAATATTAAAGTGTTATACTCTTACCTATGGAAATTAAAGCCCAGTTTAACTTATAGTTTAAGAATCAAACCAAAGAAGATACTATAGTGGCTTCATTTCCTTATTTAATCCCTAAAGTACAATAACCGAGTGGAAGAATTATGATCTGGCATTAGGAACAAGTTACTGTGAGTTAAATAAAATGGATTCTACATTTAACTACCCTCCATACTGTAAAGAGTATTTAGTATGCTAATTGTTCAGAACTGTTAAAAAACATCATGCAATCAAAATATAGGCCAGTGGTAGACCACACACAGAGCAGGTGTAAAGTCCTGAGTTTTAGCCTCAGCACAGAAGGAGAAAGAGCTAAGAAAAGTATCATTTTGCCTGACAATATTCATCCACCCAACATATATACATATATATTTTTATGGTAATTAGTGTGCTAGACACCAAAAATGTAAGAATGCATAAGGTACAATTCCTTGCCCTACAAGGCCAACTAAAAACAAAAAAAAAGCCATTGTGATAAATAATTATGCAGATAGCTACATTTTGACATGTTAAGATTCACTAAAAAATTAAGCCAAATAAAACAAAACAAGCACTCAAGAGACTAAGGCTTGGAAGATTGCGAGTTCAAAGCCAGCAGCCTCAGCTACACAACAATACTCTCTCAAGAATAAAAGAATGATTTTTGTAAATGGTTAAAGGAGAGAGAGAGAGAGAGAGAGAGAGAGAGAGAGAGGGGTTGACTCATAAACTCAGCAATATGCCGTGGCTTATATGTCAGAGATTAACAGATGGGAGGGGGGAAAAGCTATCTATGGCAGGAAAAAAAAAGTACAGTTCTGTGACTCAATTCAGTGGGTTGCCAGTCAGGATGTTAGGTCTTTAATTCCATTTGCATGAATCCTTAATCCTTGCTTGGTCTTGAGAATATTTTCTTCATAGTTCAACTTTTCTATCTATCAAAGATCAGGGAACTTTCCACCATGAATTAAAGGTCAGTTTAAAATCATTTGCAGGAAAATCAGGGCAACTCAAGGGCTTTTACTTGGAATTCAGATGCAAAGTGCATTAGTCAATCAGTCAGTCAGTAAGCCCTTATTGATGATCCACTGAGTGCTCACCTGGGTGCCAGGTCCTGTTGGAGAGCTACAGAAGAGGAAGCAAAATGATCACTCATTAATTAGCAGTTACCTTTATGGAAAAGAAGAAAAATCAGCATCCAATACTGAAAACAGGAATGAATGAGTGGACAAATGAATATTTATTAGATTATTACTATATGCCAGGCACATGTTTTTTGGTTGTAAGACACAGTCACATAGTGTTGCTATTTAAGAATGAGTGAGTGCATATAATTTAGAACTATACTATGTAGTCTTGTAAAGGCTATGCAAAGTTAAAGAGAAATATCCATTACACACATTCAAGTTCAAGGATTTGAAGCTGGATTTTGACCTATCATGGAAACAGGTGAAAAGGATAGAAGCAACACATTCTAGATGAAAGAAATCAAATCTATGGGGTTGGAGAGATTGCTCAGGGGTTAAGCCTCTGCCTCAAAAGCAGAAGTACCTGAGTTCAAATCCTAGTTCCCAGGCAAAAATGCTGGGCAGAAATGGCAACAGCCTGCACTTCCAGGCTCTGGAACCTGGGTAAACTCCAGAGCAAAGCGAAAAGAAGATAAAGCAATCCAAGATGATTTCCAAAGCCACCTTTGGGCTTCCATAGGGGCAGAGAGTGCCCCTCACATAAAACACACACACACACACACACACACACACACACACACACACATCTTTCCCAGAATGTCAATTTGAGAGAAAGTGTATAGGAAAACAGAAAATACTTGAAGCATAAAGAGGTCAAAATATCTATAGTCAAAAACAAATGTGATCAAGGAGGTCTTAGGGATACTGTTCTATTAATAGCAAGCTGAATAGATTTCAGGTGCAGAAGCTAGACCATCAGCATATTGGCTCTTCTGATCCAGTACTTCCAATTTCTGCAACATCCTAATCACCACTATCATTTATAGAATAATATATCATTTAAAGATTTTTAGATCCGCTCTTTGATTTACTGAGCCTGCAGTGACAGATGGTTTATTCAGTATAAACTGCTAATCCTATTTCTCCAACCTGAAAATTATCATGCAAAGATTTTCTCAAAAGTAGAACCATTGTTTATTTGCCCAACTTTATTTCTTTGCTGTCTTCCTATCTATGCTTTTGTTCAAGGTTGAGTTAAATCAGAGTCAGGAAAGTAATGCCATTAATCCTTTTCTTTCCTTCAATTTCCAGGCACAGTGAGTGCCTGGCAGAGATGAAATAGGGCCAGGAGTCCTGTGGGTCCCCAAAGCTTTTCCTGGGATAAGCTGGAGGTCAAAGACAGAAAGAAACGAGATGAGAGCTGCTACAGCAACTGCCTCTCTGTATATCTGATAAAGAGAGTTGGGAAAGAAAAGGGAAGGAACAATATACGGGAAGAAAAAACGTGGAGGTAAAGTGGAATCAATGAGGCTACACTTTGCTCAGAACTCAGCCTCTTGTAAAGTCTGGGGGAGGAAATACCACAACACATCAAGATGCAGGCTCAGATTTACAACTGCTTAGAGATGGAAACTCTCAGGCAACATCCATAGCAAAAGTGTTCATCTTCTCCCCTTTCTCCTCTCTTTACCCCTCCCTAAATACCTCCATCCCGCCTTCCCTCCAGTAGCAGAGCCAACCCCCTTCAATGTTCAAAGGAGAAAAAAAAGAAGTAATTTTGATTACACACAAGAGGAGCTGACATCTGACAGATGTTTTTATCTGCCATATTTTGTTCCTGCCTTCTTTTCTCATCCATTCTTCCCTGGCTCTGTTTCTTCTCTTATTCAAGGCAGAAAAATACAGAACAGACATTATTCTTGGAAATGGACTGTGTGAAAGAATATCAAAACTGGATATCTATTTTATTATCATTTTTTGCTTGTGGTCAGAGGACTCATTTCTTTCTTACATTGGTAGATCTAAAATTGGATTACTTTAAGGCACTGTTCATCAAGATTCTAAGATTCATTGTACTACAACCATCATGTTTGTTTCTTGCCTCTCAACAGAACTTCAGTAAACATGTAGGAAACTTCACTAATACATCAGCATAGCTTTGTCAATCGCACATGGTCTTCGACCACTGCACACAATACAGCAAGAGTAAGAAGTCCTACTGTCTTGGAGCATTAGAGGAAAAGATCATCAAAAGTCTGGACCACGCTTTTTGGATCCTTTTTATGTTCTATTTTTTGTCTTCATTTTCATGTGTATATGTGTGTATGGTGTGAATTCATGTATGTGTGCATGTCTGTGGGCTCATATACGTAGGTCAACGCATAGTGTGTCTGTTGCAGAATCCCCGCTGGCCCAGCCTGGGAAAGGAGGGGGAAAGTCAGCAGGAGCCTCGAAGCTTGAGGCGCGGGGTTGAGTGGCCTGGAATCATCACACAGACTCTGGGAGTCAGGTGTGGAGCTAGCAGAGACAAGCTGTTCCAGACTCATTTCAGGAAGTGTTTGAGCTTATATAGGGTCAGGGGTCCAATCAGGTGTTGCCATCTCCCTGCGGGGGGGGGGGGGGGAGGAGCAGAGACAGCCACTAATCATTTAGCTCTTCACTAGGTGTCCATTGCAGGGGCCGTTAGATGGCCGCTTCCCATCGGTTGTTCATCCTCCGCCTGCATGGTTCCTCTATTGGGACATGTTGGGGCCTGTCCATACTTGTTCAGGCTTGTCTGTAACTGGACCTCCTGGATTCGGAGCTTGGGCTAGGGCCTCCCTGAATCAATGGTGCCACATGTGTCTGTGTACATGTGCATTTGAAACCCAAGGTTGATGCTGGGGAATCTACCTCAATTCTCTTCCATCTTGTTCTCTGAAGCAGGGTCTCTCAAGCAAACCCAGAGCCTGCTGGCCAGCTTGCCCCGAGGATTACCTTGTCTCTGCTTTCTGCCACTGAAATTGTACGCTGAATATCACATCCACTGTGCATTTATATTGCTTCTGGGGATCCAAACTCCAGTCCTCTGGCTTTCAGAGGAAGCTTATTACCCAATGAGGCATTTCCTTAGCCTTAATGTTGTATTTTCTTTTTTTAAAACAATTATTTATTTTTTTTATTCAATTGTGTGTGTATGTGTGTGCACGTGTATGAGTAGAACCACGGGCGAATTCCAGAACCACCATGGACCGCCTCCACCTCCTCCTTGTTTACTCTGCCCTGAGATTCACAAGCTCCGCCCTATCAGGACCAGAAACGCAGGCTGCCCCGGTTTCTGCAGGCGTCTATATGTGAGGTCTAGGATCCGAACTCAGGACCTTCTGCCTGCAAGGCAGAGGCTTAACCCCTGAGCCACCTCTCCAGCCCCAATGTTGTATTTTCTTGATTTGCAAAATCTACCCTATCTCTTTTGCCTTTCTCTCTCTCTCTCTCTCTCTGTCTCTCTGTCTCTCTCTCTCTCTCTCTCTCTCTCTCTCTCTCTCTCCTCCTCCCTCCATCCCCCCCACTCCCCAGGACACTGTACATCTCTGTGGATGTACAAGAATGACTTTGGGAATCAACTTGGATTGCTTCTATCTGCATTTGCCTTTCTCTGGGATTTCCCAGGCTCTGCCCCTGGAGGCCGGAAGTGCAAGCTATTGCCATTTCTACCTGGCATTTTTACATGGGACCTGGCTGCAAGGCAGAGTCTTAACCTCTGAGCCACCTCTCCAGCCTCCTTGTATGTGTATGTGCGCATGTGCGCGTGCATGTGCTTATCTGTGTATTAAAAATGAGGAATGGAGTCTGGAAAGAAGCTTGTTCAATAAAGTGTTCACCATGAAAGCATTAGGACCTGATTTTACTCCAGCACCCACATAAAAGTTGAGAGTGGTGGTGCATGCTTATAATATCAACTCCAAGGGATACTGAGATAGGCAATTTTCTTGGGCTCACTGGCTAGCCAGTCTAAGTAATCAGTGACCCCCAGGCTCAATGAAAGATTGCATCTCAAAACACAAGGTAGATAACTCTGAGAATGACACTGGAGGTTGGACAATGGCCTCCACATGCAAGTGCATACACACCACCACATATATGACACGTGTGTATACACATTTACATCTGCAAAATAGATAAATAAATAGGAACAGGATGGAGAAAAGAAATCAGCATCAACTTTCCCATGTGCTAGGTACAGACAGTATCACATACTCATAGGTGTTAATGTTAGCCTCATAGTGATGATTTGAAAAAAGAATAAAAATATATTAGGGATTTAATGGTTTTTAAATATATTGACTTTATTTATCCTACACAGAGATATATTTCCATGACATTTCTTCTAATATAATAATATAACATTTTATTTGCTACATTAAGTAATTCCATTCCATTTCAGCCTGCTTTAAGTTCTCTTTTTTAATTAAAATATTCTTTGAGTCTTTTTGCTTTGGAATGTTTCATATACATACTGCTACATCAGACACATTCTTACACTCACATTAATCAAAACACAGAGAAATGATTACTAAAGATATAAGATTGATAACACTTGTCTCCCAAGACATTGAGAGCAAATGCTATATTGCACAGAAGATAATATTCAACCCACATCCCCTTTCTGGTCTCCTCCCACTTCTCAATGGATCTACACTGAAGTTTTTATTTATAAGCCAACAAAGTCATCATTTACAGTAAAAGACTCAGCCCCCCCAACTCATGTTTGCTTTTATGTAGCAGTGACAGTCTTTACTGTTACAAAGTTCATTCACATAAATGTCTACCGTTTTTCTTGAGAGCTCATTCATTCTTCATTCACAAAGTATTTATTTGGCATATATTAGCTGCCAAAAAGTACTCATGATATAGAGTCCTCTTTTTTTTTGAGAGCTCATATTACAGAATAGCCCTGTATAATGAATTTCTGTAATGACAGAAATGTTCTATAAAACACCTGTGCTGTCCAGTAAGGCAGCCACTAGCCTCATGTGGCAGTTAAGCACTGGGAATACGGTTGTTACAGTTTTAAAATTGAATTTAAAATTTTAATTTATATTTAAATAGCTATGTTTCCAGTAGCTACACATTGAGTAATGTGATTTAATGAATGCATGAGTATGCAGTGTGTTTTTGAAGGATTAGCAATGAACTGTAAATATACAAATTAGCTGAATGAAATCTCTGAAACTAAAAGCCAAAGTAAATTTTCTCACTTTAAGTTGTACCTTATGTGTTCTAATCATAGAGTTTTTTTTTAAAAGAAACAAATACTGAAAAAGTCATATTAGAGAAGTGGAGTCATTGATGTGACTAATCCCAACATTGTAGTTTTTAAGTTTCTGGAATTGGTTTGTAGGAGAAATTGTTAAACATTTGGACACAGGGACTAGAGAAAAATCTGGAATAAAAAACCTAATGGGCAATGTAGTGGGAGCTCCTAAGGTCAGACGTCTGATAAAAACACATACAGTAAATGCATCCATGTAAATGAAGGTTCTATTTGGAAATAATGACTCTCTTGTGAGCTGGACTTACTGCCCATTATATTACACTCTACAAAGAATAAATTTACATTTTGAATATATCCTGAAACTTTCAGTAAGGCTTAATTTTAAATTAATACACTAATTTGGTCCAGTAGATTTTAAGATGACAGAACATTCAGGTAGTACTGCTTTTAGTCAAGTTTATAATGGGAGCTGGGGGGAAAAAAGAATGAAAAAAAAAGCAAAATTATTTGAAAACCATAAGGTTTGGCCAGTAGAAATCTTGAAAGTTGTAAGCAAGGAAGGGTCTGAATCTCAGAGAAATTATTGAACTTGGGCTTTTGGATAATGTTAGAACTGGTAAAATTTAGGGGACTGCTGGAGACAAACTAAATGCATTTTGTATTATGAGATGTCCAAGATGAGTCTTTTGTAGCCAGGAGTGGAATATCAAGCTTTGAATATAAAATGCCTCCCACAAGCTCTTATGTTGAATCCACTGACCCAGACAGCTTCACCATTTTTTGGAGGTTCTGGAAATGTTAGGAGTTGGGACTTAGCTGAAGGAAGTAGGTAACTGAAATGGGTTCTGGAGGATATCTTGTCACTGGCATACTTGTTTTCTCTCTCCCTTCCTCCCTCTTTTTCCCCCTCCCTCTCATTACCCCTTTTATGTCATGAAGTAAATAGTTCAACCCTGCCGCACATGCCCTATGTCACAATGTTTAACGTAAGTACATGGAACCAAGTGACCATGGGCTCAACCCATAAAACTATGAGCTAAAATTAATCGTTTTCCTTTTAGTTGTTTTTGTCAGTTGTTTGATCACAGTGGTACAAAAAAAAAATAATTAGCACAGTATTGTGATGGTTAATCTTGTTATCTACACTAGATCTAGAATCAACTACAGACAAGGTTTTAGGCATACCTGTGAGGGATTTCCTTGATTGCATTAACTGAATTGAGACGATCTGTCCTAAATGTGGGCAGCATATTTATCTGGGTGGCAGCCCAGGTAAAAGGAAGCCTGATGGAAAAAGATTTGCATTTTGCTTGCTTGTCTTCACTTTTCAACAGCAAGTTCATCTCTACTGCTGCCATCTTTGCTGATATCAGAACCCATCTTATTTCTTATACCTTTCAGTGTAAAAGATACTTTGTGCATTGCAGGCTTTTATTCTAAACAGTCCAATATACTGAATGAGAAGCTCAAATATACAGATGTTAAACAGGAAGCGCTCTGAGCACCTCATATAATTCCTATGAGGCCTTGTTAAAGCTGTGTGTGTGTGTGTGTGCGCGTGTGTGTGTGTGAGTGCGTCAGAGGGCACTGTGTCCTTGTGGAGGACCAAAGGTGACTTCAGGAATCATCCTGGATTGCTTCTTCCTCCTTCTTGTTTTGCTTTGGGATTTCCCAGGCTCTGCCCACCAGGGCTGGAAGTGCAGGCTGCCACTGGTTCCTCCTGGCCATTTTTTTTTTTATTATTATTATTTATTCAACTGTGTGCATATGCGTGTGTATGTGCGCGCGTCTGTGTGTGCGTGCGTGTGTGTGTCTGTGTATGTGTAGAACCACGGACAAATTCGCGAACCACCATGGACGCCTCCACCTCCTTCTGCCCCAGGATTCAGAGGCTCCGCCCTACCAGGACCAGAAGCGCAGGCCGCCCCCGCTTCCACCTGGCGTCTATACGTGGGATCTGGGATCCGAACTCAGGACCTTCCGCCTGAGGCTTAACCCCTGAGCCACCTCTCCAGCCCCCCTTCCTGGCCATTTTTACATGAGACCTGGGATCCAAACTCAGGACCTTCTGCTTGAGAGACAAAGTCTTAACCCTTGAGCCATCTTTCCAGCCCTGCTTATCTTTTTTTTAATCTCTGTCCTTAATTACCTCTAAAAGTTCTGGTAGGACTAAAATGAGATAATACAGGGAAAATGTTTAGAGCACTGCGTTATACAAAATAAATATTCAAAGCATATTATCCATTTTCAGATTTTTTTCCTGCACTAATTCTCTTGATCATCTTTGTTGGAAATAATTACATAAATACAAAGTGGAATTTATGTCCTATATTCCTAAACTGCTTAGTTAGACTATCCACAGTATGACAAGGTCTGAAATACTGCTTCTGATTTACATTTATATCTCTGCTCCTGAGAGCTAAGTGTTTCCTCCGAGAAATCGTTCAACACTCCATCCTCACAACTGTCAACCAACGAAGTCCACTTCTAAGGAAAATATTATGGACTGTTGCTTGGATTTAGCTGCAATGTTCTTAATAATCGAGAATAAATGAATTAAGAAAAAGTGATCAATAATAAAGGGTTGGTTGGCTAAATTGTGGAATACCACATGTATAATGCAAGTGTAAGAAATCCTAAAGAAATGTTCTATAAAAATGATGAAACAGAAAGGTCACAATTTTTTAATTTTTAAAAAGCAGGTTGCCATGACAATGTAACAAACAGTATGATTTTTTAACATATATGTAAATATAATCATAGGCTATGTCTACATCACCCACCTATTTGGTTCTCTCACTAACACTAGAATGGTTATGGTAGAAAGTCTAAGTAACAAGACACTCTTGTATAATCGTAGCCTTAACTCTTAGCAGAGATTAAGACAAGAAAATGGGCACACTACTTGTAAGCGAAAAAGTAAATGTGACTATTATCTGCACCTATTTAATTCTCCCATCTACAGTTGTTGTCTTTGAAGTATCATCCACACACACACCCACAATGTCCCTTTGGAGTCAATGCCATAAAGATGTTGTTAAAGATGTTGTGGATGACATCAGAAGTCAAGTTTTATTTCCTGTGCTGAACTTTGCTATGACCACTGATACAGTTCCTGGGCCAGTCAAGTAAATATAATCATTTAGGGATTTAAAATTATTCAAATAGTAAATAATCGAAATTAATTCCTCTACACCATATCATTTATTGGCAATATTTTAAAACATAGTATAGCTCTGATTTTTAATCAAAGTAGTTAGGAATACCTGTTTTAACGGCATAAATGGAAAAGTCTTCTGTATCCTAAGGTAATCAATATTTAAGACCATTAAGTCTTCTTATAATATATTCAGACAGTCATTCCACAGTCTTTGGTAGATTTGTGATTAACCATAAAAGCTAGAAGTAAAGGTGTCAGCTTCACATATTTTAATGAAGGTGCTGTAACATTTGTTCTGATTTCTGAGATCAATTTTCATTCTTTGGCTTTTAGAAGCAAAGAAGAGTCCTTTTAATGAACATTAAAGTACATTTTCTCCAAGTTTGAATGTTTTCACCACTTGGAAATAGAGTCACACACTAGCCAAGAATTTATAAACTGAGATTAAACCTTATAAAATTGTCCATTTTAACATACAAAACTTAGGAATTTTACGTAACTCATCCTAATAAGATAAAGTACATAAATTATTTCCTAAAACACTTGACCCAGACATATATGTTATTTATAATATTTTGCCCATTTTCAGTCTAATATTTACCAAAAGTTTTGTATTTGCACTGGTTTATCACTCTTATGCTCAAAATTATACTATGTAATTTGCTGTAGAAAGCAAACAGGTTAAATAGGGAAAGAGCCCAGAGCTGAAATAATTTTGCTACTTATTCCAGAAAAAGCTTTCGAATGCACATAATACATCACATATTATGCTAAACGCTAAGAACTCATCAGTGAACAATTACTTAATTCTACATAAATATTCTCATGAGTTTATTTTTTGTTTAGGTTTTTCAAAACATTAAACTCCTAGTTTTTTCTTGCATTAATAAAATATTACTTATTGCTTTATGTACAATTATGATACCAAGACTATTTTAATTAATGCATGCTTTGACATTTTACACATCTATGTAATATGTTATGATAATACTCATCCCACCACCCTCTTGATTCCCTATGCCTTTCACCTTTTCACCAAGTCCCTATCCTACATTCATGTCTTTTTGCTTTGTTTTTGTTTTTCTCTTTGTGACATGAGGGTTTAACTAGGGCCATTCACAGGGCATGGGCATGGAGTTATCCACTGGAACATGAGTAACTCACCAGTGGCTACATCACTGAAGACAATCACTGCATCTTCCAAAATAGTGTTGAACTGCCTATAACTCTTTTGGGTGGGACAAGGCTCCACTCCAAACCTTTTCCCATCTATAACTACATGTTTATGGCATGTTCTTGTGCAGACTGTCTTTGGGACTACAATTTCTGTGACTTCATGAGTGCTGCAGCAGCAATGCAAATACAAAACTCTTGGTAAATATTAGACTGAAAATTGGCAAAATGTTATAAATAACATGTATGTCAGATAGCTTTTCACAGCTCTTCTCTCCACTGTCCGACTTTTACAATCTCTCTGCCCCATCTTTGGTTTTGCTACCTAAACCTTGGGGGGGGTGATATGAGTGTCCTGTTTGAAGACTGAGCACTCAACAGTCACTTGTTCTCATCATCATTTTGACCAGCCATGAGTCTCTTTATTAACTGTGTTCACTTCAAAGAGAAGCTTCTTTGATCAAGGCTGAGAGCAGAGCTAGTTTATAAGTATAAACATAAATATTTAGTAGAAAGTTTGAAAACATATCCAGTGCCTCAGATCTAATTAAAAATCAGATGATTACCCCCGTAATAGTCATGCCACAAAACTATTATTTTTTTAAATCTATAGTTTATGTTCTTCCTTAGGTACTCTCCTGAATTTTTACTGTGCTAAAATACAGGTACAATTTCTTCAACCATTCAAACTACACATATGCTATTATTGAGCATGTAAGAAAAATATTAGACATGTATATATTTAACATTGTAGATGTCTTGTGCATTGAACACTGTACATCTGTCTAAGGATATACCAGAGTTTGAAAAATAGGAAACCAAATCAAGAACATCAGTGTGTCCTTTGGGAAAATGGTAATTGGAGCATGGTACCATTTTGGCAGCAAGTTTAAAATCAGTATTTCCCAAGCATGTCTACTCTCAAAGCACATTATAATGTGGTAATGAAAGTTCAACATGAGCTTATGGAATATAATAAGCATCTGAATTAAAGCAAGCAATGCTATCAAAGGAAATACTGTTGATATAAAGCATAACCAAGTTCTGATCTATATAAAATATGTATGATAAAGATTGAAGATCTTGGTACAATATACATACATCATCGTTTAAAATAAGTTTAAAAAAATTAAAGATTATAGATTAATAAATTGAATATTAATTATTTATCCTTCCAGTGACACATGCATATTTCTTTGCTCTTAGGATTACCCACACATTTACAACACTCTTATTTAATAATAAGAGAAATATGCTTAAATTTTTCTTACATATGCTCTTTTGAGGAAAACATGCTAACACTAGGCTTTTGTTTTAATTTTTAATGATCACTTTAATTACTTAGGACATTTGAAGGGTATAGTTCTACATGCCATTCAAAGCTTTAAAGAATTAATAAGAGAGGCTTTGGTCATGTGTAGCACATCACTTCACTTGTTAAAAAAAGATTTTATGAATACTGAGACTATCTTCCAATTTATGTGTCTATCGTCGATTTCACATACTTCTTTATCAGATTGGGGCATTAAATAGAAAGTGAAGATGTCCAGTTAATTAATTAAGAAGTTTCTTCTTTAGACTATAAACTTTAAGAACAAGATAATTAAGAGTCCCTTATTTATATCCTTAATCGATTCCTTATTTTATATTCTTAAAGTACTCAGCATAGTACCTTGCATATAGTAGAAATTTAATAAATTCCTTTGGAAAAAAAAACCATAGCCCAATCAGATACTTCTGCATTTAAATTCCAATCATTAGCTGATCAGCAATAGGCAAATGTGTTAATCTCAGAATTTTTTAATTATTGTAATAACTTGTCCTAAAATTGTGAGATTGGGAATTGAGCCCAGATCCTTAAGCATGCTAGATAATTGTCATATAGCTGTTGATATAATAAATAAAATGTGCAAGTTGCTAACACAAAACAGAAACCCAATTGCTATTAGACCCCTTCTCTTGATACATTTTTCACACCAGAGCCAATCTAGAAAAAAATGATCAAGGGACACCCCTTACTTCCCCTTTCTCTGCCCTCTTCCCAAGTCTTGTCTCTGTTCTCATCACCTCACACTCCTCTCAGTGCATTGCTGAAACAGGGCAGGGCACTTAAACCTGAATTCTCTTTCTGTTTCTAGCCTCCCTAGCTATATATCTTATTTAAGCTATTTGACATGTCAGACGTAAATCTGAGACAAATTTATTTGGAAATTAGTGAGTAATATGAAGTCATTTAAAATCCTTTAATATAATATTAAGGAAAAAATATTCCTGAGGGTTTAAGTTCCTATCTTGTCATTAAAGATATGTTGTAAAAAAAGTTGGTGACCTTTGAAGGTTTTTTTTACCCCTAGCTCAGGAGTTCTTTCAATTCACCATCCACCCCGCCCCCCTTTCCATCCTCTCCACCAAATTTCAACTTAACCTGATAAACTAGGCTTCAGGGAAAACCTACTTCATATTGCCCAAGGCTTCCAGAGGCAATTTTCTGTGCACAAGCAATTAGCTGCCCTAGGCAAAACTGCACACTAGGCGAAGTTTGCCTATTCCCTTTCCTGCAGTACCCACCCCCTCTACCTGCAGGCTTCTTCAATTGCCTTCTGCCTGACAGAGCACTCACATCCACCCACGATTTTGACTTCTACCCAATCCTTAGGATTTAAACTTTCTTCCTTTCTCTCCCTCATATCATGTTCTATTTCCTCTTTGACGTTAATCTCAGCTAAATTATACAAGGTGATTTTATTTAAATTATTCTGATTAGCACCTACACTTTAAAGAATGTGAGCAAGAATAGTGAAATATTTGTAGACAATATTTCTGAATTTTAAGACCATTGAGATGCCCTTTGCTCACTCTGGACTACCAGTTCTTGCTCTACCTGTTCCTATCTCTTCAAAACACTGCCAATCTCTGTGGTAAACTAATCCAATACCAGTAGGATTCTCTTAGGTAGCATGTAAGTCACAGTGACTTTTTCTTCCTATTACTCTTTTAATCTCTAATACTCACAATTTTTCCATCTATTTAATCAGTTGTCTTATAGTGATTGTCATTATTTCTATAGGGTCTTGCATAAGTTATGCTTTATGTTATGTTATATTAGATTATTATATTAAGTAATGCTCTCTTTGGGCATGTAACAATATGGTAGATAACATTCTTGCTCAGGAACAAGAGTAATTGAGCATCTACTGAAATGTGTATGTTCTACTTCACATACTTATGCTAATTGCACAAGGTGTTTAAGACTTGTGGCTCTATTCATTCTTAACAGTTCATCCAAAGTCATTTTTTCCTACAAAGTTGGAGAACCAATTACAGGTAAATATCTAGCATTTATTCAGGGGCTCCAAGTCTAATGCTGCAAAATAGTTGACTGCAGACTCAATTCCCTGTAAGTCTCACTGCAAAATCTTACACCAATGGTACTAAAGAAAGGGGTATTTTGAGACCAGCTAGGTTTTTTTGAGTCCTTAAATTGCCCAGTGTAAGATAATGACCCCTTTAATAAGAATTTCCAGCACCACCTTATACCTCTCAGTAACTTTGGAGTTAGTACATATTTTTATGTCCCCTACTCACAGGATAAGTATTTGCATTACATAGCATATTATCATTTTCTCCCCTTTAATAATTAAATTATTTGGACCATGCAGACCTTAGCCAGGATTCACTTTTCTGTTGCCTTTCCCATCATCACAATAAAATCAGCAAAAGCAGAATATCTTGTTCTCACTTTCCTCCACTGTCATGATTCTTCCCAAAAAGGTAAATGTGATAATAATGATAGTAGTCACAAAAATGCATAAATCTAATATCTTTGAGGCTTTCTGTGAGCCTACTATATAAGGTCCATTTTCCTAGTATTTTGGTAACTGAGCCTCTTTGGACTCTAAGTAGAAAGCAGCTAATATTATTCTAAGTCTCATCCTTTTGCATAGAGAATAATGGCAAAATTCCAGCATAATAATGCTGGACATTTACATAATGCCCTTTTCACAGGCGAGCTTTGCAAAATCTCTTATCCATTTTCTCAACATTAGATAAGGAAAAGAGGAAATGATTGATTCTAGATGGGAGAAAAAGGGATAAGCAAAGCTTCAGTTTAAAAAAAAAAAGTAACAAAATAAATAAGATAAAAAATGTGAGGTAGAAAGCTTAACAGTGGACTCCTGACTATGAACGTGATGTTCTTTCTCCTATCCTTCTGATAGTCAAGGGTATTTTCCTCTTCTTCACTCTGCTATTCCGTGACACCAACTGAATATTGAAAAGCAAAAGGAGGACATTAAAATAGCCCTTAGAATTGGATACAAGCAAGGCATATTTAGAAGGCAGGAATGATTTTAAATGAGTTTCAAATAAAACTACTTTCTTACATTAAGAAACCAAATCAACTCAAAATTAAGGAAATCTGAAATATCAACAAAACAAGCAGCTCCTTTGTGTATTATAATTCTATAATATAAAAGATCCATTAGCTTGATTAAAAAAGTAATCAGGGAAAATTATAATTCATTTAATAAATTTCTCAAAATAAAAAATACATCTGTTTGGATACACTAGGAATTGTTCAGAATACTACATTGAGAAAGGAAAAAAGTACTTGAAGGAAAAAAGTGAAGGTGGAAAGGGTAATATATAGCAAGATTAAAATTCGAATATGAGTTTTTAAGTCACTAAAATGAGTTAGTGACATAAGAATAGCCCCGGAGATTTAAGAGTTTCTTCAAACATATCTGGGGAATAAGAAACACTAGAGAGAAAATGAGCCCCATTAATAAATGATAAATGAGATGGTGAAATAAATAGCTGGACTACTGAACTGCTTTTATAAAAATAGATCCTTTAATAAGCAAACAAAAAAGTGGGGGAGGGGAGTTAAGGGCAGAGTAGAAACAACACTGGTCAGCAGAATGCTGATAAATAGCAAGCAAGGGAATTTGGACCTTGCAAAAATAAGGATTTTCTAACTCAGCAGACTTGGGGATATGCCTTCTAACTAGGGATGAGGAAGACTGAGTAATTTATATTCCAGGCCAAATTTTCTGTTGCTTCATCATCCTGCCAGAATGATCAAACAAAATGAGAAAGCCCCAGAAACTGCTTTAGCTTCATTCAAATCATCTGTCTTGCATTCTCACTTCTGATATCTTCACATAATTTTGTACACTTTTAAACAAACATTAATTATCAACTATTATAGCACATTATATTGTGAATATAAAGAGTAAAAAAAATTAGTGTTTTTCCTAAATCTTACTCACCTTGGATTCTTCAGCTTTGACCCAGTATCCCACCTGCTCTTCAAAGCACACTCTCTCTCTCTCTCACACATTCACACACACACCACTTACCTACAACATAAAACTAAATTTTTTTAGCATAACATTTACATATTTTCATTCCCAAATTTCTTAAATTGAGGACTCATTAACTAAATTCCCGTATCTTCAAGCAAGCCAATTATATCCCTAAAGCTCCTGGAAGACCAGCCTCTTTTTTTTTAATTAATAAGAATTTTAACTTATTAACATATATGATTAACATTTCAGGTTTTCAAATGAAACTAGATATTATTCCCACCCTAAGTCACCCAGCCTCTTCCCTAGAAGTCACCACTATTAGATTACTTATATAGTTTTTTTATATATTTATACAATACAAACATATGCAAAAACATAAAGCACTGATTTTAAATAAACCTAATTTTGTATTTTCTTTTAATTTAACATTTTAAGGAGTTATTTCTCAATGATGTACCCACTGATAAGTTATTCATGCCCTATGACTTGCAAGTACAGTCATCTCAGATGAAAGAAACCCAGTGGGCCTCACACGCAAAAATATGTGAAAGTAAGAGGGAAATTGACTGGAAAGGAGGAAGTATGTAGTGGGATAATAATTGTATGATATACTATTTTATTATATGAGTTCTCATAATTTACTTAGGTTTCCTATATTGAATGCACTGTTTCTTATCTTTTTATCTTTACAGTGAATTACAATATTTACAGGTAAATATATGCTTTTAAACAGGGATGTTGCAAAAATTAAATGGGATAGTTTATGTGAAAATAACTAGAGTGCTTGGTGTAAATTGGGTATTTTCAGCGTATGTTGGCTAAATGAATGAGCTGAATAGGAAACAAATAAACCAACAATGCTTCAGTTATGTTCCCTTATCTAATATCTGTCTCCACCCATTAGAATGAGAACCTCATGAAAGTAGAGTTCAATTTTTGTTGTTGTTTTTTTGAGATTTTTTTTTTTTTGTAGTGACTACATGGAGCCTAGAGTCTCACCTATCAGACAAGTGTTCTACCACTGAGCTTTTCTCAGTCCAGAGATCGTCTCACAGATCTCCATCCACTGGTGACTCCCTCCAACTAGAGCAGTGCTTGGGTGTACTAAATGTTTGAATAAGTTTTGATAAATGAGTAAATATTGCTGGTCATCATTTTTCCTCCTGAGAATAGTTTAATTTCAAGGTAAAAGTGTCCATTTCAGATGAAAATGCAATGTTCTTTCAAATGAAATTATTTGTAATCTGATCTGGAGAAAAGTTACAGATTGAGACCACACCAGATGATTGTAGATCATTGATAGTTCAACTTGTCTTGCTAAACCAAGATAATTTCATTGGAAGGAAACTCTAAGAAATTTCATAAACTTTTTTTGGGTATTATTATAGACAAAGAATTTGAATATGATTTTAAGTACATTCACCCAAGAATATTACAATACCTACACAGCCCTCTCTTCTAATCTTATCTGAACCTCAGGACAAGTACCTTACTTGTCTTGACCAAAGATTGTTCCCAGTGAAGATAACCAAGGTGTTTGAATGAATTACTATTTTCAACTATAGATCGAAGTGCTGCTAAAGGTTTCTTCATAATATTACACTCACTAGTACTAATTTATTAGTTTGTGAGAAATAATTGGTGTTGCCAAAGGGAGAGAAAATGTTAACCACTGGTATGGACTAGGTTTTTTAAGGTCATGTGGGAAAATTGTTCAGATTTCTAAAGCTACGTAAGTACTTACCTGGGACAACTACAGTATTAAGTTTGGGGATCGTGCAATAACTCAGACAATTTGGGTTGAGCCTCACTTGGCTCATTCTCATATTCATAGTCACAAAGTAATCATTAGCATTCTCTTTGCATCTTTTCATAAATTTCTTGGTAACTCCAAAGAGGAAAGTGGACTGAGTATAAAACAAGAATATTTTAAGTCCTTTTCTCATTGATCTCTACAGCAGCAGCTGTTCCTGTAAACATGCCCTCTCAATTCTCAACTCTCCAAACATCACCCCAGCCAGATCTCTCTTTTCTTCCCCCATCTCTTATTATGTCATTATCAATCTACTTTGTCTTAGAATGGGCGTGTGATTTGGAACATGGCCTTCTTTTCTCTTTTTTTTCTCTGCGTGTGTGTATGTGTGTGCGTGCTCTGCATGCTCATTCATGTGCATGAATGAGGGCACACAAGTGCCATGTGGTGTGTCGAGACTCGGAGGATGACCGTTGGGCATTAGTTCTTGTCTTCCATGTTGAGAGCAACTCTCTTGTTGCTCCTTACTACATATGCAAAGCTAGATTCCTCAATCTTCTAGAGAGTACCCTGTCTCTGCCTCTTATCTCCCCATAGAAGCACTGGAATTATAGATGTTTACATTATGCTTCAGCTTTTCTATAGGTTTAGAGGATTCAAACTCAGATCCTTACATGCTCAGCAAGTGATTTATCCACTGAAACATCTCTCCAGTCCCCATTTTCCTTTTTCTTTCTCATGTGACTGAAAGGATTTTGTTTTGTTTTTAATTTTATATTATTTTTGTTTCCCTGCTTTCTACTTTTTTCATACTATAATTTTTATTTTAAGATATTTTAATATCAAAACAAGTCATAACTCTAAACTTTTGGCCTGTTTTGCCACTGTGCAAGCTACGATGCTTACAGAAAGTAGGTGAAGAGCACTTTTTAGAAACATATTTGAAAGTCTTTTCACTGTACTTTCCAGTTAAAAAATTCACATGTATGTATTTCATAAGAAAAAAGTTATTTTTATTTTAAAAGTTAATATATAATCAGTAGAATAACCTTGAATACATTTGGGGAAAAAACTAGAGGAATGATATATTTAATTTTGATGAATTTTATTCCAGACTTCCAATATACACAATTTATTCCCCCATTTTTAGAGATTTTGATTGTTTCCAATTTTTACAAGGCTGTAATTATTGTTCATTAATTAAATCATGAAAAATTATAATTTCTAAGACAAATGCCATGGGGACTAGAAAAATGATTCAGTAAATAAAGTGCTTGCTATACAAACAAGAGGACTTGAGTTCAGATTCTCAGCACCCAGATAAAAGCCAGAAGTGGCAGGACATCTGTAAGCCCAGCACGGGAGAATGGTGGTGAGTTGGGGGACACAGGTAGATTCCTGGGGCAGGTGAGCCCAGGAATAAAATAAAAGCACAGCTAATCAGTGAGCTCCAAGTTCAGTGAGAGACCCTGTCTCAAAAAATAAGGTGGGAAAAAGTTGAAGAAAACATCTGATACTGACTTCTGGCATTTATATGCACATGCACCTGTACATAGACACAATAGACACATATGTACCTATAACCACACACACACACACACACACACACACACACACACACAAAGAAGTTAAATAAAAATATATTTTTTCCAATTTTTAAATTTAGCTTCATCCTCAAATAGAGACCAATATAATAAATTCTCTACAAGTCTCCCCAACCAGTTCTGAGTACATTTACCCTCTGATCTGCCGGCAAAATTGGTCAAGTGTTTCAACCTGAGTTGTCAGAAACTGGCCTTACGCCAGAGACTATTAAAATCATAGTTGAAAGGGTAGGGAACTCCCTCGAGCTGATTGGACTAGGCCAACAGTTCCTGAACGGACATCCAATAACACAGTCACTACAACCAACACTCAACAGATGGGATCTTGTGAAATTAAAGAGCTTCTGTTCAGATAAAGAGATTGTAACTCCAGCACACAGGCAACCCACAGAATGGGAGAAAATCTTCACTAACCACATATCAGATAGAGCTCTATTATCCAGAGTGCACAAAGAACTTAGAAAACTAAACACCGAGGAAACAAATGGGCCAATTAACAAATGGGCCTTGGAACTTAAAAGAAACTTTAAAATGTCTAACAAATATCTTAAAAATGCTCCACATCTTTAGCTATCAGGGAAATGCAAATCAAAACTTCCCTGAGATATCATCTCACCCCTGTCAAGATGGCAAAAATCCACAATACAAACAACACCAAATGCTGGAGAGGATGTGGAGAGAGGGGAACTCTCCTACATTGCTGGTGGGAATGCAGGCTCATACAACCACTCTGGCGAGCCATCTGGCGATTCTTAAAGAAATTAAAGATTGAAATGCCATATGACCCTGCTATACCATTTTTGGGAATAACCCCCCCATACAGCAAAAATTCACCTCGATAGCACAAGCACGACCATGTTCATAGCAGCACTGTTTACAATAGCAAAGTCATGGAATCAGCCCAAATGTCCAACAGGTGATGAGTGGATAAGGAAACTATGGTACATTTATACAATGGAGTACTACTCAGCCATCAAAAATGATGAATTAATGCAATTTTCCGGGAAATGAATGGAATTAGAAACAATTATATTGAGTGAAGTATCCCAGACACGGAAAATTAAGCGCTGTATGTACTCCCTAATAGGTGGATCCTAGTACCAAACCTACTTAGAGACACTCAAAGACAAATCTCTATAATACGTACAGTAATTGTAAAAATTATAAGCAGGAGAGATGGGGAAGGAGGGCCCCACCAGAAACAGAGGGGACCATGTTACAGCAGAGAAAATAGGCCTCCATCAAGGACTGCAAGTAAGTAATGAGACATCTGGTTAAGTTCACAGACTTTCCTTCCTGATCATTTCCAACTAATGGTGTACGATCTTACTAGAAAGGGAGGGCATATAGGCTGCTAGATAGACGGTAACCATTTTGCAAATGGGTGATTGACCCCTCTCTCACCACGGTCTCCTACTTCTATTCCATCTACCTTTGAATATACTCTTATAACAAGACTCTAATTTAACAGGTTTTTATCTCTGGCCAGGGGGTGACATCCAATACCCATCAGGATGGAACCAAGGGCATTGCAGGAACAGCAAAACTGAAAAAAAATCATCAACAAACCATAATTCAGAACATCAGAGACTCTATATCAACTACCTGGAATCAGGCCTGCCTAATCTCTCCCCATCCTGAAGCTCAAGGAAATTTGCGGAAGAGGGGGCGGTAAGATTGTAAGAACACACGGATGGGAGGAGTCATGATATGCAAGATACTCCACACAAGTTAGGACCGAAGCAATTATAACAGGACTCTGCATGATCTGCGCAATGACCAACATATCATTGACCCCTCAAATTCTAGCATGGACTAAAGGTACTAGGATCCTTAGAAGCAAGGGATTAACAGTCACAATAATGTTCCTATACTTAAGGGGAACACAAGAAAGAGTTCTAGGAATTGCCACTGAGTCCTTACACCTCATCAGAGAGGAGGACCCAGAGGAAAGTTTGATATACTCATTAAAGGATGCTTCAGAGATGGGGAGAGGGGGGACTGGGGGAAAGGGAGGGAGGGGGAAAGGAAGGGGAGGGGACAGTGAGGTCCAGGGAGGGGTGGAGGGAGGGAGAGGACAGAGGTTCCTATTATATTTGTATGAGCAGAAAAATAAAAAAAGAAAAAGAAACTGGCCTTACATTGTACCACAAGTCTAATATAGATTCTCTAAGAATCAGTTTCAACTCACAGGGCAGTTTCATTGTTCAAGATTGTTTGACCATGTTCACTTGGGCAGAAGAGTTCAGATTTTAGCTGACAGCTCCTCAGCCTTCAGAGACAGAATATGGATAGCCAGTCCTCTCTGTGAAACAAGCCTTGCTACAGTTGGGCAGCCCAAGCCCACTCTGATCAGCTAGCTATTCATCAGGATGTGAATAATAATGATTGAAGGTTGCTGGCAACTTGTAATCTTGTTAACAGTTCTCAAATTTCTGGATGGGCAAAAATTTAGAACATCTAATGCTGATGGGAAAGTAAAGGAGGATACTTTTCTCATTGGTATTCCCTCTGATGTATGGTACTTGCTAGAGCATGAATCATGTCAGATGTATTTCATCAAAGACAAACTAGATGAAACACAATGGGCCACACAAATGAAAAGATTTGAAAATAGGAAGGAGTCTGGCAGAGGAGATGAAGGGTTGTAAGGGAAAAAGGTGGTGGGGGCATTGGAGGGGGAATGGGACTGGAGACTAAGAGGTGAAAATATTATAAATTCACTTACATTCATGCATGCAACATGAATATTAAAAATAAAGAATAAGAGTTAAAAAATAAGAGAATAAAAAAGAAAAAATATGTAATCACATTGCTTATTATATGCATTATCAACACTAAGTTGGTGCATTTATAGAAAATGATATATCATTAGTTACATTTTTATTTGAGGCTATTATATTAGCAAGCAAAGAATTATTTTTATCATTATTATTATATAAATTATACAGCAGTTCTGTAGTATACTATAAAGACACTGGGAAGGAAATAAAGAGCCAAATTATAGGGACTAGTTGAATAATTCAAAGGTTGACTACTTGCCTAGTATGTGTGAGGTCCTTGGTTCTAATCCCTACCACTACCAAAAAAAAAAAAAAAAAAAAACCCTCTTAAAAGATAAAGAGTCAACCTGCAGACTTTATTCTGCTTTTAGCTAATTATAAACAATGTTAATTTTGCTTTTCTTTTTTTAAAGTAGCTTGTTTGTTTATTTACTTCAGAGGGAGGGATAAAAAGATAAAGAGAGAGAAAGATAGACAAAGAAGCGCACACACTTGTACCATGTAGGCTTCTGGGGATCAAACTCAGGTCACCAGCTTTGCCCATCCGGCCCCTTACCTGCTGATCTATCTCACTGGCCCTGGTTTTCTTAAATTGACTAATTTTTTAGTTCTAAAATTCTATAACTTAAAAAAGGTTGTCAAAATTCAGTATCCATTGCTACTTAAAATTTAAAAGATGACAGGTAGCATGGTAATTGTTACATTTTCTGCTGAAGTAAGGTAATTCACATAATGATTCACTGCTGATAAACGTTTAACAACCAACTCTCCGTGGGGAAAAAAATCCAACATAAGACAATGATATGTAGCTTTGGCCTAGTTCTGTACAGCAAATATGCCAACCATAGATAATTTAAATCTACCAACTTGAAATCACTGAATATGGAGTTGGAAAGGTATGGACAACAATTTCATAAATCACTGTGGGCTATATCTGGCCATCACTGAATTTAAATGTTATTTCAGATAGAATCTATCCAGCTACATGTAACAAAAAGTCTAGTTATTTGTAGATTAAACAAAGCATTTGATTATGCCATTAATAAGAAGCCTCAACATAGTAGCTCCAACTTTCTTTTAGCAGTTTCCATCTCAAGGCGGTGGGTTAGTTTCTTTGTAATTCTCTTGGCCTACTACCTCATGGCTATAGTAGCTCCATCCTTTTTATCCTTTCAGGATAGTACTCAGAGTAGGAAAGAAAAGATAGAAAATAAATGTATGTTCTCCTTATTGAATCACATTGTGTCCTTAGACCTCTTTGTCACTGGAAAAGAGGATTTGAATTCTTATAAATGGCCCAGACCAATTGCGAGTTTAATATTTGGACTGGGCCTATAAAAGCAAAAGGAAGCTACAACGATGTACAATTATGACTATTTGCTACACATTAAAATTTTAACCTCAAAAATGCTGATGTTTTTGACTTTCACTTCTAACTCAATTTGATATTTATTGAGTATGTTCAAAAAGCAAGACAAAAGAATGTTTCTGTCTCTCATGATTTCATGCTTAAGAAAGGGTTTATAAGGAACATCTCAACATTGTAATTAATACATTTAACTTTTAAAAACTTATTATAGGGCAGACATATTTTAAAATCCTAGTCATAGCTTAACTCTCAAAGGAATTTTACTTAATATATGAATCCCTTAAACCAAATTTTTTGATCATCTGGACACAGCAATAAATAGATCTTAATGAATTACAAAATTTAGAATTCTTATTCTAAAATTCAGGTCTTTCATTATCTTAATGTGCTACTATGTAATATGTCTCAGTTTATTTATTAATAAAAGATGTTTGGCTTACAGATAAGCTTACAATACATATACCCAAATAACACTATCTCATTTGCTTACAGTGATCATATAGTTCATAATATTGCATTTGACAGTTCATTTCATAATATTCACAGTGTATGCCATAATGCACCCAAACTAAATTAGAAAGTTAACATGAGTTAGTATTTTAAACAAGACTGAATAATTTGAGTGGGGGATGTGGAAAACAACTTTATAAAACCAGATTCTCAAGTCTGTCACCGGAACTACAAAGTCATTAAAAATATAATTTGACACTGCTGCTATAAATATTTCTAATTATTATTTATGCTCCTTTAATTATTTAGTTGAAATGCAAATGAAAACTTCAGAAAAATGCTGATATACAGGAAGAAAGTCTTCATGTGACAAATATCTTTTTTAGCATTTGATGATTGAAGCAATGTAAGTAACAGACAGGGCACATAGCTAGGTGTTTATTTTTATTTAAAATTTATATATGGCTATTAATAAATTAAGAAAAACAGCAGTAGTTAAAAAAAACCTAAAGGTTGTCCAATCATTTCTGTCAAAGTGGCATATGAACACTTACGCATAGCTAAAATGAAGTCTAAACAATTCTTTGCTTGTCTTAGACTACTTAGATTTTGTTCATGTACTATGACTTGATCATTGAATTCAAAATGCATAATTTTACATTTTTTTCACTTTAGTACTTCTCATGTTTTGAATCTGAAATTCCCCAACCCTTTCTGGGTTTTCTGAGTTTTTGATCCCCAGCTTCAGGCACTATTTTGAAAGCTGTGGAGCTTTTTTAAGGTGGGATCTCTGTGGTGGAAGTAGATCAGTAGCGGGTGGCCTTTAAAATCTACCTGCCCCTGGTTCTGATATAGCTCTCTCTGTCTCCTGTCTGCGGCCATACAAACAGCTGCTGCTGTCTCCACAGACTAAGCTACTCTGCAATGACTTTCCTTTTCCCGATGGAATCTCTGAAACCATGATCTAAAATATCATACATCTTTCCTCCCTTAAGGAGTTGCATTAGGCATTTTGGTCACAGCAACAAAAAGTAACTGATACAGTTATCTGAAAATACTTGGCTTGGCAAGATGGTGCAGTGGTTAAAGGTGCCTACATACAAACCTGGAAACTGGAGTCTGAACTTTGGCGCCCATATGGTGGAAGAAGAGATCAGTTATCTGAAAGTTGTCCTCTGACCTTCACATGTGTAACATGCCATGAATATGCACACTGTCACTCTTTTAAATAAAGAAAAGAAGAAAAGGATAGTAGAGGAGGAGAGAGAATGGTAAAGGAAGAGAGGGGAGGAGAAAAGAGGAGAGGAGAAAAAAGAGGAAAAAGGAGGAAGGGAAGAAAGAAGGGAGGGGAGGAAAAGAAAAGTACCTGTGTGCTTTGGGTTTCGTTGTATTTTGAAAGTGTGACCTCTCGTTCACTCTTAGACACACTGAATCCAAATCTATCCAATTAAGAAATGAGATAATGGGGCTGGAAAGGTGGCTCAGGAGTTAAGCCTCTGCCTTGCAGGCAGAAGGTCCTGAGTTCAGATCCTAGACCCCATGTATAGACGCCAGGCGGAAGCGGGGGCGGCCTGCGTTTCCGGTCCTGGTAGGGCGGAGCCTGTGAATCCCGGGGGCAGAGTAAACAAGAAGGTGGAGGCATTCATGGTGGTTCCCGAATTCGTCCATGGTTCTACACACACACACACACACACAGACACACACACGCACACGCATACACACAGAATTGAATAAATAATAAAAAAATTTAAAAAAAAGAAATGAGATCACATTGGTCCTTCATATAATTTATGCAGAACATAGCTTAAATATCTAGATTTACATACATTCTTTAAACATGAGTAATTCAATGCAAAAAGGAAATTTTAGCACAGTGACAAAACTGATGTTGAAGTGGCCTTCCAAAATGTCAAGCTGGAGACCAAACATAGCCCACAAATACACATTTGGTTCACACAGTACTTAAAAGTCAGGTGGTTACACAAAATATTACATTTCTGTCTTCTCTTGGAAACTATTGAGAACTGACAGGATTGCGTTTCCTTTTCAACTGGAATCGATATCCTTCCTATAGAGAGGGCATCTGTTGCCTTCTAATCCTGCACAATCCCCATGTTAGCACTCCCACTTCCCAGCTTCTCACATTTAAGGTGTCTAATCTGCATATAGTTATTCAGGTGGTTTCCCTGATATGGACATTCTCACTAAATAATAAACAGGCTATGCTTGTCTCGCTGCTTGCCAGGCCTCGCATCTAAGGTGCCTTATTGCCTGGAACTTTTTTTTTTTTTTTTTTTTTTTTTTTTTTGACGAAACGTCTCCTTTCTCAGAAAAGGAGACTGGAAATCTGGAAAGTTCTAAGAGCAAAAATTGTGTTTTATTTGTCTCATTTAAGCTTATGATCTTGTGGTCAAGCAAGTATAGGAAATATAGTTGAATTTAAAAATTTTAGAACTAAATGATTCTTCATAACTTGTTTCTAGCTTTTATCCTCTGCTAAAAATTATTTTCCAGGATCTTCATAAGATCTAAAATAGGGCAGGACAAGTGGCTCAGGGATTAAACCTCTGCCTTGCAAGCAGAAGGTTTTGAGTTCAGATCTGCATCCCATGTAAAACCCAGGCAGAAATGGCGGTGGCCTGTACTTGGCTCTGGAAGGCGGAGCTGGGAAACTCCAGAGCAAAGCAAATCCAGGTACAAGCAATCCAGGGTGATTCCTGAAGTCATTCTGGCGCCTCCACAGGCACACTATTATATTTTAGATCTTTTATTTATTTTCTTTGCATGTATCTCTCTCTCTCTCTCTCTCTCTCTCTCTGTGTATCAAAGGATATTTGGACAAATATTGGCACCTTCATAGCTATCATCCTTTAAAGATCTCTGAATTCTATGGACCTACACTCTATTGACTGACTAATTTGCTCTGTATTGAGAGATTTTGCTTCTTTTTTCCATTTGCTAGACCCTGCAGTTCCTTGAAGGCGCTCACTTCTGGGCATCTAACTTTTCTCACCTCCAAGTCCATTTAGTATCCTTTGCTTTTCTTTGCCTGGCTGTGATCCTGAAATTCCAATATGCCCTGAAAAGTATGTGACGGTTTGAATGTAAACTGTTCTCCTCACAGACTTATGTGTTTGAATCCTTAGCTGGAGTTAATGTTTGGGATAGTCGTGGCACCTTTAAAAGTAGAACCTTGGTGGAGGAAGACTCACCCAGGCAAACCTTGAGGTTTGGTGTTCTGGCCCTGCTTCCTCTCACATCCTTGCTCTGTCTGCTTCCTTATGGCTGAGGTGACCTAAAATGGTGTCTTACTTCTGCTGCTAGTGACACCTTCTGATATGCAATTATCACCATAATGGAGTATACCTCCTCTGGAAGCAGAAACCAAATAAATATCCCTTTTCTTCCCTAAATTTCTTCAATCTGCATGCTGTCTCACAGAAAAAGGACAATTACAAAAAACTAAGTGCCCAGAAAACAGTAGAAACAAAATCACTAAATTCCATCAAACCATTCTTCTACACACAAAGCAAACTCTATAGACATTCCACACATAAAACTAAAAAAAAAAAAAGCTTTTGTTCTGATCTAGGATCTCAATGTACTTAAAAACACACACAGAGAAAAATTGTGCTAATTTTTTAAATTTTTATTTACCTGGAAAAGATAAGGTGGTTTGTGAAAAGAGGAAAAATAATTTAAAAAACTAATTTAAAAAATCAAGACAGGAAATTAGATGAGGTAATAAGCAAGAATTGGGATACTGGGTACTCAAATATCCAAAGTTTTCACAAAATTGTCACTGAGTAACACAGTAAAAGAGAAGAAAATGAAAACAAAACTGGCTTACTGACAGTGCCCCCAAAGAAAAATACGTATCAGTGTTTCTCATACAAAAGCAGCATTTTTTTACTACCTAATTCCGAAAGAAATGTGTGATATGTGGATTGGTAGTACTGATGGCCAAAGAGAGTTATTCATGAAATCATGTCTTGAATAATTTTCTTTACAAATGTTGAACAGCTGTATCATCTTCAACAAAACTTTCTTGGGAATGGTGCAATATTGGTTTTTTTCAAATACACCTTTCCTAAAATCACTGTCTTAGTTTTACTTTCCTGTTGCTGTAATGAATACATTGCCCAAACAACTTATAGGAACAAAGAATTTATTCCAGCTTTTCTGGTTCAATCCATTATGCAGGAAAGTTACCAGCAGGGTTGACGGAACTGGTCACCCATATTCACAGAAAGAGCTAAGAGAGGAACAAGGAACAATGTGATCCTTCTAGCTTTCCAATGTGCCAAATTTCAATCAGTTCTTCATCTTATCCACATCCCACAGAATGGTCCTACCCTTTATGGGCTGGGTCTCCCCATGGTGATTAGATACAGACTTGCCTTAACTAGGTAATTCCTCATAGGTGTGCCTAAAGGCTCCACTTTCATTGTCGAGTTCACACCTGTAACTAAATTGTCATAATTACTTTAAAGTATACTTAGTGGATCATATATTTAGTGACAAAATTTAAATACAGAAAGAGATTCTCAGTCAGCAGAACAAAATTGTTTCAACCTGCTGCAAGTTACTACATGTTGTGTAATATAGTGGTTTTTCAATCTGGACCTTGCCCCAAAGTGACTCCATTTTACAAGAATTTGACTCTGTTTTGAGTACAGACACAGGCAGAATGATTACGCAATTTGTTGGGCACATAAATACTATTCTCTGTCCATAACACTCACAAGGTGCGTACTAATAAATTCTCTTTTTTAAAAAAAAAGTATAGCTTCATAAATCCATCAAAGTAAATAAGGACATGGACACATTGAAATCATATCAGATAACCAGGTCTGAGAATTTATCGGACATCTCAGCCCAAGCACAGGGTGTGGCCAAGTCACCTGGACCCCATAAAGAAGATGCCTATAATTAGTGTGGCAACAACCTCTACCAATTTATCATCTGGCCACCTAATATGTGTGTCAAGATGTGACAGGGAGGAAACTCAGGACTGTTCTGGAAGCATCACCTTGGCTCAGTCCCCAAAGCAAATACTGTCTACAAGAATTATTATCCGTTAGTCCACCCATTTGTCCATTCATGTCTGCGCCCAATTCTGCACTTCACCTCTATGGCCTTTGTGGCTCCACACTTATTCTAGATACTTATACTTGACCCAGTTTATACTTCAAAAATTATTTTTATATACGACCAAATTATTTTTATTTAATTTATTTTTTGCATGTGTGATTGTGTGTAAGTGGGCATGTATATGTGCATGGCAGTGTACAAGAGGGTGCTTGAGTGTGTGTGCCAGTGGAGACCCAGGGGGGACTTTGGGAATCACTCTGAATTGCTCTCCCTCTTTTTTACTTTGTTCTGGGGTTCCCCAGGCTCTGCCTTCCAGGACCAGAAGCGCAAGCCACAGCCATTTCTGCTCATCGTTTTTTCATGGGATCTGGGGATCCATTCTCAGGTCCTTTTGCTTGCAAGGCAAAGGTTTTAACCACTGAACCATCTCTGCAATCCTCAAAACTACTTTAAGTAAAGCAATTCATGAAATATTCCTATTAATCTGATGGACAGTCTATTTTTCTCTTATTCATACTTATTCCTCAATAAGACTGGCTTTCAGATTCAATTTTATCTATATCACTTATATTACCTGTAATACTCACTGAGAAAAATTTGTTTTTGCAATCAAGTAGATGGGAATGGAAGATGCTTTGCTAAAGCAGTGTCACTCAAATGTTTGAAACTCTTTCTGAATTATAAGACAGAACTCAAACAGTAATTTTAGTAAACTTAAGTTAGCCATTAGATTAGGTATTCCTTCATTTGTTGAAAGCAAAGAACTGGACCACCAAACCTCCAGTGATTAACACTCCCTCACTCTGAGCAGCCTAAGCAACAGCATTTCGAATGGTAGTTATTTTAGTGTATTCAAGTATTTAAACCACCCAAAACAAGTTATTGAAGATTTCAGGTGGCTGAAAGACATACCACTCTTTCAGTTAGTGACTAGGAAAGAAGAAAAGAAGAACAAGAGAACAAGTCTCAGGCAGTTCCATGTTAGCAAAGAATTCTTGTAGAAATTCAGTTAAAAAAATTCTTGAATAATTACCCTTGCTTCCACTTAATCATCTGAAGTCCCTGGGTTCTCTCTGTATGTAGGCACAGACTATGTTGGGACAAGTATGAAGAGTTAAGGGGAAGGAGCCAACAAAATGGTCACAACAAACAACACAGAGACTGATTGATTCCCTCCCACCATTCCTTTTTCCTTCTCTCCCTCCCTCCCTCTTTCTCTCCCTCCCTTAAGCATTAATATGAAAATAATTGCATCTACTCCTGGAGAGAGACCTGGCTTAATTAGACTAATCTGACTTTCTGCTAGCAAAACTCACACTAAAATGTTATTGCTCGGAGTTCTCTAATTATAGAGCAATCACGCTTTTTTCTTAACAGATACTAAAACTAAATGCTATAATGTTAGATGATGTCATTGTGAATAAATTGTTGTAAGGTCTATTTTGAGGTAGCACATGAATTAGGCAGTGAAAAGAAGCAAGAAAGTTTTCTGCAGAAGAACTTATGAATTGTCACTATAATTTATCTAATGGTGAAGTTCTACACATTGATTCACTAGTGTAATTCATTGTAACCTCCATGCTACTTAGTTTTAGTTCCTCCCTTATTTTCCTTCTTAGCGCCCCCCACCCCGGATTTCATTTCCTATCCTACATAGACAGAATACTATGATCTTGTGACGGGCATGCTCAATGGCATACCCAACCCTTTTCTTCCCTGAACCTCTCTTTATTGGTTCTGTTAAATCAGAGTCAACTAACCATCTGTTCTCTCTACTGTAGCTTCCAGTGTGCCAGCAACTTCTGAAAATCACTGTAAAACTGCTGATTCACAGCATGACAGAAATTCAATTTCCAAATTCACCTTGACCCCTAGCACTACACAGCAATCTTTAACTCTAGGCTGGTTTGCTTTCTTTCCCCACTGCTTGAATACAATACCAAATCTCAAATCATTATTCTCCCAATATTTTCCTACTATACTTCCATAATCAACAGATGACCTAACTTTATACTTCAGGAAAAATCATTGTCTAACTTCTTCCCTTCTTACTTCTAATGGTCAGCTACAGATTCCTCCTCCCTTCTCCTTGTCCTAGAAGGTGTTATTGCACATCAACTACCTCTTCGCGACACTATTTGTTTATTATTGTTGCAAGTTTTTCACTACAACATCTATGTACATTATGATATACTCCTTGGAATTCATACTCCAGGTTGAAAAAATGGACATTGGAATGTTAGGAAATAAGCATTTCTGATTGGCTAGAGAAAGATTCACATCAGAATACCAAGTGTTCTTCCTCTTGGCATCATTCACAAGCAAGGACAAAAAGGAGGAAGGTGAGTTGCGATGCTGGCTGCTCATTAAATGTTTTAAAATTCTGTCACAGTTCTGCCAGCCAAATGTCACAACATGAAATTTAAAGAGGCTATGCTTTAGTGATCAATGCCATTTTTGTCCTTTGCTATCTGCTACCATTTGCCACATGTACGGTCTAAGATATTATAACAATTAGTTCACCCAATACCTTCCTGTAACTGTGAAAAGTGTACACAGTCGCATTCTACTCAATTTGTTGTAGTTATTCCTGTTTGCAGCAAATATGAATTAAGATTGACATGATTGCTTCCAGTTTAATATATTTGTATCATACAAAAATATTCAAGTGACACATGTATTCTTGTAGCAAAAGTATCTATAGACACTTTCTGAAAGAAGCTTGGGTGGGCAGAATACTTTAATGGAGGCATGTATCACTTGTAAAGTACAGCAGATATAGGTCTTGTAAGACTCTGGTCATAGATAACTTGAGGAAATCTCTCTTTCCAAAAAGGGAAACAATTATGAATACAAGAAAAGTTCAGAGCCTTTGGAAGAGATCTTGGAAATCAAGGACTCTGAAGTTGAAGCTTCATTAGCTTCATATAAATCAGCTGTTTTGTAGCTGGCCACTTAATTAGGATATTAAACAAACCTTAACCAAGCAAATCTCACTAAATGTGAACATATGACATGAGCTAGACACAGGCATACTACATTTCATGCTCATGACAACTTCACAGCTCATTATTTTTACAAATGTAAAAGATGAAAAACTTGTGAGGCTTAGAGAATTTGGAATTTTCTACAAGTGACCCACTGCTTATAGAGAGGCTAAGACTCAAATCAAATTGACAAGCTAAATCTTATAGGGGTTTTTTCACTATAGTATTTTGCCTTTCAAATTTCCCCCAAAGATAAAGGGTTGAAGTTAACTGGAGAACCCTAGAAAATGGCTGGAAATACTCAACTGAAACATGAAACTGCACGTTGAAACTGTACATTTGAAATATTCCCTACAAGCACTTCCCTAAAAGAGTGTTTAAAAGGAACATTAAAAATGTATAATCTTTTGGACTATCTTTCACTCACTAAATTCCCATAAAAGGACAAATAGAGTTTAGACTCTAAAAGGCATGTGGTTGTAATCAGAATCTGGAGGTGAGCTTAGGAATTACAGCCTTCTGGGAGAGAATAATTAGGGAAAGACATTGGATTTGGTGGGTCATATACAAATTTTATCCTTTTCCAATGTATCCAGTACCCTATTACCTTGGCATTCTGTCTTTTGTTTCATTTGCTTTAGTTGGTTTTGAAAGACTGATTCTTGCTAGATAGCCGGAAACTGACCTTGAACTAGCAATCATCCTTCATCTTACTCCCTAGGACTAGGATACAGGTATGAGTCACCATAACCAGCTGATATTTAACGATGGGCAAATTATATTTATATTTTCTTTCTCTACTTCATTCATGCTCTTTGCAAGTTCAACTATATTGTTTTTTAAATGTGTATTAAATGTGTCTTTTTCTTTTCCTAAAGCCCCTAGAAATGATGCTGTGGATTTTTATCTTTTCCTCACAGAATCCAGTACTTTGAATAGACAAGCTTTCCACAGAGGTTTGTTGCCATGGTATTGATGAGTTTTTTTCTGATAGGTCGCCATTTCATAACACAATGGGTATTTCATAATGCTGTGATTCTATCTAGTCTAGGTTGCCATTTGATAACACAACGGGTATTTCATAATGTGGTTCTATCTAGCTTGTTCACGCAGAGATTTCAGGATAAAATTATTATGACTTGGCTACAGTTAAAACAAGAATTAATTTAATTAGATGTTAAATATTTTCACTTTTAATTAGATGTTAAGTATTTTCACTCATCAAGCTGCCATTGGTGCTGCTTAAAAGTCCTGTTGACTTTGTAGTCCTGGTGCTATTGTGACCTCAAGCTGTAACTACAGTCAGTCCAGTGCAGCAGGACCTTCAAAAACAACAGCAAAAAAATGATGCCTTAACTGGATGGGAAAAGAAGGCTCCTATTTTCGAAAAGGCCTCTTTATGTTAGAAATTTCCCTTCAAGATGACAAGTGGTACAAACTCTTCAGGATCTTGCTTGTCCTCAAAAAGGTGAGTCACTTATGGAAGAAGCCAATGGCAACTACCCAAGAGGGCAAAAAAAAAAGGGTCTTTATTTGCCCAAGCTAATGAAATATTATGGTGTCTCTTCTCACAGAAATTCTAAAGTAGATGACAACTACTTGAAGGAATTGAATGAGGACTTAAAATTAAGAAAGCAGGAACTTCTAGAGATTCTAAAACCTCTAGGAGATAAAAACAATCTCTTATTCCAGAAGTTAATGGCTAACTTGGAGGAAAAACAGAGAAGGTAAGAGCTCCCTACTCAGGAATCCTAGATCTAGAAGGCTAGAGAGTGTCATTCCTGTAGGTTTAGCAATAACTTACACGGTCTTGGGGGAGGCTTATTTTTTCTTTTTAAATCAGGATATTCATCTCTAGTAGAATGTAAAGAATGTATTATACTATGAAGTCAGAATGAAGATGACTCCTTTATTTACTTATTTGTAGTAAAATTAGGTATTACTCAGTCCTCATTTCATGAGACTGCAGTTGTTTCTGTGCTCATTTAGGGTACTATAGTATCTGTTCAAGAGATAGGTTAAGTGCTTTTCATAGTGTAGGTCAATCATAATTACACTAATATTTTGTTTATTCATGTTTATGGAATTACTTAGGATAAATGTCTGTCTTTTCTATATGAAGCAGTAAAATAGTGTGACCTTTTCTGGGTTTAGGAACTTTCTGGATTAGAGCCCAGTATCTATAATCATTCTAAGCAGCTAACATCTTAACTCTTTGATATTATATTCACTCCTCTTGGGACCCATCAATTCGGTTTCCCTTATAATCTTAGAAAATCTTATTTCAATTATTCTATCTTCTTTCTATATCCTTATCTCTAGGAACTCATGATCTGAGAGAGCAAAATCCAGAAAAAAAGTTGTGGTCAAATGGCAGTTGCTTACAAACATGTAATAGACTTCTCTCTCAGGCTAAGAAAGTATGGCTTTCTCCTTAGAACTGAGGAAGAAAAAGGACTAGGAACACAAACTAATACCTTTTAATGGTAACTTTTCTCACAGTCAAGAGAATGGGTATTGATTCAGAAATGGAAACTAACAAGTAAGAAGTAGACAGAGGTGAGATAGAGGATCATTTGGGAATTAATCCTGAAGACATCAGGATTTTCAACCCCTGTATAGAGGCAGAACAACCCTTCCTTCAAGTCACATACCAAAAACATTCTTTATAGAGAATGCAAAGTAATATCATTGACAGTTGGAGATCTAAGTTGAACATTAAAGAGTACAGAGTTCATTGCTAAATACATAGCTAAGTAAATCAAATGCCAATGAAATGGGATAATCCTAGCTATAGAGACTTTCTATGTCCAGATGAACTTCTGTAACTCCTGAAATTATAACTGGACAATAAAACAAAAACATAGAGAAACAATACCTGGCCTTCCCCTACTATTCTGTCTGACAAAACTATTAAAGGAATAGTCCCCAAGAATTGCAACTCTACAAGTGATCTCAATCTGGGAGCAGAAAGGAACCTGTACTACACAGAGAAAGAATTTGTCTCCCAGAAGAGATTTACATATTTCTCACAATTTTACAGGATAGAGGGACAGAACCACATCTGGAGCAGAGCCACTCAATTATGCATATCTCCATCTCCTATCTTCTCATGATTTTTATTTAAACTTGTCTCTTCTCTTGGAACTTTGGAATAAGACAGACTCTGATATTGGATATTCTCTTCCCAATGTAGCCATATTGAATAAACTTCCCTTTTCTACTTTTTTACTTTTTAACCATCAATTTGAATTCTTATTAATTTAATGAAGGTGGTTAACTGAACCGAAAAAGCAAATACCTGGCTTATCTATAACAAGATTTCAACCTCTCTTGAACCTCCATAGCAGAATATTCCTGGCTGGTTGTAGAATATTATTATCTTTCCCAAGGCATGCCTATTTTATGATATCATTTTTCCCTCTAGTCTGCAGATCATGAGGCAGATCATGGCAGGAAAGGGATGTGATGAATCCTCAGTCATGGAGCTCATTAAAGAAGCAGAGGAGATGAAACGGAACCTGGTAAAATGTTGGTGGATACTCTAGAGTACTCTTCAAAAGTACTCTTCAAAAAACGTGGTCAACGCAGGACAGACAGAATGTTCATCCTCAGTCTGTGATGTGTCAATATTTGCATCTCTTTGGTTTAGGCAATCTAAGATAATGCTAAGAGGTTTAGGTGGAATTTTGGGGAAAATTAAGGACTAGCTAGTAAAACCGTACTTCTTTGACTTTCAAAAAATTTTCATCTTGGGGTTAAGATGAGCTTATTAAACTTTAACATTTATTTTTAAAAAGAAAATACTTATCAAATTAAAAGAAAAAAGTTTGAAAGCTTCTTAGATCTTTTTAAAATCAAGAATTAATTAGATCATTAGTCATTAATGATCTAAGCCCTCAAGATTGTAATATAAGAATATACTTTATTTCTATTGCTACATCTTACAATTTCTGTAACTTATTACCTGAAGTTTTTTTTTAACCATCACATTTTAACCATCACATCTTTTCACTTACTTCTCATGTTCCTGTATTTTGGGCTAGGTCCATATACTATTGATTTACTGTGTCCGTGGTCCCTTTCCCACAATTTGACAGTTATTTTTTTCAACCTCACTTTAACAGTCGGACAAACACATTCTCTATTTGTTTGATTCTTCTCCTTCTAATAGGAAAAGAAAAACAAGATGCTTCGGAAGGAAATGGAGATGCTATGGAACAAGGTGTGCTTCTAAGGATCTCTTGAAAGGACTGTCCTGCAAAGAACAATGCAAAGAAGTGTCTGTTCCTTAGGTCCCTCATCCTCAACTGTTCATGTCCCTGCTTCTACCCATGCCCATTTCAGTCTATTCGTTAACACAGCAGCCAAAATGATCTTTAAAAAAAAGTTTATCTAATGCCATTCTATTGTGGCATAATCTGGTATGTGTCTATCTGTACAGCTTTTCTCTTAGAAGTCTTCCTATTGCTTTCTCTGCAGCAACTTAAACATGCCAAGCCTTTTCTTATCTCAAGGCCCTTTGTGCTTGCTTTACTTCTAGCCTATAATGCTATTTTCTCATAATTGATTTATTCTCATCTTTCAAGGTTTCAGCTTAGCATCATCTGTTCAGAAAAGTCCTTCATTCAATATACCATCAACTATACATGTTCTCCATGGTACTGTTCATAATATCAACTTATACTTTCACTTGCATTATTTTTCTTCACTTCTTATTCCCTTTCCTTATTTTTGAAATATGTCCCTTCAATATATTGACTGCTTTGTCTGAGTCTCTAATACCTACCACAATATCTGAAACATACTAGAGAATTAATGAATGTAAGTTAAATGAACAAACAAATGAATATCTAACAGTAAGACCCATATAATTTTACAACCATCATCTTATTGTCTGCTGGGAAATCAGGAGGGAAAATTCCTTTGTGGACAGTGTTTTTTCGATACTATACATCTACAAGAGCAGATTGTATTTTGTGATATAAGCAGGCATATGATAGTATCTATGCTTTTTTAAAAATCTCATTTTGCCACAAATAATCAGGATACTTCTAAGTCTGTATCTTTGACTGAAATCTACTAATCCTCAGTAACAAAGAAGTTCAATGAATTGTTTATTTTGGTCCCCAAATTCTAGAGTCTTTTTGGTAAGATGTCTGGCGAAACAATAAGCTTTTCTAGAGCTTCCAAAAATCCTTTTTTATCAGGGATGTCCATACATGCTATTTATAATAGACTTTTCATATTCATTCTTTAGATAAGGAGAAATAAAGAGGAGCACTATGCCAAGTGACCGAGAATTTGGGCTTCAGAGTCAGAAAGACTTGATTTTAACTTTAGCTCTGTGTATATTCCTAGCTGGGTGGCCATAAACAAATGACTCAACCTCTCCAGATCTCAATTTGATCTTCTATAAACTGCAGATTAAAAGTTCTCAAAAACTGTGAGGAGTAAACAAGAGGGACTGTAAGTATAATAGTGAAAGAATGAAATGCATTAAGTAGCTTAGCGTAGTCAAGGTCATATGAGCACAATTAATAGTTATCATTATTACAAGGGACCATTCTGAATTCCCTGTAGTACTAGACAGGACAATTTCCATGTTGAACTGTGAGAAATTGCTGACTGGCAAGAACCAAAAGCTGTGACTTATACTGGTTTTTCACTTCCCTTATTAATTTCCACTGATTTAAAGCCAAAAATCTCTCCACAGACGTTTGAGTCAGAAGAGGCCCATGATCAACCAAAAGCATCACCAATAAAATCCAAGGCAGACTTGCAGGATGAAAAGGTAAGTGGACTAGTATACTTATGATTTCATGGATGCTCAAGCCATGAAGCTTCTTAATAACCACTGCTAATTTGGATGATAGGTACTTGCTAATTTTGGGTACATGGGCTTTTAGAGCATATTGAATGTTTGGAATGGCAAAACATGGCTGGTTTTACCCTCATTGGGAATTTCTATTCCTTTAGCTTTCCTTTTTCTAATCCCAGACTCCCAATCCCCCTGATCACCCAGGAAGATCTAGAATAAAATGGAGACATCCATTGCAAAAAAGTGAGGGACGTAAGGGAGATAATATAATCATTCTTCACAGTAGTGGTTTTGGAGCTGATATATTAAATGCAGAAGTAATCTGCTAAAGTTCTGCTGTATGCTTGAGCCGATACACATTTTAAAGTTTTTTAAAAAAATATTATTTTATTTATGTTTATTTATTTGAAAGAGGAGAGAAAGAGATCAGGCTTGCACATGCTTTGAAATTCAGTTCTCTCTTTCCACTGTGTAGGCTCCAAGACTGTGCTCAGGTTACCAGGTTTTACCCACTGAGACTCTCTCTAACCCCCAATGCAAATTTTTGTACTCAATATAGTATCCTTGGGAAATATTTGGGTTACAAAGACATTACACGTTTCTGGCAAATCATGTTGGCTACTAGGACACAATGGAGAAAATCTGTACCAACAATGGCAATTCCATAGTAGCTATGTGATATCAGAGGACTTGTTTATTAATCCTGGAAAAATTATTCAGAGATATTATGTTTGCATCTTATTCTTCAAAGTTGTTTACAGAAACAAGTTGTTTACAGAAAATGAACTATTTACTTACCTCTTAGCTTTCAGAGAGTGGTTTATGTTGGAAAGCCATTTAAGAAGACTGTGAAGTAAAAATCGGCCTAATACTGTACTTATGACACCATAATTTTGTTATGTTATTTTGTAGCATATAGAGAAAACTGATTTTCTACTTTGATTTACTTTGTCACCCAGAAGGTCTTTCTTCCACCAGGAAAATCAACAGAGGAAAATGGAATGGGTCAGATATCAAGAACAAGCCAGCATTCTTCAGGTATTAAGGTCTTCCAAGGCTAACCATGGATGCATCCACTCACACAGCGTAAAGGAGTTTAGCTTCATATTGTTAAACCAAATCTTCTCATCCTTGCTTGTCGGTTGAAAGGAATGAATCATGAGAAAATAGCTAAAGTGACCTCTCTCTAGCTTTATTTTGAATAATTTGTAATAAATATTCTTTTCATGTTTTTGATTTTGTATATTTTGAAATGGGGGTGGAAGGATAACAAATAGTATCTTCTTAACTCTAAAAGACTGAGCTTAAGGGGTTTATTTTTTAATTTCCGGATAAAGAAATTAAGGATATAGATTCAAGGAAGTCAATGTTATATGAGTACTTTTGAAAACTGTTCTCTTTCAGAATGACTTTCATGGCAAAGTGATTGAGCTGAGAATTGAAGCCTTGAGGAACTACCAGAAGGCTAATGACCTGAAACTATCACTATACCTACAGCAGAATTTTGAGCCAAAGCAGAGAATTTTGAATATTCCAAGATCCCAAGGTAAGTAGAACATCATGGACACACAGTTTGAAGTTTTGTTTGTTAACATTGGGGATCCCATTATTTGAAAATGAGAATCACATTTTCTGATTTAACAGTAAGTTAAATATTTGCTATGTAATAATAATTTTACCACTATCATAGTAATAACAGTACTCAGAAACTCCTATACTGAGCTAAAGACTTTCTTTGCAAGAAATTAAGTTTTCCTTTATAAAGATAAAATAATGTATTATTTATCTGACTATGTGTAGATAATGACATAGTTGGAACTTAAAAAATACCTGTTTCTTTTCCACCTTTATCTCTGTCTAGGAAGTAGAGTTGCTTATTATCATGAATTTTATTGAACTAGACTGCTATTTCAGAATTACAGGTTAAGGAGATAGACATCTGACAAGGGTTTCAGCAGTTCAGATGTTCCTCCAAGAATTCCAGTAATTTTCTCCTAAATACTTTATGGCATCATTAGAGGAAATCACAGCTTTTTATAAAAAGAATAAAGTAATAACATTAAGAGACATGAAAAGGATTCTTAAAATTTTAGGTATCTGGACTGGAGAGATGGCTCAGAGGTTAAGATTCTCTGCCTTGCAAGCAGAAGGTCCTGAGTTCAGATTCCAGATCCCATATATAAAAACACCAGAGAGAAAAAGTGGTGGGGCCCTGGTGAGCAGAGCCTGGGAAGTCCCAGAGTAAAGTAAGAAGGAGGCAGAAACAATTCAGAATGATTCCTGAAGCTATATCTTTGACTCTCCACAGGGACACACAGTGCTGGCTCTCTCTCTCTCTCTCTCTCTCTCTCTCTCTCTCTCTCTCTCTCTCTCTCACACACACACACACACACACACACACACACAGAGTTCTCTCTTTTACACCTAGAGAGAGAGAGAGAGAGAGAGAGAGAGAGAGAGAAAGGAGAGAGACAGACGAGCAAAGCAAGGTTTAAATTTAAAAGAAAAGTTTTAGGTATCTATAAATATGAAGTCTATATTTTAAAAAGAACACTCAGCGAGAAATCAAACTTAAGGAATGACAATGTTCTGCCTTGGCAAATATGTTTCAAATATTTTCTCAATCTTATTCCACAAAGGGCTTGGATGTGCATCAAATTACACACACACACACACACACACACACACACACACACACACACACACACGCGCGCGAGCGCATACACATACTGAGTAAAAGAGAGAAGGAGAAAGAAATAAATAAGTCAAAGGGAAATTAACTCAGTACAGGGCAGTAGAGGTAGTCCATAAATTTGATTTTGAATTCTCCAGGAAAGCAAACATTTCTTTGCTGTGTTCTTTGCTGCTGAGGGTACTGAGACATGAGAGTAATTTCTCCTCAGAACTTCATAATGGGGAGAAAACCCTGTCTGTAATGACAGTATTCATTGTCCTCAATATTTGTAAAATGAATTCAGACTCCAAATTACCTAGATTTTTTATTATGGTTTCCTTGGTACAATATAAGAGATTATTAATATGAAAAATTTTAAGCAGGAATGGAGCAACTCAGTATGATCTAATTGGGGGCATAGTAAGTCTCTGTTTTCACAGGGAAGATTTAGAAAATTCTAGAAAACTGAATGGACCACTTCTTAGGCAGAGCTCCACATATATTTTTTCCTACAACTTATGTTTTGCTAAGAATTGGATAACAGAAGGCTGAAAGAACCTGGATTGCAACCAGAAATACTATAAAGCCCTTAAGATACAAATTTAAAAGACAAAGAGGTATGAGAGATCGACAGAGCCCCATTTTTACTTCCCTTCAAATTAGCCAAAGGTCATCTCAAGGGATCCATGCACTCAGGAGCCAGGTCTTCTGACTCCAAATTTAAGTTATTCCCTGATTAGTGAGTAGTGATTTCACACAACTTCATTGCCTTCACAGATATCCCCCCTCCATTTGCAGACTATTGGAACATTTTGAACTGGGACAGCCCATAGAGTAACATTTCCTCTCTTTTATCTTTTCTCCTCTTATGCTTCTGAAGAATTAAGTGATGGGGTACTATAGTGTTCAGCCTCCACACATTAATGTAGCCACAGGCTTGAATGATCTATTGGTCCTGGATTTTAATGACTATACATTCACTGAGTATTGATTGTAGGTCAGTTGCATTTTCTAATTAACGCACATATTCAAAATTTTGGGGTCCAAGTATATCTAAAATCTAAAGGAGTTTTAGATTTTGGTAATGTTGACGACTTATAGGCTATAGTATTTGATTAGTAATTAAAAGAAAATGCTAATTCTCCACATCGAAGAATTTAAGTAAACATATTAAGAGATTATTAGCAATAACAGGGAAGTAATTTGATGGTGTTTCTCAATCTCAATTTTATTAGACTATTGTTTACTATTCTTTGTTCTACTTAGATTGAGTTTTTTTCATAAATGAATTTCTTGAAGAAAAAAAAAAGGTCTCATTCTTGTAACCCAGACTAGCTTGGAGTTCACCATGTAACCCAGGTTTGCCACCATGCCAATCATAAAATACATATTACTAAACAAATTTTTTCCATAGGTAAATTCAGTAAGTATATAAATTTTGTGTACTAATATACCTAAAAATTTTATTGTTCTAGCAAATTCTCAAGACTGAAACCTCTTTTATCTTTATTGGAAAGTAATAGTAACAAGACATAGGCAATTATAAACAAAACAGGCACTAACTTGGAACTTTCTTCATGATTCTCTCAAGTTTCAAAGCAATGATTGAGCCACATATAGTGGCATTCACCTGTAATCCCATTAGGTATTTTAGGAGATAGATGCAGATCAGGAATTCAAGACCAGCTAGGCTAGATGAAACTTTGTTTCTAAAAATAAATTTCCTTCACTGTGATTTATAATGTTTAATGCCATATTCCAACACCTTCTAAGTTTATTATAGGTGCCACTTAGAATAATTTCATCATCAAATTTTGAAAAGTTCCATTTAATGGGAAAATCACTGGATCTACAAATGAAATGCATGAGTTGTAGCCCTTCTTTAAGATCTATCAGTTAAATGATGTGGGCAATTTTATTTGATTTTTTTTCTTATCTAAGATTTACAATTATAGAATGTTAAATGGTACACTTTAAACTTATCACTTTGTGTAACTTTTATAATGATTCAATAGGATATGAATTATGGGATAAGAAAGAAACTCAGAGAAGTCAACTTCCTGAACCCATTGTTAAAGTTGGATCTTCGACTACCATAAAACAGCAGTGTAATGTATAATTTCTCATACCTCTCCCAGGACAAAACACTATGATTGGAATCCAAATTTAGCAGATATTTAAAGTGTCATCCTCCTAATGAAGAATTATGTTCCCCAAGGCTAATTTGCTTAGTAGTAGAGAAAATGTTTACAAATAGATTGAGAGGCTTGTAATTCTGTATTTCGTCCAGTAGGTGGCGCCAATCACATCTCGGCCAAGTCCATAACAAATAACAGTAATTCAGAGGATGTGAAATGGTGTAGAGGAACCAGGCTTTCTATTACCCCGAGGACAGAATGTGCCACATTTATATACTAAATGAAAAACGAAGAAAAACAACCTATTGATGTTTTGTGTCATGCTCTGTGGCAACAAGATGTATTACTGGCAGCCTTGATTAAACCATATTAAACTCAGTACTCCACTGTACAATCCTTACCTATTATTCCACTTTTGAATTATAGCCCCTTCCATTCCACAAAAAAAAAGGAAGAACAAAAAAAGGTTGCTGCTTACTTCCCCCATAATCCCTGCTTAATACTTTTTTCTCTCTACCGCAAATAAATCAGGCGATTAGGACAGTGTAGTAAGAATTGGGTTGGATAATTTTGCCCAAGAACTATTGCAAGTTTAAGTACTTCATAGTTCTCTTGGAGGGTGTTTCCTTTGGTTTCACAATAATTGAATTTCATAAGCCAGTCTTAGAGAAAGGGTGGAATGCCATTCTGGACACACCTCCCAACAAAGCAGGGTACAAGGCTTTTTGTTCCAGGCAGTTCCAAGTAGAGGAAAGTTTCATTCGCTGTTCTTGGCTAAGAATTCCTCCTCTCCCTGCCCAGCGTGCTGGTTGGCTGACTCGTGGGGGTGTCATCTTGGCTGGCAAAGATTAGTGACTTTGTTACAGTTTAAGCACTCTCCAGTTCTGAATTCCCTGAAGCCTGAATGTAGCCTTCAACAGTACTAGTCTTATCCATTTAGCCTACAACATTACCCAATCTTCTAGGAGGGAGCCTTTCTTTCTGTTGCTTACACTTAGACCTAAGTCTTCCCTTTGTTCTTTCCAGAGGAAGGTCACATTTGAGGGTGTTGCTTTCCCAACCGGTATAAAATTATAGCTTAACCCACGTTGTGTGGCAGCCCTGTCTCACTTGTACAGTGTCAAGAGTGCAGTTTGTGATCTTAGTCAGGCCACTTATCTCAGAGGGCACAGTCACTAAGCAATCTTAAATTTAGTTGAACGTCTGTCTCAGTACACCTATCTGCTGCTTAAGGCATTAAAGATTTATCTTCAGTAACAACATAACACATGATAAGTCATTTGATTTTTGACAGTCTTGCTTTTTTCTGCTACCTTTCCCACTCAGTGTTTCCTTTAGCTCTTCAGAAGGCTCTCCTTTGAGAAGACCCTGAAGGTGGATGTAGATACAGTGCTACACACATATAAATTGAATGAAAGCCCAGTGAGATGTGAAGTAAATAATCTTGAGAGCTTATTTACCCAGCAGCCCTCTGTTCTGAAAGCCATTCCTCTCACCTCTAACCTTTACTTCAATTTCGCATTTCTCCTCCTGATGGCTGAAATGCACTTGAGCAAGCACTGCAAAGAACAATAGTGTGGAGTTAAAATTCTGAAGATGGGGGATGGGGGTAAACATTAACACAGTTCGCTCAAATCTGGGTCCTTGATGATAGTATTGCTTTCAAGTACAAGATTTTTTTAAAGCTTTGAGGAAACCTGAAACTTTAGTTCATTCATTGTTTTCTGTAAAATCTCACAGAAATCCACATAGAAAAATAAAGTCCTTGATAATTTTTCTAAATATATGAACTTGGAAAATTATACTAAGATTATTTTTATGGGTGACTGTTGCAGTTCTTTTCATGTTGCTGATATGAATACAGGACCAAATAACTTAGGGAACAGAGGGTTTTGCTTATGATTCTTGGCCATTGTAATCAGCATGGCAGGAAAGCCACGGGAACTGACCACACCACATCCACAGTTAATTGCTCAGAGAAGGATCAACTTTCTCACTTAGTAGTTTGCCTGTATGCCAAAATACTGAACTCCATCTTATCCACCTACGCAGGCAATAGCCCCCACCACCATAGGCTGGGTCTTTTCATAGCAATTAAATCTATAGGCCTGCTTGTGCTTGCCTTAACTACTTCACAGATGCACGTAAGACTTAGCTTTCAATTGTCAATCCATGACTAACTGCCACAGTGACAATAATCCAATGTGTTTGCATCACATACTAAGGACATGAACAGGATATCTAGAACAGGGTTTTCATATTTAAAACTCACCAAGTTATATTTGAATTTCAGGTAAGTCATGAGTGATATTTATTATCGGTGTCTCAAATTTTGCATGGAATACACATCCTAGAATTTATCGGTGTGTATTGAAATTTAAAGTTAACTGAGTTTTACAGGCCTAACCTAGTCACTACAGAACTTACATAGTACCCCACTATACTCCCCTTCTCTTTTGACTGCCTTCCCATCTCATCCTGTACCTGACATTCTCCTGACTCATTTCTCTTCCCCAACCCAAACCTTTATTTTTTATTTAGTCTCTGCTATTCACAGCTGACTACTTTTGTAGAATATATGTCTGGGTTACTTCAGAGTGTGTGTACATGCACGTAATTTATCATCCTACCTCCTCTAAATGTTAAAGTGTATTTTATAGACTGGAAAAGTAAATTTTATTTATATGTACTTCTCTAATGATTTTTTTTCCTATAGAGACATCAGCTATCAATAACAACAAAAAAATCACCACTCCAATTTAAAATACTGCTTGAAGTTATTTTCTAACATATTAGAAAATTCCTATCAATATTAATATTAGTCAGTCCTTATAATAATGAAATCAAGTAATGCCATGATGAATGTAAATAACTCTCATTTTCCAAACATTTTCTATCAGATCAAATGGGCATTACAACTACGGGAATAGCAGCAGTCAACAGAAATGAACCCAATGTGGTAAGAATGACTTTCTTTTTTTTAAATCCCCAATTTGAAATGGTTTGGATACATTATATCTCTTCCTATATGAGCATAGATTTCTGAGTAAATTTGTTTGTTTATATATTTATTAACTTAATTTTTCAGTGTTGGGCATTCAATTCACGTCCCTGTGCGTGGGCTTATCATGAGTTGCAACCCAAATCTATAATAGATTTATTTGTTAATATGCATTCTAATTAATTGTTTTTTTAAAAATGGGATTTGTGAAACACAACATTGTTTTAGTTTTCCTCCTCCTCCTCTTGCTTTTTTAGAGAATTCTGGGATCAAAGACCTACACAGAACAACATGGAGCAAAAGAAAGTCAGCCTGATGATGAAGGAGAGAGGCTCTTTTTTCTGAGGTCACTGCCAGATGAAGTGCTGAAAGATTAAAAGGGTTCATTCACGCCATATGCTTTGGACAGATTTAAAGACCAGGCACAGCCATTTGTGTTAATTAAAATCTCTCAAACCTTTGTTTTTAGCTCTGTTTTCTCTCCCCCTCTACACTCACCAATCTGGAGGAAATGTATGTTTGGCCTTAAGTATGTCAGGAATTTAGTTATTTACTGATTGTCAATGGCCACTGATTATCTTGACAAGTTAGAATTTTAAACACCTAGATTCAAACTACATTTTCATAGTTAAATTCAAAGAGAAAAGTTCTCTACCTCGAAATACTTAATCTGGGGCAGATTCACTCCTGGCAAATGAGCATTAAGTACAAAATAAAAATATTCCTTCGTTACTGTCTCATATCCAGTTACCTTGTTGATTCTGCTTTCTTGTTCTCTGTCCCTGAACTATTTCCCACTCTCCCGGTAATACTGCTTTAACCTTTGACTCCTTTCCTGCCTGAATTATGATAGCCTATTAATTGGTTTCCCTGCTTCTAGGCTCTCTAATCATTCTTTCGCTGTATCACAAAGCTATGTCTTCTAAAAGAAAAACAAGATCGTGTCTCTCCTCTACTTTTATTATGAAGTCAGAAAGCAATTAATGTTGCTTTTATGCTATGAGAGAGTACTCAGACTCACGCAATTTAGGAAAGGGATATTTACCTGGCTCACAGTTCCAGACAGAAAATATATAGTTTATTATGGTGGGAATCATGTAACGCAAGGCATGGCTAGAGGCATAAGCAGGAGACTAGTTCAGGTCACTGCAGATATTGTAAGGCAGAGAGAGCAAAAGCAAGCAAGAGGAAGCATGGTTGGGCTACCAAACCTAAACATTGGGCCCTCTGGCCTTCCTCAGCAAGGCTCCACCTCCTAAATATGCAGAAACTTTCCCAAGCATTAACACTAATTAAGGATTTGAACACAAGAGATTGTAGGTGCGTGAGGTGGGGGTGGGGGAGTTTACATTAAAACTCTGGTCATCGGCCTCCTTCAGAACTGGCTACACATCCTCTGAGGTACAATGAGTTTTATTACTTCCACCTAAATACTATTTCCAAAGCTGTAAGAGTCTTTTTTTTTTTCTTGTCTGCCCATTTTTCTGAAGGACTAAGTTTAGTGCCCTTATTTTTTATCCCGGTGATACTTGATCTTCACAGTGTAGTAAAATCTTATATAGACTTGAAAATCAGCATGTCACTGGGCCCCTCCCAAGGTGATTTAGACATGATCTTGGAGAGATTAGGCAAATATCTGTAATTTTTATACGATCCAAAAAAATTCTAATATGCTGCTAGGTTTAAGAATAATTTTTCTCAGATATTACATCATAGCACTTAATGAACTATAATTCAATCATTAATTTATTCAGCTATCTTTCTCATCAGATGGTGAATTCACTGATGTACAGAATGGTCTTGTAAGCAGCTAACACAGTACCTGTGATTCATCAGAGGCTCAGTAAATGATAGTGTACAAAGCTACAGAAAGTTAATTGCTAAGTCTCAGATCTTTTGATGTTCTGTTTTGTATTAAGAAGCAGATTATACTATAGCTCCTGAACTCTTCATCTTTTCTTTTCTCTAAGTTGTCATTAGTTTCATATCAACATGAGAAAATTTAGTTTTTGGAAGATGACTTATAATTCATATGAACTCATTATGGCTTAAATATAAAATGTTTCCCACAAGCTTATGTATTGAATGTGTGATCCCTCACTGGTATTAATAATTTTGGAAGTTCTGGAAACATGAGGGGGTAGTAGAACAAGCTATTATAAGTAGATCCCAGAGGGTTCACTTTTGAGGTTTGTGCCTGCTTCCTAGCCCCTTTTTCTCTGTCATAAAGCAAAGAACTTCCTCCACCACATGCTTCAGCTGTTGTGACTTTTTTTTTCACAAGACATGGAACCAAGTGACCATGGAACGAAACTTCTGAAATCGTAAGCCAAAATAAATCTATTTTTTCTAAAGGTATTCTTTCAGATATTTTAATTATAGCTACACAAAAATAGTACTATAGGACTCCTTACACATTTTCTGCTAATGAGTAAAGTAAGTCAGTAAATTAAAATTTTTTTCTCCCAAGGTCAATTTAAATTGTTAAACATGAATTAAAGATAAAATTAATTGGCCTATGTTATTTGCCCAAAGTAATGGGTTTCATTATAACATTTCCACACATGTATACAACGCACTTTGACCATATTCCTTCCTCAAAATGCAAAAATTGTCTTTCCAAATCTGGTTTACTTTAATATGAAGTTCTCTAGTTCTATCTATTTCCTAAAAAAAGACGTAATTTTATTCTTTATAATTGAATTATGTTCCATTGTGTGCTTATACCACATTTTCTTTATCCATTCATCCTTGAATGCACACATAAGCATCCTATGATTTGGCTATTGTTAAGAGAGTTTCAATAAACATAGACATGCAGGTAATCTCTATTGTATGCTGATTTTGCTTACTTTGCATGTGTCCAGAAGTGATATAGCAGGATCATATGGTCTACTTTTAGAATTTTGAGGAACCTCCATAATGGCCAAACTAATGTATTTCTTCCTGAATTGTAGATAAGTATCCCTTTCCTTCCTGAATTCTGAGAGAGAATCTCAGAATGTTTTTAATTTGCATTTTCTTTATGGTTAAAGACTGAGCATTTTTTTCATGTATTCATTGGCATTTGTACTTCTTTTGTGACCTTTTCCTAAATTTACTTCGTCAGACATTGATTATTACTTTGGTGTTTAACTTTTTGTGTTTTTTATACATTGTGGATATTAATCTATTATCAAATACCATCAAAATTTCAATGAAGTTCTTTGTGAATCTGGATAAAGCAACTTTAAGTTCACGTAAAAGCATAAAAGACTTGGAATAGCCTAAGTTAAGCAAACAGAGCAATGGAGATTTCACAATACATGATTCGTGACACCACAGCAACACAACCCAAAACATTAACATTGGACCAATGAACATTTAGAAGACCTAGAAACAAACCCAGATACCATTTGATGCTTGACAAAGATAGCAGAACCAGAAGCACATAGTGGAGAAAAGACACTCTCTTGAACCAATTGTAATAGGAAAACTACATCCACAGCCACAAGTCTGAAATGAAATCCCTGATTCTCACTTTGGCAAAAGTCCATTCGAATAGATAAAAGACTTTAATGTAAGATTTGAGAGTTTGAAAAGAAAACATATGGAAAATACTTCAAGATGTTGATCTAGTCAGTGGCTTTCTCAATAGTATTCTGATAGCTAAGAACATTATGGCAAGAGCTGACAAATGTGACAGAGTCAAATTAAAAATCATCTGTGCAGCAAAGGAAATAATTGTCAGAGTAAAAAGACATCTTACAGATGGGAGAAAGGTAAATTCTTTAAAATGCACTTTTCAAGTGGAAAAGATTTATTAGAGTTCATAGGATGTTTGCATTTTAATTATAAAGTTCCTCTTCAGAGAAGAAACTGAAATTCAGATATTTGAAAGGGTGACCAAAGACTTACTGTTAATTCAAGCCAGAGCAGATTGCCAGAGTCGATAGATTTCAGCCTAACTCACATCTTTCCTCTCTGGACTATAAAAAACCAACAGTCTTTAAGCCCTAAGATGATTGGTTTCATGTTCTTCCAGCTGAGTTAGCTTAGGATGTAATCTACATTCTGTTTCAAGAAAACCAACTCTAAACTTAAGTCTCTGAGAAAATTTTGCAGACCTGAGTTTTTCCAAATCAATTAAATTATACACAGCAACAATGACAAAATACAAGAATATAAAATCCAACTACTAATTACCACCTTGGACTTATCACTTAAAACAAGGGACTTTGGAGTTCCAATTTTAACACTATATTAAACAAAAATATTTCAAGAATTTTCCAAAATTATTTTTTACCACTACAATGGGTTTCAATTAGTATATCAACCTATACTTTGTTAATTAAGACAAGTTAGTTTGCTTCTTGCATGAGTTTCTAATTTCTTCAGAAATGAGTCAAGTTATGCTGGGTATGGTGGTACACGCCAGTACTCAGAATCAGAAATTCAAGGCCAACATAGGCTACATAGTGAGACCCTGTTACAAACACCCCCCACCCCAAATTATGTCTTCCCAAAGTATTGAAATTGTAAATTAACTATCACTCAGGCTTATCATCTTTCCTTCAATGCTCTAAAACTTTTATTTTTCTCAAAATACAAAATTGAAATACTTTAGCCTTTTTTTTAAGGAGTTCACATTGGCCTCTGACTTATACCTTCAGCAATACAAAGTTATCTGCTGGATTGGTTGTCAAATGGTATCAATAATTTGATAAATAAGGATATGATTTATGCTAATTAGATATAGGGGTCAATTTGACAACTGAAGGCTGAGCTCTGAGCTCATTTGTGAAAAATTAGTAGCTAAAGCAAGCCTCTAGGAGATTGTCTGATTGATGTGCAAAGACCCAGAGTGGCAGGTGGGACCATTCCCTGGACAAATGAATAATATGGAGGGAGCTGGCTCAGTACTTTTAACAGACTTGTGGACTGGCAGATGGGTTTGCCTCGCTCTCAGTTAATGGTTTAATGGTTTGGTTAGTTCCCTGACCCCTGATGCTGCTGTGAACTCTCCTGCCAAGCTGGACTATGAGCTGTAATGGGGAATTGTAAGCCAGAATAAAACCCCTTTGTTCTCCTAAATTGTTTGGTTGTGAATTTATTGGTAATGTGGTTCACAGCTTCATGGGCACAAACAATTTGTTTGGTTAACTTAGTCAAAAGATCAAAGACTCATTCAAACTGCTAAAACTCTTAAAAGACTAACTGATAAACTAAATATCAATTCAAATTATTGAGATTGTAGTACCTGTAACCCCAGAATATGAGATCATCCTCAACTGCATAGCAATTTTGCAGTCAGCTTGGGATATATGAGAACCCCATTTAAAAATTACACAGAGATGTACAACTTTTAACTGGGCTGGAATAAATCTATATAGGCATTTACATCTCTTATTCAAATTGTGGGGAACTGAACTGAAAGACAGGAAATATTTAGGATTGAAATATCATTAGTTTCATTGGCATTCAGTACTGCAAATATGTCTTTTATATTAAAACCCTTGATACATTCACTGAATTTAGCAGATACTGAAAGAAATTTTATATTACATTTATTTTATGTATTGTGTGTGGTGTTTGTGGGAGGCACACACAAATGCACAGAGACATGTGGAAACTAGAGAACAGTGTGCAGGAAGGGTTAGCTCTCTCCAACCACATAGGCTCCTAAGGTTATTGGACTTGGTGCCAAGGCCTTTCACCCACTCAGTCATCTTACCAGGCCTTTAACAGACTTTTTAAAATATCAATGCTAGCTGAGGAGAAATCATGTTTATCAGCAATACGTGTACAAGCCATACCTTTGCTGATACTATTGGTGTGTTTTACCTCATTTATATTATGTTAACTTTCTATCTAATCAGAGGATTTTTTTCAATTAACATACACACACACACATACACGCACACATGCATGCACATCTGAAACATGGCTTTTTGCAGTAAATACAGTGATTAGCAATGTCTGTCACACATTCCTAAGTTAAACAAGTCATCATTAGCCTGATATTTTCATTTTACTTTATTGTGGTCATCAGAGGAAGGTGATACAGCATGTAATATTTTTTAATTTAAACTTATATCCAGACAGAGTACACTTTTAGTATTGCTTGTGTAAATCATAGTCGCAGTGTCTCATTTTATAGGTAGAGACTTTTGTAATGTTCAGCATCCTTAGGAGGAGGCTGATTGCTTCCAATTCAAAGTCCCTATGTGGGACCTGAACATATTTGTCTCCATTTTGTACTTGTTCATTTGTCCTCCCTTTGAAACACTGGATTGGCCCAATTGTGTACATGACTATAACCATGACCAGTCAGCTCCAAATTAGGAAATACTTAATGTTCCGGGAGCCCCCCTAAACTGGAAGAGCAGCCTTTACAGTAACATTTGGTCCTTGCGTAATCAACCACCTCACCAACTTTGTCAAGGATAGAATTAATATGACAGTTTGTAAGAATTGTGGTCAGAACAGGCAGAACTATCCAATCAGAAGCCAGTCAGTCACTAACTGCTCAAGGAATTCCAAAGGCCAAGAGTAATGTAAGTGGTACCAGAAACTGTTTATGGGGTACTCAAAACTGCTGGGGGGTGGATCTGACCAATCTCCATATGCCAACACTACTTTTGCTTCAATTTACCCAATCATGTATCTGCTAGGGTAGAAACCCCCTCCTCCTATAGAAATAAACTATAAAAGACTCTGTGAAACAAAGACCAGGGCTGTCATTCCTGATCTGCTGTGGCAGTGACAGCGAGAGCCCAGGCTCGAGCTTGAATAAAGACCCTCATGTATTTGCATCAGTGGTGGCTCTGTGGTAGTCTCTTAGGACCCAGAAATCTAGGCACAACACCTATTGCTTCATATATTCTATATTAGGATATGGAAAGAGAACATTGTTCTGGGTTGGAAAGGGACATTTACTCCACAACCAATTAATTCCCACACCAGAAAATGCTCAGGTTGATAAGTAAGAAATATAATTATTACTTGGTTGTTAGTTTTTTGCATGAGGGCATGGTGGCACAAAGCAGTTCAACTCACATTGTCCAGGAAACACAGAGAGAATAAATGCCAGCCATTTTTCTCCTTTTCCCCATTTTATTTCCAGACCTGTAGCTCTCATTCAGGGTGGATCTTTCTTTCTTTAGTAAATCTTCCGTGGGTATGCTCAGAATTACCAAGAAGTATTGTTTACTAGTTTCCTAGGCACTTCTCAACCCAATCAAGTTGACTTATAAGATTTACTGCCATATTTGATCTTTTGAAAATTTTTAGGACACTGAAAATCCATTTTCTCTGCATTTTTTGCAGACTCTCTTTATGCTTCCTAACATTTAGGAGGGCCCAGAGGAGAGTCAGGCATGCACAAGAAAGGACTCTGGGAATCGGGGCGGGAGGCACGGTGGATGGGGCGGGAGGGGTGAGGGGAGGGAGAGTAGGGGATTCGGGGGGGGGGGGGAGGAGGGAGGAAGGGAACTGGTGTACCTATTAAGTTTGTATGAGCTGAAATAATAATAAAAAATGTATTATATAAAAAAAACTTCTTTAAACGTTCACTTTAAAAAGAAAATGCAATATAGACATTCCTATATACTATATATCCTCTAGTTACTAGTTATTTCGGCAGAAAGTAAGATCAATTGGTTAAATTTTGTTAATTTGGTAAACAAATTAATTGGTTAATTTTGCCCATCAGTTTTATAGAGAAATAGCTTCTTTAAAGCTAGAATTTAAGCTAAGTTTTTGGTTACATGGAAACCAATGAATAAAAATACAACTGCCATGGTTTGAAATGTGTCCCCTACAGTCTCATGTGTTTGGCAAGGTCATGGCACCTTGAGAGGTGGAGCTTTGCTGGAGGAAGGCAGTCACAAGGGGTGGGCCTTGAGGTGGATTAATCCCACCCTACCTCCAGGAGAAGTCTGCCTTTGCAGCAGGCAGTCTACAGCTCTCAGCTTCCAAGATGTCTGCAATGAACTAGCCACCTCCAGCTATGGCCAACCAGCCATGCCACCTCCACTTTGAGAGACTGATTCTCCCCTCTGGAACTGTAAGCTGAAAAAAACCTCCCTTTCTTCCTTAAACTCATTGACTTTGAATGCTCTCTCACAGCAATAGTTAAGAGTAACCATTATAGAAATTGGTACCGGCTAGTGGGGTATTGCTGTGAAATTAAAAGCATCTGGCACCACAACATGAAGTAGTTTGTGAAGCTGAGAGAAGTTGGTACCAAGCAGTATGGCCAATGCTGTGATGTGGCTAGTGTGCCTTTGGAACGGTTGGTTGGGAGAAATATGGAGAACTTTGGGACTTTGTGCTGGGAAAGTCTTTGTGTCTTGGCAAGGGGGCCAAATGGGTCTTTCTTGTGAAAGCTCAGAGGAGAGGAATGTTGTGAGAGACAAAAGCAGTGGAAGCCTAGTTTGTGGTGGTCCAGAGGGGAATAGAGACTGTATTTGCAACTGGACAAGTGACACATGGAGCCATGTGTTGGCAGAGAATTTAGTGAAGTTTTGCCCTTGTCCTGAAAGCTTGCTTGAAGTTGAACTGGAGTACTTGGTGGAGGAAATTTCAAAGCAATGTAGTCTTGACAATGTGATATGGCTACTTTTTAGTTGTCTTCAGAGTTATGAAAAAGAGCAAAGAATCAGGCAGGAAGAAGCAAAAACTGTAAGATCTAAAAATGAAAAATACAATGCCAAAGGTAAAGAGTTGAACCTGGAAAAAGCAGAGAACAAAATGGCTGTTAAAGAGATTAACTTCATTTGTAAATCAAAGCCTGTTCTCAATGTGAATAATAGGAGAGGCCCTAGCTTGAGGATAAGATCCTCAAGGAAAGCTGCTACCTATAAGAATACAGGAGCTAAAGGATGGAGTTCCAAAGCAAGCTGTGGTTTCTCCTACAAAAAGGGCCACAACAATGCATAGACAGGTACTTTTGGGACTTTTAGGATAAGTTATCTGAGAAACAGTGTTGAAGTATAGCAGGAAAGTAGCAGATACCTAGAAGAAAAGGGAGACAAAGGATGATTCCACTGAGTGAAGAATAAAATAACCTTATTCATAGTTGGGATCTACTCAGAAAAGTGAGATATTTCCTTGAAGACAAAAGGTAAGCAAAACCCCAAAGTGACCTCTATTAACCATAGACACCTATAGTCTTTACTCCTGGGGAATCTTTCAGCTCTGACAGGTCTTGACCCCATTTAGAGAGGTGTCTGCCTCTTTCACAACCACATTATACAGTGCAGGAGTCCACCACCTCCACCACTATTGCTCTGTAGTCCGTTCTATATTCACGCGGTGCCATCTTGGAAGTGCACTCCTCTGGCAGTTAGCAGCTATGACTTAGCTTCCATTACGCCAGATTCCTTCAAACATGACAGGGCATCATTTCCCCAGTGGAGCTAATACAGTTTTCTACAAAATGATTAGGAGTTTTTCTACCTTGTACATCCAAATGGCCATGGTTCCCCAACCCTAGACCTGTTGGGCCCTAGCACTAGTTCATACAGTACTGTACCCCAAAGGAACTAGTCCTCAGTGGTATTGCAGAGGAGCTAGGTCCAGACTGGCCACACACAAATGGGCATGCCTAAGTACTATTGCCAGTGGGACTTGATCAAGACTTAACAGACCAGCCTCACAAATTCCCACAGTCTTTGCCACCAAGGAATTTGCATGAATAGCTGATATTAGATATAGCTGAAGAAAAGTTGCATGGAGATCTACACTAATGGGCATACTTCAAATCAAAGCCAGTAATCATATTCAACTGATAACATAAAACACTACATCTTTCTATAGATGAAAGTATTCACCAATGAAAAACTACTCTGTAAAGCTAGAAGTATACAACAGTAACACTTGAACACAAGAAAGATAAAAAAGCAAGAAAACATGAGACCACAAATAAAACGTAGCAGTTTTCTAAAAAATTCTTTTTAATTGAATTGGAAAGAATTCAAAATGAACAAAACTAAAAAAAAAAAGAAATGTACAAAACAATAGATATTTTACACCCTATAATTCTAGTTGTAGTATATATACATTTCTCTATGACTTATGGAACATTCTCAAGACTAGGCCATATATTAGTCTGCAAAATAAGCATTAACACATTTTTAGAATACTAAAATCATTTCATGTACCTTTTCTGGTCACCCTGGTATACAGAAATTAATAACACTAGCTGTGGAAATGACTCATTAAAGTGCTTCCTGTGGAGTCATGAGGACCTGAGTTCGGATCTCTAGCACCTATGTAAAAGTCAGATGCCTGTGATCCCACTGCTGGGGGAGAAAGGAAAGATAGATCCCAGAGGTTTGCACGTCAACCATACAACCAAAACAATGATGTTCATGTTCAATGATAGACTCAGTCTCAAAAAGTAAGGAGAGGAGTAAAGGAAGATACTGATGAATGTAGATCTCTGGAGTCCATCTGTACAAATAAATGTCATAGGTGTGATGCACCAAACTCATCATATCCACACCCAAAAACCACAAAAAAATTCTATACCAGGAGAAGCTTCAAAAACTTTGCAAATATATGGAAAATAAATGACATGCTCCTGAACAAAGATATTGTCATAGTTAAGGACAGGTGTCAACTTGACTGTTGAGGGTTTGAGCTTTGGGCACATTTGTGGAGAATTAGTGACTGAGTTGAGCCCAGAGCAAACCTGAAGGAGATTGTCTAGCTGATGGGGAAGGCCCAGCCATGGTGGGTGGGATTAAGCCCTGGAATAAATCACGAAGAGCTAGTTGAGAGAGTGGGCATCCTTCTGTTCACTTGGTCAGACATGCTGGTCTGGCAAATAAGGATCATCCATCTCTCAGCATTATGTGGTGATGGTGTGGCCAGTTCCTTTGGCCTTGGTGTTGATGTGAGCTCTCCTGACAAGCTGGACTGAAAACTGTAACCAGGAATCATAAGAAAAAATAAACCCTTGTTCCTTTAAGCCGTTTGATGATGATTTATCAGCAACCATGCAGGCAAACTGCACAGATATTTAAAAGGGAAATTAAACATTTTGAAGTGAATGAAAATATAAATAAAATACATCAAAATCTAAAGCTCACAGTCATAAATGCCTACATATAGAAAGAAGAAAAATCCCAATTTTGCAACCTAATGTTGAACTTCAAGGAAATAGAAATATAATTAGAAATTGGTAAAAGTAAATATTACAGAAAAAATGAAACTTAAAAATATAGAAATGTTAATGAAACAAAGATCAGTATGAAAAAGTAAAACCAAGAACTGTGTAGCTAGATTAAACAAGAAAATAAGAAAGTAGACTCCAGATTAAATTAGAAGGAGACTTTACACCTGAAGCTACAGAAGTACAAATGATAACATATTATGAATAGCTACATGCTAGGAAATTGATTAACTTGAAGAAATGGATGACCTGGCAAAACTGATCATAAACTTGAAAATCTGAATTGAAAATTAAGAAATAAGACAATCTAATCAGTAATAAAATCTTCTGAAGTGAAAAATAAAGCCCCAGGACCTTCCAACTTCACTGCTGAATTCTACTAATCATTTGAAAAAGATTGATTGTTCTGAAACTACCCAAGAAAATTTAAAATGAGAGAAATAAATACATGAGGTTAGTATACCTTCTTACCAAGCCCAACAGCATATAAGTATGACACAAAAAAATCTTAGTATCCTAGACAAACACAAATGCAAAAATCCATAATATTAAAAAACTGAATCCCACTGCACATTAAAAAAAAGATAGTCAGTGCCTGCTTCTCATGGAACTCTACAGGTGGGGACTGTGAGTTCTTTTCTATTTCCTTGCTTCTCATGGATTCCATGCCTGGAGTCCATGAGTTCTCTGGGGCACTGGCCCCTCATGGAACTCCACGTGTGGAGTCCATGAGTTCCGTTCTTTCTCTCCTCTAATAAACTCTACCTTAATTCTCAAAAAAAAAAAAAAAGATAGCCATTGTAATCAAGTGATAATCACCTCAGAGATGTATGGTTCAATATATTCAAAACAATAATGTAACACATTACACTAACAGGACAAACACTGTGCAATCATTTAAATAGATGCAGGAAAATCATTTGACAAAGTTCAACATCCCTTTATCTCAAAAAACAGGTATTGAGGGTATTTATTTCAACATAATAAAAGTGAAAAATTCATACCTAACATATTAAACTAGAAACGATGAAAGCTCTTCTAAGATCTAAGTAAGTCAAGGATACTCTTTTATTATTACAAGTATTTAACATAATATTGAGAATTCTAACGAGCAATTTGGCAGTAGAAGGAAAAGTTTTTTAAACTGAAAAGAAGGAATTCAAATATAATAAAATTGTTAGCTTGAATAATACAAGATCGGTAGCTTAGGGCTGGAGAGAGAGTTCAGGGGCTAAGTCTTTACCTTGCAAGTAAAAGGATATGAGCTCTCATCCCAGATCTAAAGTAAAAATGCAGGATGGAAATGGTGGTGGCTTGCACTTTTGGTCCTGGAAGGAAGAGTCTAGTAAATCCTAGAGCAAAGACATAAGGAGGTAGAGCAATTCAGGGTGATTCCTGAAGTCACCTTTGAACCTCCACAGGCACACACGAGTGCCCTCTTCTACACAACCTACACACTACACCTACACAGGCAAAAAAATCAGTAGTTTATTATTATTTAAAGATATATTTGAAGACTGGGATGTAAACCCAATGCTGTGTATACATTAGGCAAAAGCTCTATCACTGAGCATTATATCAACAGTTCCAGTGTTGTTTTTATGTGCTGAAAATGAACCATCTGAAAAGGAAGCTAAGAAAAAACAATACCACTCACTATAGCTACAAAAGTACTTAGGAATAAACTTAATCAAGAAGATGATGATTCTTCACTGAGAAGTATAGCATATTGTTACAGGATTTGAAGAGAATTCAAATAAATGGAAGGATATCCTTTGTTCACAGATCAAAATAACTAAAATGTTGTTAAAATATCTAGTGCTACCCAAAGATATTTATGGATTCAATGAAACTGCTATCAAAGAATCTATGACACTCTTCACAAGTAGACAAACAGGAAAATCCAAAAGCTACTATTCAGAGTCACAAAAGGTCCCAAATAACCAACTACTCCAAAGAATCTGGAGGTATCACATTATCTGACTTTCAAAATATATTATAAGAGAAGTGCTGAAGAGAGGGCTTAGAAGTTAAGCCTTTGCCTCACAAGCAGGACTTGAGTTTGGAATATCAGGCAGAAATGGTGGTGGCCTGTACTTCTGACCCTGAAAGATGGTACCTGGGAAACCCTAGAGAATAGCAAAAAGAAGGTAGAACAATCCAAGATGATTTCCCAAGTCACCCTTGGGGCTCCACAGGAACACACAGTATCTTCTGATACACACACACACCACATGCATACTCACATATGCAAAAAATAAACTAAATACTACAAATCTGTAGTAACAAAATCAACATGATACTGACATAAAGATAGTCATACAGCCAAATAGAACAGAATATAGAGTCCAGAAATGAATCTATACATTTAAAACAACTGACCTCTGACAAAGTTGTCAAGAACATGTTGGGAGAAAGGCTAGTCTGTTCAATAATTGATGCTGGAAATAAAGAACCCCATTGTAACGGTTACTCTTAACTATTGCTACGAACGAACACCCAAAGTCCAATAACTTAAGGGAGAAAAGGAAATTTATTCACCTTATGGTCCCAGAAGGGAGATACAGTCTTTCACAGCGGAGGTAACGTGGCTTGTGGTTGAAGCTGGCAGGCTAAGTCATCCCCATCCCTGTGGCTGGAGTATTCCTGGAGAGTCTTTCTCCTGTTCTGTGGTTCCGTTTACCTGGTCTATCACTGGGAGTTCCAATGAATTCTATGGAGGTTTGGATTGGAGCTAAGATCCTTGTATTATAAATGTGCTGATCCAGATAATCTCTTCAGGTGGTCCCAGCTGATCTTAGTTAGTGCCAGGTGTGGTCAAGTTGACATCCATGATTAACTATCATACTCATCATCATTAAAAAAAATCAATTTAAATACACAAAAGCTGTAAGGCCTGAAACTATGTAACTACTAGGAAGAAACATAAGTGATAAATAAATTTTGCAACACCATGCTAGTCAAGGACTTTCTAGATTATATTGCCAAAGCATAGGCAACAAAACCAAAAATAGACATGCCAGGATTATATCATATTGAAAAATCTTCTGTACAACAAAGACATGTAATCAACAAAACAAAAAGAAAAATTATAGAACAGAAGCATATATGAAGACTGCACATCTGACAAGGGGTTGACAAGGGATTAATATCTAGACTATACAAGAAACTTAAGTTAATATCAAAATCCAAGGTATCCAGTTAGAGAATGGGCAAAAGACCTGATTAAGCATTTCTCAAAAGAAGGTATATGTGCTGGCTAGAAAGATGACTCAGGAGTTAAGACTGTACCTCAAAGCACAAGGACCTGAGTTCAAATTCCAGATCTCACTTAAAAACGCCAGACAGAAATAGTGTGGCCTGCATTTTCACCTCTGGAAAGTGGAGTCTAGGAATCCTCAGAGCAAAACAAAAAGGATGTAGAAGCAATCCAGGATGATTCCCAAAGTCATCCTTGGGTTTCCATAGGGACAACAGTGCCCTCTGGTACACACACACACACACACACACACACACACACACAAAGAAGGTATATATGTGCTCAACATATATAATAAAATATCTAACATTATTAATTGTCAAAGCTGTACACAAGTCAAAACCACAAAGAGATGTATCTCATCCCAGTTAAAATGTCAATTCTCAGAGAGATACATCTTTCTGAATATATATGATGTATATATATATATATGTATATATATATACACATAGAAAATGTGATATTTTTATACAACTGAATAGCCATGAAAAGAATGAGATCTCACATTTGAGATAACAGGAAGATACTACATTACATACAAGATACTTACAAAGCAAAATGTTAAACACAGAAACACAAATCCTGTATGCTCTCACCCAAGTGTAACATCTGAGAATGCTGTTTCAATAGTTCCCAGGTCAGCAGAGCCAAAGGAAAGAGGAGGAGAGCTAAATAAATAGATCAAAAGCTAAAAAGCTGTGCTGAAGATGTGGAGGAAAGGAAACACATATTTAATATGGCATGAATGTAGATCCAGTTATTGAACACAGTGCAGAGTTTATAAAACAGGAAGATAAAAATGAGGAAGTGAAATTAGTTTGTTGAGGAGACAGCTGCACCCCCATGTTTATTGCATAGCTACTTCAGCCAAAATAGGGAATGAAGTACTCAACAGATGAACAGATAGAGAAAATGTGATATGTATATACAACTAACAGCCATAAAAAGAATGAGATCCCGCATTTAAGATAACATAGCAAGATACTTATACAAGATATTTACAAAGTAAAATGTTTGACACAGAAAGACAAGTTCAACATGCTTTCACCCAAGTGTAGTATCTAAGAATGCTGTTCTAATAGAAATCTTCCCAGTTCAGCAGAGCCAAAGGAAAGAGGAGGAGACAGGGATAGCTGAATAAGCAGATCAAAAGTTATAATCAGAGAGAAGGGACAAGTTTTGATGTTGACTATAGTCGCTATTATGTGACAATGATATTGTACATTTGAAAATTCCTAGAAGAATGGATTTAGGATCCTCTTAGCACAAAAAAATGATAAATGCTTGAAGTGATAAATGTGCTAATTGCTCTCATTTGATCATTGTGTAAATATATCATAAAATATATAACACACTTATATGTTAGCAAAAGTAGTAAACTACAATACCCAATAATTATGTACATTATATATCAATTTAAAAAAATCAAATACCATCAGTGTTGCAGTTTTCTTGCACGTTGCCAATAAATTCACTACTAAACAGCTTAGAGAAACAGGCAGGGGTTTCTTTCTTAAGATTCTTGGTTGTAGCTCTTAGTCCAGCTTGCCAGGAGAGCTCACATCAATACCAGGAGCTCAGAGTTAGCCACAGAAATTATCAAGAAAAGGGCTAACCTTTATTTTCCAGACAGCAAGACTATTGAAGTATGTTGAAGAATGTCAACTTAATGAGCTAGCTATCTCTATCCAGAAATGGTCCCACTCACATGGGATGAGTGATGGCATATCAATCAGTCTTCTGCAGGCTTTGTCAGGGCTTGCCTCAACTACTAATTCTTTGCAGATGAGCCCAGGCTCAGCCTTCACTTGTCAAGTTGATACCTATTATCTAACTAACACAATCACTTAACATCACATTTTTGTTTAGCAAAATTCCTTTTCATTTCCCTTGTCTAGTAGTTTTTCCTTTTTTTTAATCTGTCTTTTTTTCAATTAAGAAGAAAATTTGGTACTTTACAAATTGAACAGTTTTGTTGTGTCTTGTTTCCTTCTTTTATTAAATAAACAGCCATACAAATAACATTACTGTATGCATTTGTAAATTTTCAGTACAGAATTGGAACTTCTCTACCTTCTGGACATTAACATGAGAGTATGTGAGAGGCGAGTGGTGGTCTGTAGTGGAACCCTTAGAAAAGAATGAATTCTATTGTGCAGTAGAGAAAATGTGTGTGTGTGTGTGGGGATGATGGTTAATCTTGATAATGTCTCTTGATGAATTTTAGAATCACCACAGAAATGAACCTCTGGGTAAGTCTATGAGAGATTTTCTAGATTAGGTTGAGGTGGAAGACCTGTCATTTTAAGGGGATGAGGTCTCAGACTAGATGAAAAGGAAGAAGCTAGCTGAAAACCATCATTCCTCGCTGTTTACTGACTGAGTATGCACTGTGGCCAGATGCCTCAAGATCCTGCTGCCATAACGTCCCTGCCATGATGGATTCTTAAATTGTGAGCCAAAATGAACCCTTCCTTCCTTCCTTCCTTAAATCTCTTTTATTGGGTGTTTTCTGCAGCAGTGAGAAACATACTTTTATACAGGATATCTTTAAGAGGATTTGAACTATGTGCTGAACTAGTGTCCTGGCTTAAATGTGAATTGTCCCCTCAGGCTCCTGCATTTGACTCCTGAGCTGATGTTAATGTTTAGGACAGTCTTGGCAACTTTGAGAGGTGGAGACTTGCTGGAGGAAGACATGTCACAGGGAGCAGACCTTGAGGTTTGGTAGCCTGTCCTGCTTCCTCTAGCAGTTTTGTCTCTTGCCTCCTTTGCTTCATGATGATGGATGTGACCTGAACTGCCTCTAGCATCTACTATCCTCCATGCCTGTTCTGTCATAATGAACTATGTTCCCTCTGGAACTGTAAGTCAAATAAATCTCCATTCCTCTCCTTAAGCTGTGTATGAGGATTGTCTCACAGCAGCAGAGAGAAAGGTTACTGCAACAGCTATCAAGGCACAAGCTTCATATAAAGTGCCCAGATCCATTCTTCTTCTCAGCCCATTTCATGAAGGCTGATCCTCATCTTCTGGGCAAGTGTCTGACTAAAGGAGACAAAGATTCTCTCTCCAAGTCTTCAGAGGAAGTGTAGTTCTACTGCCAACTTGATTTTGAATTTCTAGATTCTAGAACCAGGTCAGAATATTCTTGTTTGTAATACTTAGTTATGTTAGTCCTAGGAAAGTAGCATGATGCCTAATTTGAGGTTTATCTTTTTTAAATGTATTTTTTAAAATTTTTTTATATTATTATTTATTCAACTGTGCACATGTGCATGTGCGTGTGTCCGTGTGTGTGTGTGTGTGTGTGTGTGTGTGTGTGTTTGTGTCTGTGTATGTGTAGAACCATGGACGAACTCGCGAACCACCATGGACGCCTCCACCTCCTTCTGCCCCGGGATTCACAGGCTCCGCCCTACCAGGACCAGAAGCGCAGGCCGCCCCCGCTTCCGCCTGGCATCTATACGTGGGATCTGGGATCCGAACTCAGGACCTTCCGCCTGCAAGGCGGAGGCTTAACCCCTGAGCCACCTCTCCAGCCCCTTTAAATGTATTTTTTTATTTATTTGATAGATGGGGAAGGAAGGAGAAAGAAAGAGAGAGGGAGGAACTGGTATAGGGTTGTCACAGTGTGCATTAGATGGGAGGAAAACTTTTAGAGGTCATTTCCCTTCTTCCACCTCATGGACCTTATGGATTAAATTCAGGTCACCAGTTGTGCACAAGTATTACATACTGAGCCATCTTGGTGACCCCAGAAGTTCATCTTGACAATGATCTATCTAGTCTCCTTCCTTTACCAACTCCCTCCCCTCTCCCTCCCTGCCTCCTTCTTTCCTTCCTCCATCTTTCTTTTTCTCTATTTCTTTTTTCTCCTCTTTCTTTCTTTCTTTCTTTCTTTCTTTCTTTCTTTCTTTCTTTCTTTCTTTCTTTCTTTCTTTCTTTCTTTCTTTTTTTCTTTCTTTTTTCTTTCTTTCTTCTTTCTTTCTTTTCTTTCTTTCTTCTTTCTTTCTTCTCTTTCTTCTTTCTTTCTTTCTTTCTTTCTTTCTTTCTTTCTTCTTCTTCTTCCTTCTTTCTTTTCTTTCTTTCTTTCTTTCTTTCTTTCTTTCTTTTTTCTCTTGCTCTTTCTTCTTTCCTTTCTCTCTTTTTTCCTTTCCTTCTCTCTCTTTCTGAGATAGAGTCTTATAACATGACTCTAGATGGTCTGTAATTTGCTATGCAAACTAGGTTGAACTTTAATTTGCAGTAATCCTTCTGCCCTGCCTCTCAAGTGCTGGAATTACATGTGCCTGGTTTGATGTAACTGTCTTTGGAAAGAATACTGGCTACAATTAACCAAAGTTTCACCTTGTACCATTTTTTAAAAATATGGTAAAATGTATATATATACACATATATTATATATATCACCTTTTTATCCATTTTAAGGTGTAAAATTCAGTGGCATTAAAAGTATATTCAATAGGTTACTTGTGCCAAAAATTTGAATGAACTCAGTTTTAGTTTTGGTAATAGTCAATTAGGAAAGAGGTAAGAGTGAATCAAGACTTAGAACATATATAATTCATTCCCACTTGGCAGTGTTTAGGGCTATTAGTAAACCAGTATGATTTTACTTTATTTTGGTTGAAATCATGATAGTTACAGGAAAACCAAGAGTTAGAAAAACTCAAAGTTAAATTCTATAGATAACAAAATTTCATCTTTATAATGAAAAACATGAAAAAAATCAGATGTTTACCTAGCTATTATCTTGTCTCACATGTGAACTCTTTTAGCCTTACTTATTAAAACTGTAAGATCAGACTCTGGCCAGTCCCAATTCTTTATATTCAAACTCAACATTTTTGTTTCTAAAATGCAACCCATGACCCTACAACGTTCCTGAGACAATGTGCTAATATTTAGAAACTCTTGTTTTCCTCCTACTTTTCAGAAGTTTAACACTTGAGTTTGGAACCATTTTGAGTGAGTTTACATATGATATAGTATAGTAAGTCCATTTACTATTCCATATTCCCAGTGTATGCCTGAAATCTCTGATAGTACCAAACCCTAATTGTATTTTTTCCTATTAATTCTTACTGTAGAACTCAATGAACTTGGCATATATTTTTTCTTATTAAGGCAAAAACTTTCACCTTTCCACTTAACATCAGCACAATGCAGTTTCTCTTTGGTATATGGGAATTGCCAGCAGCACTAATCTTGTTCTTTGGAACCATTATTCAGAAAAACAAGTGTTACTTGAATACCAGCACTTGAATAATTAGGGAGAGTTGCTCTGCTAATTGAGGTGAACTAAGGAGTAGACAGCTTATCTAGATGGACAGTGGAATGATTCATACCACTGACAGGAACAAAGGTAATCAAATATTATCTCATTACACGACTCAGAATGATATGCAACTTAAAGTTTCTTTTCTTCTTTACGGCTTTTTGAGAGATGATCATGTATAGTCCAGACTGGCTTCAAACTGGATATGGCTGATCTTGAACTCCAGATCCTTCTGACTACTTCTCAAGTGCTAGAATTATAAGCATGTGCCAAAACACTCAGCTGCAACTAAAGACTTGGAATGATTTACTTTGGGACTTTTCTATTTGCTACTTTTTATTCAGACCTCAGTTGACCCATAGACAGTAATTGTGATAATAGCAAATGTTGATACCACGGAGTTAAAAAAAAAAAAAACAGAAAAGCAAAATTCATATGAGGTACTGGAGTTTTTCTTTTGTAAATTTTTCTTCCATTTGTTACAGTTTGTGAAAACTGGAAAGAAAATACTTGAGAAAATGGTGGGAAGACAGCATCTATTACAATTTCCTAATTTTATTATTTTCAACAATTTTAGTACTTTCTAATAAAACATAACAAACCTCCATGCAATATAGTATTTCATGTTATTTCATGTTCACTCTATCCAGTTGCATCTTAATAAATTACAAACTGAGAATGTAGGTCAGTGGTGGAGTGAATACCTGCCATGCAAGAGAGCCCAAGTTCAAATCACCATACTGAAAAAAGAAAAAAAAAGTTTTTTGAATTAATAATTTTTATACAAATTTGATAGGTACCCCATTCCCCTCTCCCCCTTCACCCCTCTCTGGATCCCCGTGCTCCCTCTCTCCTATTCCCCTTCCTTTCCCCTCTCCCTCACTTTCTCCCAGTGCCCCTTCCCCTTCCCCCATTCCTGGAGCATCATTTAGTGTGCATGTCAAACTTCCCTCTGGGTCCTCCTCTTTGATGGAGTATAGGGACTCAGTAGCATTGCCTAGAGCTTCTTTTTTGTGTTCCCCTTTAGTATAGGAATATTATTGTGGCTATTAAACTCTTGCCTCTAAGGATCTTAGAGCCTGTGATCCATGCTGGACTTTGGGGGGGGGGTCAATGACATGTTAGTCATTGTGCAGTTCATGCAAAGTCCTACTATGATTACTTCAGCCCTAGCGTGTGTGGAGTATCTTGCATATCTTTCCTCCTCCCCATCTTTAGGCTCTTACAATCTTACCGTTACAATCTCACCGCCCCCTTTTCCACAAATTTCTCTCAGCTTTAGGGTGGGGAGAAAAAAAAGTTTCTTTACTTGAATTTCAACAATGAAATCTGGTCATTTTCTTTCCCCATATTACTCTTCCTCATTACCCCCTTTTTCTGAGAATCTTTTCCACCAAATTTTATGTATTTTCTTGTGTGTGTGGCTCCTTGGAACTATCCAGAGTTCCTTCTCCCCATGGATAGGTTAATACAGAGACCCACATCTGGTTAAAGGTAGAGAGTAAGTGACTTTGAAGCACTCCACCATGAATAGGACATTTGAACCTCTTCCATCCCCTACTCCAAAGCTTAGAGGTCAGTGAGGAAGGGATGAAAAGAACCAGCCAGGCTAAGGGGTGCCCGCCACCAAACAATGTCCCCTAAACAAGAAGCCACTGCAGCTGTGCTTACCTGCTTAAGACCCACATAAGATTAGGCCCTTCAACATTACAGCATGTTTGGTGGAAGAACTCATGCAGTCTCATCTTTCTCTGAGTGAATATGGATGGTCAATGTTGGCTGGAGGAAGGAGACCCTCTACGTCAATGATGCTGGCACCACTGTGCTGCAGTCTATGCTGCAATAGTGCCCAGGCTCACGCTACTGCATATAGCTATCATCATTATTTTTCTAGATGCAAAACATTCCATCGTCCTGTTGTTTATTTTTGCACATGTATACATGCCTATGTGTTTCAGAGGGCACTGTGTGTGCCTGTGGAGGCCCAAGGGTGACTTTGGGAATCATCCTGAATTGCTCTGCCTCCTTTTCTGCTTTGCTCCGGGATTTCTCAGTCTCTGAGTCTCTGCCTTTTCCAAAGGTGGAAGTACAGGCCGCTGCCATTTCTGCCTGGCCTTTTTCAGCGGGATCTGGGATCTGTTATTTGTGTAACAAAAGTGCTAGTTTCTTTCTCATGAACTTAGACTATCCTAAGCTATTGGAGAGTGCTTTAGTATGCCCTTTTACTTAAAGGGCATTTATTATCTTCTTTAAAAGATGAAGGAACCTGTTAGTGTGCAGATTCAGAACTTATATCTAAAAGTTCAGAGATTTTTAAAAAATTGCTTATTTGAGTGTGTCCTAGAAAATACAGGATAGAAATCTTACATGCAAACCACTCCACCTTTTCTTGGCGATAAAGAAAATGATTAGTTTGCATGTACTTTCTCATCTCTAGCTCTTATTTGAAATCAAATCTCCATTTGCTTCCAGGATCTCTGGTGATAATTACAGGAGGCGAGTTCACGATCTGGCTTAAAATTATAATGTACTATCAGAAATACTAGTTGTTCAAAAGAACAACTCCACTATTTTAATCTAACCTCAAATCCATCCATTATTTCCTTTGTGAATCTTCAGTGAATAGGATGAAAAGCATCATGTTCCAACTGGAACAATACAAAGAATTAAATCACCTCAGATCTGGTGTCCAAAATGCTGCTTAATACATTTTTTTTTGACACGAAATCGTGCTTTTCTGCTTTCACATTTTACCATGGCCAAATAAAAGAGAAAAACACAAACTTTAGAAAAATAATAATACGGTGGTTAAAAAAGGTCAAAATGTCATTAAAAAATTCACACGAAAAAAGCAACAAAGTAGCCACAGTTGACAACATTTTATGAAAAGGGCATGGAGATAATGAATATTTTCACCGTAACCTCATATTCCAGAAGAAAACGGAACTCAAAAGTCATGGCAACTGATCATAGCTCAAAGTGTGAAAAACAAACGTCTTCATTCGCTAGGTAGAATGATGCTTTTTCATCTAAAAGGCACAGGTCGTGGGGCAGAAACTTTGGATCACAATCGTGGGCCCGCGATGGAGAGAAGCCAGCTATCCCCGCCCCAGATGCCCCGTGGCAGACTTCTGAGCTCCAAGGGGAAGCAGTCTTGGAGAGGGCATCCGAAAGCCAAGGGGGCAGAAACCCCCCGGGGGAGAGCTGAGGCGGGATGGGATCCTTCCCTCTTCGCCCACGGCGGACTGTGTCACAGGAACCACCCGTCTGCCACCCACGCAGCTTTCCAAGGCACCTCGCGGCTCTCCCGCGCCTTCAGAGCGGCGGCCGGCTGTTGGCGCAAGCGGCGAGGAGACGCCCCGCGTGCTGCGCCCACCCGGCGCCGGCGCCCGGTCCCCAGCGGCTCCACCGCGGGGAGAGCCGGCCCCAGGCGGCGGATAACCGACGGGAACCTCCGACTCGGCAGGGGATTGCTTCTGCCTGCGGCCCTCCGAGGCGGCGTTCGTGCCTCGCGCGCGCCCGCTCGGCGCTCGCCCGGCCAATCCCGCGCCGGTCGCGCGCCCCGGAGCCTCCTCGGGTCCCACTCTGGCTGGGCCCGGCGCCTTCCCGCTCGCGGTCCCCCCGCGGCCGGCCGAGCGCGCACTCCTCCCTTCACTCTCCACGAGGCGCACGCCTCGGGGTGTAGCTCCGCCCCTCTCCCCGAGTCCGCCCCCGCAGCCTCCAAAGCGTGTGCTCCTTTTCCCCCGGTCTCCTGCCGTCGCGGCGTCTCGGGTCTCGCGCTCCGCAGAGCCGCCGGGGCTTCTTGGCCTTGCTCCGCTGCTCCCCCCGCCCTGCGGCCCGACACCCCGGCGCGCTCTCTTCGGAGCGGCCGCAGCGTCTCCCACCCCGAGCTCGTAGCTTCCCGGCCGGCCTCGGGGTCGCGCGCCCGGCTCCGCCCCCTCCGCGGCCCCGCGCGCTCCTGGCGCGGCCTCTCCCCCCACGCAGGCCACCGGGCGCTCGGCCCCCTCCCTCGCTGCCGCCCGCCCGCCGGCCGGCTCGCCCCGCGCTCCCCGGGCGCCTCGCTCTCGCGCTCTCCGAGGCAGGCGCGCTCCCGGCCCGCGCGCTCCGGGCTCCGGCTTCTCCCGGCTCCTGTCAGTGCGGTGACTGCGCTGGGAAACATGGCGACCGAGGGAATGATCCTCACCAACCACGACCATCAAATCCGCGTCGGGGTCCTCACAGGTAAGCGGCGGGGGGGTCCGGGGACCGCTGCGGCCGCGTCCCGGACTTGCCGAGGGGGCTCGCCGGTCGTGGCCCTGGCCTGCGGCCTCGCAGCGGGGACGGCTGGCGAGGGGGACTGGGGGTGTATGTTACAACCGCGCAGAGCTGCGGGGCATTGGGGTGTTCGCGTGTGTCCCCCTGGGCGCTGGGCTGAGCCCCGCGGAGTGTGTGCGCGGGGGGTGTCAGCCCCACCGCGGAGTCGCCCAAGTCCCCGGCCCCCCGGGGACCGAGGGACTGGTGCGGCGGGCGCTGCGGGACTCGGCGCTTGCCGGTGCGGGAGCAGGATCCCCGCTCCGCAGTCTGAAGCACGCCGCTCGGGCTTGGCGGGGCGCCTCCTCCCGAAGCTCCTTGGAGAGGGGGGAATCCCATCTCCACCCCTTCTTCCCCTCCCCCACGCGGCGGCCCCACGCTTGCCTGCCTGCCTGCCTGGGGGGGCACCTGCCGGACTGCACGCGATCTTCGGCCGGCCAAACTCCGCTCCGCCTCCGGCCGCCCCCCTCGGGCCGGGCATCCCCTCAGCCACCCATGGGACACTCCTCTTTTCTGCGGAGAGCTGGGGGGTCGGCTTGAGCGCAGACCTCCCAAAGTGTCTTCAGTTCTGCCTTTGCTAGCGGAGGGCCCCCTTCACGCCTCTCCTTTCCCCCAGGGAGCACGGGCAGCTTCCTGAGACCCGGGAGCCGTCCCCTTTCACTCGAGAGTGAAGGATTCCCCACTCGGGCTGCTGCTTCCCCCTTTCTCTTGGGAACCCCCACTTCCACCCCCGGAGAGATGGTCCTGAAGCTAGCTAGTGAGGAGCACACTTTTGCCGGGTCGCGTTTCCCTCCCTCGCGGAAGTCGTGTGTGCTCTGCATGTCTGATTCCGCTGCGTTGTATTTGGGTAATGTGCCTGAGTTTGGCGATAGGCAGTTGCTGCAGGGCATGACTTCCAAGATGAATAGCAAGCCGATTTGTATGGGTTTCTGCTGTGCTTCTGTAGTAGGCAAGCGTTATGTGTAATTGAGCGGAGAAGCGGGGGTTAAAGAATTATATTTGGAATCTCAAGGCTTAGTTTGTAGTGAAGAAAATCCAAGAGTCAGTGATGTGATTTCTGAAAAAGAAGCAATGTAGACGGGGGAATCCTAGTGTCTCCCTTCTTTTTTCTCTTTTAATTTTTTTTCTTTTTTTCCCCCCCCTTGTCAAGTTCTGACAGGTTGAGACGGTGCTCGGGAAGGGACAAGAAGGGACTTGCTTTTATTATCAGGTAGAAAAAAATCTTTGAGACTGAGAGTAGATTTTGAGTACAATGCTTTATTTAGCTACTTTTATGCAAAGAGAGTACTCACTACCCCTTTTTCCCCCTTTTTAATTAAATGGATTGACTTAATGATATTCCTTGTAAATGTTAATAGTAGCTTATTGAATTGTTCCTAATCAAAAGCCCATAGATAGAGCCTATCCAGTTGCAAGGAAGGACCCTTTCCCAAATAGAAGATGCAGATGCTGTGCATCTTTTCAGGCTGAAACTCCTTTCCTGCTGCAATTGTTTCCCTTGTGTGAAAACTTAGTTATAGCGCAAAATTCGTGGAGGCGATTGATGATTTTCAGTGGGGTGTAAAAGTGTATACTCTTTATCAATCCTCAACTCAGACTTTACATTTTGGCAATGTTTTGAAAATCGCTAGAGTAGTGAAAGTGAAATTTTGTAGAAACCAAAATATGTCGGTACCCATGGAAATTGAAAAGCCATAGACGTTTCAGTATTAAACTATAGTTTTTTTTAAAAAAACGTTTTGTTTGTATTCATTCCCTAATAAGTGAATTATTTAGCCAAGTGATCTAGTAGATAGGTATTGATTAGATCGCTTTGAAAGAATAAGACCTTATCTAACTACAGTCTGATAGAGATTAAACTCATAAGTAAACAGCTAAAGATACAATGTAAATCATTGTCCTATAAAAGTTGCTTAAATATATAATCTATACATTTGGGATTTACATGTTAAAGAAAATTGTGCTTTCAGATTGATTAGCGGCAAATGTGATTACTTGAAGGGAGAATTTAGAACATTTAGCAGGGACGAGAAGAAACTGGCATTTTAAAGGGGAGTTGAAAGTCAGTGGCAGCAACCTTATAAATAAATATGTAGTTGAAGATGAGGCTCTTGAGCAGAATAAAAATGCAGCATAAAGACCTTGAAAAGCCCAGGTGGAAGAGGTAGGTGGCATAATGTCAAGAAGAGACGATAACTTTGGCAGTAGAATTAAAGACATTTAGTGGAGCTATCCATGAAATAGCTGGGGGTGGGGGGGTGGGGAAGGTGTCCTAAGGCCAGCATTAAAGATATAGCGGAAAAAGGAAAAGGAAGCTACAGATTTAAAAGAAGTAGTAACAGAGGTCAAATGAACTTGATGATAAAATATATATTTGAAATCAAGCATAACTTTGAGAATTTTTTCTTGAAAAGTTGCTGACATAAATGCAATATTATATATTAGCATAGAGACTAAATGTATGGAGAAAAATCATTGCAAAGAGCACTAGCTTCTAGTCTGTTGGTAGTTGATTTTATTGCAAACGCCTTAATTGCTGTCATTTACAGGATTCTGAATGACAAAACAAGCACCAAAAATAAAAAACAAATAACAAAAAGTCAACCCAAAACCAAAAAGAATGAAGTCGTATCTAGCTATTTTGTTTATTCTAGAACAGTACATAAACTTTAAGTATTTTGATATCACACTTAAAAAAAATTAAAAGGTCACCTTTGTAATTGAATTTTACAATTTGTTACTTTTTTGCTTTAGATAGAGTTAATAATGTTGCTCAAGCTAGCCCCGAGCTCATCATCTTGCCTCAGGTTTCCTTGTGTTGGAGTATTGTTGTGTACCATCACAATCAAGTAGTTCGTGGCTTTCTTGATGGCAGCAGATGGCAGGAAAGCTACTTCATAAAGTCTTCTTGGTAATTGGTGTGGAGGCACAGGTCTGTAATCTCAGCACTGAAAAGACTGAGTCAAAAGGATCTGAATTTCATGGACAACCTGGATTACATGGAGAAGACCTTGTCTGGAAAGGAAAGAAAAAAAGTTTCCTGCATATTTAAAAATAGTAATTTTAAGTGTTTCTTCTAAATCTGTTTTACAAAGGTAGTGGAAAGTATGCTTTGCTCCCCTCCCATCACAGATTTTGCAGTGTATTTGAATAATATCGTGATATTTTTCAAAAGATTTTAATTGATTTCTTTGTGACAGTTTTGATACCTGTTGAGAAATAAAATTTGCTTGTGAATTTGTTCATCTTCTAGATATTTTCTTTTTCAATTATGATTTTTGACAAATATAGTATAGTCTGCAATTTATGTGAATTAACTATATTGTAATTTAAGAAAAGGGAAGTATTTAACAGTAGCATCTCTTTTTTCTTGATAATTTTGAATCATTTAAGATTTAGAGATCAGATTAGATTAATGTAACATTGATATTTGTACTTTTGTATTTCTTTAAGAGATAATATCTTTATTAGTAACTATCTTTGGTTGATTTGTAAAGAGTGAAAGGCATATAGTTTTTGGCAACAAAGTTTTGTTCTTAATGTTTCTGATGCTCTCAACTTGTATTACTATTTATAGCATACTAGTGATAATTTGATAATGAATAATGCTGTACAAATAAAGGATAGAGGTAGATTTTTTAAAAAAATAGCTTCAGTTGTAGTTATAATCAGTCTTAGCAACTGACATAGCATATATTTTGAATGTGTCATATTTAACCTACTTTTATCTATTTAAAGAAGCTGTTTAACAAGGCAGCATACTAGTTCTACCACTACAAAGTCTCTCCAGAAAAAGTACAACAGTGATGAATACATGGAATAATGTAGAATCATAGATTGTGTTCCATCGTATAATCAGTACCTTATTAACCTACACTTTCTATGCTGCTTTTCCTGTCCTGTTCTTGATCTTGGAACCACCTGCCTCTTGTCTCCTGAGTCCTTGGATTATAGTTACATGTACTGTATAAATAAGTATGGTTAGGAAGCAGCATTTTTTTAAATTGTATTTTTGCTCTATTATATATATTTTAATTTTATTGTATTTAGTTATAGATTTGAAATCAGTAAGATATCAAATATGAGTGGAAATATTCTAGAAATTAGAAAAGAGGCTAACCATTAGAACTTAAAAAGATTACAGCTCTATACATGTAGAACCTAAAAAAATTACAACTATACATGTAGTTAGTATTTTAGTCATTCATAAGTAGTTGTTCAGAATTAGAAAACGAAGCTCTAAGCCAAAAATTCTAATGCTACTCCTACAATTCTGAAAGTGTCCAAGCATTTATTTCACTTCTCAAACTCATCTAATATTCGTTTCTTCGTGTATGTAGTCTTGGGTATTGATCTCATGAGCTAACATGACCTTTATGCATGTTAGACAAACACTGGACCACTGAGCTATTCCCTCAGCTCAATCATAGTTTCTTGAAAGCCCATTTGCTGTTAAAGATACATACATCTTTGTCAGTATTGTCAGTAGAAACTGGGAAACTTACCTTTTTTTGGGGGATAGTGTTTTTGATATTTATCTATATGACTGTTGTTAAAAAATAAGTCTACTAAATTTTTCCTTCCTTCCTTCCTTCCTTCCTTCCTTCCTTCCTTCCTTCCTTCCTTCCTTCCTTCCTTCCTTCCTTCCTTCCTTCCTTCCTTCCTTCCTTCCTTCCTTCCTTCCTTCCTTCCTTCCTTCCTTCCTTCCTTCCTTCCTTCCTTCCTTCCTTCCTTCCTTTCCTCCTTTCTCTCTCCCTACAATACTTTTTCTGTTTTCCTTTCAACAGAATCTAGACTGGTCTTGAACTCACTAAGTAGCTGAGGATAACATTGAACTTCTGATCCTCCTGTCTTCACCTTCCCAGGGCTAGGATTATAGCAGTACACTAGCATGCCTGGTAATAGGTGGTGCTGGCTATTGGATCCAGGTCTTCATGAAGGGACAGAGATAGGGAGAGGGGGATATCATATGTTTGCTGTGTGAGTGTGGGGATTTCTGCCTGGACACACATGTGGAGGTCAGATGTATAGAGTTGGTTTTCTCCTTTCACCTTTATGTAGGTTCTGAGGATTGACCTCAAGTCATCAGGCTTGGATGGCAAGCACCTTTACCCCCACTGAGTCATTTCTCTGGGCCAGGAGTTTTAACTGTGTTAAAAATACACGTGAGCTGAGAAGCTGTGTGGGACAGGATGTGCGAAGCAGAGATTATTAACTTGTCGGTCAACCCACTGGTAGACTGCAGTGAGTACCTATGCACGTGTCATGCAGATGCCCTGGATCAGGCCCAATGGATCACACATGTAGGGGGACAGAGGAGTGGAAGGGAAGCAGAGTGAAAAGAGAAGAGGGGAGGGTAGGAGGGATGGGAGGAATTGGGGGGAGGGAGTAAGGAGATGAAAACAAATTCTTTATATTTGTGTATGAAAGCTTCAAAGAAAAAAATACAAATAAATATGTCCTCTAGGTTTAATTAGAGACCCAGGCTCACAATAATGAGGTGGGACAGTGATCGAGGATGATTTCTGATATTATCCTTGGACATCCATAGGCATGCACAATAAGTGTATGTGTGTGCATACTCTCAAACGTATATACCCACCCACATGCATGCACACCCACATACACTCACCTCATACACATATACATGAAATAAGAAAAATATTTATGACTACTTCAAACAATATAGAGAATCACTAGCTTGCTATGGGGGAGAAGTGATGAATAAAAGTCTACTATATTCCTACTAGTATAGATTTCTGGATAAGTTGAAAAGATAAAATCTATACTTTGTTTCTGCATGTAGGATTGAAAAACAGTGAAGTGTATTTGGAATTCGAAGTGTTAAAAAGAAACCTTGAAGTAGAAAGTAATGTGATCCACAATAGATTTCTTCCTGTGAATCTGGGCAGAGAGGAAAATGTAAAGGGAGAAGAAAAGATTACTTAATCTAGGTAAAAATAAGTTCATTAAAACTATTTTTTGCTCTATCAATTTCAAATACCAAACACCTAGTAATGTTAAGTAGAAATTCTATTCAGATTGTTTAATGAGTTAAATTGTGTTTAATTGATTAAATTCACTTAAGTTAAAAAAAAAAAAAAAAGACCAGTCAGACAGTCTTGGATGCCATGTCCTTTATTTTAGGAAGTCATTTAACCTTTCTAAATTTGTTTTCTTTTCCAAAACCATGATAGTAATACCTATTTCACAAACTTTGAGGTAATATCCAGACTTAAATGTTTAATTTTTAGTTTCCTTTCCTTTTTTTCTGCCAACAACATAGATTATCCCAGGGCTTTTTTTGCATGCTTTTGATGTCTCTTTGGAGCAATTTGCTATCAGTTTCATGTGTACACATTATTATTAAAAGTAGATTTTAAAGAACGTCAAACAGGTGATTGCATTTTTTGCTTCTTTTGAGTTCTGTTTTATTGCCTACTAATGAAGTAATTGAATAGGAGTTGATTAATAAAAGAAATTGGATGGTATGAAATTTATACACTACCCTAGAAAGCAGTTATCTGGCAACATTTAGAAAAACTAGAACTTGGCTGTCATTAAAGAAATAGTTCAGATAGTGAAATAAGAGTTGTTTTAAAAGTCTGTGTTCTTAGGATTAGTGCTGTCATGGAAAGCTCTGTGGTGTCAAATTTCAAATCGTGCTTTTTAAATTAATGGGCTTAGTTGTATGAAGGCTGTTTTATTTAGAATAATGCAATTTGATGACTTCTTAAAAATTGAATATTTGAAATCATTAGTAAAAATTTGAAATTCTTTTATGTTGAAAATTAATTCTCTGTTGATTATAAGTCAAAAATCATACCTCCTCTACCACCTAAAAGACATTGAACTACTTTTTACTTTAGTGTCTTTGGCTTTAAGTTGTTGTGATTATGCTTACTTTGTAGGATTAATGAGAAAAAAATGAGATAATATATTCAACAATTAGTAAATGTCAGGCCCTCTGTTAAGCAAAGAATACAATAGTAAATAAGGAAAGCACATTCTTTTATCCTTGGAGTTTCTATTCCAGCATGAACATTAAGACATTATTCAGTCAAGTCAGATATTGACAAATTCATGTTATATACAATACAGTGCTGCTGTAATTTACTTTTTATGTAGATGACTTAAGTGTAATGTCCAAAGCGTGAGGCATTTGTACATTAGACAATTTTGATAAAAATATCAGATCTCTGTACTTTTCCTGTTAATACAAGATATTGAACATAACTTTTTGTGCTTAATAGGGTTCAAATAATTACAGCAGACATTTATTGGGGACTTATGTGTTCTATTTATGTCAAGTACATTGGATGTGTTAAATTTTAAGTACACTTCTTTATTTTATATTGCCTTAAATGTAGAGATGTTAAGTAACTTGTCTTAGTATTACACTGGTGGCAATACAAGTATTCAAAAACAGTTGTAATTGTGTTCTTAATTATTTCTAGATACTGTTTTGAATATCTGCTCTGATAATAGGGTTTATGATGTACTTTTTTAGTTGTAACTTTACATATTTGACTTTCCCTTTTAGTTTTTAACTAAACTAAACTTTCTTTGGAAAGTGTTCATAAATTCCTTGTTAAGAATTATGTGTGAACTTGCATTTGTTAGACTTGAGGGTCTAAAGTAGTAAGTATTTTCATTTGTGGGTTTCAGGATCACTATTACTAATAAGTGATTTTACTTATTTCAGAATTATGACTGCCTGTGTTTGAATTATACTGAAATGTTAATGAAATACAGAAACTTGTTAAAGAAAAAGAACAAGTTCAGTCTGTGTGCTAAGTAGAAAATAAGTTTAAAAATTATCTATTAACATTAAGAAAAAACTGCACTGAATAGTTTTTAAATTCTAATTCAGGCTAAGAACAATTAATATCTTGGAAATGAGAAACTGGGTACCAAAAATATTATCTTTAGATATCAAAATGGTGAAACATTTCATTAGTATATGCCCTTCCTCCAACCACTTAGTACTTAACATTTTGGTTCTACTACAAAGTTATTTATTTTTTTCTCCCACATCTTATTTTTTTCCTCATCATACAATCTCAATATGTACCCCTGACCTTTCCCTCCTTCCTCCCCTTCCCAGTCGTCTCCCCTTGCACTTTCACTGCCCCCACCTCGTGCCTCTGCCTTCCCATTCTCTGGAGCATACTTTTGTATGAATATCAAACCTCCCTTTGATCCTCCACCCTAGTGAGGGTTCAGGATTCAGTGGCATAGCTTGGAGCCCCTTCTTGGGCTCCCTGTTAGTATGGGAAATCTATTATGACTGTATAAACTTTACCTTAAAAATGATGTTTTCATAAACTGATCGGTAGAATCATATCATGGTAGAATTTAATGTGTATTAAATTGCAAATTGGAAAGCTGCTGAATTCTTGTGGTACTTTTAGTTTTAAAACTTATTAAAGTATCTTTATGTATAATAAAAATATAATAATATAGCATGATAAAGTATTAAATTAAACCTCATGACCTTAGCTTTTCAATTTCTTCTGTTGCCACTTTAAAACTTTTTGGCTTTCTTTCTTTTGTATGACTTGAATGTTTGCATTTGTATATCCAGTCATGTAACACATCATGTGGGGTTGTGTTGATAGGTCATGTTGCATTTTGCCTGCATGTTGCAAATAAATTCATGGCCAAACATCTTAGGAAAACAAAGATTTTATACTTCATAGTCTAGCTTGGCAGGTGAGTTTATACCAATACCAGGAACTGAGGGAACTGGCCACACCATGTATACAAGAATTGCTGAATGAGGGGCAGACCTCACTTGCCAAACAGCAAGTCTGCCAAAAGCTGACCCAGCTATCACCATCTTATTGCCCAGGGGATGGTCCCACCCAGTATGGGCTGGGTGTTCCCACATCAGTCAGCGTCCCACAGGCTTGCTCAGGACTCATAAATATACTCATTAATATACTCAAAGACTCAGCCCTCAGTTGTCAAGGGACACCTATATTTAATTAGTACACAGGCTATGCACACATTTCTTCAGACCCAAACTACAGTATTTTATTTATTAACTGATAACATGTAAAAAGTGATTTCACATAAACCTCACATTTTTGACTTTATTTCACATGATGATATATATATATATATATATATATATATATATATATATTTAGAGTGACTGTCTTCTTGAGTTATGACATTTAATTAACCTATTTATATCTTCTGAGCCAGGTAAACTGGCTTTGACTTTGTGATTCTCGTTCTGCATCTCTCTCTTCTTGTTCTGAAGCATATTTTGGACATATTTTAATATTAGTGCAACTAATAATAGTTAACTTCATGGGGAACTTTCCAAGCACAGAGTAAGTTATTAAGCCCATTACAGAATCTGTTTAGTATTAGTTACGTTTTGTCATTTAATAAAGTGTAGCTAAGAGTGATTAAGTAACTTTCTCAAGTTACTGGATAAAAAACCAAATTGCAAGTCAAATCATGTAATTTGTCCTTAGTGTGTGAGCTACACTATAGTCTTTCTCGGATTCTAAAAATGATTTCATGTAGACCTTTAAAGATGTTTATACTTTATATACAGTTTTTAAATGACTATTTTACTAGAACATATCAGCTGGACTCAGTGTCTGGCGGACACTGAGGTTTCTAATTTTTCACTATGATAAATGTTGTGAATAATGTGTTATTCATTTATCCACACATTTTTAGTATTATAACATTATTTTAAATAGAATTTTTGGGGTTGCATAATTTAAGAATTTTGGTGGAAATTGCCAACTTGCCTTCCAGAAAGGTCATACTAATTAATTATTCTAACTTATAAGGTTTTTGATATTTATAGGTTATTTTGAGGTATATTTCTTTCCTGAGTTATATAGGTGTGCTCAAACTTTTGTCACTAATAGTACTGATTGTAAAAGCTAGCTTGGTAAAAAGGGGAACTTTTTAATATAAAAAACCATGGAACATAGAAGAGGTGCTGACTTTAAGAGCTCAAACTCTTCAGGAGCTTGATCTTCAGGAGATCAAAGAAGAAAGGAATTCGTGAACTTATTTTCCATGTTACTGTTCTGTTTTCTGAGTATGGGAAGTTACAATAGAAGGCAATATTAGATTTCTTTCTTTCTAACCAGTGAGTCTACAAAAATCTTTCTTGTGAGAGTTTTACGTATAATTATAGAATGCTCCCTCACCTGGCTTGGCTCACACATCATCTTTAGACCATTCAGTGGAAGTAAGAGGCCGAGGACTTGATTGGTCCTAGATGTGTGTCATACCTATATCGCTGACAGAGAGACAGGAAATAGGTAGCATGATCAGAAAAAACATAGAAGATTACTTGATCCTTTCAGGCTGTAAGACTATACAGTAGACTGGGTAATTCATGTACAATGGGAACTTATTTTGTGTAGTTCTGAAATCTGAAAAGTTGAGATCACATTGTCAGTAGGTTGCTGTCTAATGAGGGGCTGTTCCTCTTGAGTAGGAACTTGTTCATAGGTGGGGGAAAAATAAAAATCTTTCCTTGAGTCTCTACTAAAGGGCACTAATGCTATTATTGAGTATAGAGATTCTCTGAGGTAATCATTTCCCAGAGGTTTCATTCTTAACTATCATTATTTTGACGGTTAGATTTCATAATGTGAAGTTGAGGAGATATAGACCATAGTAGAGGAAAAAGAAATTTCAAAAGCACATGAGGGAGGGAGGGAGGGAAGGAAGGGGGGGAGGGAAAGAAGGAGGGGGGGGAGAGAGAGAGAGATTATCTGAGGATGCTGTGTGTGTCTGTGGAGGAAGCAAGGGTGACCTTGGAAATCTGTTTGCACTACCTCCTATTCATGCTATCCTGGGGTTTCCCAGGCTCTGCCTTTCAATGCTGGAAGTGCAGGCTGCCCCCACATTTTTATATGGGATCTAGGATCCTGTTTGTGAGCCAGAGGCTTAACCTCTGAGCCATCTCTCCAGCCCCAAGTTTCTGCTTCTTGAAGGATAAAAGTGTACTGGACAACTCCTTTTCTAGAGTTTCCCTGAATTCTTGGTGCTTGTTAGTATTCTTCCATTTTGAAAGCATAGTTTATCATATTTGTCTCATTCTTCTTTTTCCTGTTTTTTTTTTTTTTCTATAAACGTGCTTATTTGGCAGCTAGGTTTGATTTAAATTAGAGGCACAGCGAGTTAGGTTGTGATAATTAGTAATAAATCTAGGTCTTCTCATGTAAAGAGTGTCAGCAGCACTCACAGTGGTTGACTTTCATTTTTTAATATTCTATATAAGGGTGATTAAAGACATTTTAGGAAAGTGATATGCATATGATAGATAGTACATTTTAAAAAGTGCTCCTTTCTGTTGTTTTATTTTGAATTCATGATCAGCTGTGGGTCTTCATTCTTCTTTCTGTAAATAGCACTTACCAGTTTTTCCTAAAATTTGTTTCTAAAATTCTGTTCTCTGAAAAATGTGGCAATAGATGGTAGGTATGCTGTGAGAAAGTTGTTTTTTTGCTTGTACAAATTTCTAATTGCTACATAATGCTAAATTTCTAAATGCTACATAATATCATTTTGGAGATTCATATGATAAATCACATTAACATATTAAAGATTTGTATGATACACTATTATAGATTCTCTTAACTTCCATTTATTCTAGTGTATCCAAACATTACTTGAAAAGCAGTATTTTTTAAAGACACACCACAGTTCTGTTCAACACCTTTCTAGCAGATGATCTTTTGCAAGCCTATGTACGAATCAGTCATAGGAACATACCTCATGGTTACCATTCCATCATGTTATACCTAATTTGTTATTGATAACAAAATTACTGATCTGATGAGTTCTTTGTTTTTTCCTGTCTTTTTTCATATATTTTATTTTTTAATGTTGCATACATGGATATAGTGAATTTATGAATGATGTCTTAATACCTGTGGTATATCAGTTGAAAAAGATACTAACATTTATGCTGAATGTAAATAGCAATAACTATTATGTCATTTCTACTATATATGTGCAGTTTTATTTTATTCAATATTATTGCTGCTGTCTACATTACAAAGTGCTTATGGTTTGGGATAACAATTATATGAATATAAATGTAGTCACTTTCCATAACCAAGTGATAATGATAGTTTAGGCATATTTGAGTTAATAATTTTTCTTATTAAAATGGGTTGATATACATTTTGTCAAAAAAGTAAAAATTTCTACCCCCAGTGTTGCTGCTGGTTGATTTCGTAGGCTGAGGCAAGAAGATTGCTATGAGTTCACAGCTAACCTGTTGTACACAATGAGTTTCAGGCAAAACTAATCACTAGAGTGAAATTCTGTCTCAAAAGCAAGCAACCCAAGTAAAAATTTATTAAGAAGTTCATATTCAGTGAAAAATGCTATTACATATTTGCTTTTGTATAATATATTTAATTAATATATTTTAATTGTCATTGTAAAAAGTAAGACACATACCCTTCCTTCATTAACCATGTAGAATTTTAGGTTATAGAGATACTCAGAATACTAGGTTGGACTCTCATTTATGTACTATCTGGGTTTCTGTCTAAGTTAAATGAAGCTTCTAGAGTTGCTTCTCTAAACTTTAGTTTTCTCATCTGTAAGATGAGAAATATTACTAATGTAGAGTTGTGATAAGTGAGATAATGATTATTAATAAACATTTAATGTGTGCCACATAAGAAAGGACTCAGCAATGTTATGTATTATAATGAATTTAATTATAATTATCCTTATAATGTAGTAACTCTTATCAAACAACTTTTAGATGTTTGTCCTCAATCTTGGTACATCTCAATTCTATTTTCTCAGTGTATTATCTTATTGTAGGGGCATTTTTAAGGTTTAATACTCTATGATTTCTACTTGACCTGAATTCTTATTTAGTAGCCTAAATTTTGAACATTTGGTCAGATGTTCTTTAAATTATAGCCACTAACAATGACATGTTTGAGGTATAGATTACATTTAAAGTAATATCTAGGATTTTCTGATGTTCTCTAAAACTAGATAAAACCTGTGTAAAATGCAGCTTGCATGTACATTTATGTGGGCATTTTAGTTACGGAGAACTAAATGTTAAAGCAAGTATTTCCAAAAGTTTTAAGTTTAATGAGAATTGTACATTAATGCATATAAAGGAAGAGCAATATCTGTAAATGGCAATTGGCTTATAGTAGAGTGGTTTTAATTAGTAGATAAGGAAAATAGTAAATCTATGAATAAGGAGCCAGATCTTGAATTTTACTTGTTTGAAGTTCATTGAGCAATGACAACATAAGAAAAAAGAATATGTTATAAAACGAGATATTCTATAGTATGTTAGATACAAAAGATAATGTATAGTATTAGAGCATTGCTAAAGGTAATTTTATTAGGAAAGTTTGTTAATCAGCAACAAAGGTTAATATGGAACTTGGAATTTTCAGTTTTCTTCTGCAAATGAGTTTGTCAAGTAGTAATATAAAATTGTTAATTATGCATCATCATAAAACATTCATTACTTTTTGATTCTTATTGCCATTTGAAAGTGGGTCATATATAATACATGTGAGAAGCAAAAATGAATAATGGAGACTCTATCAACATGATAGACGCTTTCAAGCAGTTAAGTAGTGTTGAAACCAGTTTTCTTATTCTAGTATCTTTTTATCCATGAGTAATGTATTTGTTTGACCAGAGTCTGACTTAATAAATACAACTTAGTTGTGTTTTGTTTGCATTGTGTTAGGTTAAAACTACTAAATATTTATGGTGTCATACTTTTTAAATGTGAGAAGTTGATTGGAAAGTTGGCATAGATTTTTTGTGTGTGCATGTTTATGTGTATGCATGGTGGGTACATGCATGTGTGTGGTCGAGGCAAATGTTGGGTGTTGTTCCTCAGGTTCTCTCCACTTTTTCTTTAGACAGAGTCAGTTATTGGCTTGGAACTTGCCTGATAAGCTAGACTGGCAGACTAGCCAGCCCAGGAATTCTCCTGTCTTAGCCTAATAGTGAAATTACAAGTGTGTAGCACCGTACCTGGTATGTATCATGTGGGTTCTGATGACTGACCTCAGGGCCTCGTGCTTACAAGATCAGTACTTTACTGACTGAGCTATCTCTACAGCCCCTCAAATTGATGTATGCTTTGTTTTTGTTTTATTTTGTTTCGTTTTGTTTGAGACAGACACTTTCTGCATAGCCCAGGCTTGATTTCAAACTTGAAATCCTCTTGTCACAGCCTACCAAATGCTCAGACTGCAGGCACACATCTTTATGCCTGGCACTTAAGTAATTTTTTGCAATAAAACAGTTGCCAAATACTGAATAACAAGATTTATCAAACTTTTTCCTCAAGTTTTTTTTTTTTTTACTTATTATTATCTGTTAGTGTGTGGGTGTTTGTGTGCTCACGTGCATGTATATGCACAGTGCGCATATATGCCAAAATTTATGTGTAGAGGTTTGAAGACAATTTTGCAGAATTGGTTTTCTTCTTCCTCCTTTATATAGTTTCTGAGGATCAAACTCATGCTGTCAGAATTGCATGTCAAAACATTTACCTGTTGAACCATATGCTGGCCCTGCCAAACTTTTCTGTAAAAAGCTAATTTTTAGGTTTTGTGGGCTGTGCTATTAATATTTCTCTTACAATTATTTAGCATCCTTATGGAGTGAATAGGTCTCATTGTCCTGCAATAAAACTATTTACATAAAACAAATGACAGGCTAGCATTGGCCTAGCTTACAACCCCTTTCTAAAACATAATACATATTAGAAAAATAATTATTATTTCAAGTTATGTGCATATGAATTATATTTGTATATTAATAATTATTTGCATTTCAAAATTCCACAAAGCCTAGTTGCTTAAAATCTTCAATTTATTAACTCATATTTCTGTAATCTTTTGCTTCAGGTTGTATTGGTTGAAGTTTTGATGTAGCCATAGTCATCTGGAGGTTTTACTGGGTCTTTTGGCCAGTGCTTTGGTTCTCTTACATGCGGGCCTATTCATGACTTCTGATTCACTAGTTAAATGGTGTAATAGCTGATTTCCAAGAAAGACTGAATTGACACAGCTTTACTTCTGACATCATTCTGATGGCCAAAATAGACATAAACTCAGTCTGTACTCATTGTGGAGAGACTGTAAAAGGGTGTGAATACTAGGAAAGATGAGGAACATCAGTTTCAGTAGGATGCCCTGGTTGGAAGTAGCAGTCTAAACTGACTAGTTTTAGTAGAAGGAGGCATTTGTTTAAAAAAGATTTGGCTTCTGTCTCACAAAATGTAAATCTAAGATGAGACCTTAGGAATATTAAACTTAAACTTGAAGGCCTTAAAAGTGTGTCACATTTTCGCTTTATACTGTCAATGAGAGTTCTTGTCTCTCACCATAGATCTGCCCTTTTCACATTGGTAAGAATACTACAATCAACACTATCTAATTACTTATATTGTTTTCAGCCATTCAGTGGACTGACAGTTTTTTAAAGTTTTTGAGGACAAAAAAATCCGATTGTCCTAGCCTATTTGTTTTGTGGGCTATAGTGTATCAATCACCTGAGCAAGTGCAAGGTAAATTAACAAGAGAAAATTTCAGAATGTGCAGTTCCCAAATAGTTCATTTGTATCCTTGTTAACCAACTATTTATTGTCATAAATTAATGTGAAATTTTTCAAACAAATAATTTCTCCATACAGGCTTAATGCACTTGTTTATTCATTCACCTGTCTGAAAGACTGAGATTGGCTCATCATTTTGAACATTCATTGATTGTAATCTCTTCCTGCTTTGAGCAAGGGACATTTTTGGTCTGTAGTATTTCACTTGCTATATTATATATATATATATATATATATATATATATAAAATTAATATTATAGGATAGAAGGTGATTTTTAGTGTGCTGTTATCCCTTATTTCTAGGTTGGTTTGACTGATCTGGCTGGTTGAGTATATCCTTCCTTTGGAAAGACACGAAAGCAAGTACTGTAAATACAGAATGAAATAAGAGCTATAAGAGGAGTACAAGTAACGTGTTGTGGGTGCAGAGGAAGGAATAATTAAGTTTGACTGAATGGCTGTAGGAGGGATGACATTTTAAAGAAGGCAATGTTTGAGCAAGGCCTGGAAGAATGAATAACTCATCCTTAGAAAAGAAAGGAAAAGGTAATCTAGTTGTCACATTTTTTGGCTGCTCAAGGGGTGGCACCAGAGTGTCTAGGCTAAGGTAGATGAACTTAAATATAGAGAAAATTTGGGATAAACAGCACCATTCATTTATGTGATTTTCACTTTAGAATTACAGCAGCTAATGTAGTTTTGCTACATTTAAACCTTAGGTGATTATATGATGGCTTGAAATTTGAGAATTCAGTTTTTTAATTAAACAGTTCATTTTGAAGACAGATTTTTGGACTCAGAACTTTAGGAATTATTTATGCTAACCCAGTGAGGTTGGTAAGAAAATTAAAACTTACCTAAGTAACGTATTTAGAAGTTACACATCTGTTCCTTTGGGAATAGTTTATTAGAAAAATTTGTTTCACAAAGGTTTTTATGTTGTAAGCTTGGTCCCCAATGTAAAATTATTGAAGGACAATGATTGAACCTTTAAGAGTTGGTACCAAGTGCAATTGGGTCATTACTGTTCATGTGAAGGGAACAGTGCTGGTCGCTTAAGTGGATCAGATTTCCTAAGAGTGGTTTAGTTTCTCAAGAGTGGTTTTTTATGAGTATACTTGATTTCTTCTTGCTTCCTTCTTTCATTATTTTCTGATCCCCTTTCCCTCTCTTTTTTCCTTACTTTATCTGACAGTCTCACTCCTTAGCTTAGACTATATCCTGGAATTCACTATGTACCTCAGAATGACCTTAAATCAGTTTCCAGAATGGTGGGATTACAAGCTGAGCTGAGCTGCTGTGCCTTGCTTTAGTTTTATCTTGTGTTTATGTTTATATTTGTGTGTGTGTGTCCACACATGGGTATATACATGTGCATCAATGTCCATGTAGAGGTCAGGGAACAAATTTGGGAAGTTATTTCTTTTCTTCCACCTTTATCTGGGTTTGGGAGATTGAACGCAGATTGTCAGGCTGACGTTGTGAACATTTTTTTACCCACTGAGCCATCTTTCTGGTCTCAGTTTTACCTTTTCTTAAAGTTCATAGAAATTGAATGATTTCTTTCACTTATTAGTGTCTATTATATTCACATGTGATATTGTATATAGCCTTTTTAGTGCTATGTAGTATTCCACTAAATGAACATTTTTTCCTGTTAACAAGCCATTTAAATTATTTGTTAGTTCTTATTCTTATGAATCAAGTTTTTATGAATATTCTTATATGTCATTTGATGAGCATATTGTATTATTTCTAGGACTAAAATTGTTGGATAAGTAGTTGTACCATTCTGCATCCTTATCATAGGAGAATTTGAGCTCCTGTCTAGTCACTGAAAAGCCTAATTCATATTGTGTAGTAGTGCTTTACTCTCAAAGCCATCTCTAGAGCCTTCTTGTAGTTTTATTTTTTCCTTTCAGAATAATAGTTATTAGAAATAAATAATAGACTCATTAAATCGGGGGGAAGCTCAATATATTACTATTAGTTATCATGTTAGATATAGGATTTTGTTAGTTTTTTTATCAAATTGAAAAAATTCTTAGCTCTTTCCACTATTCTGAGAGTTTTCTAAATCATGAATGCCTATGAAATTTTATCAAATATTTTTATGCTTTTATTATTTACCATATTCTATAACGTGTAAATTATGGATTTTTTCAATGCTAAACCAACTTTATACTCCTATGATAAGCTTCTGCTTATTCAAATTCAATTAGTTGACATTTTGTTAAGTATTTTTATATCCATAAGAAATATTTGCTTGTCATTTTCCTTTCTGGCAGTATTTTATCAGATTTTGTTATCAAGGTTTGTTGATCTTCTAAAAATAATTGATAGGTCTTTTTCTTTTTATTTTGTGTTTTTTAAAACATTGCTACATATCATGTATACATCAGATTGGTCTACAGTTGTGAATCTGGTGATGTAATTGGTCACATGTTCAAGAATTCAGATCATTGTTTTAAATCAATAGCTATATTTATTTGTCTGTTTCTTTTTTAAAATTTCCTTTATGTATTTTGAAGTTCGGGTATGTATAAATAGGACTTTGTAATTTGAGTCGAGCTGACTTTTTTTGCCATTATGGAATGTACATTCTTATTTCTGGTAGTATTCTTCCCGCTTAAAAATCATTTTGAATTTCTATTTATATAAAAGATACATTTTCATCAATATTTCTATGGTATATCTTTTGTTCCTTTTAATTTTTTTTTATTATTATTATTTATTCAACTGTGCGCATGTGCGTGTGTATGTGCGCGCGCGCGCGCGCGTGTGTGTGTGTGTGTGTGTGTGTGTGTGTGTGTGTGTGTGTGTGTGTGTATGTAGAACCACGGACGAATTCGCAAACCACCATGGACGCCTCCATCTCCTTCTGCCCCGGGATTCACAGGCTCCACCCTACCGGGACCAGAAGCACAGGCCGCCCCCGCTTCCGCCTGGCGTCTATACGTGGGATCTGGGATCCGAACTCAGGACCTTCCGCCTGCAAGGCGGAGGCTTAACCCCTGAGCCACCTCTCCAGCCCCTATCTTTTGTTCCTTTATTTCGACCTGTTTGTATTTTATATTTAAGGTTTAACTTTTGGAAATGGCATATATATATATATATATATATATATATATATATATATATATATATATATATTTAGTTTAACAGCCTTTTTGTTATTTGAAATTTTTGTTCTGTTTACATTTAATGCATAATCTATCATCTGATTATTTCTGTTTATCGCATCCGTTCTTTTTAAAAATTTTTTAATTATTATTATTATTGTTTATTCAACTGTGCGCATGTGCGTGTGTATGTGCCTGCGCGTGTGTCTCTGTGTGTGTGTGTGTGTGTGTGTGTGTGTAGAACCACGGACAAATTCGCGAACCACCATGGACGCCTCCACCTCCTTCTGCTCCGGAATTCATAGGCTCCGCCCTACCAGGACCAGAAGCGCAGGCCGCCCCCGCTTCCGCCTGACGTCTATACGTGGGATCTGGGAACCGAACTCAGGACCTTCCACCTGCAAGGCAGAGGCTTAACCCCTGAGCCACCTTTCCAGCCCACATCCGTTCTTTTTAAATTATTTCTCCTTTCCTGTATATTTTTCTAATTCTCAAGTTTTCTTAGCTCCAGTTTTCTTCCTTAAAACTTCAGTTACACATATTTTTATAAATATGCTTATTCTATGAATTTTAATAAATATTCCTAGTTTATTAGTTTAAGACAGTACTTAATGTGATTTCCTAAATAATACAAAACTCAAAACAGCTTAACTTCATTTATTCACTTCTTCCATTTGTGCTTTTTTATGTATTTTATGACATAAGCTACAGATTTTTGGAGAAGATATCAATATTCATATTTATATATATGCCCACCATAGCCCCCTTCATTTGTTTTATGCAGTTTTTTTCTTACTATATGAGATAATTTTTCTTTACTCAGAGGAAGTTATTTTAGCATTCTTTTCTTGAGGGTATTAGCATGCTACAGGCAACTATTCTGTTTTCATGTGATTGAAAATGTTTTAATTTTCATTTTGTTTTTGAAAGGTAGATTTCTTGGTATAGAATTCTGGTTTGGTATCTTTACTCTGTCAGCATTTTGAATATGTAATTCCTACTTCACACTGGCATAATTTCTGTTGACAAATCAGTCATTAGATGTATTGTTGCTCTTTTGTAGAACTAGGTAAAATTTGGCTGCTTTTTTTCCTCTTTGATTTTCTTTATTCTTTTAGAGTTTCATACACAAATACAGTGAACTTCTGTTGTCCTAGCCCCCATATTTCATCCTCCTCTTTTTCCCATTATAACTTTTTCTTGCCAATCTCCCTCCTACTTTCATGTGTGGCCCACGGAATTATGTGTGGCCTATCTGGATTGCTTTTGATGGCACATGCCTGAGTACTTGTTGAGGTGTGAAATCAGATATATCAGTGTGTATACCATTGAGAAAAGCACAAACTTCCATTTAGCATTAACTGTCAGTAGTTTTTCAGGAAGGTGTGGAACTTCTTGAGATTTTTTTCCCCTTCCATGATGAAATATTGATAAGTCAAATCTTTTGTAGATCTTGTGGAAATAGACATAACTGCAGTGAGTTGGTGGATTTAACAGTTCTGTCATGTCCAGAAGATACTGTGTAGCTGTATCTTTTCCCCCACAATGAGACTGCTATGTTCTTACCACCCCTCTTCAACAATGTCCCTGAACCAGATTTTGGAGGACCTGTTTAGAGCCAAGCAGTACACAGTCAAGATTTATTTTTTGCACTTTGTCGAGTTGTGATTCTCTAATAAACATCTTCCATTGTATAGGAAACTTGTAGATCGAGTTCTGAACACTTCTCTAATCTGTAGGTGTAAATGATTAAATGTCTAGTAAGCAGTTAATATAAAGTCTTTATAGCTAAACCGTAGTATTTTTTTTTTGTTCACTCCTAGGGCCTGTATCTTCCACTTCGATAGGTTCTTAGCCTGGTTTTCAGTACCAGGAATGTGTTCCCTGCTGAAAATAGGCCTTAGATTCAGTCAGAAAAAGGTTGGTTATTGCTTTACTTATATTCATGGCACTATTGCACTGCTGGTCACTTCTTGCCAGTATAGTTTTATTTCAGCTTGCAGCTTTCACAGCTGGGTGATACTGTTGATTGCTTTTCTCTCAGCAGCTTGCATAGTACTTTCTGGTGCCGTGAAAGCTGGCCAACAAGGAGGAAGCTTCCAGGATAGTTCCAGCTGGTTTTTTTTTTTTTTTTTTTTTTTTTTTTTTTTTTTTTGTCCTGTATTCAATATGTGTAGTGTCTTGAGCAATAGTCTTACTGTCAGTTTCTGTATGGCAACTAAGACCAGTGGAAAAAAGTCTATACTGTTTGGGGAGGCCTTTGAGATCTCTTTGACCAACAGCCTATTAGGAAATATTACATACTCAGTATTGGGAATTTGAGTTTCCTCTGAATTCTGGTAGGAGCATCACAGGACATTTTTCCATTGTACCTTTATCTTCTTCACTATGTGTTCTTTGTTCTTTTTTTCATGCTCTGCTTTGACAAAATTTTTTTTGATAAACTTATAATACAGGATATTTCTGTATGGTATTATCTTACAACTTTAATGCTACTTGTTACTCTCCCACCTCATCTCCTACCCCTTTAAACTTTTCCCTCTTGTTCCCCCATTATTCCCTTTAAACTTCTTACTGCTTTTGGTTGCGTGCGTGAGTCTGTGTGTGTGTGTGTGTGTGTGTGTGTGTGTGTGTGTGTGTGTGTGTGTGTGTGTGTGTAGAGGGCACTACATGTGCCTGGAGGCCCAGAGTGACTTTGAGAGTCATCTGGATTACTCTACCTTATTGCTTTGCTCTTGTTCTGGGGTTTCCCAGGCTCCACCTGCCAGAGCCAAAAGGGCAGGAGGTACCCATTTCCAACTTTTTTTAAAATGTGGGATCTGGAGATTCAAACTCAAATCCTTTTGCTTGCCAGGCAAAGGCTCAACTCCTGAGCCATCTCTCCAGCCTTGCCTGTGGTCTTTTACATCACCTTCATTAAGGTTTTCACTTGATCTGCCGACCTTTCTCTGTACTTAATGGTCCCTTTCAAGTTTTCTGTTTGTTACAGGAATTTCTAGTTAATTACACTAATCTGAAGGTTCAATGTTAGTGTCTTCATATAAGAGAGAACATGTAGCATTTGTCTTTTGTGTCTGGGAGATCTTAATATGATATTTCCCAGTTCTATCCATTTACCATCAAATTTAATAATTTCACTTTTCTTGATAGCTGAATAGTATTCCATTTTGTGTAAGTACCACATTTTCATTGTCCATTCATCCACTGATAGACATGCAGGCTGGCTCCATTTCCTTGCTATTGTTAATAGAGCTTCAGAGAACATGGATGTACAGTTATCTCTGTAATCAGATATGAAACCCTTTGGGAATACTCTCAGAAATGGTATAGCTGGAATGTCAGATATGAAGCCCTTTGGGAATACTCTCAGAAATGGTATAGCTGGAATGTGTGTGTGTGTGTGTGTGTGTATGTTGGCTGCTTTTAAGATACTTTGTTTTGAGTTTCTGTGATGCTTAGGCATAGTTTTCTTTGCATTTATTCTGTTTGGGGTTTGATGGGTTGTTTTGCATAAACTTTGAAAGAAGTTTTATATATATATATATATATATACACACACACACACACACATACACACACACACACACATTCTTTAAGTCTTTTATCTCAATCCCTTTCTCTTCTGTTCACTTGGCTTTAGATGTTTTGACTGTACCACATATGTTTTTTTGTTTCTTCTTTCTGTCTTTTCCTCTCTGATTCAGTTGGGTATTTTTCTTGTCTTTAAACTTACTGATTTTGTCTCATGTTGTGCTGGGTTATACTAAGTCCATCCAATTTTTCATTGATTGATACGGGATTTCATGTAGCTGAGATCAGCCTCAAATTCATTATGAAGCTGAGGTAAGCTTTGATCTTCCTCTCTGAGCTTCCTGAGTTCTAGAATTATAGATATGAATCACTACTTCTGAATATTTATTTTTTGATAAAATTATCTTTTATTTGACATTTATTTTTCAGTTTTTAAAGTTTGATTTTAAATTATTTCACTTTTTTGTGTTGACTATATTCACTACATTCCTTAATAAACCTTACCCACTTTTTCTGTTTTTTTTTTAATCTGCATGTTAATATTTGTTAATTCAAAGTCCATGTGTCCAAATATTCTAGCGATATCATTTCTGACTTTACTTATCTCTTCTGAGTTTTATTGTAAGTCACATTTTCTTTTTCCTTCATGTTATGAAATTTAATTATATACTAGCTATTGTATATAGTTGAGCTGCAGGTGATATTTTCACCAGAGATGATTCAGTTATTCAACTGGTAGGACAATTGGATGAAGCATTGTCACTTTAAGTGGATAGCTGTGTTTGATTCTATTATGGTCATTGGATTGCAGTTTCAGTAAAGTTAAGTTGATGGATGGATTGTCTGCTTTGACCCTATTAGCTTTTTGATTGGAGATTTTTGAAATTTGAAGATTGTCAGTTTCTTCAGAATCCTGAAAGAATACAGGAATTTCCTTTCAATGCTGTAGTTTTTGAGATTAGCCCTTGTGCAACTTGTTTTACATTCAGGCAAATGTTGGGGAATTGTCTATTTGTGGTCAGGTTCCCTTTATGTAGCCCAACTTTTTCTCTTAAGTACTAGAAGACTAAGGAAGATATTTTCTTTTCTTGTCTTTCACCCTTAGTCATACAGACTCTAGCATTACTTAGAATTCAGCAAAAGTTCTTTTAGTGTGCATTTAGGGCTTTCTAGTTTACAGTCTACCACACTGAAAATCTCTATGACTTTCTATTTTCACCAGTGGATCCATCTGCCTCAGCCCATCTTAAGTCTCAGTCTAAACCTGGAGTATTTTAATTCTCTTAGGAAAGAAAATAGTGGGATATTGTTATCTAGGAAAGGCTCTTGTCTTTCTAGAATTTTAGTTCATTTATTTCATGTTACTTCATAAGAAACTCTGTTGTCTTAAAAATGTGACAGACACACCCTCATTTTCTTTCTAGTTGCTGTTAAAACATTTATAATTGCTATTGTTAAAGATAATGTAGAGAAATCTATTTTTCTGATTATAAAATAATACACCTTGTTTTAAAACGCTTTTGCTCAGTTGGGTTATGTAACGAATGACCTCAATATTTCAGCAGTTTGCAACAATAGCTTATTTTTTGCTTTTGTTACATGTTACCTGAAGGTTGGCATTGGCTCTGCCCTTGCTCTAGATATCTTTTAATTCTGAAATCCAACTGTAGAACACCTTCTATTTGGGCCATTTTGTTCTTATAACAAATGGAAAACAAGGAAGAGAATTGGCAGAAATACTTAGTGATGTTTAAAACTTCTGCTTGGATATTCTGCTTGGCCAAGGCCAAAATCAATGGGACAAAGATGTTTACTTTTACAGGATTACTGTAATATAGGAACAGGTGGTCAGGACTGTGATCCATTTGAAAAAAGATAGGTTAAATAATTGTGAATTATAATAAAATCTACCACATTCAATTATTTCTACCTAATGTGTTTCACAATAAAGATTAAAGTAAGTTAAACAATCACTATTAAAATGAAAATACCCTTTGGGAGAGATAAATTTATCATTTATTTGTGAAAAAAAATTTCTATTTAGAGAATTCTTATTGGTTCAGAGTTTTATATAAGAAGTTCATCTGAAAAGTGAGCATAATTATGTATTTATTAGAAGGGCAAGACCAAGTATCATGTAGACATTTTGACACTGAAGGGCAGAGAATGTCGGGACATGGAAGGAGGAGGAGAGGAAAGAAGTCTGAGAAACATTGTCTAATTTTGCCTCAGGTCTCTTAGAGGCTACTATGGCTACTATACCAACGAAATTCAAGTTTATAAGGCAACATGATTTTACCTTAAATAAATTTGAGACACATTTAGAATCAGAGATACTGTTTCATTTGTGTCACCCAAAAGTTATGCAATTTGGATAATTTGAGATTGTTTTGAAATGTAGATAATATAATAACAAACATACCATCTTTCAGTTGTTCCTGATGAGTCTCTTGAATCTTAAGATTTTTCCTATATTAAATTTAAGTTTTTTGGGTCTTCATTATTTGTGACGTGTACTTTCAATTCTTATGTAACCTCCCCATTTTTTTTTACTCAGTTGTTAATTCTCATTTAGAAAAACTTAGAACTAATTTTCTTTCAACTTTTTGCCTGTGCTGTTTTTTCTGTGTCCACAAAAAATGCACAGTCATGCTGACTAGTTTTGCTCAAATTTATGATCACAGTGTCAAGTGAGTCTAAGTACTACATGATATTTCTCCTATTATTATTATTTTTAGATCTTCTTTTGTTAGTGGACATATTTCATGTTTTTTCTTATCATATGTCAGAACCTCTCATCCCTAATCTCTTGCTCTACTGATGATTTTTTTCCTCCCTGAGAAAATCAACACTAAACCAATTTGCATAGATTCCTTTTATCATACTCAATTTTATTATCTGACTTTTATTACTTTCTATGGTTCTGTGTTTCTAAATCCAGTCTCTGTCATGTATGTCTTTTCCAGCAGTCACTCTCACTCTACATCACTTATTTATATGGCATACCAGTGCCACAAGAAGACAAAAGTACCACACTTTCTTTTTTTTTTATTATTATTTATTCAATTGTGCATGTATGCGTGTGTGTGCATGTGTGTATGTATCTGTGTGTGTGTAGAACCACGGACGAATTCGGGAACCACCATGGACGCCTCCACCTCCTCCTTGTTTACTCTGCCCTGGGATTCACAGGCTCCGCCCTACCAGGACCAGAAACGCAGGCCGCCCCCCCCCCCCCCCCCCCGCTTCCGCCTGGCGTCCATATGTGGGGTCTAGGATCCGAACTCAGGACCTTCCGCCTGCAAGGCAGAGGCTAAACCTCTGAGCCACCTCTCCAGCCCCAAAAGTACCACACTTTCTATCTTAAATATCTTTTAATTAATCTTCCTTCCCTTACTAGTAATGTTTATTTGCTCACCAGTTGCTAGCAAACTCCGTGAAAGAGTTGTCTGTGTTCACCGACTTCAATTGCTTATTTCTTATTTCCTCCTAAATCCAGTACAATTAGGCTTTTGCCATTATCTTTGAATTGAAACTGCTCTTGAAAAAGTCACCTGTTAATTACATAGTACTAAATAATTTCTCTATTTCTCTCAACTTAGCAGTAACATTTGATGTAGTTCATCATTTATTTGTATTCATTTGGTTTGTAGAACATGCTTTTTTTTTTTTTTTTTTTTTTTTTTTTTTTTTTTAAAGAATTCTTTCTTCCTGTATCACTTGTCTTTTTCTGGTCTCCAATATCTTACAAGTTAGATAATGTATTTTTGTGTCTCTTTATGTACATTCACTCCCTTTATCATAGCTCTTACTAACTGTATGCTTACAACACTAAATCATACATTTTGTGAGATCTTCTAATTAAACACACATAGACACACACACTCCCTAGTATAACTGGAAGTATCGGCAATGTTATACACTTTTAAGAAAACTTGTTTGATTTCATTCTTTTTTGCAAATGAATTCAGCTTTCCCCTATTCTTTTGTTCTTCCTCTATCATACAGAGGAGGTAGAGTTAAAATTAAAGAAGAAAAAGAGTTTCAAGTTCTTATAAAGGAGTAAAAAACTGGTCAGACTTGTGCTTGTTGCTATCTCTTCCATTTTAGTAAGTCTCTTTCTCCTTGTGTGTTATTTCTGTTCCACGCTTTTGGTATAGAGTTGATGTTTAACAAATTTTTGGATCATTGTTTTCTATGCAGTGGAATAAATCTTTATAAACACAGATGATCTCTTATATGGATTATAAGAGGTGAAAGAGTCTGAAAACTAAAGAGTTAACTAAGAATGCTGATTAAAAGTTAATTACTGTCTTCTGTTGAGTTGATTAAAGGCAAAGGGCATGGTTATATAGAGAATAAAATATTGAGCAAAAGAAAGTATCAAAAAGTAGTACAGATTTTAAAAACCCTTTCTGATTGATTTTTTTTGAGATAGGTCTCTGTTATGTAACTGAGTCTTGCCTCAAACTTGATTTTATATCTGCTTTCATTCTTCTGCAAATGGATTTCCAGTTTTCCCATCTCTGATTCTATATATGTTCTTAGTGCCTTTGTTGAAAAAAACAGATTGATTATAAATGTGTGAATTTATTTCTGGTATCCTGTATGATTGGTCTTGGTTCTGTTTTTATGCTAGTACTATTCTGTCAGCTTTGTTTTGCTGAAAATTTCTTTACTCTATTTTTTTAAGGATATTATATGTCAATGTAGGATCCTAATAGAATCCCCAATACTTAAAAAAATCATTGTTGTTTTCCTAATTCCTGTGAGAGGTGGTAGTCATTTTTATCCTTGTTTCTTTTAGATTTGATGTGTCTCCCACCTTGCCTCTATTCCCTTCTCTCCTTTTTCTTGGGCTGCTGACAAATTTTTTTTATTCTTCCTGCTTGTTAATAGGCTAAACTTGAAAGATGATATTTTGATTAATATCTGAAAACTTTGTAGTCATTATTACAAAAATACTTTTAATTCATTTATCCTCTAGGATCACAACTACATATATTTTAGAATTTCTTAAATTTTCTTTAGTCCTTTTGTTTGATCTGCCAAATGTTGGGGTTGATTAGTCTTCAAGTTCACTATTTCTACATCTCTAATATATTGTTAAAGACCTTTGATTAAAAATTTTGTGTGTGCATCAAGGACTGCAAGTAAGAAATGAGACATCTGGTTAAGTTCACACACTTTCCTGCAACTGATGGGATTTGATCTCACCAGACAGGGAGGGCATCGAGTCTGGCAGATAGAAGGTAACCATCCTGCAAATGGGAGACTGACCCCCCCCCTCACCGCAGTCTCCTACTCTTATTCCATCTACTTTTGAATCTATCCTTATAATAAGACTCTATTTTAACAGCTTTTTATCTCTGGCCAGGGGGTGACATCCAATACCCATCAGGATGGAGCCAAGGGCATTGCAGGAGCAGCAAAACTGAAAAAAAAAAAAAAAATCAACAAACCATAATTCAGAACATATATCAACCACCTGGAATCAGGCCAGCCTAATCTCTCCCCATCCTGAAGCTCAGGGAAATTTGCGGAAGAGGGGGCGGTAAGAGTGTAAGAGCACAAGGATGGGAGGAGTCATGATATGCAAGATACTCCACACAAGTTAGGGCCAAAGCAATTATAATAGGACTCTGCATGATCTGCGCGAATGTCCAACATATCATTGACCCCCCCAAAGTCTAGCATGGATTAAAGGCACTGAGATCCTTAGAAACAAGGGATTAACAGTCACAATAGTGTTCCTGTACTTAAGGGGAACACAAGAAAGAGCTCTAGGAAATGCCACTGAGTCCTTACACCTCATCAGAGAGGAGGACCCAGAGGAGAGTTTGGCATACACATTGAAGGATGCTTCAGAGATGGGGGGGAAGGGCACTGGGAGAAAGAGAGGGAGGGGGGAAAGGAAGGGAAAAAGGGAGAAGGGAGCAGAGAAGTCTAGGGAAGGGTGGAGGGAGGGAGAGGACAGGGGTACCTATTACATTTGTATGAGCAGAATAATAAATTAAAAAACAATTTAAAATAATTTTGTCTGTGGAGGGTGGTGCATTTGAGTGTGTGTATGTATTCGTGCTTGTATGTGTGAGAGTGCATGTGTGTACAAGTACATATGCACATATTGAGGCATGAAGATGATATGAGGTGTTTATCACTTTCTATATGTGTCATTCAGGCAGGGTCTTTCAGCTGAACCCTCTGTTGATCCTCTAGATTTGACTCTTGAGTGCTAGGATTACAGTCAGCTCCACATCTACCCAGTTTTTATGTGGATTCTGGGTGTCTGAGCTTTGGTCCTCATTCTTGCAAGTGCCTTATTCATTAAACCTTATTAAAGTTATGGTTAAAATGTTGTACTTTTAAGTTCCATTTGGTTCTGTTTTCTAGTTGATATTTTACTAATTTCTCTGTTTAAATATTGATTTTTGGGTGTGTTTGCTTATATATGTGAATGTAGATGTGCAAGCCATAGCATGCAGATAGCAATAACTCAGGTGTCGTTTGTTGTCTTTTCATCTTGTTCCTTCCTGTTGTTGTAGAAGACAGACAAGCTGACCCGTGAGTTTCTGGAGATTCTCAGGTCTCTGCTTCCCATTTCCCATAGATGCACAGGGATCACAGAAGCTTGCATCTTGTGTACAGTATTTGTATGGAATCTGGGGACCTCAACTCAGCCCTCACTCTTGTTCCCTAAGTGCTAGGCATCTTCTTGGACAAAAGTATTTTTTAATATATAACAATTCCTTGACTTCTTTGTTATAATCTCACCAGGTGAAAATGCCAGGCAGATATGGCCTGTACTTTCAGCCCTGGGAAATAGAGCTCGAGAAAACTTAAAAGTAGTAAGGAGAGCAATCCAGGATGACTCCGGAAGTCACCCTTAGGCCTCCATAGGCGCACACAGTGTCCTCTGACACACACACACACACACACACACACACACACATACGTGCGCGCGCACACACAAAAATGTATTCAGTGTTGTTTAACTTTATGTGCTTTTTATTCCTAGAGTCTTACTTTTCATTGTTGTAAAGAGAGCTGATACTTTTTTTTTGCCTTGCTCTGCTGAATACTTTATGATCTCATTGTTGCTCAAAAATTCAACTATGTCCATATGATTTCAGTATAGTACAGAAATATATTATATGAACAGTACATTTGTCCTGTCCTTCATCTCATTATTTCTTAAGTTCAACCTGCAATCCCTTTCCCTAAAAGTAATTACTATTTATGGCTACTTGTATAACCTTTTAGAAAATGTGTAGAATATAATTAAATATTTCTTCTACTGTATACATATATTAAGACATGCCCAGGGAGTTTATCTAATGGCATATTTTTAGCTTTCTTTCTTGCTTTTTTTTTTTCTCTGTTGTTACAGAGTTCATGTTTCTGGTCTTAACATATTTCAGAATACACTCATCTTTGAAATTCTTCCTGATATAAGAATTAATCTGGATAAATACCTTGTGAATTTTTTATATATAACTAATGTAGATTGATAATTACTGATTTAATTGATTTTTCTCATGTTATACTGTGGTTGTTAGCCAGAAATTTTTATTAGTTAAATTATTAGAAAACACTGTGTGTGTGTGTGTGTGTGTGTGTGTGTGTGTGTGTGTGTGTGTACATGTGTACATGCACACATGTGGGGGTGTGTGTAATTAAATTTTCTTTCTTTTGTACTTATATCAAAGTTACGTGGCAGATGTAAAATATGCTTTTTCTAGTTTTTGTGTTGAGCAAGTCATCCATAGAATGGGAAAGATGAAAGGCTTAAATGTGTCAGATTTTTTTTCTATATATCACAAGAAGGGGGTATTATATGCCAATAATCACATTAATTCATAAAAAGCAGTTTATCATATTGTAAATTATTTGAATTCTTTGATATTTCTCATTCATATTGAGAAATTAACTGGGTGTGGCAATTTTTAGATGTTAACTTGACAATGGAGAACTGAACCTTTAAGTACACCTATGAAGAATTATTTAATTAAAACAAGCCTTTTAGCAAGTGTGTGGGATATTATCTGATTAATGTGAGAAGACTTATTCCATTGTGGGTAAGGCCCATTTCCTGGTGTATGTAGGGGAAAGAGAACTAATTCCAGTTTGACAAATTGTCAAGTTAGAAAATGTGCCCCCTCTCAGCTCTTCCTGTGAATATGGTAGGCCAGTTCCCTTGGGTCCTGATACTGGTGTAACTCTTTTGCTTTACTGGACTAAAATTTGAAACTGTAAGCATAAAAATATCCCTTTGTTCCCCTAAACTGTATGATTTCAGTATTTACAGCAATGTGAATATGAAACTAAGGAAATATGAACAGTTGGGTGTTGTGAAACTTAAGTACTTGATGACTATGTATATTTTGTGCTTTTTGTTGAAGAAATGTGTGCCTGAAGATGTTCAAACTTTAGACTAAAAAAGTCATTGAGCAGGGCTCAACAGGCCTAGGTCACTTAGAGAACAGTAATGTTCAGACATTGAGTAATATGTCTTGATAATATTGAGGGGAATAAGGATTTTGGTGAAGTTGAATTTGAAGATAAACGATTGATTTGTTTGATGGAGAATTGCCCAGGCACACTTGAACTTTGGGAGAGGATGGAGCAACTATAGCTATTAAAGAAATTAATACCATTGGAGAGAGATCTCGAATCTTGTACCAGAACAGTGGGAGAGAACTTTGACCAGTTGAGACTAATTTGTGGCAATCCAGATTCATTTAGTAGGGAAAAAAACCCTAAGTTGAAGTGTTGTATGGTCTTCTAAAGTGGAATGGTGTCTAGAAAAATGCTTTTCCAGGATCAGCACACTGAAATGGATGCAAGTAGGCCAGACTAACTACATTTGAACTTTTCAGCAGAACTTGGCAGCATTGTCCAGGTGATATTGGTTTTGATGGAAATTGGGGGGGGAGGTTCATGCAAAACAAATGAGGCCTGTTGCTTTAGAGAACCCAGAGTGTTGGGGTTCCCAGAACCACTGGATTTTTTTTTTTTTTTTTTTTTTTTTTTTGAGGAAGGCTGAAAGTTCAGATTGGAGCTGCCCAGAGTGTATGGTACAAAAACAATGATGTCATCTCCCGGATATTTGAAGCCAACTTGACTTGATTTATATGATAAATGACAGATGATGTATATTGAGCTGTAGGATACCGTATTTGCCTTGCTGACTTTGACTTGCTGGTCTTTGGTCTTAATTTTGACTTGATTTTGGTCTGATATCTTCTTGCCATGACCTGAGGCTTCCATTTTAAAATGTGAATATTTATTCTGTGCTGCTATATGTTAGAAGTTTTCAACTTTCTTTTATTTTATAGAAGTTTACAATTAAGAGACTTTTGACTTTATGTTGGAAATAAACTATCAATGACTATAAAAATTTTAATGTTGGAACTATAGAACTTTAAATTCTTTGCTATGAGAACTTTTAAAATTGGACTGAATACCTTTTATATGTCACATAAGGGATCATTGTTTTTTAAAAGTGATGTATTTGTATGTCAAGTTTAACAAGGGATGAAGCGTGCCAGATAGTTTTACGTGTCAGCTTAACATTTAAGAACTTATCCTTTAAGCACAAGTATGAAAAATTACTTAATTAAAGCAGGCCTCTGAGCAAACACATAAGAGGTTATCTAATTTGACATGGGAAAAGGTAGATCATAGTTGATGGACCATTCCCTGGACAGATGGGTAATATAGAAAGAGAACAGGTTGGCAATTTGGCAGACTGGCCAGTTAGAAAGTATTCTTCTCAGTTCTTTGTGTGGATATGATATGGCTAATATCTTTGACTTTTGATGCAATAAAAACTACCTTGCCATACTGGTGAATATAACCAATAACTGTAAACTACAATAAATATCCCTGTTCCTTTGAGTTATTTTGGGTCCTATATTCATTCAGTAATGGGAAAATAAAACTAACACAGTGGGCTTCAGTCTGTTAATCCTTTCTGGAAAAGTCACCTGCACAGGAAATGTGTCAGTCACATTAATGCCCTAGGTAATTCTTAACCCAGTCAAGTTAACAGTGACAGTTACTAGCTAGCATACCTTTCAAAAACAAACTTTTAAGTAGCTAATTCCTACTTTCTTTACATAGGCTTTACCTTCTATAGCCTCCACCTCCTAAAGCGTCTCAATGATTTCACAGGCTAAGAAACAAGACATTAGGAGATATTCCATATTCAAACTATAGCAGATATTGTTATAACCTCTCTCTCTCTCTTTCTGTCTGTCTGTCTGTGTCTCTCTCTCTCTTCTCTCTCTCTCTCTCTCTCCCTCTCTCCCCTTCTCCTTTTACATCAAATAAGGCTAAAAATAAGTCAGGTAGAGTATTTGTCTAGCCTTAAGCGCTAAGTTAGATCCCTAGCACAACAAACAGCAGATATAGCAAAAGAAAGAAAATAATAGGAATAGTGTACATAGACTATAAAAATATCATGCAGGGTGTTTTGAGATGACTGGAAAGAGAATCCCAAGAACCTGAGAACTCATTCATAGTCTACATCAAGGAGAATGAAATTGTTGCCACTCTCTGGGATAATGACTCCTGGAAGTCCCAACAAATTAGATCCCATCACTCACATCAGAAATCAGATGAAAAGGCTTGGGAGATAGCTCAGTGGTTAAAACTTTTGCTTCATGAGCAGAAGGATAAGTTTTAGAGTTTGTGTAAGTTTTTTTTTCCTTTGATGCAAAGTAAAAAAATTTATGAAGGGGCTCTGATGTTGTTCGGACAGAGCGCCTTACGATGGACCTGATTCTCGGGATTAACTGAAGACATGTCATAGGATGTTTCCCTTTCTAATGTGGAAAATAATGATTGCTTGAAGGGGGAGGCGTTAGGGGATTAGCATTTGTTTTGAAATAGGGTAAGTTGTTCCTGTGTGGGGAAGTAGTGTCATCTTGTATACAAGACTGTCTGTTCCTCTAGTCAAAGGTGACTGCAGATTTAGGGCAGTGACTGGAGACTTTCCAGCACGTTTCCAGGGACCTAGAATAGGATTTTATGGAAGCTGGCAATAAAACATCATAGTTACTTTTATCTTAGTATCTTCAACCTTGAAAGGGGAGGGGATTGCCAATTTTACATGAATATTCCTTAAATTATTAATTACCTACACACAAAGTTGAACAGGAATGTAACCCAAAGTGGAGACAGATAAAAGTGACAGTAGATGTGCCCAGCATTATACTGATTTTAGTTACCTATTTGGTATATAGAGGCTCATGTGAAAAGTCAGTATCAGTAGCAAAAGCAATCTTTAAGTCTCTATTGTAAAATTAACTTGATTAAAAAGGTAAGGCTTCAGCTGGGCATAGTTGTACTCTATGATCCCTGCTCTCCAAAAAAGGTAAGGCTTCAGCTGGGCATAGTTGTACTCTATGATCCCTGCTCTCCAAAGGTTGAGGCAGAAGGATTCAAGTTCAAGTTAGTCTAGGTTAATTAGTAAATTTTAGAACAAAGTGCATTATAGAGGAAGACCCCATATTAAAAAAAGTCTAAAAAAATACAGGAGCAAACAAATAGTGAAGATAGTTAAAAAGGTTAAAATAATGTAGTTGTTAAATTCTATTAAATTCTGTAGAGGTGAAAAAGCGAGGTGAAAATAAATAAGTTACATAGATAATACTAGAGAAGTGTTAGTATCTTAATGTATGAGGAAAACTAGTTTATGATGAATTAGTATTCACTAATAAGCAAAAGGTTAATTTCTTCCTTTCTCCTTTATTCTATTTCACTTTAAAATGTAAGATGAAAATATCAATCTCTTTATTCATAACCTGTTAGAATTTCAACTTGCAAAATGTCTACTGCAGTTGTTTTGGATGCTCAACCAATTTTTGGATATTCAACCATTAGTTAATTACCAATTTCATCTAAAATTTTAACTACTGAGTTAATTTTTTAACCTTTACTTCCTTTGTTCTGAAGGGTAATCCAAAACATATTTTGTTAATGCCAATTTTAGAGAAACAGGAACAACTTTTCTCTAAACTAGATTAGATATACTTTGATTTATTTGACCAGACAGAAACATGGAGAGTTTTTCATATCCTTTACTGCTTATCCAGTGGAATGCAAAATGTGCACGTATTGTTTCAGTATCTTCATGTGAGGATAGGGATCCTTAATTTTTCCAAAATATCTTTACATTCAGAACTAGCTTTGTTAGTTCACTGTAGGTTAAATAGGAATATTTTCTCTTTAATTTGTGTTCATCCATCCATAGATACTAGCAAAGGAAGTTTTCTGATATTTTATTTTATGGCAGAAACTATGGTATTCAGTAGCTTTTTTCCTGTCTTATTATGTGTATTAATTTTTCATTGGTGTGAAAAAACTGATAAATCCAGAACCAGACCTCAAAACAGAGACCCCACTTGATAGATATGAGATCAGAAACAGAACTCCACCTGAGACCCCACCAAGAATGTTGATAGGATCTGATAAGGAAAGTGAACAACTGCACAGACTCCTAATTATTTTGAGATGGAACAGAACCAAACTGTCAAACTGAAATTCCTTCCCCCTGCACTCCACTGTTAAAAGTTCTACAGATCAGTAATACTTTCCATCTCATGGGGGGGGTGTGAGAAGGAGGCTTGCTGCTTTCTTGTTGGAGTTTTGGAGGAGCTTCATGAATAAACTTCATTCAGTCTTTGAGGATGAAGCTTGGGTTCCTGTTCTGTTTACCTTCCTGCCCTATTTTCATCTTCTTTTTTCTTTTTATAATTAACTTAAAGGAAGAAAAGTTTGTTTTGGCTCATGGTTCAAAGATTTTAGTTTATAATTTGTTAGCTATATTATTTTTAGGCTGCAGTGAGGCAGAATATCATGGCTGGGAACATGTGATATAGCTAAACTGCTTACCTCATGTCAATCAGGAAGCTAAAAGCAGAGGAAGGTGCCAGAGATAAGTAGTCTTCAAAGCCATACTCTCAGTGATATACTACTTCCTCCAACTAAGCTTTACCTTCTAATTTACTCAGCTCTGAACTTGACAATGAGGTAGACTTTTAATGAAGCTAGTGCCCAAGCTTTCAATACATGAATCTCTAGAAATATTTCATTTAAACCAACCTTTGGTTTCTAAAAACTCATGCCCATTTTATAAAGCAAATCGTGTGTAGTATATCTTTAAAAGTTGTTGTAGCCTGAACAGATCCAGTATTGTCCAAAAGTCATCCTCAACCTTCTCTGAGATCCAAGGCAACTTATAGCTATGAGTAAGCCCGTGCATAAAATAAGAAATGTTATTATACATCCAATGGTAGGGCAAAGCATGAGATAAACATTCTATTCTTGAATGAGTGATAATACAATGCCAAAGAAGGGTTAGACCAAAGCAAGACCAAACTGAGCAGTGTCAATATTAAATCCTAGAGTGTCTGGTATCTGGCTACACAGTGGTATAATGTGAAATTTAAAGGGTATGGACAGTCTTGTCCTTAAGGTTTGGCTAGTTGTAACTTTTATGATCTTTTCCTATACTGACTGTGCTTATATCTGTGGCTTTCTTTTATAGACATTCCATTTTCTTGATGTTTCTAACTTCCTGAAGTTTCCATTGCAGCTTTAGTTTCACCATCACAACTTTATATTCTGTCCTCTCAGGATCTGTCTGAAGCGATTCTGACTGTGACACATTACCTGAACTTACAGGCCTTGTTTGGAAATCTGGGAAGAAGTCACATGACCTTTTAAGACTTTTAGGCACTCTACTCTTTTAGGCTCTAAAAGTAGCATCTTGTGATTAACATCAAAATTTGTTGTTACCTTAAGCAATAGCTGGACTTCCTTTGGATGATGGCTATAGTAGCCTCTTTGAATTACTTGAGTGAGTGAACCCAGAAAGTATCCCAGAACTCTCTTCCCAAAGCAAAATCTTTCAAATGAGTTTACATCTTTTAGTGTGTAATAAATGGTGAGTGATCAGTTTGGGGATTATTTCAAAGTATCTTCTGTATTGTCTCCATTATAGTCACTTCAGCATCCCTCCATCCTGTCTCTAAACTTTAAATACTCTTCAAAGCTGCAAGCTTTTGAATGCATCTGTTCTCCTTTTTGCTTCTAATTCTCACTATAATTTTAACAGTAACCATGTACAAGACCACAAGATCCAGGTTTGTGCCTCTGATTTGGTCACTTGCCTTTATGGAATTAATAAGAATTCAAATTGATAGTAAAAAACAGAAACAATATGGCCATACTAGGCAGATTATCCAGTGTCAGAATCTGCTTGTCTCCAGGGTTTTGATGTGGGATGGATTTTATATGGTCAAGAGCTATGCAGTTCTATTCAAAGCTGGTCCCATCCATCCTTGGTCTTATTTTATTTTATATTTTCTTTTGGATGGAAGAAGTTCTCTGCTTTTTTCTGGGAGGCAGAATTGTGTCCCTAATAACGTATTAATGAGTAATGGTACTTTAAAGTTTTGTAATTGTAAAACAGAAACTTCAGGACTCAGCCTGGTGCAACTATTGCTTCCTTGTAACACCTTAAAGTAAATATTTTAATTTTCAATCTCTGTTACATTTACCCACTTTCTGTTTCACTGTCTGGTTACAACCAAGACTGCCTGAATTCCATGCTACTTTCATTTTTATGTGTCATAGTTTTTAGTCTATTACTTTTAAACTCATCCTGCTACAAAGTCTCAAGGCATGGGCAAAATGTTGCCCTTGTCATAATGTAGTATTCATTAATCATTTCTAATATCGTTCCCAATAGAATCTTTATTCCATCTGAAACTCCCATTAGGGTCTTTATTGTCTGCAGTCTTGCTAACAGGAATGTCTTCTTAGCTCCCATAAGAATTTTCAGTTCAGGTCTACTTACAGCATTCTAAGTATTTTCTGGCAAACTTTTTCAAACTTTTTTCATAAAAAAGTCCCAAAGGCTTCTGAGTCATTCATTTGACATATAGCAGCAACCCTACTTCTCAATGCTGATTTTCTGTGTCAGCCATCTTTCCATTATTGTAACAAATATTAGAAGACCAATAAGAGGAAAGATTTATTTTAGCTCATAATTTCAGTCTGTTGCCTGTGCTTTTAGGCTAGTGGTGAGCAAGAACATCAATGGTGACGGAAGTGTATGATGGAGGAGTCTCCTCACTTCATGGCGACAAACAAAGAGAGTGTTAAAGTCTGTAGACAAGATTTATGCTCCAAAGGCATAGTCCCAGTAACACATTCCCTCTGTGTAGGCTCTAATTTTTTTTTTTTTTTCACTCACAAACTTAACAGGTACACTGGTCCCCCCCTCCCTCCAACCCCCTGACCTCTATGCCCTCCTCCCCACCCCCTTCCATCTCCATCCCCAAGTGCCTCCCCCTCCCACCCCCGGAGCATCCTTTAATGTGCATGTCTAGGCTCTAATTTTAATAGTATACTCAGGTATGAAAGTATCAGTGGATTAATATATTGGTGAGGTTGAACCACCTCGTGATTTAGTCACTGTCACCTACTGGAGACCAAATCTTCAATGTGTGTGAGCCTTTTGTAGGACATTTCCTATCTAAACCTTTTCTTTTAGTGATCATTTTAAATTTATTCTTTTTAGGCAGTTTAGAACAGCCATGCTGGGACGGTCCTGGAATGTCATCCCTCACTGCTGGGATTACCCTGAAGGAGCACACCCTTCTCCAACTTCCCCCAGCCCTTTGTTCATAAAAGGATATGGAGGTTAGTTCTCCATTGTAGTTAAGTCCTACCATGAGGTGAGGACAAGATCAACTGGGTTGAGGGAAGTTGGCAAATATGAACAGACCAGTGAGATGTTGAGGACCAAAAGCTCCATTGCTCCATTCAGCTTTGCAGAAACTGGAGCTAAACAATGAGGAAAAGCCATTTTCCCAAGGCTTGCCTAAGTGTATAAATTACCTGATCCTGGCAGTCATCTGGGTGTCTTCCCCTCCTGGCACTTCACATCTGGACTCTGAGAGTTTTTTTCCAGCTCTTTGCCCCTCATGGATTCCACGTTTGGAGTCCATTGGTTCTCCAGGGCTCTTTTGCCCCTCACAGATTAACGTCAGTGAATTCCATTCTTTCTCTCCTCTAATGAACTCTGCCCATTAATCCTCTATGTGTGTTCTGGTTTCAATCTTCAATTCCCAAACACAAGAACCTGGACACATATGAACCCCAGGGGAGTGACCCTGTAACACTTTGACAACTTTATACATTGATATAATACATCTGGTAACACTCATTAACCCACCATTCTTATACCACTTCTATTCCAACATGTCCTTCACCATCTACCTTTCTTGTCTTTCTGTTTTGTGTTTATATTTTGTAATCTACTGAGTTTAAATCAACTGCCTCTGTGGGCATAGGTGTGGAGGTATCCATTGGAGCATGGGTAACTCACCAGTGGTTATACTACTGAAGAAAAAGACTCCTGCCTCATCAACCATCAATTGATTAGTAATTCTCTAGGAATGGAGGCAGGCCTTATAAGCACTCTTCCCATCTGTGACTGAATGTTGACATACAGAGTCTTGTGTAGATTTGAGTACAAAGTGTCATGCCCAGAAGACAATATTTCACTGCCTCCCTCCCCCACTGTCTAGCTGTTAACATTCTTTCTGTTCCTTCTGTGGTATTCCCTCAGACTTGAAGGAGATATATCCATGACCTACTGAACATAGGGGATTCAGTAGTCACTTATTCTCAATATTGTGATCAGCCATGAGTGTCTGTATAAATCACTGATCACTGAGAAAAGAAGCATCTCTGACCAAGTCAGCACTAGTCTATGGATAAACATATATATTTAGGAGACAACTTGATCAACATGTCCATGTAGTAAAATACAAGAAATAACTTCAACCTTAGGGCCTGTGATCTTCTCAGCCATGGGCCTTTGACCAGCTACACAGTATCAATCATGAAATCCCTTCTGCAAAGTGGGTCTCACATCCAGTCAGAACACAGTTTGTTTTCCCAATAACAGTCCTGCCACTATTATACTAGTGGGCATATTTTGTCTACATGTTGTTATTGTTTTCATGCAAGGTCCACAGCTGGGTAAGACTGTTAATGAGTTTTCTCTTTCACCTGCAATAGGAGGCAAAGTTGTCTTTTATTTACGGGAAGTAAGTGATTAACATAAACAAGGACATTTAAGATATTTAAATTGAAATTTGCTTAAATTATTAATTTCCCACCAGTGGCAATATAGAACTCATGGTATAGAAAAGAGTACATTGATTACTTTATATGTGCATAATAATAAGACTTAAAATTTGTTAGACCATTTGTTTTTCAAAAGAAAGAGAAATTGCTATACTGTAGTAAAAAGTATTTTGGACTCCTTTGAGTGTTTTATTATTTCCTATAATGATGTAATGATTGATGATTGTGTATAGTGAGGAAATCATCAGATTTGATGACATTTACCTGGATTACATATTTTCATTTAGTCTTAGTTTTCTCTTCTGCAAATTTTTGATGATAAACCAATTTATGTCCCCACTCAGTAAATAACTGTTGGATATCATTTGTTATTGAATATTGTGTTTACTGATTAACTTTAAATGTCATTGTTAAGTAGATATTTGAAGTAGATGAGTATACTTGTTTATATACTGTAGAACCGTAAAAGTGTGCTGTGACAAAGGTAAAAAAGCTATTAAGGAACTTAAGTTTAGGGTAGCTAACTCATAAAAATTTAGGTACCTATGCTAGTTAGTAAAAGGGTACAAGTGATATTTAAGAAGAAAACATACATAACTTCACATTCAAGCCACGTTAGTATATCGAAAACATACTGTAATACCTTTCTGCTTTTAACAAAGCATTCCCAATAGAAATAGGAAATACTTTTATTTTAGTTAAAAAGTGATAACCCATTTACCTTTCTTTAGAGATGTTATTGACTTACTTAATATTTATAGATTGTCAGTGAAGTAGTAAGAAGGAAATAAATTATAAGAAAATAATTTACTACATTTAATATTTGATTGACCTTTTTTGTATTAATGTATCTAAACCAGAGTATTGTTTTATATGTATGGTTGAAAGCACATTAGTGTTTTGGTTTATCTTTGTGTCCTATTTCCATTATGGCCTATCAAGACAGAATATTAGATCAGTTTTGATTTAATGGGAACAGTGCCATCTACTGAGTTACCAACATGATATACCACATACATTTCTAGAGAAACAAACAGAAGAAATGTTTATTCAGTTATTTTTATTACTTATTTTTAAATGTAATTGCTCTTTTGTTTGTAAAGAAATTTTAATGAAAGGATGTTAGTAAGCAGGTGCTTTGTTTCTAAAAATTTCTTTGTTTAGAAATAGCTATTGAATTTGAGCTTTAAATACATTCTTTTTCTAGTACATTAAGCAGATGGAATTCTATCAAAAACCTTTTTATAACTTAACAGTATATGTCATTATATCTATTATAATTCTGTTTTCCTGCTTTTATATTCCTTATTCCTAAAGTTTATCTTTTCTACCTCCCATATCAAAGAATTCTGAATAACTGTCTTTTCAACTCAGTGGAACAATTAACCTAAGTGTGAAAATTATGTTGATATCCTATCATTAACACTTTTGATCACAGCATATTTATAAACATGTGTTTACAAGTTTCCCAAAAACAATATTAAAGAAAAAATATTTTCAAGAACAAAATTTTGTTGAATAAAATATATTATTCTGTATATTATAGCAAAATTGAAGTGATATTTAGCACATGAAATAGTATATAACTTAGTTCTGTATTTATAGTCTAAAATTTGCTAATATTGACAGTTTAAATATCTTTAATTGTTAAAAATCTAAGCAGTTAAAATTGATTTTGTGATTAATATGTAGTCAAGGTTCATATGGATGATATCCAGTTTTCCTAGTACCATTGATGAAGGTAATGTCTTTTCTTTTTTCTTTCTTTTTTTTTTTTGAGATATCAAGAGATTTTATTTGGTGTGTTTCATAGGCACAGATGTCAACTTGACAGTTGAAAGTTTGAGCTCTGGGCACATTTATAGAGAATTAGTGGTTGAGTTAAGCCCAGAGCAAACCTGCAAGAGATTGTCTAGCTGATGGGGAAGGCACAGCCCATTGTGGGACTAGGCCCTGGAATAATATACCGAGAGCTGATTGAGAAAGTTGGCATTCTTGTGTACACTTGGTGTAACAATTACTCTTAACTATTGCTGTGAGAGAGCACCCAAAATCGATCAAATTAAGGGAGAAAGGGAGGTTTATTCAGTTTACGGTTCCAGAGGGAAGGTGCAGTCTCAAAGTAGAGGCGGCATGGCTGGCTGGCCAAAGCTGGAGGAGGCTAAGTCACCACAGACATCTTGGAAGCTGAGAGCTGTAGACTGCTTGCAGCAAAGGCTCACTTCTCCTGGAGGTAAGGTGGGACTAATCCACCTCAAGGCCCACCCCTTGTGACTGCCTTCCTCCAGCAAGGCTCCACCTCTCAAGGTGCCATGACCTTGCCAAACACATGAAACTGTGGGGATCACATTTCAAACCATGACACTCCACCCCTGGCCCCCACAGGCTCATTGCCATCTCATTATGTAAACCATACTCAGTCCAACTTTAAAAGTCTTCATAGTGTACAATGGTAGTACCAACAGTCCAAAAGTCCAAAGTTCAAATCTTCCTGTAAAATCAAAAGACAAGTTACATACTTCCAACATACAATGGCACAGAATAAACATTCCCATTCCAAAAGGAAGGAATGGGGGCATATCCAGGAAAGATCAGTTCATAACAAGACTGAAAACCATCAGGACAAACCCCAAATCTTGTAGCTCCAAATCCAACAGGTGAGCCTCTTGTTGAAATCATCTCAGTTCCAAAGGGCTTTGGTTCTATCCCTCCAATGCAGCTGCCCATAGAATATGTTGCTCTCTTGAGCTGACTCCTCCCAGGGTATACAGCTCTCCTTGGCAGGTGTTCCACGTTGTGTCCGGAATCTCTAACTCTTCACTTCTCAATGGCAAACCAGGCTTTAACTCCACAGCACAAACTGCCCTTCTTGGGCCTCTAAACTGCAGGCTTCTTGCCTCATGATGCCTGGATTCTGCCAATTTTTGAAATCTTGGAGGAGGACTCCATGATCTCCTCCCTCTTGCATCACTGATGCCTCTAAAACCAGAACCACATGGACGACTTTGCCAAGACTGGCCCCCTTAAGTCACAGCTGATTCTGCTTCTCTATATTGACCATCTCTTTCACTCCTGGGAAGTTGCTTGTTAAGAGAAACCAACTCTTGCTTTGGAACTCCACCCTTTAACACCAATCTTCTGAAAGGATTTGCATTCTTATGGGTGGGAGCCTTCCCTGAGGATCTTGCCCTCAAGCTAGGGCCTCTCCTATTATTCAGATTAAGAACAGGCTTTGATTTACAAATGGAGCTAATCTCTTCAACAGCCATTTTGTTCTCTGCTTCTTCCTGGTTCAACTCTTTAAGTTTGCCACTGTAGTTTTCATCTTTGGATCTTACAGTTTTTGCTTCTTCCTGCCTGATTCTTTGCTCTTTTTCATAACTCTGAAGACAACTAAAAAGTAGCCATATCACATTGTCAAGACTACATCACTTTGAAAATTCCTCTGCCGAGCACTCCAGCTTAATTTCAGGCAAACTTTCAGGACGAGGGCAAAACTCCACTAAACTCTGGGCCAACACATGTTTCCATGTGTCACTCGTCCAGTTGCAAACATAGTCTCTGTTTCCCTCTGGACCATCACAACCTGGGTTTCCACTGTCTGCGTCTCTCACAGCATTGCTCTCTTCTGAGCTCTCATGAGAAAGGCCCATTTGGCCCCCTTGCTCTGATGCGAAGACTTTCCCAGCACAAAGTCCCAAAGTTCTCCACATTTCTCCCAACAGTTCCAAAGGCACACTAGCCACATCACAGCATTGGCCATACTTTTGGGTACCAACTTCTCTCAGCTTCACAAACAACTTCATGTTGTGGTACCAGCTGTTTTTAATATCACAGCAATATCCCATTATCCAGTACCAATTTCTGTAACAGTTACTCTTAACTATTGCTGTGAGAGAGCACCCAAAATTGATCAAATTAAGGGAAAAAGGGAGGTTTATTCAGTTTACGGTTCCAGAGGGAAGGTACAGTCTCAAAGCAGAGGTGGCATGGCTGGCTAGCCAAAGCTGGAGGAGGCTAAGTCACCGCAGACATCTTGGAAGCTGAGAGCTGCAGACTGCTTGCAGCAAAGGCTGGTAATGTCTTTTCATTGAGCACTCGTGGTACTTTTGTTGAAAATCAGTCTACTATAAATTTGTGAATTTATTCTAGATTCTCTGTTATATTTCATTGATCTCATTGACTGTTTTTATGTCAATACTTTGCTATTTTGATTACTATGGATATATATATATATATATAATAGATAAGTTTTAAATTCAAGTTATGTTATCCCTCTATGTGATTTACATTTGATATCACTTTGGCTATTTGGAAGGACTTGTGGTTCTACGTGAAAATTAGGATTTATCCTCTATGAAAATGGTACTAGAATTTGTATAGAAATTTTACTGCATTTGAGTAATCATATCTCGCAATAGTAATTCAATTCATGAGATATATTTCTATTCATATCTTTTAAAATGTGTTTCATCCATTTCAGTGTTATTAATGTTTCATCTCTGCTTAAATTTGTTCCTTCGCTTTTTAAAAAGTTTTTTGTAATTATTGTAAATAGTAATGTTTTCTTCATTTTCTCAGATATTATTATCAGTATATGAAAATGCTTCTGTTGCCTTACTGTTGATTTTTTTTTTATTTGGGACTTAATTTGTTGATTAGTTCCAACAAGTTTTTGGTGGTCCTTAGAGATTTCTTTATGTTAAGATCATGTTATCTGCAAGCACAGTGTGTCTGGGTGGCGCTGGTGTGGGGATGTAATGTGCGCATGTGGAAGCCAGAAAGTGACATTGGGTATTGTATTAATTAGGTTCTCTAGAGATGCAGAATTGACACAATGAATATATATATATAGGAAATGTATTGAGTGGCTTACAGATATGGCTGAGGTACTCCAATGATGGCTGCCAGTAGCTGCTTAATTCGGTAGTCAAGTGGGTGATGGCTGAAGGTTGGAGAATTCCTAGAGTCTTTAGTCTAGCTGACGACTTGGAGGGTTGGAAGGCTAGAAGGTCAAAGGAACCAGGCAGCCAGAAGGAAGAGCTATTATTCCTAGCACAGCTGCAATAATCATCTCTTCTTTTTGGGGGCTCCTTTTTATATGGTCCAGTATACTGGAAGAATCCTGAGATCTTTGGAGGTTCTGATAGGCTCTAGGGCGGGTGATCCTTTCAGGTGTGGTCTCAGCCTATTTTAGTTAGTACCAAGTATGTCAGATTGACACCCAGGCAGAGTCTCTCACTGAACATGAAGCTCAGATTTGGTTAGACTGAATGGCCAGTGAAGTTTGGGTAATCCTTCCTTCTCTGCCAAGGCACCATTGGGATTACAGATAATGTGCTACCATGTTGTGTTTCTTACATGGTTTCTATTAGCCTAGTCACTTTCTCCAATCCCATCTTTGCATGCTGTTTAATCAAGGACCAAACATTAGGGAAACTTCATGTCCAGATTACAATTGTCTCACAATGTCATTGGTGCTGGCATCTTTTTCTTGCTTGTGATAATGATAGAGAGTGTTATTTATGGCCGTTTTTTTTTTTTAATTTTTTATTATTTCTTATTTATTCAAGTGTAAGAAGTGTGTGTGTGTGTGTAGAACCAGGGACTAATTCAGGAACCACCATGGATGCCTCCACCTCCTCCTTGTTTACTCTGCCCCAGGATTCACAGGCTCCACCCTACTAGGACCAGAAACACAGACTGCCCCTGGTTCCACCCAGGGTCTATACATGGGGTCTAGGATTTGAACTCAGGACCTTCTGCCCTCAAGGCAAGAGGCTTAACCCCTGAGCCATCTCTCCAGCCCCTGGCCGTTTTGTTTTAAAAGGAAATTGTTTTAAAAATAACTAGCATTAGGAAGTTATTTATACTATTTTTAGATTTCCTAGAATTAATGGTATTTCACTTCTCTTGTTCAAATAAACTAGAAGACATTGGTTAAAAAAATTCATTCCCTTTATTCCTTATTGAATACAGTGCCTTAACAATATTTATGTGCTCAATGGGATATTCTCTTATACTAAGGATCTTGGTACCAGATGTAGTATTATCCCTTCAGTGATTAGGATCAAAGAAGCTAGCACATAACCTTACCAGGACAGACTAGTCGGCCCTATAGCCAAATTTATTCATTGTTCTGCCCCAGCGAAATTTTAATAGTCGTCTTTTAACAATATTTCTTTGGTCCTTTCCTTTATTTTGTAATAAAATGTTAAAATCTCTGCAAAATTGTCTTATGAAAAATATTTTTAAAAAGCAAGAAGCAATTTGTTTTTTAAATTCTGACAGGAGATTTGCATATGTTATTCATTTTCCCTTTGTGTAGCTCTGCAAACATCACCAAGATCTAAGTTGCCAAACATTGTCATAATTTAACAATATCCCAAGTCACTTAAAGAAAGAACATAGGACAATATAAGACTTCAGACTTTCTACAGATTTATCAGAATAATCCCCTTAATATGCAGAAATGAAGTTTGAATGGAAAGTATATAGAAACATTAATATGGGTTAGCTTTTCAGTGACTCTAATATTAGCTGTGATGAGTTTGTCCTACATACTTAAACTCTCTAGTTTTTCATACCTTATTTTAAAATAGGATTATTAGTTGTTTTATGGTGGATTATCATTTTGTTTTGTCCACTTCTAAAAATTTCTGATAACTTTCTATACTGTCCTATATTCACATTTCTTTTAGCATGGTCTGTCTGTACATTAATAATAGCACTATCTGGGAATTAGTTAGGAATGGATGCTCCGCCCCTACATTTATTGGCTCTCTGAATTTGCAATTCAACATGATTTCTATCCAGTTACTTGTAAATGATAATTTCAGAAGTACTGCTGTAGACCACTTTTCAAGTTTTAATTTTTGTGTGATTGCTTCATTCCGTTTTCAAGAAAGTAAAAGTCATTAGTGGTATAGGAATTTATGTGAGAAAATGTAAAGTATTAATCCTTATCCCTTAAAGATTAGAATAAATGAAGGAATATTAGACCAAATAATGAATACTTTTTCAAATTATGTTATCATTTAAATGGTCAGAATTCATTTTAGAGAGAAAAACAGGAATTTAAAAACTTATCTAGGTAAGTAATTTCAATACTGAAGAGGAAATTGATAGCATTTATTAAAATTCTGGTCTTTTTATAATGTACTCTGTATACATACAAATCATTTTACTTCATTCTTATTTGTGCCTTTCCTCCCCTGTGCTTTTGCCCCCTTCACTGGTCCCTTTTCTTCCCTCAGTCCCTGATTCTGCTTTCCTATTGCATGTATTCCATTACCTTAATTTCACACACACACACACACACACACACACACACACACACACACACACACACACTTTAATTTGTGAAGATGAGAGAAATCATTTGAAGATAATAATCTTAATTACACAAACTTATTATCTGTTGGCAGCAATAAGGGACAGTTAACAAAAGTATCTTACATTTTTTCATCAAAATTTTCAGCAAAATTTCCATCTATTCAATCCCTCAAGTAAATATACTATATATAGAAACTGTGCTTTCCATGAAAATTTATGTTTTTAAAATTTCTGTTCTCTAAAACAGATTAGCTATCCTAGAATCATTTTATATGTTTTCAAGATTAGGAAACAGGTGAGATGAGATTTAAATTGACCAAGAACTTTTAACTAGTAGTTACTGAGGTATGATTTCATATTTTAGGTTGACATTGAGTCTGCTTAGTGTATTATATAACATTGTCTCTCCCTTTATAAAGCTGAACAATTTACAAATTATTGTGGCTCCTCGAAAAAATAATATTGTAAGGTCCTGTGGCTCCAACCTTTGTACTAGTCTCAGTAGACACAGGGTTGGTGTCTGCCCCCATAGAATGAGGTTCCAGGTTGCCCCCTATCTTAAGACATTATGTCAGTATCCAAGAGCTCAGACTTCCACTCGTCCCTGCAATCCTAATACTAGGCCAGTGTCATGTTCCAGGCTAGTTCCTGAGGCCCCAGACTCTAGGATCACAGGATCTAAGACTGCAGAGTAGAGTCTTTCAGAAAACTTGCTCCAATAGGCCCAGGCTCTAGGACCTCTCTTGTGAATCCAGGATTCGGGTTGGCACTCTTAGTCAAGATTTAGGTCCACTTCTACAGAACCGAGTTTCAATACCACTTGGTATGGTTTGGATATATCTCCAAAAACCATGAGTTTTAAAACTTGATCTCTGATATAGCACTATTATAAGGAGGGGACTTTAAAAGGAGCTTAAGTCATAAAAGCTCAAATTCCTTGAATGGAACAATGCAATTACCAGAGGACTGAGTTGTTAGTTCTTGAGTAATTAGTTTGAGCTCATCTGCTCTCTCCTACCCTTGAGATTTCTTCAGCTGCATTATAATACAGCAGGAAAACCTTTCCAAGAAGCTAGCCTCTCAATCTTAGGACTTTACAGCCTTTACAGATGTGAAATAATAAATTTGTGTTCATTATTAACTGTCTAGTTTGTGTCATTCTTTTCGAGTAGAATGAAATGGACCAAGACACTAATTTAGTGCCAGCCACTCCCCTAAGTCTTGAGGTTCCAGGCCCAGCCCTTAGATCTAGGCTCTATCTCAAAACTCTGAAGTTTCAGGCTTTAAGACGACTCTAGTGAGCTCAAACATTAGGTCAATTGCAGTGGTCCCTGATAACGGCTACCCCTGTAGACTCAAGATTCAGAACTCAGCCTTCATAATGGAGATTATCTTTGCTAACTATGTATTTGTCAGGGAATTAATGTTTATATAAAAATCTCCAAAATTAGTAAGTGAACAAATGAATTAAACAGTTTTGAAAAGAACTACAGATATTTAATAAATGTAATGAGAATGGTCAATATGTGAGGAAAATGCAAATCAAATGTCTTTAAATTCTATCTCACTTCTGTCAGAGTGGCTGTCAAAGATGTTTTGACTCATCACAAATTCATATCAGTTGATCAGATTGATGATCATGGGGTGAAAAATTCTGTGAGCCATGTCTTCCTTTAATTATTTCTCACAGGCATTTGTCACAGCAACTAAAAGGCTAACATTGGGACAAGTATAAACTTCCTGTCATAAACTCTCTTCTTCGGTGTAAGATTTTCAGTGATTACTGTTGCTACTTGGAGGCTTTAATTCTCATATTTTCCTAATCCTGTAATCAAGTTACTTTATTGTAGTCCTTTTCTATAAAAAGAGCCAGCTTCATTTTTATTAATAAAGTAAGAACGGAACTCTTATTTTCCTGTAAAGACTTTGCTATGAATATGTTCTGATATATACCAAAAGTGAAAGAATTTTGCAGTGAATATCCTAAGGTATATAGATTTGATTAATTTTTTCCTCCCACATTTTTTTCCCTAATCATACAAGCTCAATAGGTACCCCATCCCCTCTCTCCTTCCTTCCCTCTCCAGTTGTACTTCCTTGCACTCTCCCCCTTCCCTCTTTTGTTTCATCCCCCCTCCCTCCCTTCTTTTCTCCAGGTGCCTCCCTTCCTCCCATCCTCTGGATGGAGCATCTATTTATGTGAACACCAAACCTCCCTTTGTGTCCTCCACCCTAATGAGGGTTCAGGACTCAGTGGCATAGCCCAGAGCTCCTTCTTGGGCTCCTCTTAGTATGGGAACTATGTTATGACTATTAGTCCCTTGCCTCTAAGGATCCTACTGCCTGGAGCCTTCTCCCCTGTGATCCATGCTAGACTTTGGGGGGCCGTTAACATGTCAGTCATTGTGCAGGTCAGGCAAAGTCCAATTCTGGCTCCTGCAGCTCTAACTTGTGTGGGGTATCTTGCATGATTTGTTTAATTTTTAAACTTTTTTATCATACATATTTAGCCACTTATCTTTTTTTGCTCATCCCATATATTAATCCACTTTATTTTTGGTACAGTCAGAATAAATTGCAAACTTCATTGAACTTTTTTCTATATATTTTAGTATGCATATTAACTATAATCAATATTGATTTACAAGTTTTTAAAAATATGTAGTGATATGAATGAATTTAAGATTTCTTTCTCTGATGTTGACCAAAGTATCTTTCTGTGTAATGAATATCCATATTGAGATGTATTGAGATTACCCTGACAAAAGTTCACTCACATCCCTTTTCAATTAGTAGTAACTCACTTTTTTAAAAGGCAACTATTTTGACCTATTTCTTCTGTAGATTAGTTTGGTCTGCTAAAGAATATTACTAATATGTAATTTCACTGTGTATTCTTAAGTGAAACATTTTCTGTCAGCATAAGGTTTCAGAGTTTATCCTTATTATCCATACTATTATACATGTCAGCCATTTAAGTCCTTTTAACAAGAATAGTATTTCATTGTATAACAAACCAGGTTTTTTTCTATTAATACGCATGTGGACTATTTTGAGATTGTTTCTGAATGAACAACCTTATATATGAAGGTGTGTATGTGTGTGCATGCATGCGTGTGTGTGTGCGTGTTCATTCATTTCTCTTGGTTAAATATCTATTTAAGGAGTCAATCAGAAAAATGATTGTCAGTTCCTGATAATGACGGATAAAAGTTCCTGTGTTTCCATAATCTTAAAATTTAATATTACCATTCTTTCTATTTTAACTCTGTAGTTAGGAACATTGTAATCATAAACTATTGTGTGTGTGTGTGTGTGTGTGTGTGTGTGTGTGTGTGTGTGTTTTAATCATTGTCATTGTTTGAAATGTGTTTGGGAAGGTCATGGCACTTTTAGGAGATGGAGACTGGAAGGCAGTCACAGGGTGGGCCTTGAGGTGGATTGCTTCACCCTTCTTTCAGAAGAAGTCTGCTCTTAAGAGTTGGCAGTTTTGCAGCTCTCTTCCTCCATGAAGGACATGACTTAGCCTGTCTCCAGCTTCTGCCAGCCAGCCATGCTTTTTCCACCATAATGAACTTTATCTGCCTTCTGGAACTGTAAGCTGAATAAATCTCCCATTTTTTCCGTTAATTTGAGCTTCAGTGGTCTCTCACAGCAACACAGAAGAGTAACTGGCGCAATCATAATATTGTGGTGGTTATGAAAAGTCAAGGTTTGAATCTGTAATGCTGCCTACAGGCTTTTATTTCGAGTTCTCACTCCTCCCAACTCTTGTTTTTGTTTTGAAGGGTGTGGAGCCTTTATGATGTGGGACCTAGGTCTCAGAGCTAGATCACTTACCATGGTCAGGCCTTTAATGGCATTGCACCTAGTTCCAACCAGTATCACTGCTTTCTAATCCACATTATGTGGAGAAGCCGCCTCTGCAACTACAAGCAGCCACAGATGGCGATAACTAAAGTCACAGTTGTAACTGAGTCAAAACAAATCTTTCCTCCCTTGTTTCTGTCAGGTATTTTGGTGACAGCATATAAACTACAGACTATATATGATTTTTCTTTGTACTTTAATATTCTGTCCCATCTAAGGAATTGTATTACATTTTTTTTTTATCCTTTAATGTCTGTGTGATTTGAAACTTGTTGCGAATTGCCTGCATACTGCCAATAAATCACATCCAAATGGCTTATCGGAACAATGGATTTTACTCTTGCTTACAATTGTCCAGTTACATCTCAGAGTTCAACTTGGCAGGAGAGCTTATACCAACACCAGGAGAAAAAAACTGACCATACCATACTCATTGCTGAGAGAAGAAAGTCCTCACTTGCCAGACCAGCATTTCTGACCAAGTATACTGAGAATGTTAACTCCCCGAATCAGATCCCTCTTCCTCTTGTCTTCCTGCCCAGAGAACACTCTCACTGTAGATTGGGACTTCCCATTAATTTGACAATCTCCTGCAGGCTTAACTCTACTAATTCTTTTCACCTGTGCCCAGAGCTTGAGCCTTCAGTCATCAAGTTGATACTGGCATCTAACTATGAGAAACCTTTTTGCAATTTTGGTGTGTCATTGAAGTTTTTCTTAATCTTCTCTTCCTTTATAGATAATGCAGTGTTTTTCAAGTTCTTCTTGTCAGAACTTACCAATGCCTTTAAATTTTTTTCCTTTATTTTTTTATTAAGCATGTTGGCACATCTTCCATAAACTGTTCTTGCCATGTGAATGACTTCCTTAGCTTCTCCATTAATTCCTGGAAAATCTTTAAAATATGACTTAAGTCTTCTAGTAGGCACTTACAGTTTGTTTTCTTAATTCATCCATTTTAACTTTGCTGAATGTTACTGGATAAGGTCTAGTGAGTGTTGTCAGCATTGTATTATGGGCAGATTATGGTATCAGCTGCTGATGGGGATCAAATACAAAGTAGGTGTATGTGACCTTCACAATTGAGTAATGTACTAGTTAAGGGGCTGAAGTATTGAGTCAATTTATGAATATCAGAATATAACCTTAGCATTTTCATTTCAGACATATTGAAGATGGGAAGGTGCATGGCTTTTTAATTAGGACTTTTTAAGTCCTATTGGTAGACCCATTTTATGAATAAGCAGACTGTCAGACTTTCTGGTTATGTTTTCAGAATACAAGCAGCTAATTTTTGGGTGCATGCACATTCCTCATTCTGTACTTACATTTTTAACATTGCAATATATGTCTTTTCCATATTTTTGGCCTAGTATGCCTTTCACACTTTATGAATGCAGGTTTTTTTGGGCAACTTTTAATCAGTTTCCTTAATACTGCTGGAAAAATGGCATCAGCTTCTTCATTGGCAGGTATCTTTCTAGTAATTTGTTTATTTCTTCCTGTCTAAAAACATTTCTAAATCCATCATCAAACCACCCCGTACTTAAACAGTATTGGCTTCTCAAGGTACTTGCCAAAGATTTGTGTAGGCTTAGTGCTTTGTGGTGCCACCCATTGCTCTCAATTAAAACACTTTTTCTCTTGATGTTTTTCATCCAAACCCAAATTCGATGCATTTTCTATCTTTAAGTGCTTACTACACATTATGGCTGTAATTTTTGTGATGCTTTAGGTGCAGTATTAGAACCAGTACAGTTTACATTTTCTTTCACAAATATCAGACCCAGTACAATTCACATTTTCCTTCACAAATTCATGAATAAGGAATCAGTTTGTATCATAGATCTTAGTAATCTCAGCATGACTTTTTGCCCCATTTTAAAGTCAAAAACATACAACTTTTTATTTAAAGGAAGCATGCTGCATCTTTCCTTTGCCATATTGGAATTGTCAGCATCATTACTATTGCATTTAAGATGATAATTAACTGTTAAAGAACAGTTGAAAAACAGTTACTTGAATATGAGAATTGTTATATCAAAGCAATCTAATTACTGAGGGTAGGTACTAAACAATATATAGATAGTACATAGTGCATAAAGATGCTGGAAAAGGATATGATTTATGTCTTGGACAGAGTTGCATAAAATTTTTCACACTACTTTGAATACTGTTTAAGTTAAAACTCATGAGTTACTTATTCCTGGAATTTCTATTTGATATTTTTTTTATATAATACATTTTTATTATTATTTCAGCTCATACAAATTTAATAGGTACACCAGTTCCCTCCCTCCCTCCTCCTCCCGCCCGAACCCCCTGCTCCCCCTCCCCTCATCCCTCCCGCCCCATCCCCCCGTGCCTCCCGCCCCGATTCCCAGAGTCCTTTCTTGTGCATGCCTGACTCTCCTCATGGCCCTCCTCTCCGATGACGTACAAGGACCTAGTGGCATTTCCCTGAACCCTTTCCTGTGTTCCCCTTAAGCATAGGAACACTACTGTGGCTGTCAATCCCTTGCCTCCAAGGATCTTGGTGCCTTTAGCAGATGCTAGACTTTGTGAGGTCAATAGTGTGTTGGACATTGCGCTGGGCATACGATGTCCAATTATGATTGCTTCGGCCCTAACTTGTGTGGAGTATCTTGCAAATCATTGCTCCTCCCATCCTTTTGCTCTTACACTCTTACCGCCCCCTCTTCCGCAAATGTCCCTGAGCTTCAGGATGGGGAGAGATTAGTCTGGCCTAGTTCTAGGTGGTTGATATAGAGTCTCTGAAGTTCTGGATTGTGGTTTGTTGATTTTCTTTTGCAGTTGTGTTGCTCCTGCAATGCCCTTCACTCCATCCTGATGGGCACTGTATGTCACCCCCTGGCCAGAGACAGAAAGGTTAAACTGGAGTCTTATTATAAGAGCACATTCAAAAGTAGATGTAATACTTATACCCAAAATTGGAATCGCAGGGTCATATGGAGTTAGGCAATGGGAGGGGTCAATCACCCATTTGCAAAATGGTTACTTTTTAATCTGCCGGACTATATGCCCTCCCTTCTGGTGAGTTCATATCCCCTTAGTTGTAAATGATCAGGAACGAATTGTGAACTTAACTAGGTGTCACATTACTTTCTTGCAGTCCTTGATGGAGGCCTATTTTCTCTACTGTAACATGGTCACTTCTCTCCTTGTTTCTGGTGTGGCCCTCCAAACCCATCCCTCCTGTTCATAATCCTTGCAATTACTGTAGGTAATACATAGATTTACCTATGAGTGTCTCCAGATGGGCTGGGTGGTTTTGGTATTAGGAGCCACCTATTAGGGAGTACATACGGCGCTTAATTTTCTGAGTCTGGGATACTTCACTTAATATAACTGTTTCTAATGACATCCATTTCCCGGCAAATTCCAGTAATTCATCATTTTTGATGGCTGAGTAGTACTCCATTGTATAGATGTACCACAGTTTCCTTATCCACTCGTCAACTGTTGGACATTTGGGTTGTTTCCATGTCTTTGCTATTGTAAACAGTGCTGCTATGAACATGGTCGTGCTTGTGCTATCGAGGTGAACCTCTGTTGTATGGGGGATTATACCCAAAAGTGGAATCGCAAGGTCATATGGCATTTCAATCTTTAATTTCTTTAAGAATCTCCAGATGGCTCGCCAAAGTGGCTGTATGAGCCTGCACTCCAATCAGCAATGTAGGAGAGTTCCCCTCTCTCCACATCCTCTCCAGCATTTGTTGTTGTTTGTGTTGTAGATTTTTGCCATCCTGACAGGGGTGAGATGATATCTCAGGGAAGTTTTGATTTGCATTTCCCTGATGGCTAAGGAAGTGGAACATTTTTTCAGATATTTGTTAGACATTTTAATTTCATCCCTAGTAAAGTTTCTTTTAAGTTCCAGGGCCCATTTTTTAATTGGGCCATTAGTTTCCTTGGTGTTTAGTTTTCTAAGTTCTTTGTGCACTCTGGACAGTAGAGCTCTATCAGATATGTGGTTAGTGAAGATTTTCTCCCATTCTGTGGGTTGCCTTTGAGCTCGTGTTACAATCTCTTTATCTGAACACAAGCTCTTTAATTTCACCAGATCCCAACTGGTGAGAGTTGGTAGCAGTGATTGTGCCATTGGATGTCTGTTTAGGAAATGTTGGCCTAGCCCAATCAGCTCGAGGGAGTTCCCTATCCTTTCAACTATGGTTTTTATAGTCTCTGGCCTTATATCAAGGTCCTTGATCCATTTGGAATTAAGTCTTGTACATGGTGACAAGTACGGGTCCAGCTTTAATCTTCTGCATGTGGAGATCCAGTTTTGCCAGCACCATTTGTTGAAGATGCTGTTCTTTTTCCATTGGATTCTTTGGGCCCCTTTGTCAAAGACCAAATGGCTGTAATTTTGTGGGCTTATATTTGGGTCTTCAATCCTTATCCATTGATCTGTGTGTCTATTTTGGAGCCAGTACCAGGCTGTTTTTTTTTTTTTTAATTTTTTATTATTATTTATTCAACTGTGTGCATGTGTGCGCGCGCGCGCGTGTGTATGGTGTGTCTGTGTATGTGTAGAACCACGGACGAATTCGCGAACCACCATGGCCGCCTCCACCTCCTTCTGCCCCGGGATTCACAGGCTCCGCCCTACCAGGACCAGAAGCGCAGGCCATCCCCGCTTCCGCCTGGCGTCTATACGTGGGATCTGGAATCCGAACTCAGGACCTTCCGCCTGCAAGGCGGAGGCTTAACCCCTGAGCCACCTCTCCAGCCCCAGGCTGTTTTTATAACTATGGATTTGTAATATAGACTAAGGTTCGGTATGGTAATACCTCCAGCAGTGTTTTTGTTACTCAGGATTGTCTTTGCTATCCTGGGTCTTTTGTGCCTCCATATGAATTTTGAGATTGTTTGGTCAACTTCTTTGAAGAATTGCTTTGGGATTTTACTTGGTATAGCATTGAATCTGTATATTGCCTTTGGTAGGATGGTCATTTTTACGATGTTGATTATGCCAATCCAGGAACATGGGAGGTCTTTCCACCTTCTGGTGTCTTCTGCAATTTCTTTCTTTAGGGTTTTAAAGTTTTCATTGTAAAGGTCTTTTACCTCCTTGGTTAGGTTTATACCAAGGTATTTCATTTTTTTAGGGGCTACAGTGAATGGGATGGTTTCTCTCAAGGCTTTTTCACTTCTTTCATTCTGGGCATATAGGAAGGCCACTGATTTTTGCATGTTTACTTTGTATCCTGCCACCCTGCTGAACTTCTCAATTAGTTCCAGGAGCTTCCTGGTGGAGTTTTTGGGATCACTCAGGTATAAGATCATGTCATCTGCAAATAGGGATAGTTTGACTTCTTCCTTGCCGATTCGAATCCCTCTTATGTCCCTTTCTTGTCTTATGGCTTCAGCTAACACTTCAAGTACAATATTGAATAGAAGTGGTGAGAGTGGACAGCCTTGTGTAGTTCCTGATCGAAGTGGGAATGCTTCCAGTTGTTCCCCATTGAGCATAATCCTTGCTGTGGGCTTGTTGTATACAGCTATTATTATATTGATAAAGGTTCCTTCCATTCCTACTGTCTCTAGCGTTTTGATCATAAAAGGCTGTTGGATCTTGTCAAAAGCTTTTTCTGCATCTATCAAGAGTATCATGTGGTCTTGGACTTTGGACTGGTTTACATGATGAATTACATTTATTGATTTGCGTATGTTGAACCAACCTTGTGTGCCGGGGATGAAGCCTACTTGGTCCCCGTGAATGATCTTTTTGATATGTTTTTGAATCCGATTTGCTAAGACTTTGTTGAGAATCTTTGCGTCTGTGTTCATCAGAGAGAATGGCCTATAGTTTTCTTTTTAAGTGAGTCTTTATTAGGTTTTGGGATTAAAACGATATTAGCTTCATAGAAGGAGTTTGGTAGTGTTCCTTCCTTTGCTATTTGATGGAACAGTTTAAGGAGTATTGGTATTATTAACTCCTTAAATGTCTGGTAGAACTCTGTGCTGAATCCATCTGGTCCAGGACATTGTTTGGTGGGAAGATTCAAGATTACTTCCTCAATTTCCTTATATGTTATAGGACTATTTAAATATCACACTTCTTGATTCAATTTAGGTAAGTTGTGTTTACTTAGAAATTCATCCATCTCTTTTGTGTTGTCAAACTTCACAGAGTATAAGTTTTTGAAATATGATGTTATAATTCTCTGGATTTCTTGGGTATCAGTAGTGATAACTCCATGTTCATTTCTGATTTTGTTAATTTGGGTTTTCTCTCTCTTGCTTTTGGTTAATTTAGCTAGTGGTGTATCAATCTTATTGATTTTTTTCAAAGAACCAGCTTTTACTGGTTGATTTTATTCTATCGTTTTCTTAATCTCGATTTCAGATATTTCTCCCCTTATTTTGCTAATCTCCTCTCTTCTACTACTTTTGGGATCAGATTGCTCTAGTTTCTCTAAAGCTTTAAGCTGCATTGTTAAGTTGTTTATTTCTGATGTTTCCATTTTTTTGATGTAGGCATTAAGAGCTATGAACTTACCTCTTAGAACAGCTTTCATCGTGTCCCAGAGATTTTGGTAAGTTGTATTTTCGTTATCATTCACTTTCAGGAAATCTTGAATTTCCTTTTTAATGTCTTCCTGAATCCAGTTCTCATTCAGCATCATAGTGTTAAGTTTCCAGGAGTTAGTATATTTTCTCTTGTTTGATGTGTTGTGGATGTCCAGCTTTAGGCCGTGGTGGTCTGATAGGGCACAGGTTAGAATTTCAACTTTCTTGTATATGTTTAGATTCATTTTGTGGCCCAATATGTGATCTCTTTTGGAGAAAGTTCCGTGTGCTGCTGAGAAAAATGTGTGTTCTTTGGTACGTGGGTGAAAAGTTCGATAGAGATCTGTAAGGTCCATTTCTTTCAGGGTTTGATTAAGTTAAAGTGTCTCTGTTAAGCTGTTGACCTGTTGATCTAACCCATGTTGAGAGGGCGGTGTTGAAGTCCCCAAGAATTATCGTTTGGGGGTTGGTTTCTTGCTTTAGACGCTGTAGGGTTTTCTTAATGGATGTGGAGGGGCCCGTATTGGGTGCATATATGTTCAGGATTGTGAAGTCTTCCTGGTGAATTTTACCTGTGACTAAAATGAGTATCCATCCGTGTCTCTCATAATTTTCTTTGGTTTGAAGTCCACTTTGTCTGATAACATAATGGCTACCCCTGCCTGTTTTCTGCTTCCATTAGCTTGTAGAATTGTTGACCAGCCTTTTATTTTTAGAGCGTGCCTATCTTTTGTGGTGAGATGGGTTTCCTGCAGGCAGCAGGTTGATTCGATTATGTAATTCCTCCCTGATTTCCTCTTTCATAGTATTGAACATGGTAATGATCATATTTTGAAAGTTGTTATCCTGGGTCAGGCTTTCTTGGCCTTTTTCCGCGGGTTTGTTCTTGTTGGAGTCTAACATTATGGGATTAATTTCTTCAGTGGGAAATTTGTTTACTTGAGTGTTGCTTCTCATGGATTTGCACTTTGACTTTGGCATTGTCGTTTTAACTCTTAAGATCTTTCAATTTCACTAAACTGAATTATTTGGCCTGGGGTTCTGGGGGTGGGCAGGGACAGAGCTTACCTAGGTCACGGGTGAGGCCCGGCTGGACTGTGCGAGTCCTGACTGGCGGAGCGGGGTGGGGAATGGGAGGATGGGCGCATTGGCTTGGTGCTATTTAACCGGAGGGCAGCTGGGGCGGGGCCGGGGCGCAGGAGGAGGTCCTCCTCGTCCCTGGGCCCTGTGCGGGGCTCTGGCTGGATGGCGGGATCGGGGCCCGGTCCCTTTGGGCTGACCTGGGGTTCTGGTGGGTGGGCGCGGGCGGGGCTTACCTAGAGTCGCGGGGTGAGGTCCGGCTGGACCTGCGCGCGTCTGGACTGGCGGAGTGGGGTGGGGTGAAAGGGTCTATTTAATATTTTTATTCATTTGGGATAAATAAGACCATAGAAATCAAACCAGTACTTCCCTGTTTTTGTGACTTTTAGTCTTTTTAGCATGAGTGGGGAAAGTGTTTCTTCCTCTTAAATAATTTTGTAAAATTGAGTTCATTCTTCATCATGTATTTGATAGAGTTTTTCAGTAAAGCAGTTCAGGTCTGGGACTTTTCTTTTGCAACCTAACTTTTTTATTTTTATTTTTTAATGTTTATTTATTTTTCCCAATCATACAAACTTAATAGGTATACCCCGCCCCTCCCTGTCTCCCCCTCTCCCCAGTCCCCCTTGCATCCTCCCCCCCTTTCCCCTTCCTTTCATCCTCCCCTCCTTCCCTTTCTTTCAGTGCCTCCTCCTTCTCCCCCTCCAATTCCCTGAGAATCCTTTACTGTGAATGTAAAACTTCCTCTGCCTCCTCCACTCTACTGAGGTGTAAGGACTCAGTGGCATTGCCTGGAGCCCTTTCCTTACTTGTGTTTCCTTTTAGTATGGGAATACTATTGTGACTGTTAATCCCTTGTCTCTAAGGATCCTAGTGCCTGTGATCCATGCTAGACTTTGACATGTCTGTCATGTAAACTAACTTTTTAAAAATTACAACTAAAATTTATTTAGCATGCACTAACAGACATCAGGACTGTTTAATCTTGATTTGGTTTAGTAAGCTTGTGGTTTTGATAGTTTGCTCAGAAGTAGATACAAATTGTAAATACAATTGTATTTAGTACCTGTAACTCACCATGTAGTTAACCTGGCCCTGAGCCTTGTTATTATTAGTCTGCCTTCTCCTTTGTGGTGTTTGAATTACAGGTGTGCATCACAAGGCACAGCAAATTTGGTACTTTTTATGGAAGAAAACTCTCACTGATGTTGCTGTTGACAGTTGGGCTGAAAAATAGAAGGGTCATGTGGTCTGAATCAGTGACTCATTAACAAATAAGGTTTCTTCATGAAGCAGAAATGACCCATGGACATTTCTGCCCTCTATTGAGTAAGGGACATTCTGTTAAGAAAACAAGGAAAATTTGAGAGAACAAGGGAAAATCTGTTCAAAGTTGTATTATGGATACCAGTTTCAGGGTTCTAAAGTTATTTATTGTAAATTATAAATAAAAAGCTACCAATAATAAAATAAAATTAAAAGATCCAATTCTCAGAATGGAATTCTTAACACCCAGATAGGATGCAACCTAGTGCAATGGAATATTAGTGAAATAGACAGTAGCCAACCAGAATGCAGCGTACTGATGATCTACATGTTCACCCAGAACCAGACCAGCCAAATTTCTCCCTATTCGTAGGCTCAGGGGACCTTGTGGGAGAGGGGACAGCAAGAAGGTAAGAGCCTTAAGATGGGGAGGTCCACCACAGGACAAGACATTTCACTCAAGACAGGGCTGCTGCAGCCAGGAACTCATTATAATGAGACATGACTCTACCAGACCCACACAATGGCTGACCTATCAACATGCCTCCATAGACTATGAGGATCTCAGGAGAAATAATCTTTTTTTATTATACATTTTTTATTATTATTTCCGCTCATACAAACTTAATAGGTACACCAGTTCCCTCCCTCCCTCCTCCTCCCCCTGAACCCCCTGTTCCTCCTCCCCTCTCTCCCCATCCCCCATTGCCTCCCGCCCCAATTCCCATGCCTGACTCTCCTCTGGGCCCTCCTCTGCGATGATGTACAGGGACCCAGTGGCATTTCCCTGAACCCTTTCCCGTGTTCCCCTTAAGCATAGGAACACTACTGTGGCTGTCAATCCCTTGCCTCCAAGGATCTTGGTGCCTTTAGCAAATGCTAGACTTTGTGAGGTCAATAGTGTGTTGGACATTGCGCAGGGCATGCAAAGTCCAATTATGATTGCTTTGGCCCTGACTTGTGTGGGGTATCTTGCAAATCATTGCTCCTCCCATCCTTTTGCTCTTACAGTCTTACCGCCCCCTCTTCCGCAAATTTCCCTGAGCTTCAAGATGGGGAGAGATTAGGCTGGCCTAGTTCTAGGTGGTTGATATAGAGTCTCTGAAGTTCTGGATTGTGGTTCGTTGATTTTCTTTTGCAGTTTTGTTGCTCCTGCAATGCCCTTCACTCCATCCTGATGGGCACTGTATGTCACCCCCTGGCCAGAGACAAAAAGCTGTTAAACTGGAGTCTTGTTATAAGAGCACATTCAAGGGTAGATGTAATAAAAGTAGGAAACCTCAGTGAGGGAAGGGTCAATCACCCATTTGCAAAATGGTTACTTTTTATCTGCCAGACTATATGCCCTCCCCTTCTGGTGAGATCATACCCCCTCAGTTGTAAATGATCAGGAATGAACGTCTGTGAACTTAACCAGGTGTCACATTATTTACTTGCAGTCCTTGATGGAGGCCTATTTTCTCTACTGTAACATGGTCACTTCTCTCCTTCTTCTGGTGTGGCCCTCTAACCCCATCCCTCCTGTTCATAATCCTTAAATAGATTTACCTTTGAGTGTCTCAAGGTGGGTTGCATGGGTTTGGTACTAGGAGCCACCTATTAGGGAGTATATACGGTGCTTAATTTTCTGGGTTTGGGATACTTCACTTAATATAATTGTTTCTAATGACATCCATTTCCCGGCAAATTCCAGTAATTCATCGTTTTTGATGGCTGAGTAATACTCAGGAGAAATAATCTTAAGCAGTAGGTTAGGTTAGACTAGGTGAAGGGGAGTGCCCATATCAGTGGTCTGCCCAAGCAGGGATCATTTGATCTGCCACAGACTCCTGAGCTCCCACTAGAACAATTGCTCCAGAGGGAAACCCAGGACCCAGAGAACCTGATGGTCAAGAGGGTGGGAAGGAATGGGTTGGGTCCATAAAATGAGGGGAGAGAGGGAGGGGAGAAAGAGGAAAGGATTAGGGAAGGAGAAGGTAGGGATACCTACTCATTGTACTTGCAAATTTTATTAAATAGTAAAATTAATTAAAAATTAAACAACAGAAAAACAGCTGAGAAACAGGAGGAACATACAGTGAAAGAAAATTAACTCAAGAAATTGCATAATTAATGACTCCATTTGTATAAGCTTCTTTATTAATCAAACAAACAAACCTTTAAGGGTGAAGACAGATGAGTGACTGCCATAGAGACAGAGATGGTAAAAGTAGTGTTCAAATACAAAGAAGTAATAATACGGGCGTTATTTTGTAGTTTCAGGACCACTTATAATTTTGAAACTGCTCTCTATCTTGAGGCAGTAAACAATTGTATACATAGTATAAAATTGTAAAATTCTTGCTATTTTTTTTTTAATTTTTTTTATTATTATTTATTCAATTGTGAGCATGTGCGTGTGTATGTGTGCGCGGGCACATGTGTGTCTGTGTGTGTGTGTGTCTGTGTATGTGTAGAACCACGGACGAATCCGCGAACCACCATGGACACCTCCACCTCCTTCTGCCCCGGGATTCACAGGCTCCGCCCTACCAGGACCAGAAGTGCAGGCCGCCCCCGCTTCCGCCTGGCGTCTATACGTGGGATCTGGGATCCGAACTCAGGACCTTCCGCCTAGCAAGGCAGAGGCTTAACCCCTGAGCCACCTCTCCAGCCCAAAATTCTTGCTATTTAAGCACATACATATATACATGCAAAAATATTGATGAAAACTAAGATTTGTATGCTAGTTATTTGTAATGTACAAAAATCAATTTTCCTGACTTTGGTGTTGTACTAGCCTGCTGGAGTTAGAAAAGGTAGAGTAAAGGATATATGCAGTCTTTTGCAGTTTCCCATGAGTTCATGATTATTTCAGGGCAAAAAGTTATAGTATTGATTTATTTTGTCTTTTTCTAAAATATTCAAGTTCTTAAAAAAATCTCAAAAATTTTTGTATTATGTATATTTATAGAAGCTAGCAGTTATAAGCTTTAGGTATGTGATCCATTTTTTGTCTATTTATTTTTACGTGTTGTATGGATTGCGATTTTTCCCATATGTCTGTTCAGTTTTCCAGTACTATTTGATAAAGACTAATGTTTCTTCTCTACTTAATTGTCTTTGCACTTTTGCCTAAAAACAGTTTTCCATATGTGAAGGTTTATTTCTGGACCTTATTTTCTCTTTCTCTTGATCAACTTATTTATTTTTGTACTAGTACTGCACTACTTTTATTAATGCTATTTTATAGTAATTTCCGAAACCATATAACATTAACTGTGCAATTTTGTTTTATTGTTCTATATTTTTTCTTTGTCTTTTCCATTTAATGTGTATTTTAGAGCCAGGCTAACTCTTAATAAAGTCTACTTAGATTTTAACTGGAATTGTAGTGAATCTATCTATATTGATTTGGGACATTGATATATCTCAGATTGATTCTTATTAGTTTTGTAGTTTCAGTGTATGGGCCATTAACATCTATTGTTAGACTTCTTCCAAAGCTTTTTCTTATTTTAGATGTTATTATCATTGGTATCTAAAAAACGAACTTCACTTAACTTCATTTTCCAATCGTTTCTTGCTACTATACAGAAATAATTTATTTTTGTATAATGGTTCTGCAATCTCCTGAAACTTATTTATTAGTTCAGGGATTTTATAAAGTTCTCACATGCGGATAGAATGCCGATACAGAATTGGCTTTATGGAAGAAGGAATATCAGGACTGCCATTGACCAGATTAGGAAATGAGAAGAGAGCCCCTGGACTGAATGGCTAATGCTTTAGCCTAAGTGTTAAGTACTTGGAGTTTGTAGGGAATTTCTCCACTGTTCTGATAATGATTCTTAGAGATTAAAGAAATGAACCTGATTCAGATAAGATACTTTATAGTTCATTCTCATCAACATAAGGGAGGATGGTTATTATGATTATATGTAGCAAGTCCTGGGACTAGTTAAAAGGCAGTACTATAGGGAGAGTTCAAATAATTTGTAAAATTTAAAGAAATTGTGTTAGCAGTGAGAACATATACTTCTGAGTGGGTTAAACTGTATAACTGCTCAAGAATCTGCACAAATTAAGTAAATGCAAAATGCAAAACTGCACTTGTGATCTTTGCCATTTTTTCAATCTTTCTTTCTTTTATCCTGCTATAGCTAATGTAACTGAGTGCGGCTGCTTCCAGGAAAATATTTAAATGTACATGGAAAACTTTGAAGAACTTGATCTTTTATGTCCTTGTTAAATAAAGCTAATATCACCGTCCTTATTCCGTTTAGGGAGAGAAATATGGTCATAGGTAATATCTAAAGTGTTATAGACGAAGAAAAAGAGCTACTAAACACAGTGTTGTACAAGCTCCTTGGGCCAGTGTACTTTCCAAGTGTTAGAAGCTACATGAAGGGTAAACAATTGTGGAGTTTCTAAACAATTCTGGAGAAAGCAGTCAAAGGAGAAAAAAAAAAACCCACAAAACAACACTTACACATTTTTTTTTGGTGTTTCCACCATCCTTTGTTATTATCTGTTCCACAAGTTTCCATTCAATGAGTACTCCAAGTTAAGTTGTGGCTATTACTGTCATTACTAATGCATATGTTAGCTAGTCTGGCTAATGTGTTAGTGTGTGTCACAGGGAATATTTGAATTCCACTAATAGATTTGGACAAGTTGCTGTTAGATTGATTTTGTAGCTGCTAGATTGATTTTGTAGCTATTAGATTGATTTTTGTAGGTATAGCCACATAGTATATACAAAGTTTATTATAAATGTTGCGCTTGGTTTAGATAAGTGAAAAGCTTGTTCTGTCCACTGGGTGGCAGCCACCTTCCAAATCCGAAGATAACTCTGAAAATCAACTGTGTTGGTCAGCACAGTTGTCAAGACTGAAATGAAGATTATCATCAAGGGTTGGCTGACTTTAGTCTGTGTATCAAATCTGGCTGCAGTTTGTTTTGTATTCTTGAGCTTGGAATGATTTTTTTAACTAATTAAAAAGTATCAGGTTGGTAGATGTGGATCATAGGCACCTGAGATTGTATAAAGATTGCTAAGTCTAAGATATTTATGATATGCCCATTTCAGAAAAACGTTTGCTAACTCCTGCCTTAGTGATTTTTAATGTTGTTAGTAAGTGTGTTCCTTTTGGGGATGAGGCAGTGTCTCTTTGTATCATAGGCTGGTTGACACTCCTGCTTTTTAGTACTGGGATTATGGGTTTGTGCCATCGTGTCTTCCAATATGTTCTTGAATTTAGAATGAATGAGAATGGCATTATGTTAGGATTGTTTTTTGTGGAGAGACAGTAGTCTCTAGGAGAGTGATTTTTTTTAAAGTTATTAAGACAAATTTGAATTAGCACATAAAATGGTATATATTTTTAGATATACAATTCTGTTTTGAAATTTCTATGGAGTGGTTAAATCTTGCTAATTAAGAAATTCCTAGGATTTATACTTTTGCAATGAGAGCATGTAATATTTCTAATTAAATTTTTCACAAGAATACAATGTAGTACCTGGGAGATGGCTAAGTGGTTCGAGCCTTTGCTTTACAAGGATCTGAGTACAGATCCTCAGATTCCATGAAAAGTACCAGGTAGGAATGGGGATGGCCTTTGAATTGGGTCCTTGAAGCCAGTGCTTGGGAAATCCCAGAACAAAGCAATAAGGTGAAAAAACGATAGTGGATAGTTTGCATTGTCATTCTCAGTCATTCACAAGTGTAAACACTCAAAGTCTCTTGTATAACATCACACAGCAGGTGCACCCATCCACATTCAAAAACAATAGAGACAGACATAGACTTATATCTGTATACAATATACTTTCATTTTGTCACAGCATTGAGAACAATATCTGATGCAATTGGTTTAATTCAGACAGAATATCATCTTCATTTTGACTACATATGTATGGTTTCACTTTGTAGAGCTACCATATGTTTGCACAAGACAGTATTTCCATTGTGAATTTCAATATAAATTTGTATTCAATAATATTTAGATTTTATAAATAACCTAATATTAAGCTTTATTTATGCATACAATTTTATTTAAGCCAAAATTTCCTATTAGAGATTTTTATATTAAAAAGTAAATAATTTTTATCACATTTGTGTTTGGAAAAGTAACTTTGGTTCTATATTGGTAGCTAGGTAAGGGCTCTTTAGAGGAAAGCATTAAAAGTAGGTGTTTACTGAAATTATTAGAGATGGCATCTGGAATAAGATTAGTGATAAAGAAGATGAAACAATAAGAAATATTGTTTTTTGCTTATTCGTGAATTGATGTGCATGTATAGTAATCTTCTGTGGAATAAAAAAATGGCATTATGTTAGTTGTTTACCCAAGTCACACTTTAATTGAATATAAAAGGTATATATTACTTGAAAATATTTTATGATTGAGAATTTTTAAGTGCACTGCTATCACACTGTAAATTTTAAAAAATGGTACTAGTTCTTGGGTTCAGGGCCAAGATACTCAGTGAGTAAGTCTGACCTTGAATATCATCTTTCGTTTAATATAGAGCTTCAAATCACTATTTGATTACATGAAACACTACAGATTTCAACTTTGCTATTAGTGTAATATATTGTAATAGAGTATCATTTGGAAATTAGCACTTCTGCTAGTGCAAGATAAAGCATACATATCACCATTTTTAAACTAAGTTTACTTTGCAGCTGATTTCATGTTTTCAGTAGCATATGTAGTAAGGTTTATTCTTTCTTTGTTTTATCCAAGTCACATTGGCAGTTGTAATAAATATTCCATTTGAATTGTTATACTTTTCAATCTATGCAAAGCCAAGACAGTCATCCCAATTATTTGCTTTATTCATTCAGGAGCCATATGTTGAATATAAAAACCAGGAAAGGATAAAGCTATACATGTCATACACACAATTAAATAAAAGCTGGTATGGCTATGCCAATGTCCAATAAAGCAATCTTTAATATAAAGACTAGATATAAAAGGTGGGTTTGAAAATTCAACATACCAAAATTTAATACAATCAAACCTACATCACACTGAGATAATTCAAAAATGTTTAAAGTGAAAATGGGTAGAAACAAAGGATTACCAGACAAATTCCTATTCATACAGGTGTAATGGCATACCTGATGGAATAGGAAGTTGATCAATGAAAGAGATAGGGAATAGAAAATCTTAAGAGCAAGAGTTATATACAAGTTAGACCCTTTTCTCATCTTGTAGAAAGTAAAGATGGATCAGACCTTTCAGTAAGGTCTAAAATACTAACATTGTTGGAAGAAAACATAAGAGAAACACTTCAGGACATTTATAAGTCTGGTCTTTTCTGGATATGAAAAGTACAGGAAGAAAAAGCAAGAAATAAGTAAAATGGGATAATATTAGAAAACAGAGGCAAGATACCATGAAGTTATCCTTCTTACACTATATAATAAATTCCAGGCTAGCTTTGGATTCACAATAAAATCCTGTGTCAGAAAAGACCCCTCCTCCCAAAAAAGTAGTCAAGTACTGCAGTATGTTCCTGTGATTGATCCTATGAATGGATAAAATAAATGCTACACACACATACACACACACACACACACACACACGATTACCCACAAATAGGAATTATATTTTGTCATTTGTAAATTTCCTCTGCATCTATAAGCCAAAGAAATCTCCTTTTCTTGCTTAAATTGTGTTTGAGTATCATCTTACAACAACAGAAAGAGTAAATGTAAAAATGAGGGATTAGTGGTTTCAAAAAAGTTATATTCTTCATTAGTTACTTTTTTCATTATTACAACAAAATACTACTTTTTCCCCCCAATCATGCAAGCTCAGTAGGTACCCCAGTCCTCTCTCTCTCTCCACCCTTCCCCAGTCCCCCCTTGCACTCTTCCTGCCTTTTTCCCCTTCCTTTCCACCCCTCCCTCCCTTTTTCCCAGTGCCTACACCTTTCCCTCTCCCATCCCCTGGAGCATCCTTTTGTGTGAATGCCAAACCTCCCTTTGAGTCCTCCACCCTAATGAGGTGTAAGGACTCAGTGGCATAGCCAGGAACCCTTTCTTGGGCTCCATGTTAGTATGGGAACATTACCGTGACTGTTAATTACTTGCCTCTAAGGATCCCACTGCCTGTGATCCATGCTAGATTTTGGGGGGTTGTTAACATGTCAGTCATTGTGCAGGTCATGCAAAGTCCGATTATGGATACTGCAGACCTAACTTGTGTGGAGTATCTTGCATATCGTTGGTCCTCCCCATCTTTAGACTCTTACAATCTTGCCTCCCCTTCTTCCGCAAGTTTCCCTGAGCTTTAGGATAGGGAGAGATTTGGCTGGTCTGGTTCCAGTTGATTAATATAGGGTTGTTGGTGTTCTGAATATTGTTTTGTTGTTGACTTCAGTTTTGCTTTTCCTTCACCACTCTTGGCTCCATCCTGATTAGTATTGAAGGTCTCCTCCTAACCAAAGATAAAAAGCTGTTGAAAAATTTTTTTTGTTTATTATTATTTAATTGTGCATGTATGGTGTGCGTGCGTGTGTACATGTATGTGTGTGTGTGTAGAACCACGCACGAATTCAGGAACCACCATAGACTGCCTCCACCTCCTCCTTGTTTACTCTGCCCCGGGATTCACAAGCTCCGCCCTACCAGGACCAGAAACGCAGGCTGCCCCTGCTTCTGCCTGGCGTCTATACGTGGGATCTGGGATCCGAACTCAGGACCTTCTGCCTGCAAGGCAGAGGCTTAACCCCTGAGCCACCTCTCCAACCCCAAAAAGCTGTTTAAATAAAGATCTTAATATAAGAGGAGATTCAAAGGTAGATGGAATAGGAGAAGGACGCCGCAGTGAGGGAAATTCAATGTCCTATTTGCAGGATGGTTACCTTCTATCTATCTGCCAGTTCCTCTACCCTCCCAGATTGGTGAGATCAAACCTCTTCAGTCGCAAGTGACCAGGAAAGGAAGTGAGAGTGAGCTTCACCAGATGTCTAGCTACTTACATTCAATACTTCATGGTGACCTATTTTCTCTACTGAAGCATGATCCCCTTCTCCTTATTTCTGGGGGACCCTCTTTCTCCTTCCCTCCCATTCACAATGTCCGCGATTACAATAGGTATTACAGAGATTCATTTCCAAATATGTCATTAAGTGGGTTTAGTACTAGGATCTACCTATTAGGGAGTACAAACGGTGTCTAATTTTCTGTATTTGGAATTTTCTGTGTTTGGAATACTTCACTCAATATAACTTTTTCTAATTCCATTCATTTCCTGGAAAATTTCATTAATTTATCTTTTTTGATGGCTGAGTTGTATTCCATTGTATAAATGTACCACATTTTCCTTGTCCACTTGTCAACTACAACAAAATACTTCTTTTTTTTTTAATTTCCACTCATACAAACTTAAGAGGTACACCCATCCCCTCCCTCCCTCCAACCTCCCACTGCCCTGTGGGCCCCCCCCATCCACGGAGCATCCTTTAATGTGCATGCCAGACTCTCCTCTGGGTCCTTCTTTCCTATGAGGTGCAAGGACCCAGTGGCATTTCCCTGAACCCTTTCCCGTGTTCCCCTTAAGCATAGGAACACTACTGTTGCTGTCAATCCCTTGCCTCCAAGGATCTTAGTGCCTTTAGTCCATGCTAAACTTTGTGGGGTCAATAGTGTGTTGGACATTGCGCAGGGCATGCAAAGTCCAATTATGATTGCTTCGGCCCTAACTTGTGTGGAGTACCTTTCATATCATTGCTCCTCCCATCCTTGTGCTCTTATAATCTTACCGCCCCCTCTTCCGCAAATTTCCCTGAGCTTCTGGATGGGGAGAGATTAGTCTGGCCTAGTTCCAGGTGGTTGATATAGAGTCTCTGATGTTTTGGATTATGGTTTGTTGATTTTTTTTCAGTTTTGCTGTTCCTGCAATGCCCTTCACTCCATCCTGATGGGTATTGGATGTCACCACCTGGCCAGAGATAAAAAGCTGTTAAACTAGAGTCTTGTTATAAAAGTACATTCAAAGGTAGATGTAATAAAAATAGGAAACTGCAGTGAGGGAGGGGTCAATCACCCATTTGCAAAATGGTTACTTCTTATCCGCCAGACTATATGCCCTCCCCTTCTGGTAAGATCGTATCCCATCAGTTGTAAATGATCAGGAAGGAAAGTCTGTGAACTTAACCAGATGTCTCATTACTTACTTGCAGTCCTTGATGGTGGCCTATTTTCTCTGCTGTAACATGGTCCCCTCTCTCCTTTACAACAAAATACTTCTAAATGACGGGTTTATTTTTGCTTACAGTCTATATGGCAGGGAAGCCATAGCTACAGGAATATGAGGTAACTGGTCACATTGTATCCACTGTCAGGACGCAAAGAGATGAACAATGGTGTTCAGCTACTTTCTTTTTCTTTTTAATTTTTTTTCATTGGTAACTTCATATGTGTATGCAAAGTATTTTGATCTACCTGTATTAACCCTCTTCCTTTTCTTGACCCCTTCTCACCATTTTTCCCTTTTCACCTTCATGTCCTCTTTATTTTTTAAATAACAAGCTGAGTCCCACTATGTTGCTATGTTCATATGGGTGTGGCTCCATTCATCTGAGTATAGGCAATTTATCAACATGCACAGCTGTCAAAGAAAAATGAGTCTTCCTTTCCCAGCAACAATCAACTGCTATCCTCAGCTAGAACTGAGACCTTTGAGCCCAACCCCCATCCATTTCTGATTGTTGACTGGATGGATATTGTGGAGGTTACTACAGCTTTTCTGAATTCATGAATGCTGACATCATGTTTTGTCCAGAAAATGGCATTTCTCTACACTCGTCCCCATTCTCTGGCTCTTACATTTTTTCCTACCACTACTCCATGATTTTCCTTGAGCCCTAGAATCTCAAGGCTTGATAAAGATGTGTAATTTAGGGCTGTTTACTGAGCATTGATTTGGTTTTAGCCCTTTTGCCAGGTGTGAATCTCTGCATTAACCACTGCCCATTGCAGAAAGAATCTTTGACTTCAGCTGAGAGCAGCACTAATGTGTGGGTATAAACATAAATTATTTAAAGGCAGTTTGAAAGACTGTCCATCTAGTAAATATACTTTGTGATTTTTTTCAGCAATATGACTTTTTAGAATTTAAAATGTAACTTATTTGTCATCTTTCCAATAGATCTTCTGAAAAGTTTTTGCTTTTTGTTTCTTAAATCTTGAAGAGATGTAAAAATCCATGTTGAACTTTTGTGAATCTTACTACAGGGAAAGATTTTGGTTGTTTAAAGGACAAAAGAAATTACAGATCTTTTAGTTTTCAAACGACTCAGTACTGTCTTCTAATTGTACATGAACTAACAATACACAGGAGCGTTCATTTATTAGGAATTATGATCTAGTTATTTTTCACAAAGTAGAAACAAACAAATTTTTTTCTAGTATAAAAATCCTTTACAATAATTTAGTTTAGGACCAGAAAAGACTCCTAATATCATGGTAACTAAGAAAAAAAGAAAAAAAAATTAATTTCTAAATGCCACTTTATGGTACAATTTTTAGATTGCTGATGTTGTAATCCCCCATACACACATATCACCAATTTACTGTGTCGCTATTCATGAGCTATTTATTAGTAATGTATATAGATTCTATTGAGAAATGTCTTATTATATATGTTTTTTAAGATTTGAGCATTTTTGGAGCTTTTTTAAGGTTTTGTGTGGCAAACGTATGTCAAACATAGTGTCATGAATATTATCTATTAATTTATGACTTAATTATTCATTTTCTCAGTGGTACATGTTCTGAAAATCAGAAAATTTGAATTTTATCAATTATTTTCTTTCATAACTACAATCTGCTATGTTAAGTCTAAGACATTTTTGCCTATTTCACAGTTAAAAGAACACTTTTTTCTTAAATTTTACATTTAAATCTATGACCCCCTCATCAGCACAATCACAATCATACTTATCACAATTGTAACCATTAATATCTAATAAAGACTAATACGTTACTTTCAGTTATCATAACTTTTTGATCTACTGTATTATATAGATCATTCCTCATTTTATCATTGACTTTTTTAATATATCTAAGTCATTTGTTTTGTAGGACTCATACTTTTAATTTCTTAGTTTTTTGTTTTCTCCCTTTTGTGTAAGAATCAGATGAAACAGTTTTAGAAGTTAATGCTACTACAGGTTACTAACTGGTTTCCATTAGCTGCTGATTTAAAAATTGTTACTTCTTTAAGATAATATCCGCCTGATGTCCCTATTGTAAAGTTATCCTTTTTCTATGCAATTCATAAATATTTTCTAAGGTAAAATTTTAAGAATGTGGTTCCCTTATAAACCCATTGTCTAATATCTTTAAATCCTTGAAAATTCTTTCCTGAATCAGTTATTACTTTAGAGGAGGGAAGCTGAAAATCTTTCTGTTATCATTTTCCACAGTTATGATTGGTATTTTTATACAGGGAAGAATTTTCGTTTTCCTCTTCTTTCCCTGTTTTAAAAAATTAACATGGTCTCAATCCCCCCTCCCTAAAAAATTAACATGGTTTACTTATGACCTCTTAGGGAAATATTTTGAAATCTTTTGCTTTCATTGCTCATTCTGTGCTTAAATAATTTGCAGTTGATTAGTAGATACCCTTTTAAGTTGGCTTCTGTATTTTGACATGTGTTCCATCTGTGTTTGATCACTTTTCATCTTTTTACCACAAAGATAGTCACATTTCGCATTGTGTTTTTGTTTTTGCTACAGTCTTGGAATTAGACATTTCTCCAGGGTACTAGATGCTTTGTGGTGGTTGTTGTTACTGGGATTCAGAGACTCGTTTTTTTTTTTCAATAGACACAACTAAAAGGAAATATTTAATATTTAACAATAAAAATCATGAATTCATAATGGGATTTCAAAATTCAATCTAACATATGGCATTTCTGTTTTTTACCCTCTTTCTGTTTACATTTCCCCTCTCCACAGAAAAAAATTCTCATTTTTAGGAATATCAAGTAACGGCTGATTTCCTCAACCTTATAGAACACAGAATTGTCTTATTATTACTGGGTACTTGTAATTAGCTTAACAAGTGATACGTACTAGTTGTTTACCTTTTCTTTTTTTGCTAAAGATGCACTAACAAAGCAAAGTTGAAATAATGTTCAAGAATTAATTTGGAACAATCCTGTTTTTCTTGTACTGAAGGTGATAGATTTAATGTACAGCTATGATAATTTTGATATTTATATTTCATTTTTTCTTATTAATATTTTCAACTTCTGAAGCTACGTTAGAAACATGCTCAAAAGCATTCCAGTTTTTTCCCTATGCATTTTGTCATATTCTTATAATTCCTTTAAGGAATTTCTTTTATTTTTGTTTTGTCTTTTTTTATTTTTGCAGAAAGGAGATAATATAGCTTCTAGCTATGTCTTTGAAAATAACATCTGTAATCTTTTTTTTAACCTGTTATATCTGTTGAAAATCATTTCACAATCACTTTATAGAGCTCTCCTGTGCATTTGACAGTTGCACAATAGTGATGAGTTTTCATACTTTTGTAACCTGGCTTTATACATGAGCATCTTATTACATTTAAATAAAATATTGATATGTGAATATTGTGTTTTCTAATTTAGTGCTTGAAGTTGCGAAGATAGAATCTATTAAATTTTTTAAAAGTTATTTTGACTGTCAATTGTCACTTGAATTTGTATATGTATTTCAGGATCATTTTGTCAATTGCTGCCATATAACCAGCTGAGATTTTGATACAATTAGGCAGAATTTATAGATCAACTTGAGGAACATGCTGTCTTAACAGTTAATACTTCTGATTCCTAAAATGTGAATATATATATGTGATTATATATCTAACTTTTTAGATTTAGATTTATTTCTATTCATTCTTTTTGATGCTGTTGTTAGATATTGTTGGTTTTTAAAACTTTCATTTCCCCTATGGCTAGGTATGTGGAACATTTTTAAAGATATTTGTTAGACAATCAGTTTCATCTCTGGAAAAGTTTCTTGAGTTTCAAAGCCCATTTTCTAATTGGGCCATTTATCTTGTTGGTGTTTATTTTTTTAAAATTCTTTGTGCACTCTGGATAATAGAACTATCAGATATGTGGTTAGTGAAGATTTTCTCCCATTCTGTGGGTTGCCTTTTTGCTCGATTTACAATCTCTTTAGCTGAACAGAATCTTTTTAATTTCATAACGTCCCATTGTGTTGGTTCTAGTGCCTGTGCTATTGGATTTCTGTTTAGGAACTGTTGGCCTAGCCCAGTCTGCTCGAGGGAGTTCCCTATCCTTTCAACTTGGATTTTTGTAGTCTCTGGCCTAATATTAAGGTTCTTGATCCATTTGGAATTAATTTTTGTTTATGGTGACAAGAACGGGTCCAGTTTTAATCTTCTGCATGTGGATATTCAGTTTTGCCAGCACCATTTGTTGAAGATGCTATTCTTTTTCCATTGAACTTTTTGGACCTCTTTGTCAAAGATCAAATGGCTGTAATTGTGTGGGCTTTTATCTGGGTCTTCAACCCTTATCATTGATCTGTGTCTGTTTTGGAACCAGTACCAGGTTACCCTGAGATATCTCACCCCAATCAGGAGGGCAAAAATCCACAAATTAAACAACACCGAATGTTGGAGAGGATCTGGAGAGATGGGAACTATCATACAGTGCTGATGGGAATGCAGGCTTATACAACCACTCTGATGATCAGTATGGCGATTTCTAAAAAAGTTAAGGATTGAAATGCCTTGTGACCCTCCTATACCACTACTGGGAATAATTCCCCCAAATGCAGCAATTCACTACAGTGACATGAGCACAACCATGTTCATTGCAGCACTATTTACAATAGCAAAGTCATGGGATTAACCCAAATGCCCGAGAGTTGATGAATGGATAATGAAAATGTGGTGCATTTATACAATGAACTATTACTCAGCCATAAAAAAGATGAATTAATGAAATTTGCCAGGAAATGGATGGGATTAGAAAAAATTGTATTGAGTCAAGTGTCCCAGACACAGAAAGTTAGATATCATATGTACTCCCTAATAAGTGGATCCTAGTTCCAAATCCACTTAATGACATATTCAAAGAAGAAGACCTTTGATACCATACTTCGGGATGCAGCCAAGGGCAGTGCAGGAACAGCAAAACTGAAAACAACAAACCATAATTCAGAACACCAAAGACCCTACATTATTCACCTCGAACCAGACCAGCCAAATCTCTCCCATCCTAAAGCTCAGGGAACTTTGAGGAAGAGGGGCAGCAAGATTGTAAAAGCCTAAAGATGGGGAGGACCAGCAATATGGAAGGTACTCCACACAAGTCAGGGCTGCATTAGCCAGGTTATAGTCACAATGTGATTGATTTTGCCTGACCTGCACAATGGCTGACATATCAATGAATCCTTTCCCCCAAAGTCTAGCAGGGATCACAAGGGAAAAGGCTTTAGGCAGTAGGATCTTTAGAGGCAAGGGGTAAAACAGTCATAATAGAGTTCCCATGCTAGCAAGCAGCCCAAGATGGGGCCCCAAATTATGCCACTGAGTCCTGAACCTTCCCTGGGGTAGAGGCTCAGAGGAAGGATCAGTACCCACATAAATGGTTGCTTTGGGAAGGAGGAAGTGATAGGCAGTGGGAGAGGGGGAGGGAGGGAGCAAGATGAGAGGAGGGAAGGGAGGAGAGTGCAATGGGGGATGACTGGAGAGGAAGGGGGTATCTATTGAGCTTGTGTGGTTAGGCAAAAATAATATATGTAATAAAAATCTGAATAAAAAAACTTTACTTTCAGATCATTCAGTACTGATACCTAAAATATAATTGATTTTTAAATAGAGCTTCTATTTTGAGGCCAATTATAGATTCACATATATTTGTAGGACTTACACAGTTTGGTTCATTGTACTATATTTGTTTTCTTCAAAATGTCAAGCATTGCAATGTCAGAACCAGAAAATGGACAATGACTCAGTGTAAATAAAGAACATGGCCATCAACACAGCGATCACTTATTTCTCCTAAGTATTAAATACTCACTCCCATACTTTGCCCTGCACCTAAATTTTTGGTGCCTACTTTGTTTTTGTTCTATTTTTCTGTACTTTTACTGTCAAGAAAGTTGTGTGTGTAGCCTTCCCCCCGTTAATGTAATTCTCCATGTACTGGTGTACATCAATTATTTGTTTCTTTGGAGGACTGGGCATTCTAAGATTTGTTTAACATTTATTGGTTGAGGACACATGGACACTGAAAATTTTGAGCAATCATAAACAAGCTGCTATAAAAGTTTGCATACAGTTTTGAGGTATAAATGTAGTTCTCATTTTTTTCCAGTTTCAAATTCCTAAGAGTACAACTAATTACTAGGTTACATGCAGTTGTATATTTCGTTTTTAAAGAAACTGTCAGAACATATGCTACTATATTTCCACTAAGGAGAGCAGGAGTGATGCATTTTTTTTCTGTTTTTGCCATCATTTCTTATCATCATTATTTACTTATATGTATGTAAGGATATTTTATTGTGATCTAAATATTCCTGATGCCTAAAAATGCTGAAGGGTAATATCTCTTCAGCAGATTTAACTATCTGGGAAAAATATTTGTTTGCTTTTCTCTTTTTGAATTTGTTTTGTGTGTTTATTAATTTTTTAATTTTAATTTTAATTTTGAGACAATCTTATTTTATAGTTCAGACTGGCCTCAAAAATGACAGTTATTCTGCCTTGGTCTTCTGTGAACTGGGATTTCAGGGAATTTTTTTTTTTATCACTAAGCATTTCCATCCTCTTCTGACTTTGCATAATCTCTGAAAAGTTGAATGGGTTTTTAAATCTTTGTTCCTCACCCCCGTTTCTTCATAGTGTTTTAAAATTTATCTTTGGTTTTCTGTATTTAGAATATGACATATGTCAGTATTTTGGTCTTTAATCCTGCTTGATTTTTCTCTACACTTATTAGATTATTTTTGGTTAAATTCTTTCTTAAATTTTTTATTTAATTATTTTATTTAAAATTTTAATTCATTTTATTTATTCTAGTTTTTACAAGAATATCGAGTACTTATACCTGCTTCCCTCCATCCCCATTCCCATTTCCCCCCCTTTATCAATCTGTCTCACTCCTTACTAAGATCTGCCTGTCCACTTCTGTGGACTCCAGGGTTCCCTCTGACTTGTCTACTCCTGTTAGGATTCAGGCCTCTTGTGGTATATTAAGTTGCCTCTCTTTGGGCCACCCCATAGGGGTATTTCCCTTCATTCATCCAGCCTTAGTACCTAAGGTTTGCTCTGTATGTTCTCATCTCTCTTGAATTCTTTGATATTCCATGGGGGCATGTTGGTATGTCAATTATTATGCAGATCTGGTAAGGACAAGTCTCACAGCAGTGAGTTCCTAGATGCAGCAGTCCTGCCTTGAATGGAATGTCTTGTTAGTTTTGGTTAAATTCTTAATTATTATTTCAGGTATCCCTTCTGCTCTTCTCTCCCTGCATACCTGGTTTGTCCTTTAAATTACACTTTTTGTCATTGCCTGAGTTTTTGTTTGGTTTCCCTCTTTTGGTCTTCGTTGTTTTTACTTTTTAATTTGGGCAATTTTTGCTCATAAGTTCTTAAAGTAAGAAATTTTTCCTTAGCTATATTCAGCATACTAATATGCTTATCAAAGAAATTCTTCTTTTCTGTAATAGTGTTCTGATCTCTGCCATTTCTTTTTCGTTCTTTGAATTTCTATTTCTCCCCTTAAGTTGTTAATTTGTTCTTATTACTTTATCTTTTGGGGCATTTATTGTTTTACTCACAGTCATTTTAATTTCTGAGTCTGATAGTTCAACATTTCTGTTATGTCTGATTTTCATTTTTACTTTGTTTTTTATTTATCCTGTTTTTGCCTTTTAATATTCCTGGTGAATTTTCCTTAATAGGCAGACATGATTATTATAGACCTTTAATAATGTACTGGTAAGATAATAGAGGAGGGAAGCATCTAATAGGCCATTGCTATTGAACCTTTTCTCTAGACTAGTCATCTTTAATTGTATTTCAGTTCTCACAGCTTAGGTGGGGCTGTGTAGTTGTCTGTTTTCCTTTTCTCCAGTGACTTAAATTAGCTTGATAAACCCTCTGTGGATTAAGATTTACATACATATTTTTTCTTAAGCGAAGACCTGTGTTCTGCCATATTTCAAAAAGTTCCTTTCTTTCCCTTCTTTAAATTGGATTTTTTTATTATTATTTATTCAATTGTGCATGTGTACGTATGTATGTGCGTGTGTGTGTGTGTGTGTGTGTGTGTGTGTGTGTGTGTGTAGAACCACAGACGAATTCGCGAACCACCATGAACGCCTCCACCTCCTTCTGCCCCGGGATTCACAAGCTCCGCCCTACCAGGATCAGGAACGCAGGCCGCCCCCGCTTCCGCCTGGCGTCTATATGTGGGATCCGGAATCCGAACTCAGGACCTTCCGCCTGCAAGGCAGAGGCTTAACCCCTGAGCCACCTCTCCAGCCCTCTTTCCCCTTTCTTAGAAGCACAAGAGGACTTTTATTTGATTTATTATGATAACTTGATTGATTTTGACATGTTAGCATATTGGAGTAATTTCAGGATCTGGGCTTTTAAGGTCTAGGTTTTTGCAGTATTTCTAGTACTGCTATTTATTAAGCTCTCTGGTCTCTAATAGAATTCTTATTCCTCCCTGTGCTTTAGTTTCCTTATTTTGAAAAAGGTACCAGTAGTAGTCTGGATAGATGAAAGTAAGGCAGTTAACATGAAGAGTTTTTTTTTCTAATTTTTTTATTTATTATTTATTCAATTGTGTGTGTATGCATGTGTGCGCGTGTGTGCATGTATGTGTGTGTAGAATCATGGACGAATTCGGGAACCACCATGGACGCCTCCACCTCCTCTTGTTTACTCTGCCCTGGGATTCACAGGCTCCGCCCTACCAGGACCGGAAATGCAGGCCACCCCCGCTTCTGCCCGGCCTCTATACGTGGGTTCTAGGATCTGAACTCAGGACCTTCTGCCTGCAAGGCAGAGGCTTAACCCCTGAGCCACCTCTCCAGCCCCAACATGAAGTGTTTTAACACATGAAAAATGTTAACTTAGATATAGATCTCCATGATGAACATTTACAGTACAATGTATATAAGTGAACATTTCTAATAAAAAGTATTTCTTAACAGCCCCTCTCTGCCCTCCTGGGATGCTCTCAGTCCAGGAAGGACACACTGCTTCTCAGGTAAATCCCCCCAGCCCCCAAGCCACCTGCTCTTCCCAGCTTCTCTCACCAGCCAGCCTGAGCAGCACCCAGTCTGCTCCAGGCTAGGCAGGGCCACTAGGCCACACTGCAGGTCCCAGGTGAAGTGCACGATCATCAGCACCTCTGCCCTTTCCTCCCACCTGGGACAATCCCAGTCCAGAGAGGACACACTGCTCCTCAGAATTCAATACAGTCCAAAGAAAACCTAAGCAAAGCTCTAGGGGACAAAGGCCATACACCTGAAGTCCTCTAAAATCATCCTATTAAACGGAAGAGATTCTTCACATCCAGCCAAAAATAAGCAAATCCTTTTTTACCATCCCGTTACCTTCAATTATTAGTCACTATAGATTAACTTTTCCATATAGCCACCCCCAAAACATGGACAACTTCAGGGACTATACCACTCACCCTCATATATCACCAAGGTACTAAATCATATATACTACCATACTAATATTCACCCCCTACCACTAAACCTGACTTAAATGATGTACTAACAGTCTAATAGCCTCATATAGGAAATAACAATAACAACAGACAAGCCTACCCAACTCCAAGGCAAACACTAGTAATAATTGCTCAAAAGTAGTAATACCAATTGATTCAGTTCAGTCAAAAACACACAGAAACTGAAAGAAGGGTTTAAGAGATAAAACAAAAATGCCCAAGTCAAAGTCCAGATCCATGAGAAACAAAACCTAAGTAAACAAATCTCCCACTGAAAGAATTAATCCCATAATGACAGATCCCAACCAGAACAAATTCACAGAAAATAGCCAAGAAACCCAGACCCAAGAAAACGACTTTCAAATCATGATTATTACCATGATCAATACTATGAAAGAGGAAATCCAAGAGGAGTTATATAACCGCATCAACTACTTTGAACAGGAACACAACAGACATTGGAGGAGTTGAGAAAAACAGTTCAAGAAACAAAAATAGGCATAGAGCAGTTAAAACAATCTGAAGCAGAGTTTAAAATCGAAGTAAAAAACAAGTTATCTTCAACCCAGAACACAACAGAGAGCCTTATTAGCAGAACTATCAAAGCAGAAAATAGAATTTCAGATTTTGAAGACAAAGTGGAAGAATTAACCAGCTCAATGGAAGAGGTTGTTAAAGACAAAGATACTTGAGAGAAATATTCAAGAGTTATGGGATACTCTGAGGAAGCCTAGCATGCACATTTATGGAATACCAGAGCAAGAATCCCAAAATACCACACCTGAGGAAAATTTTCAAATTATCATCAAGGAAAACTTGCCTCATCTAAAGAATGAGTGGCCCATCCAAATACAAGAGGCATTCTGCACCCCAAACAGATATGACCAAAATAGAAACTCGGCACAGCAAATAATAGTCAAAATACTCCACATTCAAGACAAAGAAATGGGGGCTGGACAGGTAGCTCAGGAGTTAAGCCTCTGCCTTGAAGGCAGAATGTCCTGAGTTTGGATCCTAGACCCCATGTATAGACGCTGCGTGGAAGCGGGGGCGTCCTGTGTTTCTGGTCCTGGTAGGGCGGAGCCTGTGAATCCCAGGACAGAGTAAACAAGGAGGAGGTGGAGGCAGTCCATGGTGGTTCCCGAATTCATTCGTGGTTCTACATACAACACACACACACATCGCACACACACAATTGAATTAAAAAAAAACCAAAAACAAAAAACAAATGGTACTGACCGCTTCAAGGGAAAAGAAAACAAGTCACTTTTAAAGGTAAACCTATTAAAATAACAAATGACTTCTTAATGGAAACAGTAAAAGCAAGAAGAGCTTGGAGAAATATACTTCAAGTATTAAATGAGCAAAAATATCAACCCAGGCTGATATACCCAGCAAAACTATCCGTCATGATTGAGGAAGAAAGAAAAATTTTCCAGCACAAAGACAACTTGAAAGCTTACATGTCTACCAAAACAGGCCTTCTTTTCCTCATCCTCTAGAGATGAGTGCACAATCACTCCATAGCTTCCTAAAGATCCCAGGGTAAGGGCTGGAGAGGTGGCTTAGGGGTTAAGTCTTTGCCTTGCAGGCGGAAGGTCCTGAGTTCGGATCCTAGACCCCACATATAGACGCCAGGAGGAAGCGGGGGCGGCCTGCGTCTGGTCCTGGTAGGGCGGAGCCTGTGAATCCGGGGCAGGTAAATAAACAAGGAGGAGGTGGTCCATGGTGATTCCCGAATTCGCTCATGGTTCTACACACACACACAATTGAATAAAAAACAAAAAACAAAAAACAAAAAAAAAAAAAAACAGGCCTTCAAAAAATGCTACAATTATACTCAACTTGAAGAAAAAAACAAGCTTATCCAGGAGGACAGAGGGAAGTATAAGTCCACCAAAACCTAAAAGCCAAATAATATACTTACAAAAGCAACTAAACATAAAAAATGTCCGGAATTAAAAATAATTTCTCCATTATAACACTAAATGTCAATGGAATTAACTCACCAATCAAGAGACACAGATTACAAACTTGGATTAAAAATCACAACCCATCAATCTGCTGCCTTCAGGAAACTCATCTCAACACAAAAGATAGGCACATCCTAAAAATAAAAGGCTGGTCCAAAATTCTGCAAGCTAATGGAACCATGATCCAGGCAGGGGTAGCCATTATGCTATCGGACAAAGTGGACTTAAAACTAAAAAAATTCTAAGAGAAACAGATGGATACTACATTTTAGTCACAGGTACAATTCATCAGGAATATTTCACAATACTGAATATATATGCACCTAATACGGGCCCCTCCACATTCATTAAGCAAACCCTACAGCCTCTAAAGCGAGAAATCAACCCCCAAACGATAATTCTTGGGGATTTGAACACCGCCCTCTCAACATGGGATAGATCAACAGGTCAAAAACTTAACAGAGACACTTTGGAACTTAATCAAACCCTTACTGAAATGGACCTTACAGATCTCTATCGAACTTTTCATCAACGCACCAAAGAATACACATTTTTCTCAGCAGCACACCGATCTCCACATATACAGGAAAGTTGAAATTCTAGCCAGTACCCTATCAGACCACCATGGCTTAAAGCTTGACATCCTCCATGCAACAAACAACAGAAAATACACTAACTCCTGGAAACTAGACACTATGATGCTGAATAAGAATTGGATTCAGGAATAAATTAAAAAGGAAATTCAAGGTTTTCTAAAAGGGAACAATAATGAAAATACAACTAATCAAAATCTTAGGGGCACAATGAAAGCTGTCCTAAGAGGTAAGTTCATAGCTCTTAATGCCTACATCAGAAAAACAGAAATATCACAAATAAATACCTAACAATGCAGCTTCAAGCTTTACAGACACAAGAGCAATCAGATCCCAAAAGCAGTAAAGGAGAGGAGATTATCCGAAATTGAGATTAGGAAAACGATACAGAGAATCAACCATTCAAAAAGCTGGTTCTTTGAAGAGATCAGTAAGATTGATACACCCTTAGCTAATTTAACCAAAAACAAGAGAGAGAAAACCAAAGTAACAAAATTAGAAATGAAATGGAGTTATCACTACTGATACCTAAGAAATCCAGAGGATTATAATATCATATTTCAAAAATTTACACTCTGTGAAATTTGACAACACAAAAGAAATGGATGAATTCCTAAGTAAGTACAACTTTAACTAAATTGATTTAGGAAGTTTTGAATTATTTTAATAGTCCTATAACATATGAGGTAATTGATGATGTAATCTCAAATCTTCCCACCAAAAAATGTCCTGGACCAGATGGAATCAGGACAGAGTTCTAACAGACATTTAAGGAGCTAATAACACCAATATCCCTTATACTGTTCCATCAAATAGCAAAGGAAGGAAAACTACCAAATTCTTTCTTTGAAGCTAATATCTTCTTAATCCCAAAAACCTAATAAAGATACACTTGAAAACTATAGACCAATCTCTTTGATGGACACAGATACAAAGATTCTTAACAAAGTCTTAGCAAGTCGGTCTCAAAAACATATCAAAATGTGGAGAGAGGGGAACTCTCCTACATTGCTGGTGGGAATGCAGGCTCAAGCAGCCACTCTGGCGAGCCGTCTGGAGATTCTTAAAGAAATTAAAGATTGAAATGCCATATGACCCTGCTATTCCACTTTTGGGAATAACCCCCCATACAGCAGAGGTTCACCTCGATAGCACAAGCACGACCATGTTCATAGCAGCACTGTTACAATAGCAAAGTCATGGAATCAGCCCAAATGTCCAACAGTTGACGAGTGGATAAGGAAACTGTGGTACATCTATACAATGGAGTACTACTCAGCCATCAAAAATGATGAATTACTGGAATTTGCCAGGAAATGGATGTCATTAGAAACAATTATATTAAGTGAAGTATCCCAGACCCAGAAAATTAAGCGCCTCAGCCATCAAAAATGATGAATTACTGGAATTTGCCGGGAAATGGATGTCATTAGAAACAATTATATTAAGTGAAGTATCCCAAACCCAGAAAATTAAGCGCCGTATGTACTCCCTAATAGGTGGCTCCTAGTACCAAACCCACCCAGCCCACCTAGAGACAGTAATTGCAAGGATTATGAACAGGAGGGATGGGGTAGGAGGGCCACACCAGAAACAAGGAGAGAAGGGACCATGTTACAGCAGGGAAAATAGGCCTCCACCAAGGACCCAAATAAGTAATGAGACATCTGATTAAGTTCACAGACTTTTGTTCCTGATCATTTACTACTGAGGTGGTGTGATCTCACCAGAAGAGGAGGGCATATAGTCTGGCAGATAAAAAGTAACCATTTTGCGGGCTGGAGAGGTGGCTCAGGGGTTAAGCCTCTGCCTTGCAGGCGGAAGGTCCTGAGTTCGGATCCCAGATCCCACGTATAGACGCCAGGCGGAAGCGGGGGCGGCCTGCGTTTCCGGTCCTGGTAGGGCGGAGTCTGTGAATCCCGGGGCAAAGTGACAAGGAGGAGGTGGAGGCATCCATGGTGGTTCCGGAGTTCGTCCGTGGTTCTACACACACAGACACACACATACATACATACACACGCACACACACTCACAATTGAATAAATAATAATAATAAAAAAAATTTAAAAAAAAAAAGTAACCATTTTGCAAATGGGTGATAGACCCCCTCCCTTACTGTGGTTTCCCACTTTTATTACATCTACCTTTGAATGTGCTTTTATCACAAGACTCTAACAGCTTTTAGTCTCTGGCCAGGGGGTAACATACAATGCCCACCGGGATGGAGTGAAGGGCATTGCAGGAGCAGCAAAACTGCAAAAGAAAATCAACAAACCACAATCCAGAACTTCAGAGATTCTATATCAACCACCTAGAACTAGGCCAGCTTAGTCTCTCCCCATCTTGAAGCTCAGGGAAATTTGCGGAAGAGGGGGCGGTAACAGTGTAAGAGCAAAAGGATGGGAGGAGCAATGATATGTAAGATACTCCACACAAGTTAGGGCTGAAGTAATCATAATAAGACTTTGCATGACTTGCGCAATGACCAACATATCATTGAACCCCCAAAGTCTAGCATGGATCACAGGCACTAGGATCCTCAGAAGTAAAGGGATTGATTAATCGCCACAATAGTGTTCCTGTACTAAAGGGGAACACAAGAAAGAGCTCTAGGCAATGCTACTGAGTCCTTACACCTCATCAGAGAGGAGGACCCAGAGGGAAGTTTGCACACTAAAGGATGCTCCAGGGATGCAGGAGGGTGGGAGGGTGGGGGTGGGGTGGGGGAGGGGGTACTGGGAGTAAGGGAGGGAGATGGGAAAAGAGGGGAGGGAGCAAGGGGATCCAGGGAGGGGTGGAGGGAGGGAGGAGACCGGGGTACCTATTAAGTTTGTATGAGTGAGAAAAAATAAAATACCAGCTGTCAACGTGAAAAAAAAAAAACCTGTTTTGCTATCGATTAATGAAACAAAAAGTATTTCATAACATTTCCTTGTGATTTTTCTTTTCTTCTCCTTAAAGTTAATGAAAGTGCCATAGGCTAGATTGATGTGCAAGTTTATAATATTAATGCAGGTAAACATGTAATATGACCATATGTTTCTTTTATAATATCTCTTGTTGGAATTTTTATGATGATATGTTTTTTCCTTATCTTAGAACAAAGACTAATGAGTACTTTAGTTGCTATTTACTTGAAGGGTAAACATACAGAAATATATAATGACATTATTCTTATTTGAGAGAGGGTCTCTTATAGTCAGGCTGGCATCAAACTCACTATCTATCTGAGGATAGCTTCAAATTTCTGCTCTCTTTTCCTGTGTCTGAAATGCTAGAATCACAGACATGCTGCACTACTATGCCCCACTGAAATGACAGATTTTGATGTGTTTTACAAATGAATAGTTAATACAAATCTTTAAAAGAGCCAAATTTTGATTCTTCTTTACTGAGCCTTCCAAACTCTCAGATTCATCAAGATTTTACATATAAACTTTCCTCTTTACAAAAATTCGCAAGGAACATGAAAACAAATTTTATGATATATTATTCTTTTAATTTTAGCTCAAATCAGCTGAAAACCAATTTCTTTTGTACTTTGCCAATATTTTAGCTATTATTGTTGCACTCATAAAATGACATAATAAAAATTGCTTAAAATTATGGAAGGCAGAAAATTCATCACAAATCAACAGGTTGACATCAGTGATTTTTGATGTTTATTGAAAATTATGTATTAATCCAAATTACTCCACATTTTATAAAAATAAGAATATCTCACTGAATATCTCATTTATTAAAAAGAAATGACTTTTCCAACTTTGAGTGTTTTTAATGCATTATTTTTATGTTCATTAATCATATGTTCATTAACAATTAATAACTAGTTTTCAGGGACAATAGTAAAGTGGAGTATAAAATATAAAGATATTTTTCAATATATAACTTTTATTCTTATATTGAAAATGAATGTGATTATTTCCTCATCCACTACTTAATCTTAATCCCCATCTTCTCTCACCCATGTGTTCTCCCCTCTAGCTAGTTTCCTTCCATCTCCCATATCACCCTGTATCTGTGATCCACTGGATCCCATCTAGGATGTTTGTATTAACTAGTGTCTGGGCACTGCAAGAGTGTGAATAGCCTACTAGTGGATAAACCCCAGAGAGTCTCAGTCCCATATAGTCTCTCAGGGTTCAGTCATCTCTCATGAATTTTCCCTGCTATAGGTAGAATGTTGATAGGAGAGTTATTGTGGAGGTCTAGTTAAAGTAGATATCATTGCATTTAGTTTTTTGGGTTTGGCATCCCTGATATGAACAGAGGCTGTCTAATACTGTTTTTCCCTGTCTTGTGACTTTTACGTTCTTATTACCCCTTTTTCCACAAGGTTCTCCAAGCCTTGAGATGGTGGTGATTTAAATATCCTGATTAGTACTTTTGTACTTTTGCCATTTGTACTCTACATTATGTATTTTCCACTGCATAGAAACACTTCTTGATTGAGTGTTGAGTGCTTCTTTGGTCTATGAATATAATGATAGATGGTTAGATGGTAGCTTATTATCAGATATTTATAGTTAACTGTAAGAGGCTTATTCCCTCTTTAGTTCCTATGGTCTGTCTGTCTACTGCTATCTGCCTTGGTTTGCAATACAAGGTATATGTTCCCTGCTTGTGAAATGGGCCCAGTCAATCAGAAAGCAAATGGTTACCCCCATGCCTTCAAAGCCACTGTACATTACTGGACTCTTCTTGACAGAGTTGTTATGTAGCTTGCAGTATTCATAGATGACAGGGCATTGATTGCTACTTCTCCCTTATAACCTGCCTTGTGTTTTTTGGCTTTATAGGGTTACACAGCATGGAGGGAGATTTCCTCTCCATTCACTTTGTTTTTTTTTCATGACCTATGATAGTCGTGTGTGGTGTTTGGCAATAGGGTCTCACTATTGGGTTTTGGAGAGCATCAGTAGCAATGACAAATATTTTGTTTTGAGGGCCTTTGCAGTCTCTCTGCAATTTCAGGAGGTATCAGTTTCCTGGTAGTGGGAAATCTAGTAAACCGGCCTTAGGTTTTTGCAGAAGCATCTCAGGTTAATTCCTGTTTTCTCTTTTTTCAGTGGTCACCTGTGAAGTACATATTGGTTGGCATTTTTTTTCTAGGTTATATATTTTTCAGATGGATTTGTGAAGTGGAAGTTTTTGTTCTGGCTATATTTTTATTCCCTCCTATTTCTTTATTTTCCTCCCACTTAAAGTATTTCTCCCATTATTGCCCTTTCTACCTTCTTACCCTCTATGTTCTATTACTTCTCTTCTTTTAGGGTTCTCCTGTGCTCCCACTCCCCAAACTTATGTTTCTTTCTAGTTTATGGATATTATAAAATGGAATATGAAGTATAAAACATTAAAAATACCTCTTATAAGGATAAAGGGAAGTACAATGTCAGCCCTAACTCTATGAAATAAAACTATTCAATTGAAGTAATGAATCAATCACAATGCCAATATAAAGAATATCATGTACGTTGATTAGTTTATTTTCTCCTATTTTCTGATGATATTTATACATTTAGATTTGAATTTTTTAGGCATTATACTCTCAGTTGTTTACCTTGAGGCCACAGTTTGTGTTTGAAAAATTAGCTTTACGCTTTACTATTTTTCATATGAAGCTATCTCCACTTCAGCATTTTATAACTTGTTTTTAAATGTATTTCATTTGCTGGATCAATTTTCAGATACTCTGAGCAGTTTTTACTTCTTTCTGAAAATACTGTTTATTTTCTTGTTTTTCTTCCTATAGTAATTATATACATGCTTCACTGTTGAGTCCCATGACTTATGCTCTGTTCTTTCCATTTTATCTCCTCCTCAGTTGTGGTTTAGACTTTTTCTTGCACATTTTACCTTTATTTGTGCTGTTTTTTTGCTGTCCTGACTATGAAATCCAACCATTTCTTAATTTCATATATTATAATTTCAGATCTAAAATTTTTAATTGTTTAATAGATTTTAACACTTTTTAATAAAATCTACTGTGAGGATTTTTGTTTTTTTAACCTCATGTCAAATATTTTTTCTCAAGTCTTTGTCTTTTACTCTGTACAATTATATATACTTCCTTGTATTTTTTTCTTGATCATTGCTAATACTTTGTACTGTCTTTCCTACTTGTCATTTTTATTGTGTACAAGTATTGTCCATAGGTTGTAACGGTAGAAATGAGAAAAATGTTCTTTTTCTTTACTTATAAATGAATATGAAGAAGTATTAATAATCCTCTAAAACATCTATATTGGGCTTCCTTAGATTCCAGTCTGTTGGGACAGCCTAAAAACACAAGACTGTTGGTGATACACCTTACCTAGTTGGCATCCCTCCCTCCCTCCCTTCCTCCCTCTTTCTCTCCATCTGTCTCTCCCTTTCTCTCTCTCTCTCTCTGTCTCCGTCTTTCTTCTTTTCTTTTCTTTCTTTCTCTCTTCTCTTTCTGTCTCTCTGTCTCTCTTTTTCTTTCTTTTGCTGTTTCTTTTTCTCTCTTTCTCTGTCTCTTTCTCGCTCCTCCTCCCTCTATCCTTCCCTCCCTCCTCTCTCCTCTCTTCCTCTCTCCCTCCCTTCTTCTCTCCATCTCTCCCTCCTTCTTTCCCGCCCTCCCTCTCTCCATTTCTCCCTTTCATTCTTTCTTCTTTCTTTGCCTTAGCCTTATCTAAATGGCAATATTCCCTGGAATCAAAATAACTAGCAGACCTAAACTACCTAAGAATATATTACCGTTCTACAAGCTTAATTTTTCTTTGGTTTATTGCTCTTAATATTAAAAGCAAATATGATGAGTGGATTGTTTATCTTTTTGATTTTGCATGCATGGTATCAGGAGCTTTCCACTGTAAGCAATGTACTAATTTCGTAGAAGTAAAAGCAAAATCTCAATGTTCATTATATCATGTATTATATTTATGTACGGTTTGCTTACTTGTTTCTTGTCATTTAAATGCTCGTTATTTTAATTTTTACATGTTTTGCTAAACTTAGCAGGCAAAGAGAAAAATCAATACTGTTGTTTAGAAATGAAAAATAAAAGACAAATTTTATTTCAGAAATATGTTTTGACTAGTACTAATTAGAATAAAATGTAAACAAAAACTAACTTTCTCTTCTTTCCTTTTGTGTAGTGAGTGATAGCTGCTTCAGAAATCTTTCAGAAGACCGCAGTGGAATAAATCTTAAAGATCTTGTTCAAGACCCTTCTTTGTGAGTATTTGGTTTTTGTTACTAAGTATAATTTGAAACCTCATTGTTATTATTAAATTTTATTAAAAAGATTCATAACAGAAATAATTTGGTAGAATAGCTTCTTTTCTAACAATTTTTATTACATATACTGAAATTTGGCTATACAAGGGAAAGTATCAGAATGAAAGATTGTCTTTCATAGAGTCAGTAGCTGGTGATAGTGGTGTGGCAGTACATAATGGGTAGGTAAAGTTGATTTCACTGGGGAAATAAGAGTAAATTTTTTCACAGCAAAGAAAGTTGATTTCGTTGTGGGAGTAAGAATAATGCTTTCACATCAATTTTAAGCTTTGATATATCATTTGTAATAATTAGAAATACAAAATAATTATTTTTAATATGTAATTGTGTACACATACTCTTAAATGCATTGGATATATTTTTAATGTTCAACATTAGAAAACTATACATGGTATAGAAATTTTGTAGTTTTGTAGATTTCCAATTTTTAAGTTGTTCTTTTTTTTTATTTAATTGATAATGTGGTGGCAGCCCAGACTGACCTGGCACTCATTTTATAACCCAGGCTGTCCTCAAACTTGTGATCCTCCTGCATCTACCTCCAGAATGACTGGGATTACAGATGTGTGCTATCATGAGTCTGTTTATAAAGCTGTTATTTTCTTTGTTGTTGTTTGATGATTTATTGGTTGTGCAAGTCAATGCCATTCCTTATCACAATAATTATGCTCTACTACAATAATGCTATGTCATGAACTATTCTTGAAATTTGATTTTTATTGATAAATAGGTAAATCATAAATAGGTTAATGGTATATAATAATAGATCATTTTTTAAACTTAAAATTCAAAACCAGTTATGTGAACAACAAGAAAAAACCAAATTTTAAGTATTAGAAGGTGTTTTCTTTAATGATGGATAATGCATGCAATAAATCACATTAAAATAGGAAACCAGTCTTCCAGATCACATGTAATCTACCCTCCCACAAGTTTCATTAATAAATTATTGAAAAATTTTGATAACTAAGTGATTAGCTTAATAAAAACTCAAGAGAGAATTAGAAAATCTTATCAGTAATGACCTTCCAAACCCACTTCTGTTTTTACTTGTCCCCATCTGTCTTTCCTCCCTCAAAAAGGCTTGTCAGTAGTGTTTTTCAGTGATTTTGTCCTGCATCAAAACTGACTGTTGTCCTTTTGATTCTATAAAAATTTAGCCAAGGCTTTTGCCATTGCTCTTGGCTGTTTTCCAAAAACTGTCATTAAGACCTTATTATTGAATCTGTAATACATGGATCACAGAATATGGGCATAATGCAGAACTGCTCTGAGGACTTTCTCCTTGCTGGGCAGCTTACACAGTACCAAGGAATATTGTAGAAGCTGCTGGGGGAGAGAAATAATCACAACCCCTATCAAGGACATGAAATCTGTAAGTTGCAATATAAAACACCAGGCAGAAATCGTGGTGGCCTTAACTTCTGGCCCACATGTGTGGAGCCTGGGAAATACCAGAGCAAAACAGAAAGGAGATAGAAGCAATCCAGAACGATTCCCAAAGTCACCCTTGGTTCTCCACAGGGACACACAGTGTCCTCTGATACACACACAGACACATACACACACACACACACACACACACACACACACTCATAAAATAAATAAATACATTTAAACAATAATGAAAACTATCACATTTTAAGAGAATTTGATGCTAATTTTCAGAGAGCAGGAATAATATTCATCATTAAACACATCACTTGTAAATTTTAACCTCACTACTCTAATCAAGTCATTTTATACCATTTCATTGGATAGATAAAATAGTTTTCATATTCTCTTTTTAAAAAGTCAGATGCCTTAACATAATTCTCTTTAATTTGACATCAGTCTCTTGGCATTCATCTGGTATGTGAAAATGTTAGAATTCAGAGAGAAATCATTTATTTTTGCTGCTGTCCCTTTGGATTTGAAAGCAACTTTTGTTTATTTAAAATTGTTTCATTGTATTGTAAGTGTGTTGCATTCATTTTTAAGAATTTATTTGTTCCTTGGCACTTTTATTGGAGGAAAAAATACCCTGTGTGAAAGAAACATTGAATTTTACAGCTATTATGACAGGATGCATTTTATTCTGAGTTCCTTTCTTTTTATAATATTCATTTACTAAATGATTCATATGTAGTAATTTTCTTAGTTAAGATATCTTTGTTCTAATTAATTAAGACAAGTCTTTACCATTTTTCATTTATTTATTTACTATTTGGTTTTAGTTGGTTCTTTGTGAAACTAAAATTTTTGTGTTTCAGTATTAGCTTTCTAAAATAAAGATATTCAATCTTGAATACAATAAAAAACATGATCATTTCACAAGTATTCCAGACTAGTTTATTGGTTATTGAAATTGCATATATATTACTTTAATGTTTCAAATAAAATAATTTAAAAATAGTAAATTTATGGTTTATACATTAATGTGATTTTCAGGTTTATATTGATTTATCTTCTCGAGCTTCTCCTACTGACAGAGGATGGCTGAAAAGAATTAAGTGTTTCTAGTATCAATAATGTTAGAAGGGAATATGGAATAATAGTGAGAAAAGTGGGTTGAAGAAAAATCCAGGTCTCTGGACATAGCGACATTAAGCATAATACTCATCTTTATCAGACAAATGACCAGATTATAGAACTTCTGTGGACAAATTACCGAAAAAAAAATAAAGTAAGTGTATGTGTGTGTGTGTGTGTGTGTGTGTGTGTGTGAACCAAATGCATTCAGAGCCATAGAGCTACATGAGCAAGGGTTGTCAAAGAGGTCCAAAAAGACAGAACTTAAATAGATTAATTGATCTGTAACAGTTTGTTGATGGTATAATGCTGTAGGTACTGTGTAATTTATCAAGGTTTTATAATACTCCAAGTTTAGCCATTTTAGTAAATCAGATTACTGACCTGGAATGAGGTAAGTGAGCGTATTTGAACAAGGAGAGATAACATGGTAGAAGAGAATTATGCAGCATTTCTTCTGGAGTCTTGGCTACTATATAAAATGATAATTTATTTGAAACTGTTCAGTAATGTTCTCTATAAGGCTAAATCTCAATACTTTCAATTACATGAAATGGAGATGACATAAAACATATTGCCATGCTTGTGTTTTAGAATCTTACTGCTTATTTCGAAGTAGCAAAATTATTTTTACTCATATTAATTTCTAACTATTAGAAGCTAAAAAAGAGAAAATAAAGCTCCAAAGAGCAATGAAAATCTATTGATACTACTTATCCTGATGATGCTTGGGTGTGGATGTTTGATTCATCATAGGCGTGCAATGTGAAAAATGTGTTTAATTTGAAAAAACTTTTCAAAATTTATGACCACATGAGATATGTGTGAGTGACCACACATTTAATTTGTAAAAAAACTTTTCAAAATTTATGACCACATGAGAGACAAGAGAGAATCACTTAACTGATTGGAAAAAATTTAAAAATTTGTTTAATAATAAAAGCTGTTAGTAAATTTGTAGTAATGTGAACATGGATCTAATATACAGGAGTTGGAATTCTGGAGTACATTGCAATTCCATTTTTACTTTTTTTTTTAAACATTTTTTATTATTATTTCTGCTCATACAAACTTAATAGGTAGACCAGTTCCCTCCCCCCCCTCCTCCCCCCGAACCCCCTGCTCCCTCTCCCTCCCTCCCCATCTCCAGTGCCTCCCCCCCAATTCCCAGAAAGTCCTTTATGTTATGCCTAATTTCCCTCTTGCTCTCCCTTTCGATACTAAAAGACCCAGTGGCATTTCCCTGAACCCTTTCTCGTGTTCACCCTAAGCATAGGAACACTTCTGTGGCATCACTTCCTTGCCTCCAAGGATTCTTGGGGGCCGTTAGCCTCGTTAGACTTTTGAGCTCATAGTTGTGGCCCAGGGGCAGGGCATGCAAAGTCCTATTACGATGCTTCAGCCCTTCTAGTGTGGAGGGACTCTTCCAAACTTTGCTCCCCCTCCTTTGCCTCTTTACACTCTTATGCCCCCTCTTCCGCAGATGTCCCTGAGTTTCAGGATGGGGGCCATTTTTACTTTTTAAAAGAGATAATATTTATTTTACATTTCCACTAACAGAATGTAAGTGTTCTAATTCATCTACTTCATCACCAACACTTTTCTTATTTTGTATTTAAAGTAGCTGGCTCAGTTGGTATGATATAATTAAATAGCATGCTAAGGAATTTTGTTGGTATTTAAAATTAATATTCACTAATCTTCATAGCTCTCTTTTATATTGAATTTGATGTGACTCTTCTACAGTGTAAAAAAATGGTTTCTGTACTTGTATGTTGCAATTCTAGCATATGGTACATTGTAGAAATTGTATGAAACCATGTTAATTAACATAGAAATTCTCTTTACTATCATTACTGTTTGAAATGCAGATAAGGGCAAATAATTTTGTAAACATAACATTTTTATAAATTATTCTTTCCAATTTTTTTTAATTTTTTTTATTTCTTCCACTTATACAAAGTTGATAAGTACCCCATTTCCCTCTGTCCCTCCACCCCTCCCTGGATCCCCTTGCTCCCTTCACCCTTTTGCCCTTCCTTTCTCCCCCTCCCTCCTTTTCTCCCAGTGCCCCTCCCCCCTTCCTTTAGTGTGCATGTCAAACTTCCCTCTGGGTCCTCTTCTCTGATGAGGTGTAAGGACTCAGTAGCATTGCCTAGAGTTCTTTTGTGTATTCCCCTTTAGTATAGGAACACTATTGTGGCTGTTAATCCCTTGCCTCTAAGGATCCTAGTGCCTGTGATCCATGCTAGACTTTGGGGTGGGGGGGTCAATGATATGTTGGTTATTGCGCAGGTCATGCAAAGTCCTATTATGATTACTTCAGCCCTAACTTGTGTGGAGTATCTTGCATATCGTTGCTCCTCCCCATCTTTAGGCTCTTATAATCTTACTGCCCCCTCTTCCACAAATTTCCCTGAGCTTTAGGATGGGGAGAGATTTGTCTCACATTATTATTGCTTCTGTTATACCCTACATAAAATATTTATGTATGTATTATTGCACAATATAGATACCTTAAAAATACAGCCTACTGATAGAAAAACTCTAGGAGAAAAACCTAATTAAAATTTATTTTGATGTTATAATTCATTAGTGTAAAATTACAGATAATGTTAACTAATGGAATCTTTATGTTGAAGAATAAAGATAATTGGTCATTATAGTTGTATCTACCCGTAAATTTCTTAGATATGAAAATAATATTTTCTTTGCTGTTCTTCATAAGTGCTACTAACTCAGATATAAATTTTATGGTTTAAAATGCAGCCTCATTCTCCTGAGTATACTTGTCATTATATTATATTCTATCTGATTAAATGATATTTTGGTCCCTTGGATCATGACATTAAATGAAGAAAAGACAGAATTGCTGTCTGGAAAGCAATCATCTCTAAATATAGCCTATACTTATCTGCTGATGTTAAGACAGGTTGCTATGGTGAATTGAATTTCTTAAAAATGCCAGTCAGTTAAGGGTAAATAGTCGTTCTTGAAGTTGGTATTTCCTATGTAACTGTACATTCTAGGTAAATGAATATGGTTAACATTTTTTAAAAATAAATTTTATAAATTCAATTTTAGAGTTACCTTTGGAGTCTTTATTCATTTGGTATTAAAATATGTTTTTCCAATGGCAGCATTTTAAATATTATTGAGTTTTCATTTTGATACCAGCAGTTTTGCTGAATATAAAGAGCTACCATTCAGAGCTACTGAATGTAAAGATATTTATATGTCATACTTCTGTAAATTTTTTTAAAAATCATTTTTATTTAGGTTATTTTTCCTGCTTGAGGATTATATACATTCTGTTCTGTGATGAATATATTGTGACAGAATAACTTAATTTAGGCTGGTGGTATGTGGAGTTTTTTAAAATTATAAACCCTCAAATCTAATAGCTTTTAGTAGACATCTCTTTGTTTCCATCTATTCCTGAGAGTATTTAATTGTTTTATAGATTATTCTTCTTAGTTGATCTTAAGTTCTGTAGTAACTGGATAACAGATATAGTTCTTATAATCAAATTGCTTATTAAATATCTTAATTTTAACCTAAATTATGTAGATAGCCAATTCAAGATTTAAAAAAATGGTGAAAGCATTATAAAAAATGGTGGAGCAAGATGGGGTCTAAGTAAGATCCTCCTATAATCATCTCTCCACAGATACCCAAGTTGGACAGCTATTCATGCATTTAACAATCTTCACAAGCGCTAAGGAAATCAGCTAAGTTAAGGTGAGAGATCACAGTGCCTGCTTTTAATATAACAACACAAAATATTATACTGGAGAAGGCAGGGAAGAAGGAATTGTCCATATCAATGCTCTTTTCCATCCCAAGGAGCCCACTAAGGAAAGAAAAGTCTTCTGCTTTGGAAAGAGAGAAAATTAAAGTGTAGGCATTATATTTGAGACATAGTTCCAGGCCTGTCACATTGAAATCCAGTGCTAGACAAATCCTCATGATAGCAAATGGCCCTGTGGACTAGACCATTTAAGTCTGTGTTAGGTTGGGTGACTGACTTGTAGCTATTACTCCTCTCCATTGTGGGAGGCAAAATGGATAGCCATGCTCCAACCATGAATGAGCAGGTCACAGAAGCTAGCACAGGACTTTTTCTTGAGTTCTGGAGCAGTGTACAGTGTTTGTCTCTGTTATTTTTATGCTGGAATGTGCCTGGGGGCACACTAGTTCCCTTCTTGCACCTATTTAAGTCCTTGTGATTATGAAACTGAGGGTACAGTTAGACCTAGAATTAGCCTGGGTGGCCAAACAACTGCCTTTACCTGCAGTATCTCAACCTCCAACCCTATTGTGATATATGTTGTTTAGTAGAGGTGTAATATGGCCATAATCACAAAACAGTGCTTTCTCTGGAACTTGGTACTGTTACTGAAACCGCATATGGATGGATCCCCAGCCTGTCTACAGGTAGATCTTCTAGAATTGTTATCAGAAGATGCACATCCCTAATCTATCAGAATTCTACTTCAGCTAGTGTCATCAGTGACTGTTTCAAGTGATTTTTTAGACCTTTTGTCCACTTCATAAGATAATAAATAGCAGTGTGGGCCATAGATCTATCCCGTGTTCTACTGATCTTTGTGGAGTATGATTCAGAATGTGACACAGCTTCATTGACTGGTTGCCACAGGTGTGATATAGGAATATGGAGATGGTTCATTTGTGATGACTCTGCCTAGATCCTAGAACGACTGACCACCCCTGGAAACTGTGGATAAGACATTGGGGTCTACCCCATGCCCATGGAGGGGCTTGTGTGAATAAACAAACTGCTTCTTCAGTTATTTCTGGAGAGCACATCTACATTATATGTTAGTCAAACATAGTCTTGAATTGCATTTTAGTCTTGGGATGATCATGTTGTTTTAAGAGTACTCTTGGAAAAATTTTAACTGGGCACCAGGTCAGTTCATCAGATGGTATAATTCTTAGTGCTAATGGTGGATATGACTACTGACTCAGAGAAAATAAGCAACCTTCTTAGAATTTCTGGTAAGATTGGCACCAGCAAAGCTGGGATAGGAAACCTAAGACATTAATGCTCAAATGACATTGCATGAGAAAAAAACATAAATAGTTTTCAGGTGATCATGACCTTACAACTCAAATAAGATGTCTGAAAACTATCAGAAATTATTCCTTATTGGAGGATTCACAGATAGATAGTTTAAAACGACAGTTTTAATTGAGCTTAATGAACTTCTAAACAAAAATACTTGAAACTCTTAATAAATGAAATTTCTTGTTTTTCTTTCTTTTATTCTCCTGCAAGAGCTCAGTTACTTAGCTATATCCCTATCCTAAAATAGGGAAACCACAAAGTGATGAAAACATTTTTAAAAACTCAAATGGAAATTCCTGATACAAATTGATACTCAATGAAGTTGAAATTATGATAGCAGTCATCATTACTAGTATAGATCAAATGGAATTAGTAAATGTAAGACAGAATATTTGAAAATGTGTAATTGGAAGAAAGAAAAGCAAAAAGAAGATGAAGAAGATAGAAGGCTTATAGATTTTTTTAGGATAGTACTGAAAGAATAACTATTTGGCCTGTTGTGATTCAACAAAGAACAGTACCAAAATAGTAGAACTTTTTTTTTTTTTTTCTTATTTGATGTATGTGTGTGTTTGCATGTATGTGGGTGTGTGTACATGAATGCACTTGAGGGTTTGTACTTGTGGAGTCCCAAGGGTGAAATAGGGAATCATCCTTGATTTCTCTTCCACCTTACTGTTGTGAACCTTGGTCTGTCAATAAGCCCAGAGCATGCTAACTTGCTCTGGGACTCCAGCTCTGCCTTCCAGAGCTAGAATTACAGGCAAATTGCCACACCCCATGGCATTTTCATGTGGAAGCTGGCTATAAACCAAGGAGATATATAATCAATCACAAAGACTGAGACAGTATTTCTTTATGACATCCATTTCACAAAGTATGCTAAACTGAAATAGATGTTAATGAGTAAGAAGAAAATATGAAAATTATAAAAACTAGGAAGATTAATTATACATATTAAAATACTCTAATATTAAAACATTGATTAAGCCATTTATATCTTTCATGAAGACTAAGAAAGCAAAAAATGTTGATAATCATGTTAGTGTAGAAAGATGACTGCTGCACATTAGGGCGGCTATACATAGCAGTGTCTTGTGTATTTGAAAAAACTACAAGTAGAATTGAAATTTTTGTCCATATAAAAATTGTGTATAACTGAGAATATATTATATTAATATACATAGTATATTAACCCAATTAAACTATACCCAATTTAGGTATTTATTATATCACATAGTTCCCCTTAATCATGTATAACTTTTGTGATTTTCCCTAAAAATATTAAAAAACTGAAAACAAAATTATTACAAAATTCAGAGTTTAATTTGCAATGAAATAAATATAAAGTTTATTTAATTCATTTACATATTCAGAAAGCTAATTCAAACTACCTCAGAAAGAAAAATTAGGTTAAATTGACATATTATTAAGTAATACTTATGCAACTACTTAGTGAAAGCACTTCATATTTTAGGTTACCACAAGGGAGCTTTGCAATTAGATATGTTTTTTTCTCCCATTTTCTCTTTTCTTTCTTAGTTTTGGCCTTACAGTTCACTCCAATGAAGTAAAAAAAAATAGTTGCTAGTTTATCTCTTAATTTCCTTCATCTAATTCTATCTAGGGTCCATCTATCTCCACAATCTCTGTTATATGCAAAATTCCATGGGAAGGTGACTATTTTTTTTTTTAATCTTTCCATATGCCCTAACCACAGCCACTCATTGTGACTGTTGTGCTAGGCAGAATTCTATCATTAAGAGAGGGGGGAAAAAGGATCTCTGATTAAAAACCAACGTAAAAGAAGAAAGATTTACTTTGGCTTAAATTCTCAGAGGTTTCAGTCCATTGAGCCAAATTAGCTTAGTAGTTTTGGGCCTGTGGTGAGACAAAAACATCATGGCAAGACAAGGCTGTCCACTTTCACCACTTCTATTCAATATTGTACTTGAAGTCTTAGCTGAAGCCATAAGAGAAGAAAGGGACATAAAAGGGATTCAAAACAGAAGGGAAGAAGTCAAGCTATCCCTATTTGCAGATGAGATGATCTTATACCTGAGTGATCCCAAAAACTTCACCAGGAAGATCCTGGAACTAATACAGAAGTTCAGCAGAGTGGTAGGATACAAAATAAATGTACAAAAATCAGTGGCCTTCCTATATGCCCAGAAGGAAAGAAGTGAAAAAGCCCTGAGAGAAACAATCTCATTTACTATAGCCCCTAAAAAATGAAATACCTTGGTATAAACCTAACCAAAGAAGTAAGAGACCTTTACGATGAAAACTTTAAAACCCTAAAGAAAGAAATTGCAGAAGACAACCAGAAGGTGGAAAGACCTCCCATGTTCCTGGATTAGCAGAATCAACATTGTAAAAATAACTATTCTACCAAAAGCAATATACAAATTCCATGCTATACCAATTAAAATCCCAAAGCAATTCTTTAAAGAAGTTTGACCAAACAATCTCACAATTCATATGGAGGCACAAAAGACCCAGGATAGCAAAGACAATCCTGAGTAACAAAAACACAGCCAGAGGTATCACCATACCAAACCTTAGTCTATACTACAAATCCATAGTTATAAAAACCACCTGGTACTGGCTTCAAAATAGACACACAGATCAATGGATAAGGGTTGAAGACCCAGATATAAGCCCACACAACTACAGCCATTTGGTCTTTGACAAAGGGGCCCAAAAAATCCAATGGAAAAAGAACAGTATCTTCAACAAACGGTGCTGGCAAAACTGGATGTCCACATGCAGAAGATTAAAACTGGACCCGTACTTGTCACCATGTACAAGAATTAATTCCAAATGGATCAAGGACCTTGATATAAGGCCAGAGACTATAAAAATCATAGGTGAAAGGGTAGGGAACTCTCTCGAGCTGATTGGGCTAGGCCAACATTTCCTAAACAGACATCCAATGGCACAGTCACCAACTCTCAACAGGTGGGATCTTGTGAAAATAAAGAGATTGTAACGCGAGCTCAAAGGCAACCCACAGAATGGGAGAAAATCTTCGCTAACCACATATCTGACAGAGCTCTACTATCCAGAGTGCATAAAGAACTTAGAAAACTAAACACTAAGGAAACTAATGGCCCAATTAAAAAATGGGCCCTGGAACTTGAAAGAAACTTTACCAGGGATGAAACTAAAATGTCTAACAAATATCTTAAAAAATGCTCCACATCCTTAGCCAGCAGGGAAATGCAAATCTTCCCTGAGATATCATCTCATCCCAGTCAGGATGGCAAAAATCAACAACACAAACAACACCAACTGCTGGAGAGGATGTGGAAAGAGGGGAACTTTCTCTCCTACATTGCTGTGGGAATGCAGACTCATACAGCCACGCTGGCAAGACGTCTGGAGATTCTTAAAGAAATTATTGACCTCACAAAGTCTAGCATCTGCTAAAGGCACCAAGATCCTTGGAGGCAAGGGATTGACAGCCACAGTAGTGTTCCTATGCTTAAGGGGAACATGGGAAAGTGTTCAGGGAAATGCCACTGGGTCCTTGTACATCATCAGAGAGAAGGGCCCAGAGGAGAGTCAGGCATGCATAATAAAGGACTCTCTGAGAATTGGGGTGGGCACTGGGGGATGGGGATGGAGGTGTGAGGAGAGGGGGAGCAGGGGGTTCAGGGGGAGGAGTAGGGAGGGAGGGAACTGGTGTACATATTAAGTTTGTATGAGCGGAAATAATAACAATAAAAAAAAGAAATTAAAGTTTGAAATGCCATATGACCCTGCTATTCCACTTTTGGGAATAACCCCCCATACAGCAAAAATTCACCTTGATAGCACAAGCACTGTTTACAATAGCAAATTCATGGAATCAACCCAAATGTCCAACAGTTGATGAATGGATAAGGAAACTGTGGTTCATCTATACAATGGAGTACTACTCAGCCATCAAAAATGATGAATTAATGGAATTTGCCGGGAAATGGATGGGATTAGAAACAATTATATTGAGTGAAGTATCCCAGACCCAGAAAATTAAGCGCCGTATGTACTTCCTAATAGGTGGCTCCTAGTACCAAACCCACTTAGAGACACTCAAGGATAAATCTCTGTAATACCTACAGTGATTGCAAGGATTATGAACAGGAGAGATGGGGTAGGAGGGCCACACCAGAAACAAGGAGAGAGGGGACCATGTTACAGCAGAGAAAATAGGCCACCATCAAGGACTCAAATAAGTAATGAGACATCTGGTTAAGTTCACAGACTTTCCTTCTTGATCATTTGCAACTGAGGGGGTATGATCTCACCAGAAGGGGAGCAGCATATAATCTGGCAGATAAAAAGTAACCATTTTGCATATGGGTGACTGACCCCTCCCTTACTGCGGTTTCCTACTTTTATTACATCTACCTTTGAAGATACTCTTATAACAAGGCTATAGTTTAACAGCTTTTTATCTCTAGCCAATGGGTGACATCCAATACCCATCAGGATGGAGTGAAGGGCATTATAGGAGCAGCAAAACTGGAAAAAAAAAATCAACAAACCATAATCCAGAACTTCAGAGACTCTATATCAACCACCTGGAACTAGGCCAGCCTAATCTCTCCCCTCCTGAAGCTCAGGGAAATTTGCGAAAGAGGGGGCAGTAAGATTGTAAGACCACAAGGATGGGAGGAGCAATGATATGCAAGATACTCCACACAAGTTAGGGCCAAAGCAATCATAATTGGACTTTGCATGCCCTGCGCAATGTCCAACACACTATTGACACCACAAAGTCTAGCAGTTGCTAAAAGCACCAAGATCCTTGGAGGCAAGGGATTGACAGCCACAGTAGTGTTCCTATGCTTAAATGGGACACAGGAAAGAGCTCTAGGCAATGCTACTGAGTCCTTACACCTCATTGAGAGGAGGAGCTAGAGGGAAATTTGACATGCACATTAAAGGATGCTCCAGGAATGGGGTGGGGAGAGGAAGGGGAAAAGGGGAAAGGGCAAGGGGATCCAGGGAGGAGTAAAGGGAGGGAGGGGAATGGAGTACTTATCAACTTTGTATGAGTGGAAGAAATAAAAAAAAAAGATTCTGTCCTTTTTCCAATGTAGGGGTTTTTTGGCACCTATGTGAATGATTAGTTGACTATAGTTGTATAAGGTTGTATCTGGGTTTTATTTATACTGTATTGATATATGTCTGTTTTTTAACCAATACTATGCTGTTGTGATAATTAAACACAGATATCAACTTGATAGTTGATGTTTGAGCTCTGGGCACATTTGCAGAGAATTAGTGATTGCGTTAAACCCAGAGCAAACCTGCAGAAGGTTGTCTGGCTGTTGGGGAAGGCCCAGTTGGGTATTGGGCCCAGGAATTAAATACAGAGAGCTGTTTGAGAGAGTTGGCATCCTTGTGTACACTTGGCCAGACATGCTGGTCTGGTAAGTCAGGATTGTCCCTCTCTCAGCCATTACATAGAGATGGTGTGACCAGTTCCCTCAGCCTAGTGTTGATGCATACTCTCCCATCAATCTGGAGTACAGACTGTAACTGGACTATCAGTAAGAAAATAAACGCATTGTTCCCTGAAGCTGTTTGATGGTCATTCATCAGCAACCATGCAGGCAAACTGCTACAACTGTTTTTATTTTTATAGATTTGTCATACAGATCTATGTCTGGTATGGTAATACCTCCATCAGAGTTTTTATTACTCAAGATTATTTTGGCTATTCTGGGCGTTTTGTGTTTTCATACGAAATTTGAGATTGCTATTTCAATTTCTGCGAAGACTTGCATTGGAATTTTGGTTGGTATTGCATTGAATCTGTATATTGCTTTTGCTTGAATGGTAATTTTTGCAATGTTAATTCTAATGATTCAGGAACTTGGGAGATCTTTCTACTTTCTGTAATCCCTTTCTTTGGTGGTTTAAAGTTTTCATTGTGCAGGTCTCTCATATCCTTGGTTATGTTTATTCCAAAGTATATCCTTTTTTTTTGAGTTTTGGTAAATGGAATTATTTCTATCTTGTGTTCTTGTTTCATTCATCCTTGATGTATAACATAGCCCCTGACTTTTGAACCTTAATTTTGTAAACTGCCACTTCACTGAACTTGTTTTATTAGTTCCAGGAATTTCCTGGTGTAACCTTCGTGGTCACTCAGATGTAGAATCATGTCATCTACAAATAGGGATACCTTGATTTCTTTCTTTCCTATTTGTATTCTTCTCTTCTTCTCTTGTCTTATGGCTCTAGCTATAGTACAATATTACAGAGAAATGTAATATTGCACTTATGGCTTAATGTTACACTTATGGCTCAAGTACAATGTTACACAGAAATGTTGATCTAGTGCCTGATCTAAGTAACTGTAATGGTTACTCTTAACTATTGCTGTGAGAGAACACCCAAAGTCAAATAACTTAAGGGAGAAAAGGAAATTTATCCACTTTTGTGTTCCAGAGAGGTGATAACAGTCTTTCAAGGTGGCGGTGACATGGTGTTGGCTAAAGCCGTAGGCAGGCTAAGTCACAGCAGACATCCACATGGCTGGAGTATTCCTGGAGAGTCTCTTCTTCCCCGTCTTCTGTTCTATGGTTCCTTTTATCTGGTCCACTACTGGGAGGTTCCAATGAGTTGTAGGGAGGTTCCCATTGTATCTGGGATTGGTCTTTGTTTTTTGTTTTTTGTTTTTTTTTAACATTTTTTAATTATTATTTCTGCTCATACAAACTTAATAGGTAGACCAGTTCCCTCCCCCCCTCCTCCCCCGAACCCCCTGATCCCCCTCCCTCCCTCTCCATCTCCCAGTGCCTCCCCCCCAATTCCCAGAGAGTCCTTTATTGTGTATGCCTAACTCTCCTCTTGGTCCTCCTTTCCAATGACGTACAAGGACCCAGTGGCATTTCCCTGAACCCTTTCTCGTGTTCCCCTTAAGCATAGGAACACTACTGTGGCTGTCAATCCCTTGCCTCCAAGGATCTTGGTGCCTTTAGCCGATGTTAGACTTTGTGAGGTCAATAGTGTGATGGACATGGTGCAGGGCATGCAAAGTCCTATTATGATTGCTTCAGCCCTAACTAGTGTGGAGACTCTTCAAATCATTGCTCCCCCCATCCTTTTGCTCTTACAATCTTACCGCCCCCTCTTCCGCAAATGTCCCTGAACTTCAGGATGGGGGGAGATTAGGCTGGCTTTGTTCTATGTGGATGATATAGAGTCTCTGAAGTTCTGGATTGTGGTTCATTGATTTTCTTTTGCAGTTTTGCTGCTCCTGCAATGCCCTTCACTCCATCCTGATGGGCACTGTATGTCACCCCCTGGTCAGAGACAAAAAACTGTTAAACTGGAGTCTTGTTATAATAGCACATTCAAGTGTAGATGTAATAAAAGCAGGAAACCTCGGTGAGGGAAGGATCAGTCACCCATTTGCAAAATAATCACTAATCTCTTCAGGTGTCTCAGCTCATCTTAGTTAATCCAGGTGTGTCAAGTTGACACCTGAGATTCTGTCACAAGTTTACCCTTGTCCACTTGAAACCAGATCACATTTCCTTAGGCCATTCTTAATCTCCATATAAAAACAATAAGATTCATAATTCTGCCTAAGTATAATATATAGCTATCCATGTACACCCGCACATGCATTATTTTTCCCAAGAAGGTGGCAAAGTCCTTTGAGAAATGGTTAGTCTTTAGTGTCCCATAACACAATATCATAATGTAGATTATTACATTTTAACACATAACTACAAATTAACATTACATTACATAACAAATATCTTCTTAGTGTAAATTATACTCAGTCCAACTTTAAAACTTTCAGTGCAGTCTGCATCAGTAGTCCCAAAGTCTAAAGTCCAAAGTCTTCTGTAAAATCAAAAGACATGTTACATACTCCATCATAAAATTGCACAGAAAAAACATTCCCATTCCAAAAGGAAGGAATGGGAGGCTATCCAGGAAAGTTTGGTCCAGCAAGACTGAAAAATATTAGGATAAACTCCAATTCCTGTAGCTTCAAGTTCAACAGGTGAACCTCTCATTGAAAATCATCTCCATTCCAAAGGGTTTCAGTTCCACCCCTCCAATGCAGCTGCCAATAGAACACATCACTCTCTTAGGCTGGTTCCTCCCAGGATATACAGCAGTCCTTGGCAGATGCCCCATGTTGTCTCTGGCATCTCTAACATCTTTGTTTCTCAATGGCAAACCAGGCTTTAATTCCACAGCACAAACTCCTTCTGAGCCTCTAAACTGCAGGCTTCCTGCCAAATGCTGCCTAGATTCCACCATTTTCTGAAATTCTGGAGGAAGAATCCAAACCTTCTCTTTCTTGTATCTTTCATGCCTCTAAAGCAGAACCACATGGATGATTTTGCCGAGTTTGACTGTAGCTTTAAGTTAGAGATTGCCCACCTGGAATTACAGCTGATTTAGTTTCTCTGTGTTGACTGTTGGAAAAAAATCTCTTTCATTCCTGGACAGTTGCTTTATGGGAGAAATAAAACCTTACTTTGGAACTCTACCCTTTAGCTCATTTCTTCCAAAAACATTTACATTCTTATGGGTGGGATCTTTCTCTGAGAATCTTGCCCTCAAGTTGTGGCCTCTCCTATTTATCCAAATTGAGAGCAGGTTTTGGTTTACTATTGGAACTAATCTCTTTAATAGGTAACATTTTGTCATCTGCTTCCTTTTGATTTAACTCTTTTAAGTTTGCCATTGCATTTTTCATCATCAAATGTTACAGTTATGGCTTCTTCCTGCCTGATTCCTTGTTCTTTTTCATAAACCAGAAGAGAGCTAAAAAGTAACCATACCACATTGTCAAGACCATGTTGCTTTGAAACTTCTTCCACCAAGCACTCCAGTTAAACTTCAGGCAAGCTTTCACGGCAAGGGCAAAACTTCACTAAACTCTCTGCCAACACATGGCGCCATGTGTCACTTGTCCAGTTGCAAATACAGTATCTGTTCCTTTTTGGACCATGACAAGCTGGGCTTCCACTGTCTGTGTCTCTCACAACATTGCTCTCTTGGGAGCTGTCATGAGAAAGGTCCATTTGCCCCCATTGCCAAGACGCAAAGACTTTCCCAGCACAAAGTCCCAAAGTTCTCCACATTTCTCCCACCAAATAGTTCTAAAGGCACACTAGCCACATCACAGCATTTGCCATACTGCTGAGTACCAACTTTTCTCAGCTTCACAAACAGCTTCATATTGTGGTACCAGATGCTTTTTTAATCTCACTACAATACCCCATGACCCGGTACCAATTTCTGTAAGGGTTACTCTTAACTATTGCTGAGAGAGCTCCCAAAGTCAAATAACTTAAGGGAGAAAAGAAAGTGTATTTACCTTAGGGTTCCAGAGAGGTGATGCAGTCTTTCAAGGCAGCAGTAACATGGCTGATGGCTGAAGCCGTAGGCAAGCTAAGTCACAGCAGACATTCACATGGCTGGAGTATTCCTGGAGAGTCTCTCTTCTTCCCAATCTCCTGTTCTGTGGTCCACTACTGGGAAGTTCTAATGAGATATAGGGCTGATTTTTGTATTATCCAGATATCTCCTCAGGTGATCTTGGACAGGTGTGTCAAGTTGACACCCAGGATTAACCATCACAGTAGCAATGCTTCAAATTTTGCACTATTTAGGATGTTTTTTACTATAGGATGTCGATATATATTCCTTCCTTTTCTGTTGTTTCAGGGCTTTTACCATAAAAGGGTATTGAATTTTGTCAAAACCTTTATATATATTGAGAGAATCACTTGATTTTTTTCCTTGCATTTGTTTATATGATGAATTATATTTATTGATTTGCATATATTCATCCAACCTTGTATTTTCGGAATAAATCCAACCTAGTCTTAGTTAATGATATTTTTGATATGTTGTTGAATACAGTCTATTAAAATTTTGTTGGCAGTCTTTGAATGTTTTTATCAATGCATTTGGCCTTTAGGTTTTCTTTTCTGTTCTATCTTATTTGGTTTTGGTATCAATGTAATATTGATTTCACAGAGCTTGGAAGTGTTGTTTCCTTTTCTATATTGTGGAATAAATTAAAGAGGAATGGTGTTAGTTTTTCCTTAAATGTCTGGTAGAGAGATGTCTGGAGAGATGACTAAGGGGTTAAGATTTTTGTCTCACAAGCGGAAGATCCTAAGTTCAGATTCCAGGCCTCACATAAAAATGCTAGGCAGAAACAACAGTGGCTTGCACAATGTCCCATAGCTCTCAAATAGTCCCTTAATGTACTTTTTAAAAAGACTTTTTCAGCTTTTCTAATTTAAGATTTTTCTTCTGCAGTCTTGTCTTCGAATTCTGATGATCTATTTTCTGCTTAATCTGTTCTGTTGGTGAGCATATCTGCTGAGTTTTGGATTATATTTAGCTTGGTTTTAAATTAAAGTCTAATCTTGGCTGAGATTTTTTTTCAACCGCTCTATTCTTAATTTTGTGTCTTTTATTTTTTTTCATTTCTTTTAGGTGTCTATTATTTTCCTGTTCCTGTTTCCTTACGTGGTTATTCATCTTCTCTCAGACTTCCTCTTATTCCCTTTGTAGTACTTCTCACATTGATCATATTAATAGTCAAGATTTGAAAATCATTATCCTGATTATTGTTTTCTTATTTAATTCTTATTTGATTATTGTTTAATTATTTAAGAAGTTATTTTAGCTAGACTCTTTAATTACAGCATTTTTTTTGGTAGGAGATATTTGTACTGGTTTTGTTGTATTTTGTGGTTTTAAGATGTGACCTAACTCTTGTTAGGTATTTGGTTTCTTCCTTTGCTCTGTGTTTCTGACTCAAATCAGATAGAGTTAGCAGACTTAGGCAGGTGTAATGGCGCCTGCATGTGTATGGGATGGTGTTGTTTAAAGGTCAGTCTAGGGTTGCTTGCTGCTGTTTTGTGGATGTGATTGTTGCAGTGTATAAACCCATATTTGGCTTAGGAACGAAAGGGTTTATGGTTTAGTTTTATCTGAATAACTTAAGACTGGATGTCAGACTTGGCAGGTGAGGTTTGGCTTAAGTGTCAGAGTAGCTTTAAGAGGAGAGAATAGGATGGGCATTAGAGATTATGGGAATGTGAGGATTAGTGATCTAGACCCAATTAGAATGGATATGTGGAGTTAGGTGTGATGCTTGTAAATCTTAAGCTGAAGTGACTATCACATGAGAATAAATGGAAAATAAAATAGGTTAGTTATCTTTTGTCAGTGATAGGACTGTCCTGTGTTGAGTGCTGAGATGTTTCTTGGGGTCCACAGCTGTATGAGGTTGGTCCCCAGGCTTTGGTTTCTGTTAGGTATAGTAGATTACTGGATTTATTTTGAAAAGTGTGGGGGGACGGGTGGTGGGAGAGAAAGTGGTGGTGATGGTGATAGAAGTGGAAGGTTGTTCGATGCTTGAGGCTCACAGGGGTCTCTGGCCAGCAAACAGTTGTAAGGCTGCACCAGCTAGGCTGGGAGTGAGTGGTGGGATTGACAGGGGTTTCTAGGGGGTGCTCAGACATGTGGTCAAGGCACTTTTGCCTCATGTTTATTTAATTCCATGAACATTTTCATTTATTTTGGAATGTATATACCACAAACATGTTTAGAATATATGTATTATTGCAATATAGTAAAGTACAAAGGTCATTCTCAATATTAATACAGCCTTGATCTTAATGTACTCTTCTTTTAAAATATGCTTCATAATTTATCCCAAAGGTTGAAAATTATAAACAATTTTCTTTGCTGATAGCATCGTGTATCGTTTTGGGAAAAGATAAAAATATTAACTATTATTGATTCTCTAAGGTCATGACAATCTTATAAGATACATCAGAATTGATGAGAGGAATAGCAATATCTTCAGAGTATAAAAATAAATTAAATTATTTATATATGTAAAATAGAATGAGTGAGAAAGATGCCATTAAAATTTTAAAAATCTTCTTGGATTGGACAAAAAGCTCAGCAGGTAAGGGTTGCATATGTTTAGACAGGAGTTTGGATTCCTGAAAGCCCACATGCTAGAAGGAGAGAATTGGTTTCGGAAAGGCATCCTCTGACCTCCACCCGTGCACCATGGCATCCATGTGTTCTTTCTCTCTCCCAATTGAAATAAATATCTTTAAAAAAATGTTAAAAAATGGACTAGAGAGATGGCTCAGTGTTTAAACCTTTGTTTCATAAGCAAGAGGACCCGAGTTCAGATTCCCATAACCCATGCAAAAAATGCCAGGGATATAGGCAGCAGCCTTTAATTCCAGCCTTGGAAAGTAGAGCCTTGGGGAAAAAAAGCTAGCATTAAGGGTGAAAGAACAATCCAGCGTCATGTCCAATGTCATTCTTTGGGTCTTCACAGGTATACACACTTAAGTTTCCTCTAGTACACACATTTTCAAACACATACACATCCACCCACATGTAAAACACACATGGAAAATAAGTTACTTTGGGGCTGGAGAGATGGCTCAGGGGTTAAGACACTGCCATTCAAAAAGAAGATATTGAGATCAGATCCCATGTTCTACATAAAAATGCCAGGCAGAAATGAGGATAGCCTGTACTTCCAGCCTTGGTGGGCAGAACCTGGAATATCCCAGAGGGAAGCAAAAGGGGGGTAGAAGTAATCCAGGATGATTCCCAAGTCAGCCTTGGTCCTCCACAGGGACACACAGTGCCCTCTCTTACACACACACACACACACACACACACACACACACACACACACAAAATAAAGTTAAAAATACATGTGTTTTAAAAAATAAATTATTTCTCTCTGTAGTAAAATGGTAAGTATTAATTACTATGTGGCTTAGAGAGATGATTAAAGCCTTTACCTCACAAGCAAAAGAACCTGAGTTCTGAGTTCGTGTTTCCAAGTCCCACTTAAAACACTTGGTGGAAATGATAGAGTCCTCCAATTCCAACTATGGAAGGTGGAGCCTGGGAAAGCTCAGAGCAAAGCATTAAGAATGTAGAGCCATCCAGGATGATTCCGGAAGTTACCCTTGAGCCAGCACACATACTAAACTGCCTTCTGACACACACAAAAAGGACAGCGTGCGCGCACATACATACACACACACACACACACACACATTTGTACATGTGCAAAAAATAAAAAAGAATGACTTGGGTAGTTATCATGGTTTGTAAGCAAGTTGCCTACCCCCATTTCATGTGTTTGAATCCTCAGTTATTGTTTAGAAAGATCATGACTCCTTTATAAGGTGGAGCCTTGCTGGAGGAAGGCATGTCACAAGAGGTGGGCCTTGAGGTTGGTGAGCCCACCCTGCTAGCAATTTGTAATTTGAAATGTCAGCATCCGTAATGGATGTGAATCAAGCTGCCTCCATCTTCTCCACCACCTAGGCCTTTTCCACCATAATGGAGTAGATCTCCCCTTTGGGACCATAAGCCAAATAAATCTCCTTTTCCCCCTTTAGTTGTGATTGAGTGTTGTGATTTAGTTGTGATTGAGCAGCAGTCATCAACTAGTATATACTTACCTTCTTAAGACCTTTGGATGAAGCAACTAAATTAGAATTTTCCATAGAGTTCTGGAAGTAAAGCTAAAACATAAGATTCCTTGTGTTTTATTAAGGAGAGTCCCAGGATTTGACTTCAGTGTCTTTATTTTTTTTCTCTCACATTTTATTGTTTTCCTAATCATGCAAGCTCAATAAGTACCCTTTCCTCTCCCTCCCCTCACCCCTCTCCAGTAATCTCCCATTGCACTTCCCCCCCTTCCCCTCTTCCTTTCACCCCCCCTCCCTCCTATCCTTTGGAATATCATTTTATGTGAATGCCAAACCTCCCTCTTCTCCACCCGAGTGAGGGTTCAGGACTCAATGACATAGCTCAGAGCCCCTTCTTGGGGTTCCCCTCAGTGTGGGAATTCTGTTATGACTGATTAATTCCTTGCCTCTAAGAATCCTACTGCCTGGAGCTTTCTCCCCTTTAGACTTTTACAATCTTCCCACCCCCTCTTCACAAGGTTCTCTGAATTTCAGGATGGGGAGAGATTTGGCTGGTCTGGTTCCAGGTGAATAATGTCTTTGGTGTTCTGAATTAAGGTTTGTTGTTTTCAGTTTTGCTTTTCTTACACTGCCTTTGGCTGCATCTTGATTTGTATTGAAGGTCACCTCCTAACCTAAACAGACTGTTTGAAGATCACCTTCTACCAAAAAAGATTGTTTGAAAGGCACTTCCTAACCAAAAAAGACTGTTTGAATGAAGATCTTAATATAAGAGGAGACAATCTCTTTATCTGAACAGAAGCTCTTTAATTTAATAAGATCCTATTTGTTGAGTGTTGGTTCTAACCTTAGGCTATTGGACTTCTGTTTAGGAACTGTTGACTTAGTACAATCATCTTGAGGGAGTTCCCTACTTTTTCAACTAGGGTTTTTATAGTCTCTGGCCTAATATTAAGGTCCTTGGTCCATTTGGAATTAATTTTTGTGCATGGTGACAAGTACAGGTCCAGTTTTAATCTTCTGCATGTGGATATCCAGTTTTGCCAGCGCCATTTGTTGAAGATACTGTTCTTTTTCCATTGGATTTTTGGGGCCCCTTTGTGAAAGATCAAATGGCTGTAATTGTGTGAGATTATATCTGGGTCTTCAACCCTTATCCATTGATCTGTGTGTCTATTTTGGAGCCAGTACCAGCCTGTTTTTATAACTATGGATTTGTAGTATAGATTAAGAGGTATGGTGATACCTCCAGCAGTGTTTTTGTTATTCAGGATTGCTTTTGCTATCCTGGGTCTTTTGTGCTTCCATATGAATTTTGAGATTGTTTGGTCAATTTCTTTAAAGGATTGCTTTGGGATTTTGATTGGTATAGCCTTGCATCTGTATATTGTTTCTGTTAGGATGGTCATTTTTATGATGTTGATTCTGCCAATCCAGGAGCATGAGAGGTCTTTCCACCTTCTGGTGTCGTCTGTAATTTCTTTCTTTATGGTTTTAAAGTTTTCATATAAAGGTTGCTCACTTCTTTGGTTAGCTTTATACCAAGGTATTCTATTTTTTTAAGGTGCTATAATAAATGGGATTGTTTCTCTTAGGACTTTTTCACTTTTTTCATTCTTAGGTGTATAGGAAGGCCACTGATTTTTGCACGTTTATTTTGTAACCTGCCATTCAGCTGAACTTATGTATTAGTTCCAGGAGTTTCCTGGTGGAGTTTTTAGGATCACTCTGGTATATAATCATGTCACTTGCAAATAGAGTATCTTGAGTTCTTTCTTTCTGATTTGAATCCCTTTTATTTACCTCTCTTGTCTTATGGCTCTAGCTAAGACTTCAAGTACAATATTGAATAGAAATGGTGAAAGTAGACAGCATTGTCTAGTTCCTGATCAAAGTGGAAATGCTTCAAGTTTTTCCCCATTTAGTATAATCCTTGCTGTTGGCTTGTTGTGTACAGCTTTTATTTTGTTGATATAAGTTCCTTCCATTGCAACAGTCTCTAGGGTTTTGATCATGAAAGGATGTTCAATCTTGTCAAAAGCTTTTTCTGCATCTTTCGAAAGTATCATGTGGTCTCGGACTTTGGATTGGTTTATATGATGTATTACATTTATTGATTTGCATGTGTTAAACCAACCTTGTGTGCCTGGGATAAAGCCTACTTGATCACAGTGAGTGTTGATCTTCAGTGTCTTTAAAAACAAAGTTTTTTTTTAAAAATAAAGCACATATCACATAACTTCTTATTGAAAGTTGTAAACTTTTAAAAGGTGTTTTTTCAGTTTTGATAGGAGAGAGAATGGGAGAGTAGAAATGCATGCCATGGTATACCAACGGCATTCTGAGAACAATATTCAGAAGTCATTTCTCCCCTCTAACTATGTGGGCTTTTTAGAGTCCACTAGAGCCTGCAGAATTTGATCAGGTGCTTTACCTGCTGAGCTATTTCACCTGCTATAACTTAACTTTTAAAAATTATGCAATCATAAAATTAGTCTCTCATCTAGATAGTCACATATTTGATTTTTGTTAAGACTGAGATAATGTGGTAATTTTCATATAGAGAATGCTTATAGTTTATAAAGTATTTTGAAGGGAAAGATTATAGTCCCATCCTTATGAAAAAAAAGTCATGTTTTCAAAAAAAAAAAAAAAAAAAGCACCAAACCAGAAGCTGAGAGTTTAATCAGTGAATGAAACAGGTGTTAACATAGCATGAAGACCAGAGTTTGGATACCCAGATCTCACATAAACAACCTGTCACAGGAGCTCAAGTGTTTATTGTAAGTGTCCACACTTACCAGATCAACGTGAAGTCCACAAGGGAATTGGTTTGAATTAAGCTAGGCCAAGGTTGGAGGGAATCTCAGCAAGACTGAGACAGAGATAAGTTTATTCTATGTTGCTCAGTTTATTTATATACATGAAATATTGGCAACCATCCTAAATCTTTCAATAAGTAAAAATATCAAAGAATAGCACCATCTTGTAAAAACAAGAAGTAAGGAATGAATAACAGGAGGACATAAGATGGAAATTAAATTGTTCAGACTAGCTTAGTACTCAGTCAGCAGCTTCAAGGTAGACATTCTTTTACCACAACTGTAGGAACATTTGGGCCTATTCGCAGTTAATAAATCACAAGACAAGAACACAGTGAGCTGGTTGGTATCACTTCCCATCCGAGGCTGTCCACAGCACAAACAAGACCTCTCAAAGGGACAGGAGCAGGAACAGAGAAGGAACTACAAACCTTGATGCTCAGTGTGGGCAGTACTCAAGGGACCTGGGGAAGGCCTGAACAACCCCTCACAGTTTTTAACCCTTGCAAACCCACTCTAAGTGGGAGGCAGAAAAAGGAGAATATGCATAATCTTATAAGCTAGCCAACCTGGCTTATGGAGCAGTGGTAAAGAAACCAAATGTAAAACAAGGTAAAAAGGTGAATACCCAAAGGTAATCTTCTGGCTTCATCCCACTTTTTGAAAGTAACACATATCACATACACATAAACACATCATATACATGCATATGTATATACATATGTGCACAAGAAAACCGTAAGTCACATACTGAATAATTTTCAAATATGTAGTTGAAATTTTCAGGGTTTTTATGTTAGGTTATTTGATGACAATACTTTATTTGACCCTCATTATTGTGTATATTTTTCCTTATATTGTCTGCAGTTCCAAAAGACAACAGAAAAACCATATACTCAGAAGCCCAGTCCCAAACCTATAAAATATTCTTGTTTTGGGGGATCCCTTTCCTTCGCTACCACCAAACCATCCAGTCTAATCCATTGCCCCATCACATCAGTTGCTTTTCCAAATGTTACTGGGTTTTTCTATATTATATTGTCTCATCAACTACCATCTTGTTTCAACCTCCTATTGTACATGACTTGAATGATTATAAAACTTCCTAATTTTTGATGCCACTCCTATTATCCCATTTCCCTTACAATAGAGAAAACTTTTTATAACAAGACATCAGACCAGGACATTTTTGTCCTGAAACAATTTAGTGAATTTCTATATCATTCAGAATAAAATCCATTCCAGAGGGTTCCTGACATCCTTTCCTTTTCAGTCTCATTATCATATTTTCTTTCATTCTGTTTGCACAAGCTATATTAGCTTTCTTTTTATTGAATAACAAACCACAACCTGGTCCATTTTGTTTTCTAGTTTGCTAAACATTTAGATTATAGGTAAATAAAGCTGTAGTTTTAAAGGGAGAATGTAATATAAGAATTTTTATAGCTTAAGAGATAAGGTTATTATTAATATAGTTAAGCAAATATTTTAAATTATTATTTAAATTTGTCATTTACTGACTAATTCTCATGTCATTAGACAAGCAGTCTAACATAAAGAACAGTAAATATTCTCAGTATATATATATTAAATGTGATCTTGAGTGGCATGGAAATTAAGTGAAATTCATCTGTCATATAACACAAAGTACTTTCCCAAAGTACTTCACAGTTTTTACATTGACTTGCATCTTTGATGATGATGATGGTGTGTATGTGTATTCCTCCAGAGCCCTGATCATCCACGAACTCCTTGTTTATTTGAGGCTGGGTCTCTAATTAAACCCACAGCTCACTAACAGAGCTGCTGTGATGAACCAACTTACTTAAGACAGTCCCAGGCTGTCTTAAGGGACTGAAGTTAAAGGCAGGCTACCATGCCCACCAGGCATTTTTTTTGTGTGTGATCTGGGGAACCAATTGTGATCCTTTTGCTTGCATGGCAAACACTTTAACTGCTTATTCATCTCCAGCTCCTTGTATGTAATACCTTATTAAGCATATTAATTGTTTTCTTAATCTAACAGTTCTAGCACTGGTTCCAATTCTGGTTCTTTTGTTTGACGTTTCTTTTTTTTAAATTTTTTTTTGATTATTATTTATTCAATTGTGAGTGTGTGTGTGTGTGTGTATATGTATGTATGTGTGTGTCTGTGTGTGTAGAACCACGGACGAATTCGGGAACCACCATGGACGCCTCTACCTCCTCCTTGTTTACTCTGCCCCGGGATTCACAGGCTCCGCCCTACCAGGACCGTAAATGCAGGTCTCCCCGGCTTCCGCCTGGCGTCTATACGTGGGGTCTAGGATCCGAACTCAGGACCTTCTACCTGCAAGGCAGAGGCTTAACCCCCGAGCCACTTCTCCAGCCCCCTTGTTTGACGTTTCTATATATACTTCTTTTTTTTTTTTATTCAATTGTGTGTGTGTGCGTGTGTGTGTGCGCGTGCGTGCGTGCGTGCGTGCGCGCGCGTGCGTGTGCGCGTGTGTGTGTGTGTGTGTGTGTGTGTAGAACCACAGGCCCCGGGATTCACAGGCTCTGCCCTACTAGGACCAGAACTCAGGCCGCCCCTGCTTCTGCCCGGCATCTATATGTGGGGTCTAGGATCCGAACTCAGGACCTTCTGCCTTCAAGGCAGAGGCTTAACCCCTGAGCCACCTCTCCAGCCCCGTTTCTATATATACTTCTTATAGTGGGTTTTGCTACTTTTTATTTATTAACTTTAGAAAATATGCTTTTCATTTATTCACGAAAGAACTTTATTATGTCAATTTGGTACTAAAAAATCTAAAGTTATTCTAAATCTTTATAGATTCAGGCCATCTATATAAATCTGGTTTGTGCTCATTAATTTTCTGGAATAGGGTTTTTTCCTCCTTTTTCAAAATTTTTTATTGTATCTGTAGCTAAGGCAATTATAAATAAGTAGTAAACCTCAGAAATCTTCTATACAAATTTGTTGTTACTTCAACCAGAGTGACTTAGGCTATTCTAGGCATGTCTAAGTGATTCCTGGTGTTCCTGAATTTATTTAATATGGTGTGGTTTACCTAAAATACAGGCCTGATGCTTACAAAATAACAATAAATACCTAGATAGTAATGGTAATAGAAAACCAAATATTAAGTTTACAGATTCATTCTTGAGCATTGTACCAAAAGAGTAACCTTGAATTCAAATTAGAATTATAGCACTGTTAATTTAAACATATTTTTGTTTTCTTTTAATGTGTTAAACCAATGCATACTTCCTTCCGATCCCAAAATAGTTACGTAAGAGCTGTCGTCACAGGATTCTTTCTCTTATAAAGTTAGTCTATTATAAAGGATATAGTGTCTATTTAAAATTTTAAACTACAAATATTTATCCTTCTAATCCATCTGCTCACTAATGTAACCATAAGTATTTTAGACTGAAATCTGAATGGTGAAAATACTTGGAAATCGTAATATTGCAGAGTCTTGATTTTCCATTTTACAGCAAATGTCATTTCTTGAGCAGAAATAGAATGATACAGGATATTTACTTGTGAAACATTGTATTAGCATCATTTAAAAACTTTTTTTTTCTTTTTTCTTTCCCTTCCTCTAATGTCAAATAAAGAAAGGGATACAGTGTTTCTTCTGATTTCCATTCCCGTGAATTCCTCTATAGAAGTAAGGACATACTTAAATTTCACATTAAATGTAAAATCACAGTGCTTCAAAGCCCTGGTATTTCCCTTACTTTTTTATACTTATTTTTAAATTAGTATTTAGCCTTCTTAATTACAAACAAGAAGGTGAAGGAGAATATCCCTATCAGTGGGTCTACCCAAAGTAGAGCCACTTAATCTACCACAGAGATCGAGCCCATAGCATTACATACAATAGGACCCTGTGGTCCACACAAGCAAATAGGCACCAGAGTGAGTGAGAGGACTGGTTGATGAAGGGAGAGGAAGGTGGGAAGAGGAGGAGGGCTGGGACAAACACACATTAAAAATGTTTTAAACCCTATTATAGAAAGGATTCTATGCAGATGAAATTTTATTCAAATATTCAATTCCTAGTATAAATGAGAATTTAAAACATTAATATATTTATTAGCCCAATAAATTTTTGTTAGATCTCTTATCATTAGAGTTCCATTACATGACCATATTACTTTCAAATTATTGCTTTTAAAAGATATTATTGCCAGGTGTAATAGTGCACGTTTATAGTCCCTGTACTTGTGATGGAAGTAGAGATGGGCTGAGCATAAGAGATCAAAATTTCAAGACCATTATGTTCTACAAATCTAAAACCTGCCAGAAGAAAAAAAAAAGCAAAATACAACAAATTAGTTTGTTGCCTTAAATAATCAAGAAAATATCTTCATAAAATACAGTTTGACTCTATATCCTCACTATTGAGAATAGTGTGGCAATAAATATGTTTTATTATGTCTGTAGTAGAACTTAAAACTCTCCTTCTCTCCCTCCATAAACATGTTATTTATCCAGGAGTAATATAACTAGGTTTGATAATTAAAGATATTAATTTGACTATTGAGGACAGAGTTCTTGACACATCTATGAAGAGTTAGTAGTTAAGGCAAGTCCTTAGCAAGACTTCAGGAGATGTTTGATGGATGTGGGAAAACCCAGCCCATAAATGAGTAGAGCTATTGCCTGAAAAGTGGATAAGATGAAGGAAAGTGGTTCAATAAGTTGGCATTCCTTAGCATTCTTTGGACTGACTTGCTGTCTGGCAAGGATGGATTGCACCTCTCTCAGCAATCTTACTGATTCAGCAATCCTAATGATATGGTTTGTCCAGTTCCCTTTAGTCCAGGTCTAGGTATCAGATCTTCTGCCAATCTAGCCTGAGAACTGTAACCAGACAATTCCAAGACAGAACAAAACTCCTTGTTATCCCAAACTATTTGGTTGTGAATTTATTACCACAATGAAGAGAAACTGCAATACTGGGTCATACACTGGTTCTAATTTTAGCTTATGAAGGAGGTTGCATACTGATTTCCATAGCAGCTACTGCAATGCATAGTCCCATCAGTAGTGACTATAAGAATCCCTCATCTCCAACATTTGTTTTCTTAATGTTTATCATTCTAACTAAGGTGAGACAGAATCTCAAAGTAGTTTTAATTTTCATTTTCCCGGTGACTCAGAGATGTTGTAAATTTTTCATTCACTTTGTTGTATTTATAACAACCCTGAGAGAGGATTAAGCAAGGGTAGTGGGAGAAAGAGAACTAATAAAACAAAGCATTTGTGAGATACCATAATGAAATTCATTACTTTGTATAGAATTAGGAAGGTGAGAGGGAGGGAGGAAGGCAGGAAGGCAGGGAGAGAGGGAGGTTGGCTATTTGCCTGTGTTGTCTGAGTTTGAACTGACTAAGATTTTTCTTCCATTCTCTGGCTTTTCTCTTTACTCTTGCTGTGCAGAAACTTTATAACTTCATGTAATCTCATTTTTTGAGTCTTGGGAATTTTCCTGCATTATTTTCCATTTCAGAAAGTTCTTGCCTGTGTCTGTATTGTTATGTCTTCCCTTAGCAATTTTAGCCTTTTGGGCTTAACATTGACGTTTGTGATCCACTAAGTTGATTTCTTGTAGGGTGAGCACTGAGGGTGTAATTCCATTCTTCTACATGTGATTGTACAGTTTTCCAAACTCCATTTGTTGAATAGTCTATCTTTTTTCTCCAATCTATTTTTTGAGTCCTTTGTCAAAAATTAGGTGATGGTAACTTTGGGTGTATTTCTTGGTCCTTTATTCCACTGTTTTACATGTCTTCTTTTGTGACAGTACCATGCTTTCTTAGTCATTATGGTTCTGTAATATTGTTTTAGGATAGGTATTGGGGTACCTTCATCGTTGTTCTTTCTGTTTAGTGTTACTCTGTGTGTATTACTTTGTTTAAAAAGTGTTTCTCCTATTCAATCTGATTCATTTCACTTTTTAAAAATTACTGCGAATGGGTTATTTTTGTCCAATTTCTCTCTCAACCTTGTTCATTATTAGTATGTAGAAAAGCCATTGCTTTAATTTGTGTGTGTGTGTGTGTGTGTGTGTGTGTGTGTGTGTGTGTTTGTATATATGTGTGTATCAGAGGGCACTGTGACCACAGATGACTTCGGGAGTCATCCTGGATTGCATTCACCTCCTTTTTGGAAAAGCTACTGCTTTTATATCTTTATTTTTCTAGTTGTTTTGATAAGAGTTTTCTTGTATAATCCACAAGATCTTGAAATACAGGATCACATCATCTTAAATAAGGATCATTTGACTTCACATTTCTGATTTATATCCTTTTTATTTCCTTCTCTTGTCTTAGTGCTGTATTTAAAACTTTGCTTGCTATATAGAATAACTAAAGAGAATGCATAACCTTATCTCAATTCTGATATTAAAGGAAACACTCAGTTTTTTTTCTATTTAGCATAATATTGGCTACAGCTTTGTTAAATATAGCCAATATTAATTATGTTGAGACATAATTCTTGAAGAATTTTATGATGGAGACCTGCTAACCTAATAAAATGTGGTTTCTCATTTATTGAATTAATCATTATCCTTATATGCACTTGCAATGTTCTATTAAGTACTGATTTATGCACGCTGAACAAACCTTGTATTTCTGCAATGAAACAAATTTGGTCATGATGTACTACTATCTTCTTAATATGCCTTCAGTTCAGTATGCAGGTATTTTGTTGAGAAATTTGTGTTTATATTCATTGGAGAAATGTAGTTTTCTTTCATTGTTGTATCTTTATTCAGCTTCAGTTTCAGGACATACTGATTTCCTGTATTTCTCCATCAGTTTTAAGGTATTGCAGAGGATGATAATCTTGCTTGATAGTTAATTATTATCAAGGCTTAGAAAATAGCAGTTCGGGTTTTATTGGAATTAGGATTGGTTCTAATACTTTTTCTTTGTACATGACTTTTTTTTTCCTTTAACAGTTGTATCTGTACTTTCTCTTTTTGACATCCTAGATATGGTATGAATTTTTCACCAAGTCATTTCCATTTGGGGATTAAGTGCCCTACATATATGGATATCTCTATCTCTGGGTTTGAGAAATTTTCTGTTATAATTTCATTGAAAAAATTGTCTATTCTTTTAGCTTTTACCACTGTTGCTTATAGCCCATAGAATTTTATTTTAAAAGGTATTTTTGAAGCACTTGATTAATTTATAGCATTCAATAAATTTTTAGGAACTCAAAATTCTTTCTAAGAAACGTTTTTTTTTAAATTCAGCATTAAAATAAATCAGTAAGACATGCAATTGAATGATACACTAAGTTTTTTGATTCGATAATTCTTAATATAGTACTTTTTATGGCTGTGGACGGTAAGAATTTTTTTTCCATTTTTTCTCTTATTTTTTTTTTTTTTAGTTTTACAAGCATATTAAGTACTGATCCCTGCTTTCTTCCATCCCTCCTCCTTACCATTCCCCTCCTTTCCCCTCATCAATCCATCTCTCTCCTTCCCACCCTCCTATCTTGCTACATCTGTGGACCCCAGGGTTCTCTATGGTTTGTCTATTCTTATCGGGGTTCAGGTGTCTGTAGCATACCAAGTTGCCCCTTCTTGGACCACCCCATTGTTAGGGGCGTGTCCCTTCACTCATCCAGCTCTACTCCCTAAGGTTTTCCCTATATATTCTTACCTCTCTTCAGTTCCTAATAGTCTATGGCGGTATGTTGGTATTTGGGTCATTATGCATTTCCTGGTAAGAAAAGTTTCACTGCTTTGAGTTCCTAGATGTAGCATCCTTTCCTTGAATGGAATGTCTTGTCCAACAGTGAACCTTTCCATATTTAGGTTCTTACAATCTCACCGTCCCCTCTTCCACAAGTTCCCTAAGTCTTAGGATGGGGAGAGATTAAGATGGCCTGATTCTGGGTGAGCATTGCTGTGTCACTAGTAACCTGCATTATGACTGTTGTTGTCCACTTCAAAATATATAGTACATTTTTTAAAAGCCACTGATAAACCATACCAATAGTCTGTATTCCATATTTTTCAGATTAGAACTAAAAACAAGCATGTATGACTTACCATAGGGACTTAAGCATAAAATTCCTTAAAATGACTTAGAAGTTTATGTTTTATATTCAATTGCAACTTTCTCATGGAATCTTAACTTTTGACATCATTTGCAAAACATTTTCACACAGAGAAAATATGGTCAATGTTCCTTAATCTTAACTAACATGGCCCATAATAGAGGTACTAATGGAAAGAACCAAGCCACATGTGGAAATGATTTCCATACTCTCCTGTCACAAGCCATCCCAATTCATTAAAGAGTAGGCAAATTTTTATTTTCTGTTTTCTTTAAAAATCACTGAACAATCCTTGCTCCTTCAGTCAAGATAAAAGTTTTGAGAGCAGAAAATTGCATAAGAAAAGAAATCTGATAATTATTTTGCAAAAGAAGCCACCATATATCACATTCCATAGTACCGAAAGCTTTATAATTAAAATTATTAAAATAGGACTGGGAAGATGGATCAGCAGATAAAACACATATGTAATTCTTTTCTGCCTACAGGAAATGGGAAACAAGACTTTATCTCTATTTGGTGATGACATGATTTTATACCTGAGTGATCCCAAAAAACTCCACCAGGAAACTCCTGGAACTAATACAGAAGTTCAGCAGGGTAGCAAGATACAAAGTAAACATGCAAAAATCAGTGGCCTTCCTATACGCCCAGTATGAAAGAAGTGAAAAAGCCCTGAGAGAAGCAATCCCATTTACTATAGTCCCTAAAATAAATGAAATACCTTGGTATAAACCTAACCAAGGAAGTAAGTGACCTTTACAATGAAAACTTTAAAACCCTAAAGAAAGAAGTTACAGAAGACACTAGAAGGTGGAAAGACCTGCCATGTTCCTGGATTGGCAGAATCAATATCATAAAAATGACGATCCTACAAAAGGCAATATACAGATTCAATGCTATGCTAATTAAAGTCCCAAAGCAATTTTTTTTAAGAGATCAAAATATCAGTTTTATTACCAATAGAAGCAATATTGAAGGTACTGAAGGCTGGGACTCGGTTTCATACTAACAGTGGGTTTCCTAGGACTGTATCCACAGAGAGCTGGGCTCTCAGCTGGTTGCCTTGTTTCGCAAAGACTGTCCTTTTACCTGTGACACTTAATTTGGTTCACAAATCAAAATAATTTCCCCTTCCTCCCAGGATGAACATTTATAATTTTTTTTATTTCAGCTCATACAAACTTATTAGGTACACCAGTTCCCTCCCTCCCTCCTCCTCCCCCCATACCCCCTGCTCCCCCTTCCTACTCCTCTCCCTCCCATCCCCCAGTGCCTCCCACCCCAATTCCCAGAGAGTCCTTTCTTGTGCACGTCTGATTTTCCTCTGGGCCCTCCTCTCCGATGACGTACAAGGACCCAGTGGCCTTTCCTGAACCCTTTCCCGTGTTCCCCTTAGGTATAGGAACACTGCTGTGGCTGCCAATCCTTTGCCTCCAAGGATCTTGGTGCCTTTAGCAGATGCTAGACTTTGTGAGGTCAACAGTGTGTTGGACAATGCGCAGGGCATGCAAAGTCCAATTATGATTGCCAAAGCAATTCTTTAAAGAAGTTGATCAAACAATCTCAACGTTAATATGGAGGCACAAAAGACCCAGGATAGCAAAAACAATCCTGAGTAACAAAAACACTGCTGGAGGTATCACCATACCAAACTTTAGTCTATATTACAAATCCATAGTTATAAAAACAGCCTGGTACTGGCTCCAAAATAGAAACACAGATCAATGGATAAGGGTTGAAGACCCAGATATAAGCCCACACAATTACAGCCATTTGATCTTTGACAAAAGGGCCCAAAAAATCCAATGGAAAAAGAACAGTATCTTCAACAAATGGTGCTGGCAAAACTGGATGTCCACATGCAGAAGATTAAAACTGGACCCATACTTGTCACCATGTACAAGAATTAATTCCAAATGAATCAAGGACCTCAATGTAAGGCCAGAGACTATAAAAACCTTAGTTGAAAGGGTAGGGAACTCCCTCGAGCTGATTGGACTAGGCCAACAGTTCCTAATCGGAAATCCAGTAGTGCAGTTAATACAACCAACACTCAACAGATGGGATCTTATGAAATTAAAGAGCTCCTGTTCAGATAAAGAGATTGTAACAGGAGCACAAAGGCAATCCACAGAAGGGACATAATCTTCACTAACCATATATCTGATAGAGCTTTATTATCCAGAGTGCACAAAGAACTTAGAAAACTAAACACCAAGGAAACTAATGGCCCAATTAAAAAATGGGCCCTGGAACTTAAAAGAAACTTTACCAAGGATGAAATTTAAATGTCTAAAAAATATCTTAAAAAATGCTCCACATCCTTAACCATCAGGGAAATGCAAATCAAAACCTCACTGAGATATCATCTCACCCCAGTCAGGATGGCAAAAATCCACAATACAAACAACACCAAATGCTGGAGAGGATGTGGCGAGAGGGGAACTCTACTACATTGCTGGTGGGAATGCATGCTCATACAACCACTCTGGCGAGCCGTCTGATAATTCTTAAAGAAGTTACAGATTGAAATACCATATGATCCAGCTATTCCACTTTTGGGAATAACCCCCGATACAGCAAAAATTCGCCTTGATAGAACAAGCATGACTATGTTCATAGCAGCCCTGTTTGCAATAGCAAAGTCATGGAATCAACCCAAATGTCCAACAGTTGACAAGTGGATAAGGAAAATGTGGTACATTTATACAATGGAATACTACTCAGCGATCAAAAATGATGAATTAATGCAATTTGCCAGGAAATGGATGGAATTAGAAACAATTATATTGAGTGAAGTATCCCAGACATAGAAAATTAAGTACCGTATGTACTCCCTAATAGGTGGCTCCTAGTACCAGACCCACCTAGAGACACACTCAAAGATAAATCTCTGTAATACCTTCAGTAATTGAAAAGATTATAAGCAGGAGAGGAGGGGAAGTTGGGCCCGGCCAAAACAAGGAGAGAGGGGATCATGCTACAGCAGAGATAATAGGCCACCATCAAGGACTGCAAGTAAAAAATGAGACATTTGGTTAAGCTCACACACTGTCCTTCCTGGTCACTTGCAACTGATGGGGTATGATCTTACCAGAAAGGGAGGGCATACGGTCTGGCAGATAGAAGATAACCATTTTGCAATGGGAGAATAACCCACCCCTCACTGCAGTCTCCTACTCTTATTCCATCTATCTTTGAATCTATCCTTATAATAAGACTCTATTTTAACAACTTTGTATCTCTGACTAGGGGGTGACATCCAATACCCATCAGGATGGAGCCAAGGGCATTAACAGGAGCAGCAAAACTCAAAACAAAAATCAACAAACCATAATTTAGAACATCAGAGACTCTATATCAACCACCTGGAATCAGGCCCGCCTAATCTCTCCCCATCCTGAAGCTCAGGGAAATTTGCAGAAGAGGGGGTGGTAAGAATGTAAGAGCACAAGGATGGGAGGAGTTATGATATGCAAGATATTCCACACAAGTTAGGGCCAAAGCAATTATAATAGGACCCTGCATGATCTGCACAATGACCAACATATCATTGACCCTTCAAATTCTAGCATGGACTCAAGGCACTAGGCTCTTTAGAAGCTAGGGATTAACAGTCACAATAGTGTTCCTATACTTAAGGGGAACACAAGAAAGAGCTGTAGGAAATGCCACTGAGTCCTTACACCCAGAAGAAAGTTTGTTATACACATTAAAGGATGCTTCAGAGATGGGAGCAGGGGGCACTGGGAGAAAGGGAGGGAGGGAGGAAAGGAAGGGGAAAAGGGGGGGAGGAAGCAGGGAGGTCCAGGAAGGGGTGGAGGGAGGGAGGGGACAGGGGTACCTACTACGTTTGTATGAGCAGAAAAAAAAAAAAAAAGAAAAAGACTCTGTAATCTGCAGAGTTAGTGGACACCTGAGAAGGAACTCTGTGTCAAACTAGGTGTAAGCAGAACTAGTGCCTTAAAAGTTGTCCTTTACCTGCCATATCACATGCCCTATGCCATAATGTAATATCGCCAGTACCACACACATACACATGTACATATGTGAGCTACTGCCACTATTGTAGAAAGGATTAGTCAAGATCTTGTCAGGTGTATTGACTTCTTTTAACATCCATGACATTCATCAACTCAGACATTTAGGAAGATTTACCTCCTGTGTGGTAGGTTAAAAAAAAAAAAAGCTAAATAAAACATAGTCTATTCTCTTATCTAGTGGAGCATGGACTTCTTTTTTTTTTATTTTAGTGTTGCATACACAGATATAGTGACTATGATATTTTCACCCCTTAATTTGCAGCTCCAACCGCCTTCCTTTTCCCCTTATCTCTGCTCCTATATTCCAACCCTTCATCCCTTTTAAGTATTTCCCCATTATTCCCTCCCGCACCCTGTCACCTGTAGTATCCTGTATCTCACCCTCCAAAATCTTCACTCTACCTGAGGATGCAGTTCTTTTAGTAAGTATAGATATGAGTACAGCAGCACCACTATTCTGTTACAATATAGAAAATATTTATTATCCCTGCTTCTAGAGATCAGAAGTCTTCTGAAATTTATACTTGAATCTCGAAGAATGATCAAGAGTTTTCTGGGTCTTGAAACACATTTAAGATAGGAGATCTATAGAGACATAAAGACTATAGATTGCATGACATGTTTATGAAACAAGTTATATTTCAGCATGTCTAATTCCTATTGGGACAGTTAAAAGGAAAGATAAGACGTGGAACAAGGTATCAGGCTTACCAGGAAGAAAATCTTATTAAACTCCCTGATGCATGTATTACTTCAAGGTTGCCATAAAAAATAAAAACTGAAAAAGACCAATCTTAATTGGATATGACAAAGATACTATTGAAATTGTTTAGATATTATAAAAACTTAAAAGTTGAATGGAGGATAAGCATTTTCCACACAATTTCAGACAAATAAAAACATAAAACAGGGCCATCCAGTTGACTAATGCAGATCCCATGTGATGGAAGGGGAGAACCAACTTCTGAAAGTTGTTCTCTCACCTCCTTTGGACCTTAGCTGTGCTCATGTGTTCTCTCTCTCTTTCTCTCTCTCTCTGTCTCTCTGTCTCTCTCTCTGTCTCTCTCTCTCTCTGTCTCTCTCTCTCTCTCTCTCTCTCTCTCTGTCTCTCTCTCTGTCTCTCTCTCTCTCTCTCTCTCTCTCTCTCTCTCTCTCTCTCTCTCTCTCTCTCTCTCTCTCTCTCTCTCGTGTGTGTGTTCCTGTGGAGGACCAAGGGTGACTTTGGGAATCATCCTGGATTGCTTCTACCTCCTTCTTTCTTCACTCTGGGATTTCCCAGTCTCTGCCCAGCAGAGCCAGAAGTACAGGTCACCACCATTTCTGCCTGGAGTTTTTATGTGGGACCTGGGATCTGAACTCAGGACCATCTGCTTGCAAGGCAGAGACTTAATTCATGAGCCATCTCTCCAGCCCTTTGTTTATATTTTAAGGACACTATTTACTCAAAAAGCCACATAATTAAAGGGGTCAGGGAAATGCCACTGGGTCCTTGTACATCATCGGAGAGAAGGACCCAGAGGAGAGTCAGGTATGCACAATAAAGGACTCTCTGGGAATTGGGGGGGAGGCACTGGGGGATGGGGAGGGGGGGTGGGGGGAGGGACAGCAGGGGGTTCGGGGGGAGGAGGAGGGAGGGAGGGAACTGGTGTACCTATTAAGTTTGTATGAGCGGAAATAATAAAGAATGTATATAATAAAAAAGCCACATAATTGTAATTTTATTTATGTCTGGGAAATATATACATTTGATTAACTCCTGCTTCAGTAGGTAATTGGTAATAATACACAAAATACAGCATGGAACATTATATATTAAAAATTTTAGTGTCCAAAACCCATGCATTTAAATTTTTTGTCATACAAAACATGTCTTCTGAGCATATTTTAAGTTATAGCGGAAGTCAAAAGTCATCAAAATAGAAGAACTAGAAATTACCCATATATGAAAATTAAAGCATCCTTCACCATTGTTCACCATTAAATGTTAAAGAACATTATCACATGAGTAATTAAAAATAGCTTAACTTGAATTAGCAGAAAAACATAGTTTATTGTAATTTATGGAATGAAAGGTCTGAGAGAATCTGTACCTACAAAGTGAGACTGTTTTGGTAATCTTTTTATATAAAATTGTTGCATATGTTCATTTTAGGTAACTGATTTAACTTTAAACAACTTATTTCGTAGTGATTTCTATATCTTAATTTTACATTTTTGAATTAATCTAGTTGAGTGAACTTAGTAATTGATAAGGAAAACTTTTAAAATGTCAGTTTTACAACTCTTACAAAAGTTCTGTAACTTTTCATATAAGCTGTAATGTTACTCTCTCAGTAATTATCTCACTGCATTCTTCTTTGATACATTCCTAGTATGCCTTATTTGAATTGCATTAAGATTTATTAATGTTTCAGCAATTTACTCATAATACCAGCATACTAGTTCTCAAGTCAAGAAACTAGGTAGTAATTCTATTGGGAAATATAATTGATAATAAATTATTTTGTCTTCAAGTGAAAATCATGTAGTTCAATATGAAAACCAGAATATTATTTGTTAATTCAGATTTCAGAGAAAATATATTAAATTATCTATAATATGTTTATATTATGTGTGACACTTTATTGATATAGACAAGCTAAAATAGGTAACCCAGTGCTTCCTTTTGTAGAATTGAAAAAAACAATGAAATAAAGTTATTGAAAAAATGTTATAGTTTGGAAACCTGGAGTACTCAATAAGATTTATCATGAAAGCAAAGAATGGCATTTAAATTTTTTCTAATAGCTATATTTTGAAAATTAAAAATAAACAGGCAAAATTATTAATGTTAATAATGTATCTTAATCCAAAATGTTATTTTAATGTGTATTCAGAAGCCTCAAGTTATTCTTTTTATTACTCTGTATTTGAATTCTGATATATATTTTGTATGTGTCTCCCTTCTCTTTTTCACTTAACTGTGTTACTCAGTTGGCTGAGACAAGTTGCTGAACATCTCTTTATTTCTCCAGTTTTACTGATATGGTTGCAAGATTTTAATTAGATAATATATGACACACCTGGAACATACTATATTTATGTGTGAATATATATATCTTCATCACTCTCTAAAATATTTCAAGCATGAACATGATCTATAGTTACATGATCGATCACAAGACAAAGAACATATTCAAAGATTAAAACATTTATAACTGTGAAATTATTTTCTCTTTATCCTTTTCCATGCTGGGCCCATGTATCTCTCTGGATTTCTGTTTAAATTATTTTTAACAAGAAGGAAATTCAATACTAACTCATCATATGCAAAAATTGTAGAAGACCAATGCAAGGTATTATTAATAGAAGAACCTGGGAAATGGAACATAAAACTCAACATGTAGTTTCTGCTCAATTTTCAGAAATTTAAACTCCATGAAATTGTTCAGTAATGAAACAAGCTTATTTTTTATTTATTCTTGATATGTGTTGTAACAAAATCCAGCAATAAAAATGGCACTTTGAAGTTTATTAAAACCACTAATATTAAAGCTTAGTTGTGAATAAAAATGTAATGTAATATTTCCTCCAGTGGTCATTTGTTTTCTGTCTCTTTAAAACTATTAGGTAGAAAACCAAAGCACTTCATATTTCCTTCATGGTTATTATGTTGCAATTGGGAGATTCATGGTGGTATTGTAATATTAGTGGAATAAATCATTCATTTTAAACTATTTCTGGTGTTGATGTTATTTTCTTTTAATTTCAGGTTGGGTGGGACTATATCAGCATACAAGATAGTACCAGATGAAATAGAAGAAATTAAGGTATAGTATGGTACTTTTGATCTTTGTAAAGGTTTAGGCTCTTGATGGGGAGATGTGGAAAGAATTACTTTCTTACATTACATTATATATTCTACTTAACTTATGTTGCAGTTACTATGCATTTGTGCTTATAAAACCGTTGCCAAGAAGGTTAAGGGAACGTGAGTTTTACCATTACCTAGTTACAGATTCTTGTCTACTTTGGTAAGAGAGACCACACAAACACCAAGGACCAAGGGAACTGGCTACACCATATCCACATAACAGCTGAGAGAAGGGGCAGTCCTTACTGTCCAGACAAGCGTATCTGGTCAAGTATACAGAAGGAAGTCAACTTTCTCAGCCAACTCTCTCTATATTATTTACAGGGTCTAGTCCCACACATCATTGGCTAGACCTTCCCCCATCAACTAGACAATCTCTTGCAGGTTTGCTCTGGATTTAACTCAACTACTAATTCTCTACAAATGTTCCCAAAGTTCAAACTCTTAACCATCAAGTTCACTCCTGTATCTAACTGTGACACTTCACCCCTTGTGAAGTTGAAACACAAACATGTCACTTTTAAACTGTAACCTTCAGTCCTTTTCCCCACAAAATTTATCTTGCAATATGAATACATTTAGCTTTATTAATTCTAAAACTCTAAAAGTTCTCATAGATAAATTGTGAAATGTTGTCCCTGGAAGTTCAGTTCTAATGTTTTAAAATTTCTAAATCTCTTAACTGTTAGAGTTTATCACATCAAAATAAGTTAAATGCAGATAAAACATAGATAAAAATGGAAGCATCATAGCACAATAAGATGATATCATATTAAGACCAAGTCTAACAATTTACCATCCTGCATTTTAATATCCATCTTCTGTTGCTCATCACATACATAGTCATGGTGATTCAAAGATTCTGGGCAATCCCAGTTCCTCTATGTAGCTCAAAGTTGCACAAGCAATGTTTCTCTGAACCAGATTGAATCTCCATTTATAACTGTCCTCAGCATACATCCCATCATTGTGGCATCTCCAACAGTGCTCTAGGTTTACCTCTGCAGCTATAAACTTCCTTTGCAGGAACTCCAAATCTGCTACTTGACAAAATACAGCTATGTTTTATGAACCCCTCAATCTTACATTGAAACCAGAACTACCTTATTAATGCTAACAAATTTTTCATCAAAACTGAAATGTAGTTTGGTCTAGTTGAATCATAGCTGTACCAACTTTTTCATGCTGACTCTGGTAATCAAAATTTCTGGTAGTCAAAATTGTCAAAGGGCAAGAAACAACTTCAACTTGGGTTTTCAGCTCCTGAAGGAATCCGGGTTTTCAAAGCATACAATCTCCATATAGTGGTATTCATTTCTTTCACCATTCTAGTGTAAAACGCTAGGTTTTCCTGGGTCTACTGTTCTGGAGCTCATCCATCCTAAAACTAGGGAATTATTATTTAATTAAGTAATTAATTAAATGTGTATATATTTGTCTTTGTCCATGTGTGTTTGTTTGTAGCTATTAATTGAGCCTGTACATTCACTTATTTTATGCCAAACAAATGTTCTGCTACTGAGCTTATATATTCTGTATTTCCAGCAATCTTGACTTTCTTGTAGTTTTGTGTTTTCTTAAAGGAGGGAGGGTCTTTTCACATAATCTTTTTAAATTTTTGGTTAGAAGAGTGTCAGGAGGAATTTTCTTAAGATACATGTTTTGTGAGTGTTACACAGTATAATTTTTTACCAATTGATATTAAATCTAATGTATTTCAAAAGTTTGAACACTGAGGTATAAAATGTTTCTTTTATATGTATTAAAAGAAAAGGTATTTTAAATTGTTCATTCGAATTTTTAGCTGAAATGAAATACTTTTCTTTTTTCTGACGCTTAGAAGTACATTTTTATTATAATTGGCTAAGATACAAGTATAATTAGCATTCAATCTACATAATTAATCTTTAATTTGATATATTTTCTAAATCCTATGTTGATCACATTTTTGCTATTAGGATAGTTTGATGAAACATTCACCTTTTATTTTTACTTTTACTTTAGAGTGTGTGTGTGTGTGTGTGTGTGTGTGTGTGTGTGTGTGTGTGTGTCTCAAAGGGCATTATGTGTGCCTGTGAAGGCCCAAAGGTGTCTTTAGAAATCACCCTATATTGTATCTCATCTTTTCTTTTCTTTTTTTAATACATTTTTTATTATTACCGCTCATACATACTTAATAGGTAGACCAGTTCCCTCCCTCCCTCCTCCTCCCCCCGAATCCCCTGCTCGCCCTCTCCTCCCTCCCCATTCCCCAGTGCCTCCCCCCAATTCCCAGAGAGTCCTTTATTATGTATGCCTAACTTTACTCTGATTTCTCAGGCTCTGATTTCCAAGACTGGGAGCGCAGGTTACTGCTATTCCCCTTGGCATTTTTACATGATTTCTAGGATCCAAACTTAGATCCTTCTGCTTGAGAGATAGGTTTAACCATTGAGCCATCTCTATAGTCCCTAGAAACCATTATTTAGTACATATATGACTTCCGCATTAATTGTTGTAGATAACATTACAGTAAACTTGTCATGTTTTAAAAATATTACTACTGAGATGACTTCAAATTCTAGCCAAGATACAGAAGTTTCACTCCTGTGGAGTCTTCCTCTTACTACTAATAAAAGTAGTAATTACTCAAAGACTAGGCAAACTGTGAAAGGTAGAAAGCAAGCCAGATGACCAATATATACCAGCACCTAAGAAATAACATAGCTAGGAGTTTCTGGGTTTCCTTATTATCTCCCATATGTTCTGGGCAGGGTGCTAAAGAAGCCCTCAATCTGGAACCAACAACACACACAGATTTAAAAAATGCTCACACACAAGCCTTTTTTTTTTCCAAGCCAGAAGAGAAAGATGAGTTGTTCAAAGGAGCAGAAGATTTACTCAGTAGTACTCACTTTATTCTAGGCTATCAAAACAAAACAAAAACTAAAACACTCTTTTAATCTGAAATTTTAGCAGAATCTAGAACACAATCCCTGTTATCCCATAGAAACAAGTTAAAAGGTTCTTTATCCTTTTCTTGTTAATGTTCATAGCATTGAACAATAAATAATCTTTCACTTGCAAATCAGATATCACTCATTTTCTAAACAGAATAATATATCTTATCTTCCACCACCAATCTGATCGAAACAGGCTGTACTGATATAGTACCAGTGGAGTCCAATGATGATTCCCAACTGATGAACTTTGAGTACAAATCCAAGTATGTCCCCTGAAAACATGTGCTGGAAACTTATTCCCTGGAGAAACAATGTTAGGAGTTAGTGCCTCATAAGAATATTTTAGGTTATGAGGACTCTACCGTTCTGTATAGATAGATCAATGCTAATTGTAAAAACTGTACATTCACTCTCTCACCTTTGCTCCTTGTTTTAGTGTATAAATATTGATGTTTGTTACTTGCTTTTCTACCACATATTGATGCACAAAGAAGTTCCATGAGAGACATGGTCCCTAAGTCTTGGTCTTCTCAACTACAGAACTGTGAGAGCTAAATCTCTGGTCTTTCTGACATACTCAGTCCCAGGTGTTCTGTAATAGTGACAGAAAAACTGTGACACCAGCCCAGGAGCGATAACACTAAACAAGACAGTTCAAGATATAACTAGTTGTTATTTCACCTTTACCTTTTTATGTCAGTGAGGCAGAGTAGGGAGGTGAGTATCCATTCTGAACTATATCAGGAAAGCTGGACAAAGTGTGATTAGTGTGAGTTAACTGTTCATTTACCGTCCTTGCTGTCAGCATCCTCCTCTGTTTAGTGTCTGTAGTAGGGTAAAGTCATACTTGTCTTCACAAGATAGGAATTGAACATTCACTTGCCAATTTAAATCAGTGTTTTTCTTTTATTGGGGTGTTGTCAGTATGCCCAATAAGAATTGAACATAATGTCCAGATAACCATCAAACTATTGCACATGGAGGATATTTCCTTTTATTAGCAAATATTAGTAATGAAAACAATCGTCAGACACTAAATCAAAAATGAATTAAATGTGGAAACTGATAAAAATTTTGAACTATCATAAAATACTTTTTCAAGCAATTATGAATTGTTTTACAAATGAAAACAATAAGACATCTTCCCAAAGCAGCATGTAATTTTCAGATGAAAATTACAAAATAAACACTACCAATATAAAAAGAATACCAGTATAACAAAGATCCTCAAAAGGAAAAAGGATTTGGCACATTTTTCAAAGACTGGAATTAATAACTATCAGTCATAAATTTTATATGTAGCCAAATTATCCCATAGAAATAGTTAGAAATGAACATATGCTCAATCAAAAGAAATTAAAACTATTTATCACTAGATAGATTACCTTCATACATCATCCAAAGAGAAAGAGAGTACTGGAAAGGCTTGACACTTCTGCAAGGAAAGAACAATAGAATAGATAGACTGTATCTCATGGTTCTTTTAAAATATCTTTGAAAATTAAAGCAAGTATAACACCATATAATTTAGTACTCCTCTGAAGGAAAATATATATATATAATAAAATCATATTTAAAATGTGGAAAGGTAAAATTACCTAAATAATTAAGAGTTCTACATTTTAGTAGGAATAATCAATATAGTAGACTATAATAATCTGTATTTGTTTATAGCAAAATACCCACAGGAACTTGTAAAAAAAAAGCTTTATAAACCAGCATATTCAATATATTATAGAGGCAGAATCTTAATGAAGGCTTATGTAAACAGTAGTAAGGTAATCAAGAAACAAAGTACACAGGCAAAATAAATAAGATGTCCACAGTTTTACATGATATGTATTTGTGGTATATGTGTGTGTGTACAAGCATATGCCATGTGTATGTGCATGAAGAAATCAACAAAAGATATCATGTGCTTCATAGTCTCATTCTCTTTAGTCACTTGAGACAAACAGACCTGACAATTGCTTTTTCAGCTAACCTGGTTGTCCAGTGAACCAATATCTAACTTTCTGTGACCCACCAACACTGGAATTACAAGTATGCATGACCTCACCTGGCTTTTTTAAAAAAATGTATGTGCGTAGAATTCAAACTCAGATCCTATAACTCAGATATATTAAGTGCTGTTATATACTATGCCATCTGCAAACTCCTGACAATGGTAGTTTTAAACCCTAAGATAGTAACAGTTTCCTAAATATGAGTATTCCAAATACAGCAACTAAAATATATAGTTTAACACAGGAGCAGCTTCATAAGTGATCCCATAAGTGTTATTTCCATCAAATTCCTTTTAAAAATACATAGATTGAAAAAAATTTACATAGATTGAAAGTGAAATGATATAAAAACATACTATTCAAATATTTACTTATGGAAATTCGAGTATGTTGTACTATGTGATTACTAGATGAAGTAGACTTGAGAATAAAGATAATTAGTTAAGTCAAAAGAAACATTGCATTATGTAGAACAAAACCAGTCTATTCAAAAACATGACTTTACAGTTTTATGTGCTATAAGTAAAACACAACTGAGAGAATAATTTGTTTTACCAAATGCTTACATTAAAGAAGAAAGTGTTATATCAATAACCTTAGATTTCTTCCTCTATATAAACAAGAAAAGTGGAGAGCAAAACATATTCATGGCAAACAGAAGCAAGGGAAATAATTAACTCAGTAGAAATCAATGCAATTTATAATAGAAGAATCCATGAAATACAAATCATGTTTTTTTTTAAAAAAATATATAGCATTGATGAACTTAATATGCCAAAAAATACACATGACAAAATTTTATTCTTTTTAATAACTACTAGATAAAACTCCATTTTGAATATATACCATATATTCTTTATGCATTTATCTATTGAACTTGACTTTTGTGCATTACTTTAGAATAACCCTGGATATGTACCTATCCTCATTGTGTGTTGGCTTAAATTCCATCAGTTTTTTTTTTTTATCATTATACATCTTTTAATTCTCAGCACATCCCTGTATGATTGTTATAGTTCCAGCTAACATGTAATGAGTTAACAGTGAAAAAAGCTGGGCGATTAATTCAAGGGCAAACAGCAAATGAGGGGCAATATATTCAATCCAAAAAAACTTACGAATGAGGCTTTTCCTTTCTGCTCAAATCTAACGTGATAGCATGATTTCATGTCCTTCAGAATGGTATGTGACAGAAGAAGGAACAGGATGGAATCTGCTTTGATAAAGAAAACAGCTTAACAAAAGTCAGTACTTGTATCTTAGAGACCCTGGGTTTCACACACTGCTTTTATAGTTTTTAACAATCAAATTTTAATAATAAAAAAGTGAAAAATGTTTCAGATAACCAAAGTATAAGAAGCCATCCACTCAAGCTTCTATTTTTAGTTGTTTCACTCATATTATTAAGCATATAAACATCATAAATGGCACAAAACAGAAAAAATATAGATGTCCATTACTTTAGGAATAAAGCTGGGAAACACGAGAACCTTCTTTTTAAAATTACAGGAAAATTTTTTTATAGTAGCTTCCTTCAGTCATATTTCTGCTTGTAATTTAATCATATTTTTATACTTTACAAAACTTTCTTCCAGTAAAAGCAAAGTATTACATCACACTAATCTTTAAATCGCATCACTAAACATGTAGTTATACACACCAATTTCTAACCTGCTGAAAGATTTGGCATTATAGGTTTTAATTACTGGAATGAGTAACTGCTCAAAAAAGCAGCACTGTCTCAACCACCATGTGATTTGACAGTCAGTATCTCTTTGCCAGTCAAAAGAAGGTTCCAAGAGCAGAAATGCCACTGGTTCCTTGTGGTTTTCATCGATCCAGAGAACGTTTTTGAGCAGCTCTGGGGTTGTCACTCCGCATAATGGCACTGCCAGACACAATCATGTTAGCTCCTGCCTCCGCACACTTATGGACAGTGTCAGGACCTACTCCACCATTGACCTCTATATCCAAAGTTGGGAACTGGGTCCTCAACCAGTGAACCTTTGGCATCATATCTTCCATGAATTTCTGTCCTCCAAATCCAGGTTCTACTGTCATAACCAAGGCCATATCTATTTGATTAGCCCATGGGACCAAATATTCAACTGTAGTTCCAGGTTTGATGGCAAGGCCCACCTTCATCCCATTCTCTCGGATGTCTTTAATCAAAGCCCCTGGGTTCTCAGTAGCCTCGAGATGAAAGGTATATTGATTGGCTTCTGCTACGGCCATTGGCTTTACCCACTGTTCTGGCCTGGCCTCCATCATGTGCATGTCAAAGAAAGGGTCCTGGCCTAGCTGCTTTCGGAGGCTTTCTACCACAGGGTGACCAAAGGTGATGTTGGGAACAAAATGCCCGTCCATTACATCCAGGTGCAGGTAATCGGCCCCGGAGTCCAGCATCCGGAGGCACTTGGCCCCGAGGTTGGCCAGGTCGCTGTTGAGGATGGACGGGCCGATCTTGCAGCCCAACGCCATGGTGCCGGTTCCCCACAGCCAGCTAGTCCACGAGAACCCGGGCCGGCCGAGGTGACGCCCCGATTGTCCGTCGGTTTTTTTTATGAATATCTTCATTGACTTTCTAATCAATCTGTAGTAACCACTATTCAGGTATAGTGCATCTAATCCTAGTATTTGGGATGATTATCATATTTAGGAGAATATGTTAATGCTTGGTTCATCACCTAATAGATGATTTATGTTAAAGAAAGTTCTGTCGATTACTCAGAAGAATGTGTATACCTTAACTCTTTGATGGGATGTTCTGTAAATATCTGTTAAGTCCATGTATTAATTTCTTTGCTCATTGATGTGAGGAAATATTTATTACCTCCATTCAGTGGTAAGGAGGGTTCAATAGAAATCCACTCATTCATTGGACCTAAATATGGGTACATATTGTCTGTTATTATCCTTATGTGATTTGGTTAGCTCCTTGCCACAGAGTTTGGACCATTGATCATAGCACTCTTCACATCCAGTCCTTTGCTGCCGTATCTCAGAATGTTCACAGCTTACTCTCCCCTTCTACTACTCTAGAGTAACTCAGTTTGCAACAATAAGCTCCTTCTATTAATAGTACCTTACTGTAATACTCCAAGGCATGGAGAGGAACATCATGGATTTCTACTACTGGCCATTCAAGAGGAGTCACTGTCATGCCAAATCTCCCCTCTGGATTCAAGGCTATGAGGAAAGTGGACATACACTGAAACTTATTCAGCAAGTCTTTTCTAACCAGGGCCACCTGCCTTATCTTGTGAGTGTGGCTTAATCTGCTCCTCTACTACGGGATTTGGGGCAGAATTCATATCTGTTACCCAACTTTTTATACATAACCCCTGTGCTTTCCACCTGCCCATCACCTGTTTTGTGAATCCTTTTGTAATTCTTGTCTTCAAAATAAAATTTGTTCTTTGTTTCCTTGACTCTTCTCGTTCGCAAAGTCACATGGAAGTGGCATTTGATTGGCTCTCTTACCACAGAAATCTGGTTTGTTCTCTTAAATTTCTGGCAATTAGAGACATTTCTTTCAAACCATTCATTGAGCACAAGCTAAAGCAGTGTAAGAAAAAATTTTTTGTAGAAATAATGTAGAGAGAAATCAACCAACACATTGACAGTGTCAAGGTTTTAACACTAAAAATAACCACATCTAGGAAGGGGGAAGAATCTGATTTCCATAACTAGTGCAATAGTTAGGTAATGAGTAGTCTTCAACAATAGCAGGGACAATATCAAACAAAATCATAAGAAATGCAAAGTAACTGAAAGAAACAAAACCAGTTGGCAAAATTTCCTTAGGAAACTTAGATATTAGTCTTGCTAAACAAACGAACAAATGTTTTAAAATATGCCTAAAGAGCTAAAGAAAAACAAGACTATCAAAAATATTAGAAAAAAGTTTTTTCTATAAAGTAAATTATTTGTAAAGAGATACAAATTTTTAAACAGGTTTCCTACTCTTATTGCATCTACCCTTGAATGTGCTATTACAACAAGACTCCAGTTTAACAGCTTTTTGTCTCTGGCCAGGGGGTGACATACAGTGCCCAGCAGAATGGAGTGAAGGGAATTGCAGGAGCAGCAAAACTGCAAAAGAAAATCAACAAACCACAATCCAGAACTTCAGAGACTCTATATCAATCACATAGAACTAGGACAGCCTAATCTCTCCCCATCCTGGAGCTCAGGGACATTTGCGGAAGAGGGGGCGGTAAGATTGTAGGAGCAAAAGGATGGGAGGAGCAACGATTTGCAAGATTCTCAACAATAATTGGGGCCAAAGCAATCATAATGGAACTTTGCATGCCCTGCGCAATGTCCAGCGCACTGTTGCCCTCATAAAGTCTAGCATCTGTTAAGGGCACCGAGACCCCTGGAGGCAAGGGATTGACAGCCATAGTAGTAATCTTATGCTTAAGGGGAACAAGAGAAAGGGCTTATGGACATGCCACTGGGTCCTTATATGTCATCGGAGAGGAGGACCCAGTGGAGAGTTAGGCGCACACAATAAAGGACTCTCTGGGAATTGGGGGGGAGACACTGGGGGAAGGGGAGGGGGGAGGGAGGGAACTGGTAAAAAATTTTAAAATGTATAATTAAATTTTTAATAAAAAAAAAAAAGAAAAAAAATTTTTTTAAACAGGAAACAGCTATAAATTCTGGACTAAAATAATCACCAAGATGATTTTATTGCACATTTTCTACAAAAGGACAAACAAAACTTAAAAATAGAAAAATGAAAATCTAATACAAGTTTTAAAAAGTATGAAGAAATTAAGTAAAATATATAGACCCACAGAATCCCATCAAATGTAGCCACATACACAAAATGAGATTTTTAGAAGAGGAAGGGAAGAAGGAGTAAAATGGAGAAAAAAGAAATAAGAAAAGAGAGAAGTACTGAAAATCTATTTAAAGGTGTAATAGCCAAAAATGTCTCTTTGAATGAATATATGTGTCCTACATTTAATAAATCAGCAAATTCCAAGTATGATAATTTAAAGATATCTAAACTATTTTGTATTGTAATCAAGTTGGCAAAAGAATATATGAAAGATAAATCTTTACAGCACCAAAAATTATGTCATTTAATTTGCCATCAGTTTCTTTAAATATAATAGAAAATCACAATAAACATCATAGTAAAACTTTAAGATTTAGAACATAAGAATTCCTATTTTCACCACATTTTTTTCAATGTAATAGTGTTTGAAGCAAAAGTCCACTCAGAATTTAAAAGTTGTTTTCAAAATGTCACTGTTTGCAGGTTTGATCTCACTAGTCAAGGAGGATGTAGGGAGTGGCAGATAGACTATAACCATCCAGCAAATGGGACACTGACATCCCCCCCCCCACTGCTGTGTCCTACTCCTATTCTTCCATCTACCTTTGAGTCTCCTCTTATATTAAGATCTTCATTCAAACAGTCTTTTATCTTTGGTTAGGAAATGACCTTTGATACCAATCAGGATGCAGCTAAGGGCAATGCAGGGATAGCAAATCTGAAAACAACAACAAACCATAATTCAGACACCAAAGACCCTACATTATTCTCCTGGAACCAGACCAGTCAAATCTCTCTCTATCCTAAAGCTCAGGGAACCTTGCAGAAGAGGGGGTGGCAAGATTGTAAGGATGGAGGGGACCAATGATATTACAAGATACTCCACGCAAATTAGGGATTCAGGAGTCAGGATTGGACTTTGCCTGACCTGCATAATGGCCAACATGTCAGCAACCCCCCAAAGTCTAGCATGGATCACAGGGGAAAAGGCTTTAGAATCAAGGAGTTAAACAGTCATAATAGAGTTTCCATGCTAACAGGGAGCCCATGAAGGGGGTCTGGACCATGCCACTGAGTCCTGAACCCTCATTAGGGTGGAGAACTCAGAGGGAGGTTCCTTGCCCACATAAATGGATGCTCTAGGGAATAGGAGGGAGGAAGGAAGAAGTATCAGGAGAGGGGGAGAGAGGGAAGGATGAAAGGAAGGGGGGAAGGGGAGAGGAGAGTGCAGTGGGGGACATTGGGAAGGAAAGGGGGAGGGAGAAGACAGGGTTACTTATTGAGTTTGTATGATTAGGAAAAAAATAAAAAGTGGGAGAAATAAAGTCACTGTTTGCATATATGATTTTATATACAGAAAACTATTGTTTTCAATAAATATTAGTATTAGAACTAATAAAGGAGTTCAACGAGTTTGCAGCAATGACTCATTGCTAGATCACTTGTCTATCATCTGAGGCATTATCAGTTCAATCCCTAGTGATGCCAAAAGGAATTCAGCAAAGTTTCATGACTCAAAGGTATTGATATATTGCAGTCTGAGGCCCTGACCTCCAAATCAGGGCTTCCCCCAGATTAGGTGAGATGAAGGAGTTAGCGAATGGAGAACAAACACACACACCAGCTCTCTTGGCTGAGTGAATATGAACCCATTTTATTGAAACTTTGTGAGAGCTTTTATACTAGAAAATTTCAGGGCAAAGAATGCTGCACCTGCAAACAGACACGTATTCTCCTAGTCAGCAGAAATCACCTTCAGGATAAACATTTTTCAAGAACCTAACCCATTGCTTTAGGGTAAAGGCACATACTGAACCAGTCTCCCAGTATTTCCAAATCTAGCTAATCTCTAATGCTCCACCAAACAGCTGCAGGGTCTGAGCCTATATAGTTGTCATTGTTTTGACAAAAACTGCATTTGAGACTAAATAAAATATACCAAGGAGGTTTGAGCTCCGTTGGATTTCAATAAGGAACATGTTTTTCATTATTAACTATAAGTGTGCCATATCTACATTTTTGTAATGGTATAGATGAATCTGTTGGAGGGGGCACATGCTACACATTTTTTTTTTTTTTTTTGGAGGATACCAGTTTCTGGCTGCTGTCATATAAGCTGGCCTATATTAAATCATAATGGTAGAAACTATGTTGGGATTTATTTTATTACTATTTTCTATTAACTTATGTGCTCTATAAGAAATAGTTGTGTACTGATTCTAGTGAACAGATGGTATATTCTCATATTTATAGAATTTCTGAATTATTTCACCAAGAGTCATATTTTTGAGGAAGTTTTACCCACCTTTGTTTTAAGACTCTTGAAGTTGCTCTCTAATTTCTGTAAAATCAGCGTATACATTCTGGCTAACAAGTTTACTTACTGTGTGTGACTAGACATGAAATTTCTAGTATATCATTGAATTTGTGGCATGGTTAATTGTTAGTACTCTTTTATCTACTTACACTGAAAAAGAAAGAAATTCAGAAAATGTGGATAAAAAATCACACTAGGAAGCTTAAAATTGTAGCCCAAATTATGTATTGAAAACAGAATGTAAATGTTACAGTACTGCAAATTTGTAAAGTGAAATAGCTTACAGGATTTCCTGTTCTTGTAAATGCTTCCTAGAAAGCAATCTTTTTTTTTTCCATCTTCAGCATACAGAGGTTGCTGCAGCTGTGTTGCAAGTGGGCCAAGTTCTATCCCCAGGGGAGAGCAGATTTCATTTTCATCCATCTGAAAGTAGTATTGGGATGTGAAAGATAAAAGATAGAGGGTTCCTGGCTTCTTTTTTCATTATTTCAGAGAGCTTCTGGGTTTAGGCAACATGTGCAAGGAAGCCCTGAGAGACCTTTTTGTAAAATTGTCATAGCGAAGCCTAGGCTGAGTGAGGTAGAGACCCAATGATATTAGAGATGCCAGATCCATGAGATGTTCTACCATGACACTTTTTAATGCATTGGTGGAAATATGAGATAGCTGAGTTTCATCAGGTAGAGTCATAAGGGTGTTAAGTCAGACAAAGAAGGGCAAGGACTGGCTACTAAGGGAGCTAATGATAGCCTAAGTAATTGGATGCTGAACCTACAACATTCCATCTCCTCAACAATCATTAAAGTTGTAATCTGCCAGTCATCCTTGCAGCTTATTTCTAGGAATTCGTAACTTTTTTTTTATTTTACAGGAGATCGCAATTAGGAGAGTTTCTTTACTCTGTGTTGCAGTTCATCTGCATTGTTGCTGATAAATTATAACAAAGAAGCTAGAGGGAACAACCAGTTTATTCTCTTACAGTAGTCTGGTTATAGTTCTTAGTCCAGCTTCACAGGAGAGCTCACACTGACACCAAAGGGCCGAGGGAACTGGCAAAAGTACTATGTTTCTCTTCAGTGATACCAATATCTTCAGTAGCAACAGCTAGTTGGCTGTCTGCCCTTTCCTCATCCAAAATTTTAAGGCTGCCAACACAGCTCTCCTGTACTAAGTAAACCAGTCCATCCTCTTCAAATTTAACTTCACCAAAGTCCTTGTTCCCTTCACCACAAAGTAGGCCCCAAATAATCCACAACTCTCTCAGCAACCACTCTTCTTCAAATGGGCCATTAAACTCTGAAGAATGGTATTTGTATTCCATAGTCCCCAACTCTTTAAACATTTTAACCTCCAACAAAACCGTTCAAAAGTCATAAAAATCACAAAACCAGATTTATCAGCAACACTCACTTCTCTGGCACCAAACTCTAGCCTGCATGGTTGCTGATAAGATCATAATAAAACTGCTTAAGGGAACAAGGAGTTTATTCTCTCATGAGAGTCTGGTTGTAGTTAATATGCCAGCCATTGCAGGGAGCTCACACCAACACCAAAGCATTGAAATAACTGGCCACACCATCTTCACACGACGGCTGAAAGAGGGATGATTCTTATTTGCCAGACTAGCAGTGTCTGGCCAAATATACACAAGGATGTTCCCTTCTCAAACACTTCCGTCCATTTTATTCATCTGCCCTGGGACTAGTTCCATACACCATGACTGGGCCCTCCCCATCCACTAGACAATCTCCTGCAGGTTTGTTCTGGGCTTAACTCAACTACTAATTCTCTACAGATGTGTCCAAAGTTCAAACCCTCAACTTTCAAGTTGACAACTGTACCTATGACAGTTTAGTTTCTCAAGCCTCAATTGGCTATATTTTCTTCTGGTCATTATTTCACTCCTGTTGTTGAAATAATGTTGATTCAACTGGAGCTGGAGGATGTAAAGGGACTCCAGTTGGATGTCTGACTTGATGTGTCAGCTATGTTTTTCTTTCCATATGATGTCTGATAATCCAGTATTCAGCTCATGGCTCATTACATTGTAGTACAAATCTGTAAAGAGAGAGAACTAAACTGTAAAGCTTTGTGATAACTAGCATTCAAAACTTACAATTTGTTACTTTCTGTCTCATTCTGTTTGTCAAGTCGTGACAATTCTAGTTTAGCTTCAAGGGTTGTGAAAAGTAAACTCCAACTCTTCATTGGATTTAGTAAGAATTTATAGTTATTTAAGCTACTATTATGTAAGTTCCTGTATCAAGGATATGTAGTTGAACACAAATTTTTTTCTGAATTTGATGAAAATGAACATAAAAAATTGAAAAGGCTATTAAAAGAATGAATGGTGAACACCAATCAATTTAATGTTTAAAATCCATTTTTGAACACATGAGAATTATAAAGAATCGAAATAATGCAAAATAGTAAAAAAAAAAATAAAGGTTGTAATGTTCTCCAAATGTAATTACCCCCAAAATAGCCTTTCTCAATAGTATGTTATAAAATATTTCAAGAGCCTTCTATTTTTATTATTTAGCTAAGAGAACAATTATATGTTTAATGAATGAAAGATTTGGCTATGTACAAATCTGGGATAACTGCATTTTATTTACATCTAAGCAGCAGAAATGGAAACACATGTATTGACCAACATAATGATTTTTTAATTGCAAAAGTGATAAAGATCCCTCTAGGTTCAAAAAAGTAAGAGGAATATTTAATTAATATCATTAATTATGTTGTATTTTAATCATTAATATGTTGTAGTTTGACCTATTGTTAATCATATACTAGATTGGTTAAATCTGATTATGAAAGATTCGAATATTAGCACCATCATATTTTCTTCCCACCTTCCTCCTTCCTTCAGATTTGTATACATTATATGATCATCAGAAAAAAAGGTCTCAAAACAGAATTTCATTTCAAAATTACTGTGAGGATACATATACAACGAAAGACTAAAAAGTAGAAGCAGACAGATATATGAAGGCCAAAGAATTATTTTAGGAAATTTTATAGGAACAGAAATAAATATGGTAAGATAAATTGCTAAGTCAGATACTATAAAGTCCTAAGTTAAATAAGTAAATTGCTAAGATAAATAGCTAAGAGTAGATTGCTTTTTAAAAAATGATTGAAAAATAAACTTACATTCAATAGTGATCCATGGTTAGAAGGCATACTTCATCCAGTTTAATGTAGGAATTTATCACCGTGAAAAAAATCTTAGAATACAGGTCCAATAGGTTTTGGAACAGAATAGGGAGTCCCTTTAGTCCCGACAAGCTCCCAGAAAATAGTAATGCTTGTAGGTAGGTCACAATTTCTGTAAAAGCTTTAAAAAACTATGTAGTCATAGTCTGTCCATTTAAATAAAACTTGAGACTATTCCATTTACATTCCATATCTAGTGAAATGGGTGAATAAATATATTTTCTGACATTTTCTTTTAAAACAAATTAATGAATCAATAAATGCATGAATACTTGTGGGTCTAGAATACTGGTATTCTATTATTGTTAAGAACAGAAGAATCCTAATGTTTTGGAATTCAACTGTCTAATAGCATATGATTGCTATTTGTCATAAAGTCTGAAAAAAACTAAAATTCTGTTCCAATTTTACATTGCTCCATATGATGCAGCTACTTTGGAAAATAAAATATTACTTCTTAGGCTAGAGATGGCTCAGTGCATAAAGTGCTTGCTGTGAAAGCTTGAGGACTTGTGTTCTGATCTCTGAAGCCACATAAAGTATAGCAAACACATGTAATTCCAGCACTTTCAGTCTCATGAAATAATCGATACAGTTTTAGTAGTTATTCTTCCTGCAATTTAAAAAACCTAAGCAGTGTGCTTTAAATTTTATTTTAGTCGATATGACAGTTGGATCTACCTAATTGACTTAGTTGTAAAATTGATCTTGGGGGATCATGTACAGATTTTCTTTTTAGATTAGTAGTTCTGAATTGTGTGAATTCTGAACATCTTAGAATTAACTGAGAAGTAAATAATTTAATAGTACTATACTGGGGCTATTGCTTTAGTGAAGAATGCAAGCTTAACATGCACAAGACCTTAGATATATTTCTCTAGCATCTGAAAAGGAAATTCTAATGCTACGCCAGGCAATATTCCAGAAGTGATGCCCAAGTGTTTTTTAGTCTCTTCTTGATTTGAAGAAATCTATTTAAAAGTAATATTAAAAATATGAATTTTTCTAATTTAAAATTGAGCATTAAATAGTTATGCAATAACAGGCAAAATAAAGAGAAGTATAAATTAAGGGTCCAGTATGTCTGGTTTGAATTTTAGCTCTTCCTTTTAGTTTGTAAATATAGGAATTTTTTTTAATCTCTTGGAATCCATAAAGAAATAAATGAGTCTGCTTCTTTACATATAAAGTTAAAGTATTAACATTTAGCTGCTAGAATTGATTTGGTTATTAAATCAGAAGGTCATATAATTCATAGATAGTCCTCAACTTTTTAAACTTGAATATGCTTGGAATTATTAGCAAGAACTTTAGATATGCTGTATAAGAACATCATAAACACAAATTATAAACATTGTTATTTCTTGTTTCATTTTCATCAACTTGATACTTATACTATCATATGTATGTGTGTGCATGTGTGTATATATAATATATATATGCATATATATGGTCACACAAACTCAGTTTTTATTTTATTATTTATTTGTTTGTTTATTTGTTTATTTAGTGTGGGTGTGTGTGTGTGTACATGCTGGTATGTGCCTGTGGGGGTGGGTGATAATAGAAGAGGGAACTTTTGGTCTGTGGAGGCCCAAGGGTTATGGGAATCATCCTGGATTGTTCTAACTCCTTATGGTTCCCTCTTATTTTTCACTTATTTGTCCCGGGTCCTGCTTTCCATGTGTGGAAGTTGCAATCAAAGCCATTTTCACTCAGTGTTTTTAAGTGGGATCAGGGATTGGAACTCAAGTTCTTCTGCTGGCAAGGCAAAGACTTAACCCTTGAGTCATCTTGTCAATCCCATATCATCATTTTTATAATTGATAAAATAAATGTCACAGACAACGTTGCATTTTCATTAAGTATAACATTTCCGTGATTTGTCCTTCAATTTTTTATTCGTTTTTCAAAAGAGTATGTTTCTTTTCTATATGTAAAATAGATGAGATCTTCGGTATACTAGCAAGCAAGCAGCTCTCTCAGAATATGACAATGCTATTGTTTTCTTTCAGGAAACCCTGATAGATTGGTGTGATGAAAAGGAGCTTAATTTGATCCTAACAACTGGAGGAACAGGGTTTGCACCCCGAGATGTCACTCCAGAGGTGAGATAATACATACCTTTCTCATGTTTAAGGAACAGACTACTTGTGTATTTTCAGTTTCTTTTTGATGTTTTCATATTATTTCTATGATTTTTCTAAATAAAACAAATAGTCGTAACTATAAAAACTTCACTGTGGGAGAATTATTCTGAAAATCTTCCTCGACTTTTTTATTTTATGTTTGAATTAGAAATGATGAATATGACGAAGACCATATTTTTCTAGAAGTTAATCCATTCATTTTTTTTAGTAGTTTAGAGACTATTGAACTTTAGCAGGGTATAATAAAATTTTAACTATGAAAGGTCATCTGGTTTGATTTGTATAGTCAGTAAAATTGAAATTTGGTGCTCATTTCCCTTTTCCCTTTTTATTTTTATCATTTGTCTAAAATTAGTAGAATAACTAACACTTTGTTATTAGTTTTACAGGATAGTTGATTAAAGATTTTTCCATAATTTTAAATGCAAATAATTTTCAGTGCAGAATGAAATCAGTCAAGTGGCATAGTAAATACCCAAGCTTCACGCTATAAGATTATCTTCAGCCCTGAAGAAACATTAGAGAGCAAATAAAGAGGAATAGAAGGGAAAAGTCTCTATTTTTTTTTTTCATTTTTAAAAAAGTAATATATTCCAGTTGTGGAAGCTTACATTACCACTTGTGACATAATTTTCTTCACCCTTCAAAAAAAAAGTGCTTCTTGGCTCAGTTTCAACTTAATATTAGTTATATTCTGTTTTCAGTTCAGTGTACCATTGTATCTACCACCTTAATATTAGTAATATACTTTTTTTTATGTTCATTAGATGATTTCTCTCCTTTTGCTAACTAGTTAACTGATTTTTCAAACATTAGTTTGTGTCAGTATAAACAAGAGGGCCTGCTACAATCTAGGTTGCTGGGCCCCACCGTAATATTTGTGATTAGTTAGTACTGTAGTGGATTCCAAGCATTTACATTTTTAACCAGTTCGTGTGTTGTATAGATATTGCTGATCCATAGACCATATTTCTGTATTTTAAGATTTACAAAATATTCTACATGAATTATAGTTTTCTGAAACAAGTCATAAAATATTTACTATTTTAATATAATAAGTTTTGATATTATATTTGGGATTATAAATAAAATATATTTCCTTTCAAAACAACCAGAAAAAGTCCTGTTGGGAGATAATTAACTTCAATAAAAATTTATACACTAAAAGATCATCCTTACACAATTACTTAGTTTTTGTATCTTAAGTGGAAGTAATCTTTTAGACAGTCCTTGTATTTCTTGTATGATTGAGATTAACCGAAAAAATACAGTTAGTACTGAAACTATTTTCAACAGAGATATTTTGCTTTATAAGAAGTGTGACTACATACACAAAGGTATTGCTTTTGGGAGTTTGAAGGTTGTTTAAGTTAAGCAATGTTGAATTTATATGCCTTTCTGATTTGATGATTTATTCATAGTACGACTTACTTTTACATCAGAAAGATATAAAAATTGTTTTATAAGCAAATAGTTATTTTGTAATTATGGGAAATATTTTATATTGCCAAATAACATATATCCTGGGAGCTTCATGTTAATTCCAAAATACTAAGTTGAAAATTTCTCTTCTTTGAAAATTTCTCTTCTTTGAAATGTCTCTGCTACTCACCAACAATTAATTATAGCCAGGCTATTTTTACTCCAATTAATAATAATGTCTAGATTTTTTTACATTAATCCATCCTTTAACTCCTCATATACTAAATATCCTTCATTGCATTTCAATTCAATTCTGACACAACATGCTTTTTAAAGTTCAGCACCATTATCCTGTTATTACTTCAGATCTCCTAAGTAAATCTTGTATTCCCAAGTCAGACACACTCTGTCTTGGTTTTCTATATAGTCTGTAGATTTATCTAAGCTCACCTCCAACAAATTTGATAATTAACTACATTGTCATACAGAAGTTGTTTATTATAGTTATACACTTAGAAATAGCCAAGTGTAAGAGAGTGTATAGGAGCAATAATTACAGAATATCCATGCTTTTTCAGGCCAAATACCCTTCATATACACATGAATTTATCCGTCAGCTCCTGAGCATTCTTCTTGCTCAGCAGTTTTTTTTTTTATTTTTTTTTATTATTATTATTTATTCAACTGTGTGCATATGCGTGTGTATGTGCGCGCGTGCGTGTGTCTGTGTGTGTGTGTGTGTAGAACCACGGACGAATTCGCGAACCACCATGGACGCCTCCACCTCCTTCTGCCCAGGGATTCACAGGCTCCGCCCTACCAGGACCAGAAGCGCAGGCCGCCCCCGCTTCCGCCTGGCGTCTATACGTGGGATCTGGGATCCGAACTCAGGACCTTCCGCCTGCAAGGCGGAGGCTTAACCCCTGAGCCACCTCTCCAGCCCTTGCTCAGCAGTTTTTATGGATCTCAAACCCTTCTCCATCAGTGAGCAGGATTTAAGAATTTGAATCTTCTAATTTTGGTGTTTCTGGTGACTAGCTTTCTCCGTCATGAAGTTAAAGGATTTGTAATCCACAGCAAAAGACCCTCCTGAAATCCCAGACATTACAAAGTTTTTAAGGATACCTTGTGAGGAACCAGAGGTAAAGCTACTTTGTTGTTTGGTTGATCCTCCTCTCAACACTCCTTTTCCTCATTCCTTTGTTCCCTACTACTGTTCTGGCCCCAGCAGTCCATTTTCAGTTTTGATGGCACATGTATTCAGTTGTTTTAAATTATTCTACCACATTTCTTTAAATGCCTTTTATCCCGGTCTTCCTAGTCTTGGTCTCCTTTTGAGCTTTATGACCTGAGCCTTGTTCACTCCTGTATAAATACACCTCTTTAAAAATTGCAAGCTCTATTGGGAAGGGGAAATGACTCAGTGGTTAAAACCTTTGTCTCACAAGGGAAAGAACCTGAGTTCAGATCCCCAGCTACCACATAAAAATACCAGGTTGATATGGTAACAACCTGGATGATGGAGCCTGAGAAATCCTAGAGCAAAGCAATAAGAAAGTAGAGCAATCCAAAAGGATTCCTGGTGCCACCACATATATTCGAATGTCCTCTTGTACACACACACACACACACACAATTACAAGTTGTGGTCATTCAATGAGAACTATTCCTGGAATTTTATATGAATTTACTTGTAGAAAGTTAAATATTTTATTAGTTGTTGTGTAATTATCTTATTTTTTTAATTTTTAAATTTACCAAATGATCAAATATGGTCATACTAAATTAGAGGACATCCTTGAATCTTCATAATCTTGTGAAATTGTTTGATTTTTTTAAATTTTTTTATTCAGTTGTGTGTGTGTGTGCGTGTGTGTGTGTGTGTGTGTGTGTGTGTGTGTGTGTGTGTAGAACCAATTGTTTGATTTTTATATTTGATCTCTTCAATCTTTATAGGAGAGATCTTAATTTTTTTATTCTGATAACCAACTTCTATTCTTTTTGTTGCTACTTTTTGTTAAGAGCCTTTTATTCTTTGAAAACTTTTGAATTATTTAAAAACCATAGATGTGTATCTTCTTTAATACTTGCCTTTAAAAGAGATGATCTATTTGACAACTTGAGCTTTTAATACATTTACTTCACTTTATGTTTTTCACATAAGTACATAGGACAGGATTATTTATGATAAAACTGATAATACTTAAAAAACCATAAAGGCCATATGGTTTCAGGTCACCAAAAATATTTCTACCAATTTTCCATTTCCTTTATAAATTAAATAGGTATTATTCATATATTAGTAGTTAAAATATTGTATTAACTTCTCAGATAGAAATTAAAAATATAATTTTAGACTTAACTCTAGTTATTTCTCCTTTACTTGCCTAACTTTTATAGTTGCATTTATAAAAAGGACTATTATTAGACACATTTACCTATATACAACCTTGGATCAAAAATATTTTTAAGTTAGTGTCAAAACTTATATAAAACACAGTTATTAATTTGACAAGGGTAAAGTAATGTATAGCTCCTTCCTTACTGGGATAATATTTTACAGTCAATAATTGTTGGTAATTTGTTTAATCTGCAAGCACAAAAGACACCTCAGATATTTTTGTTGTTAGAGAAAAGACATGAGGGTAAAAAATATAGATAAAATGAGTGAAATAAAGCAAACTGAAATGAACTATATAATGAATTTCTGTTAACTTAAATTTCTTCTCAATTGTATTAAAAATGAATATTTTGTTTCATATGGCAGCACTGAAGCCATCAGAGTTGGTTTTCCTAAATTATGGGTTTGCCTCTCCTTTCAGACTTGTTTGATAGAGCGTGGTTCCTCTGACAATTTCATGTTTTCTTTTCCTAAATATGAGATGCTATCAAAATTTATATGTAACAGCACAATCACATATTTTCTTCAAATTTTTAGTCTTAAATTTAATATGGAAACCATTTTAAAAAATCAATTTCATATCTTTGATTTTATGGTTAGATAATTAATTTGCACTTTATAATGCTAGGAATTATACATTCTGTAGGACATAAGAACTCATTGCTATATAAATTATCCCTTTATGGACTGGAGAGATGGCTCAGAGATTAAGCCCCTACCTCACAAGAAATTCCTGAGTTTAGATCCCAGATCCCATGTAAAAACACCAGGTATAAATGGCGGTGGCCTGCACTTCTGGCTCTGAAGGGCATAGCCTGGGAAATCCCCAGAGCAAAGAAAGAAAGAGGTAACACAATATAGGGTGAATCCTAAGTGACCCTTGGGCTTCCACAATCACACACAGAGTTACACACACACACACACACACACACACACACACACACACACACACAAATAAATAAATTGCCCTTTTATGTCTAGGTATCATTTAAACTTAATATGTATGTCCAAAAGGTGCTATAACATAAAAAAATCTTTTATTACCCTTAAAAATTAAAGGTTTAGGTATGGACTAAAAGATTAAGAAGCATCAAAAGAGTATATACTTATTAAAGTGTTTGATAATATTTTATAGGAATATAATATTAAACTGCTTAATAGTTGCAAGGTAAAAAAATATTTAAAGGTAATATTTGCAATTCTCACTTTTGAGAGAATGCTGTAATTTGAGAATTACGGGTTATGTTCTGATTTCTTATTTTGACCTCTATAAAAAAATCAACCAAAAGCCTCAAGTTCAGGTCATTTTTGTGCGTTCATTTTTCACTCAGTCTTTGCTTTTTAAATGATCTTTATGTATTGTGTGTCATGCTGGATGAGGTAGTTAAAAAATGAGGAAGAATCTTTAATTTTAATAATTCATAACCTATCACAGGTTTGCAAATTGGTCATGGGCCAAATTGAACCTGTTACCTTTTTTTTAAATAACCAAAGAACTATGATTGGGTTTTATATTTTCACATGATTGAAAGCATAAACAAGATTTTAACTGGTATGTGAAAATTACAGTTTTCGGAAATTTCTATTTAATTATCCACAGATGAAGTTTTTTCTAACATAACTATCTCATTCATTTACACAATATACAACTGAGTAGTTGTAACTGAAAACTATAGCCTGTAAAAAATATCTCTTACAGAGGAAGTCTGCCAAGTACTAACTTAACTACTACTGGATGACATCACTCATCCTTGCTCATTTAAAAAATATTTCTGATTTTTATCTGTCATTATCTGGTAATTTGCAGCTTTCATTGTTTCCTTTCTTAAAGTTTAGATAGAGTAAACACTTTTTCTGCTCCTTTGATCTGTATTCACTCTTTGTCCCAATAGACAATACGAAGTTTTTTAAAGTTCTTTTTTCTTGTAATACTTAAAAATTTGAACTCTGAAATACAATAAAGTATTTTTTCATTATGTAAAAATATTACTTATGAAAAATTTTATGCTGATTTATTTAAAAAGATTCTGTCAACACTATATTGATATGATTGATCATTGTAAAATAATCAAGAGAAAGAATAGTAGAGGTCAGAAAACTGTAAATTTGGTATGTGTAAATTTGTCACAAATCGGATCAAGCGTTCACCTTTTTTACAGTATATTTGCATTAAAAATATTTTACATTTACATGGCTGAAAAGCGTTCATACAAGTAGCTTATTTATATGTAGTAAAGAGGCATCTATCAAAATAGTGAGTGTTAAATGGGAAGGAAACTCAAAATTTGGGGTAAAGAAAATGTGAACTTTGAGGGAAAAAATCTATGCATTTCAGAAGGTATACTCTGTTTATAGCCTGTTTTAGACCTCTTTGAAGCTAATTACAAGTATCTAATCTCATGAAAATATCAACTTTCTAATTTAGGAAAACAAAGTCTATTTATCTTATGAGATTCATTTCAGAATCAACTTTTTTGAAATTCATTTTTTCATAATTTTAATTATGAATATTGAAAGCCAGTTATAGCTTTGTGCATTCATTAATCATTTTTTCATTTTTACGATGCTTGAAAAATGAGACTAATGTGTAAGTACAGAGAATACTTGAGTTGCTAATTACACTTTAATGAGTCTCAATTTTTACTCTTAGGAAAGTAGAACTTAGCATTTAAAAGCTCACGTAAAACATTAGTCATTTTTAAAACAGAATTTCTCCCACATTATAACAAAAGCATAGGAAAAAGATCATGTTTAATTATTTGTTTTAGAAAGAAAATTTGATTACTAACAAATGAATTAAGTTATACATTTGCCTTTGGTGTTATATTATTGTTTGATAGTGCATTCTGATTATTTCACTGGCTCGTGTTATATGCTATATGTCATACACTACAATATTTCTGCTAGAGTGCCAAATGAATAATATAGTTCTAGGGTTGTTTGGAATAAAATAAGATAGTTGTTAGGCATAGTAAAACTAAAGTAACCTTACTTACTAAGAGTTTTAAATATCTTGAAAGAGTTTTAAATATCTTGAATCATAGAAGATGTCGTGGTAAGAATGTAAGACCTAGAGGTCAGGAAGATTTGCTGCCAAATAGTGAATTCTGGACATGACAGTGTTGTTGCACCCATGATTTCAGTGTAGCTGTTTTTACTTTCACAAGACCCGCACATTTCACCATAGAAGGGGGAAGATCTCCTGAGACACCACCTCACTGAGAAACTATTGAAGTTTAATGTAAAATGGCAAAAGGATGGGCTGTCTTCCTAAGTAAAAAGACCTGAGTTAGAATCTTTAGTTCTTACCTAAAAGTGCCAAGCAGAAATACCAGTAGCTTGTAATTCCAGCCCTGGTAGGCACAACCTGGGAAGACTCAGGACAAAGCAATAATAGCAATTCAAGATGATTCCTGATGTCACCCTTGACCCTCCCTTGGCACACAAACTCAGGTTCCCTCTTGTATACTCCCCCACTCACATACATGTACATCCACACCCACGCAAACACACAAGCAAGAAAAAATTTTAAGGGAGTGCTGTTGTCTTCAGTGGTATATCCATGGGCCAACAAGTGGCAAAGGCACATGTCAATGTAGGCAATCTAGATGAAGTCACATACACAAAAAGACTTGAAAGTAGGAGCGAGGGCAAATGGAATGGGGAAATAAGTGGTGAAAATGACAGTAATTCATTGAAGAAAATAATAAACATTACAAAAGATGTTCTTTTTAAATACTGTAAGAAATTTGTTAAAAAAACAAAACAGTGAAAACACTTACTATACTTGATATTTATAAACAGGTTGAAGAAAATCACATCTCTGTGATCAGACTTTATGATAATGTTTGATGTGATTTTAAGGAGTTCTCTTAATTTTCTGAAGTTGTTCTAACATGGGAAATATGTTTCCGTGTTCTGTCTTTGACTAGGCACGATATATGGTATATAAAAGATTATACTTTAGTCAGACATGGTTGATTTGAACACTGGCTATACCATTACTAACTGAAATTTAAAGCAAGTTAATGTGTTCAATCCTTGTTTTCTCATTTGGTAACCTCACTTTAAGGTTTCTTCTTTCTAGAACTTGTTTCTAAATATTTGAAATAACAAAATGGCTAAAATGCAGTCTTTTTTCATGTGTCAGTAGATGTATGTTTTTCATGTTTTCTGTTTGTTTATTTGTGATAGAGTTTCACTTTATTGCCCAAACTGGCCTCACATTATTTTTCTGCTTGAGCTTTCCCAGAGCTGTGAATATAGGAATGTACTACCATGTCATACTAAAAGTTTATAGGTATATTCTAATTTATTTAATTTTCTTTTTTTAATAAAAATTTTTATTTCTTCCACGCATACAAAGTTGATAAGTACCCCATTCCCCTCCCTCCCTCCACTCCTCCCTCCCTCCTTTTTCCTTTCCTTTCCTCTCTCCCTCCCTTTCTCCTAGTGCTCCCTCTCCCCCACCCCGCATTCCTGGAGCATCCTTTAGTGTGCATGTCAAACTTCCCTCTGGGTCCTCCTCTCTGATGAGGTTTAAGGATTCATTAGCATTGCCTAGAGCTCTTTCTTGTGTTCCCCTTTAGTATAGGAACACTATTGTGGCTGTTAATCCCTTCCTTGCCTCTAAGGATCCTAGTGCCTGTGATACATGCTAGATTTTGGGGGTTCAGTGATATGTTGGTCATTGCACAGGTCATGCAAAGTCCTATTATGATTACTTTGGCCCTAACTTGTATGGAGTATCTTGTATAACATTGCTTCTCGCATCTTTAGGCTCTTACAATCTTACCGCACCCTCTTCTGCAAATTTCCCTGAGCTTTAGGATGGAGAGTGATTAGGCTGGTCTGGTTCCATGTGGTTGATGTAGATGGGTTTTGCTGCTCCTGCACTCCTCTTGGCTCCACCTTGATGGGTATTGGATATCACCCCTGGCCAGAGATAAAATGCTGTTAAAATAGAGTCTTATTATAAGAGTAGATTCAAAAGTAGATGGAATAAGAGTAAGGGGGGGGTCAGTCTCCCATTTGCAGGGTGGTTACCTTCTATCTGCCAGACTCTATGCCCTCCCTTTCTGGTGAGATCATACCCCATCCTAATTCATTTAATTTTCAAAACAATCATTTGAACAAATTATTATTGTTATATCTACATTAAGGATTGTAATCTTGGTAGAATGATTAAATAGACTTGTACGGGATTATCTGAGATAATTACAATAATGTGTGTAAAAGTGAAACATAATAGCTCTTTTTTTTGTAAGTGTTCAATAAGTGATGATTTTTATCTTGGTTTTCCTCCTCATTATGAATCCTATTTATATTTGTTATCTCCAACATATTTCTGCTAACTAGTTGTAAATTCTAGAAGCCATTTTTAATTACTAATATATAGCTGGTAAATGTATAAAGTATAAGATGACAACATTTCCACATTACTGTCTTAGTGTCTGAAACAAAAAAAGAATAAGAATTTCTGTAATCAATGATCTGAGCAGTATGTATTCTTTTTATATTTGTTTTAACTAACTTCTGATAGCTGTTTTGTTGTAGGGCTTCATTTCCTTTTTTGTTTTAAATTTCTATAATTTGACTTTAAAATAGTTCAGATTTATGAACAAATCACCTTTTAGAAATAATTATAGCTTTTTAATTAAGTATATTTATAACTCTTATAGAAAAGCACAAAATTATATGTAAATGTGGAACATACTAAATGATGTTTCAGTATATGTGTATATTGCATAAGCTCATGCCAGGTTAAAAGTTAATATCCCTCAGAGTTTCTGATTTTTTAAAATTTCCATTGAAAAGCAGTATATGCTTCAGAGTACAAGCATATTTATAACCTTTTACACTGTTAATAGTCTGTAAATAGTCACATGACAAATCAGGACATCATGAACCTAGTACCAGAAATGGTCCACCAATTCAAGCCAAAAGACTTCTTTACAGGGTAATCAAGTATCAATGAACTTTTAAAACTTTAGAATTTAAACTAAAAAGGCATAAAAAGTTCAGGTGTGGAGGCAGGAAGGTGTTTCTGATGGGAGAAGGGAAAAGGAAAGATTGTGAATGTGAAAATTATCTTATAATCTTTCTGACCAAATGAGAGAATCAACCTTTATTTACAAGAATGGATAAACTAGACTTACATTATTAAATTATTTTTAAAAACAGCTGTAGTGGCATTATTTAGAAATGAGAAACATCAATTGTCATTTTTCAGAAACTCCTTTAAAACCAAAGCTTGAAAGACCAATGAGACATTAAAATCATGGCATAGTCAGAGGGATAGCTCTGGTTAAGTCTCTGCCTCATAAGCAGAGGATCCTGAGTTCAGATCTTGGATCCCATGTAAAAATGCCAGGCAGAAATGGTGATGGCCTGTACTTCTGGTCCTGGAAAGCTGAGCTTGGGAAACTACAGAGCAAAAAAAATAGGAAGTAGAACCAATCCAAGGTGATTTCTGAAGTCACCTTTGTGCACACACATTGCCCTCTGATACACACACACACAATAAAATTAAAAAATTTTAAAAATCATGGCATGAAGACTTACAGTGTACTCACAGGCCAGAGAGATGGATAGCTCAGTTTATAAAGTGTTTTGATAAGTTGAGATACCAGTACCCATACAAAAAGTTGAGCATGGTGGCACATCCCTTTAAGCTTTGGGCAGTCAGAAGTCAGGGTTCCTGAAATCACTGGCCAGCTGGTCTTAATAAATCATTAAGGTCTAGGTTCAGAAAAAGACCTAGTATCAAAAATAACGGAGTTCAGTAGAGGAAGACACTTTAATATTGGCTTCTGGTGTTTCTCTCTCTCTCTCTCTCTCTCTCTCTCTCTCTCTCTCTCTCTCTCTCTCTCTCTCCTCCCTCCCTCCCTCTCTCTCTCTCTCTCTCTCTCTCTCTCTCTCTCTCTCTCTATTAGTATGTTTACAATTGTGAACGAACACATTTCCTAGAAAGAACAACTTCATTCTTTTGGAATGAAGAAAAAAAATGAAGGGAGAAGGAGCAAGAAATACCAGCCTAATGATTATCCTCACCATTTTTTATTTATTTCATTTTTCTAGTTTTACAAGCATATTTTTAAATTAATTAATTTATTTATTAATTTCCACTCATACAAACTTAATAGGTACACTGGTCCCCTCCCTCCACCCCTCTCTGGACCCCCTAGCTCCCTCCCCCTTTTCCCCTTCTTTCCCCCCTCCCTATCTCCCAGTGCCTCCTCCCCCACATCCCTGGAGCATCCTTTAATGTTTATGTGAAACTTTCCTCTGGGCCTTCCTCTCTGATGAGGTGTAAGGACTCAGTAGCATTTCCTAGAACTCTTTCTTGTGTTCTCCATAAGTATAGGAACACTATTGTGGCTGTTAATCCCTAGCTTCTAAGGATCCTAGTGCCTTTAGTCCATGCTAGACTTCGAGGAGTCAATAATGTGTTGGTCATTACACAGGTCATGCAAAGTCCTATTATGATTGTTCAGACCTAACTTGTGTGGAGTTTCTTGCTTATCGTTACTCCTCCCATCCTTTTGCTCTTACAGTCTTACCGCCCCCCCTTCTGCAAATATCCCTGAGCTTCAGGATGGGGAGAGATTAGGCGGGCCTGATTCCAGGTGGTTGATATAGAGTCTCTGATGTTCTGAATTATGGTTTGTTGATTTTTTTTTTCAGTTTTGTTGCTCCTGCAATGCCCTTCACTCCATCCTGATGGGTATTGGATGTAACCCCCTGGCCAGAGATAAAAAGCTGTTAAATTAAAGTCTTATTATAAGAGTATATTCAAAGGTAGATATTACAAGCATATTGAGTTCTTATCCCTACTTCCCTCCATTGTCTCTTTCTCTCCAATCCATCAATCCTACCTTCCTGCCTGTCTGCTTCTATGGATCCCAGAGTTGCCCCTTATCTGTCTACTCCTGTGGGGGTTCAAGCCTTTGGGGCACACAAGGTTGCCTCTCCTCAGGCCACCCCACTGATAAGGGCGTTTCCCTTCACTCATCCAGCTCTATTCCTTAAGGTTTCCATTTAAGGTTTCTTGAGTTCCTCAGTATTCTAAGGGGGCATATTAGTATGTCAGTTATTATGCAGATCTGTTAAGGACAAGTCTCTCTGTAGCGAGTTCCTAAATGCAGCAGTCCTACCTTCACATCTTACAATCTGACTGCCCTCTTCTGTGAGGCCCCCAAAGTCTTCGAGTATGGAGACTGGGTTGGCCTGATTTGAGGTGAGCCCTGCTGAGTTGCCAGTACTCTTCATTATGGCCAGCCACAGCTGTCCACTTCACTGCTTCTCTGCTGCCCTAGACTGCATCCTTTCAGGGTGTTGAGGTTCTCTACCTCTCTTGTAGAAGATTTCTAGTCCATCTTCACCATTATTCACCTGCAGAATTTAAAGAACTAGCAAGCAGGAATTTCCAATTTTATTGACTTGTTGTTTGAGAACTTTCACATAAAATTGCAAAGTTAATAGTAATGAAAAATAATCAAAAAATCAGAGTTTATAGAAACCAAAGACCATCATGTTCTTTCCATCATTCCCAACATTTGTTTGAACATTATTTCTTCCATCTGATGATTCATTCCTCAGATGATTCTAGTTTTTTTTCAAATTTAAGCAGGTCATACTAAAATCTATAACCTTATTATTTCTAACCCTTGGTCCCTATTTCATCCTTGACCATGAACTAATGGTTGACTCCTCTTTCACATAATGATATTAGAAGAGAAATAATAATCTCTCCTCCACGTGTGCTTCCCTTTCTGTTACTTTTTTATTCATCTTTCTTACTAGCCACAGTTCCGAAAAATCAGTGTTTTCTGTTTAATCTATACATTAAATAGAAAAGCTCAAATGTTCCAGTGGAAAAAAGTGAAGGAATAAAATTGGATCATTTAATTGAATTAATATAACTTTGCATTTAAAACTATCAAATTGAATGGCTCCCTTTCTACACAGCAGTACTAAAGATGCAAAAAATACATTGCTCCTTACCTCATAGTTTTGAAAATGAAAGAAAAACTATAATCACATATGAAGAACCCACAATTAAAAATAATATATTCAGAATTACCCAAAAATGTGTCTTATTCCATGTGACAATGTGCAATGTATGCCCTCTTAGGAAAGAGGGATCTCACCCTAAATAAACATGTAGAGGAAAATTATGGCATGCTTGCTTCTACTTGCTATTCTTACTGGAAAAGTAGTGTTGTCCATGTAGGTATTTATGAAGCAGACTCTTTAGCTTTAGAGCTACCAGTTACTAGTTTGTGACCTAAAACAGCTTTATATATTTGTTCTTTATGTACAAAATGAATACAATAAGATTCAAGTCATAGAATAGTTATACAAATTAATGTAAGTAAGGAACAATTTTATTTTTTATTTCTGTTTTACACTGATCCTGTATAACTTACAGAAAAAAAATAAATTTATTTTGCTCATAGTTGGGTAGCTGAAAGTTTACAGTCAAGTGACCTTTTTGTTTTGACCTCAGTAAAGCTGAATGGTAACATATGGCAGGGGTGCAACTAAGATTAAGAGATCACTATTTCTAGGCAAGAAAACAGCAATTTAGCCATTTGATTCCATCTTTATAGCAATTCAACCTTAGGGGAACCCTTTTGAGAGAGGCCATCCTGATTATATGAGAGTATTCTACTAGTCCTCTGTTCCTAAAAGTTTCATACCATTCCACAGTATCTCCACATTAAGTATAAGCTTCTAACACATGAACCCTTGGGAGAAGAAACAATATTCAAACCACACTAAGGTATAAAAACATGATTTGCTACATATTTCCCTCACTGTGTTGCTCAGTCTGGCCTAGATCTTAGACTTAAGCAAGTCTTAAGCTTCAGCCTCCCAATTATCTGTGAATTCAGGTATATACTACTAAACCCACCTTTGTTCTTATTATTATATTATCTGCACTATAAATAAAAAAGCTTTAGTAAAGCACAAATGAATAGTATTTTTTCAACACTGAAAAAATTCCCTTGTAGAGAGAAAAACTAAGCAGTATAGAATCTAAAATATACAAGAGCGTAATTATTAAAGAGGAGAAAGAAACACCAGAAAGTACATACTAAATTAATGTATTATATTATCTTTACTTTATTTGAGTGAAGAATTGCTTTACCTGTCTGGCTTTTTGTTTAGTCTACTATTATGAAGAACAAAATACTATCATTCATACACAATACACATTAAGAAATTCATAAAAATCAAACATTTTATAAATGCTAAAAATCACATTTAGTTAGAGACATAGGCTCAGGCATGAAGATTTGAGGATTTTTTATTATTGGCTTAAATCAAGAATGTAAATAAATATATCAGATATAATATGTAATGTTACTTCTTAGACAAAAGGCAATGGGATTTCAACAAATGAATTTATATTTTTGAGGTATTCTGTACTCATAGTGTCATTATATTAAGATTCCAGTGTCTTTATGTTATTATTTATCTAAGAAGGAACCTAATGGGGAATCATAAAGTAGTTTGGGATGAACCAATTTGGGGAAGATTCTAACAATTTTATCTGTATCATTTATTTATAGCAATACTTAGAAAAAACATAGCTTTTATTAGAAATTGAAGGAATAATATACAGTGATACGAATAACTATTTCAAACATCATTAATGATACACAGATGAGAATTTTAGAAAGAATTCAGGAACTCTCTAAAGATCCTTAGGTAAAGTAGTAAGTTTTTTAGACGTATTCAGTTTGAGAATTAACTATTGTTACTTTAGTTGCATTGTGAGTGTGTTATCATACATCAAATAAAATTGCAGAAGAAACAGTTGATGTATAAGTTGAATGCAGTAAATAATATATCTTTGAATGTGTTTTAATTCTTAGTTTGAGACTATGGAAGGAAAAAATAGGCCTCCATTTGTTAGGAAGTGATTTGTGAATAGGTTATTACATACAGTTAAAAATACTTTTTCACAAAGTCTAGGTATTTAAACCAATGAACATATAATTGTTAGTGTTTAATGTTGTAAAAATAGTATTATTATAATGTAATCCTTGTTTGCTGTGGTTCAGAACTATATTATATAGGCAGCCTTTTTATATAAGATCATATAATAACTCCATTGGTGAGTTCAGAAGAGATTTACATCATGTAATGGTCCCATTCTTTGATGGAATATTTTAAAATTTATATAATTATGTAATACTTTGGTGAGTGCTCTATTTATAGATCCTGTTTTTCATTCACTCCCTTTTTTTGTCATTTTCAAGACTTACCAACACAGCACTCTGTTTCTTAAGATGGAGCTGTTCTTTGTAAAGATGAACAGCATAATCAAGAATAAGTAATATTTAGCAATAATGATGGGATGCTTTATATAGTAGTTAAAACAAATACTGTAATGATGCACTTTCCATCAAAGGTACATCCTGACAACAGTGTTAGCAACTCAAATTATGTTATTACTTTTTACCTTGTAAATATAAAGTACATTAAAACAGGCATTGGCAAACTTATTGTATAAAGGGCCAGATGGTAATTGTTTTTAGGCTTGCATTAATTTCTGCTATAGTTTTCAAGTGCATGCTTATGTGTGAACTTTGAGAAAAATGTTTTGAAATTTTTAATTAAAGAAAGAGAAAACACCTAAGAAATTCCTAGAGTCAAGTGTATAACATATATTATTAATACATATAATCAAATACCATTCAAGATGTTCAGTTCCAGCAACAGACAAATCAAAATTTTTTTTGGAATTTACTTCAAAGATCTAAAAATTTACGATAAAGTTACCGAACAGTCCTCGTAATGGAATCTGAACAAGAAAACGTAAATATCAGAAAAGAATAGTGTGAAATCTTGAAGATAAAATTAAATTGTATAGGTTTAAAAATAGACCTGTAAAGGGTGGTAGATAGGGCAGGACAAAAGAACCATTATAATTACAGTAAGGTTAACTGTTTAGGAAAGTGATACTTAGGCAAAAATCTAAAGGAGGAAAGAAAATAAACCATGCATCATGTAAAATTTTGTATCTCCTTCATTGTTGATAAAACAGAGGCATAGCATGATCTGGCTTTTATTTTAATACAGAAAATGTGTTAGGAAGTAAATAAAATAGACCAGGTAAAAATTATAGTGAGTAATTAAAATAGACCAGGTAGAAATTATAGTGATAGTGATAGTGATGGTGGTGGTAGTGGTGGTTGTGTGTGTGTGTGTGTGTGTGTGTGTGTGTGTGTGTGTGTGTGTGTTCCAACACAAAATCTTCTTATGCAGCCTTAGCTGTCCTCAAACTCCTGATCTTCCTTCTTCAATCTCCCACGTGCTAGGAGTATAGGCAAAGGCCACAATGTTCAACACACTAATTAATATGTTTTGAAAAATGTAGCAGATAGTGTAAGACAGAGAAACCAAATTGAAATAGCAGGATTTCGCTTGAGCAATTAAAAGAACGTGGTTACCATTTAGTGAAATGGAGAACAAGATTGTGGTAAGAGTAAGATTAAGGGAGAAAATTAGGAGTTTCAGTTTAGTTTCAGAAACTTGAATGGACAGATGTTGATTAACAGATATGTGCACTTGGAAATCAAGAAAGTGATTATGCTAGAAATTCACTGGCTCATCAAAATAAATTAGAAATCATGACAGTTGATGACAGTCGCCAAAATTTTACTTTACTAGTGTGTATCTATTGATATTACTGCTCTGGATTTTTTTCTTATCCAAAGTAGACAGTTCCTAATAATTGTCCCCTCTTCTCACAAAGAACAGAGGGAATCCCAGTGAGTAAGAACTTTGACCTACACAGAAAACAGCATTAGTTTGCCATCCTCAAATTTTGCCATGTCATAAATGTGGGCATGAATTTTCCCAATACCTCCTTGCTGGAAATTGTTTGCACTGGAGGTAAGTGTGAAAGGGGAGGTTGTGGGAATGATGGGGTGAGGGCTTCCTTAACCTTTCTCAAACCTCAGAAGTGGTTCAGTTCTGAGGAAGAGAGAAGGTTCAGGCTGGTTATTTCCCTGAATTAGTTCATACAGCCCTAAATTTGACCTGTTTTCCTCAAACTGGGAATCAGAAATCCCTTTTCTCTTCTGTTTTTCCGCTGCAGAAATTCCCAACATTCCCATTTTGTGGGCTCCAGAAAGGGGTAAGCGAAGACTTCAATCCCCGCCAATCATTTCCAAATTAATAATTTTTAGTGTTTTGGTTTATTTTATCATCATAAAAAATGCTTGGACCCATTTTTCCCATCTTTTTAATTTTCTTGTGGATTGTTATGTATCTTTGTTCTAGGGTCAATTCTGTATCCTTGGGTAATATAGTTCAGCTCCATCTGCTGTTCCATTTGTGTGCTGTTCTCTTGTGGATTCTCATACAGTTTGTGAATTACTGTTTCCTAGATGGAAGACACCTAATTCAGGGACTGTCCACTCTCAGTCTTGTCTTTTTCTGAATGGTTTCATTCCCTTGCTGAAAGCTTCTCATTACCTACCCAACTGCTTCTGGTGTTCTGGCATTGCTTCTCTTTGTTCTGTCTTCCTGCTTGATTGCCTTTGGATTTTTCTTTCATTTTTGCCTAACTTCATCTATTGAACAATTTGCATTCTTACTCATTGGTGCTTTGTCTACCAGCAAGTGATCTAATACTGCCATATTCATTTGCAATTGTTGCACTTTAATCTATCTAGCATTGTCTATCTGCTGTTTTACCATTCTACTGTATGTTGGCTTACTCAGTGCTCTATCATCTACCTGCCTGATTTTGCCTTGTCTAATATGCCTGTACTATTACCAGTTGGTACAGATTATTTAATAGTTTTGACTCCAAAACTCTTATGCCACTGAGTTTGACTGCTGACTAAGGCTGCTTGATGATTGATTCCTCTTCTGTTTGCTTCCAATGCTTGCACCATTAATTCATCGAGACATTCATCTTCAATGAATTTATAATTTCCTGGTTTGCTCATACTGCTTCCTTTATATTTCTCTATATCAAATAAATCAGCACCATTGTTCCTTCATTATCTTTAACGCTGGTCATATTTACTTACAAGAAATGTTTTGCTTATGTATTATCCAAATATGTCTTAAAAGTAGAAAAAATACTTTGTTGTTTAACAACCTAATCCAGTTCACTCGAAACTGAAGTTTTAAACTCAGCTGTCAATCTATTTTTCTTCATTTTTAACACAATAGTCTTTTCATTATTTAGGATGTTTTTCTAAATTGTTCATCATCTTTGCTTCAGTTATCTTTTTTGCTTTATGTATTATGTGTATTGGTTTCTTGTACATGACATCTTCAATAATTTTTCATATGATGAATTAATTTTTTAGTTATTTTTCATAATTTTTCAGGGCCCTTATTAATCAAAAATTACAAATATTTTATCCTTTTTATAAGTCTGTAAAAATCTTCAAAATTTTAATAATAAATTTTATTATCTTCTTGGTCATTTGGATCAAAGTAGCTTTCAGCTCTGCTCCATTTTTTTCATTTGAGAATATCATTTCTGAGCCCTCCCATAACTTACATAATATCAGTTATCAGTTATTTAGAAATTTCCTTGATATATTCATTATCCCTACTTTTAAACTTCTTATGTGGGAGTAGACTTGTGAAATTGATATTACCATTGTTTATACAGTGTCTAAAAATAACATCCAAATAAAACACGCATGTTTGTGGTCTTATTCATTTATGTTGGAATGAAAAACCAAACATTAGAAGCAGAGAATTTTGTAGAACTTGAAAGTCAAAGAAGATGTGTAAATAGGGTGTGCACAAGTGCATGTATTTATGCATGTCTACATTTTAAATGTTCTGTATTTGTATTTATAACATCACTGCACTTAGAATAATGTAAATCATGAGTCCATGTTAAATTTTATTATTTTTATAAAAATCAATTGTAAGAGTCCATATTAATTTTATTATTCTTATAAAAGTCGATCATAAGAGTCCATGTTAAATTTTATTATTTTTTATAAAAATCAAGAGGGAAAGGAAAAATATTTGAACAGAAATGCTAAATTTAGGGACTATTGAGAAAAAGGTATTAATAGGGTATTTTATGGATTTTGCTTTAATAAAGAAAGTCAACATGAAGAAAAAGTCATTTTAAGAAAGTCGAGAAATATTTCATAACTTTTTAATTTTTTATTATTATAAAAAATGTAGATCATAAAATTTACCCCCTTAGGTGCCAGATTAATGGTATTGGTACTTTCTATACCATTAGTAAATTTTGTAAAATTATTTCCCTGTCTGTTTCTACAATGTTTTCATCATTGCTAGAAAATTTTACCTTCTAAACAAACACTTCCACTTGCCCAATCTTTATCTTCTCATAAATACTAACTTGTTTTCTATTATTATGAATTTGACTATTCTTGATAACTCATATAAATAAATTTTTCCTGAGCATGTTTTGTTGAATATAATGTGACATTATAATGTGTCAAAGCATGTATCAGAATTTCAAGATGTTTTTATTATATGCATATGGCATACTTCCAATTTTGATAGATACTTGGATTGTTTCCATTTTCTGAGTATTATCACTAGTTTTGCTATGGACAGTGTCATGCGAGTATTTTTTTCTTCCACTTCTTTGGCTATATCAGAGGCATATTTGTTAGTTTTTGATTCTTTTCTCTGAAAGGAAATTAATTACAAAGAGATCAGGAAATAACATAAGTAGCATAAATAGTTGGTAAGTCCAAGGTACTGTACTAGGAAAAAAGTAAAAAGAAATAATAGGCTTTTGGGGCAGCCATAAATAGGCAAGGTATAAGGCTTAGAAGAATATGTATTCTAAGAATAAAAGAAAAAACGAAGACACACAAATGTGACTACTTTAGAAACTACAAAAATATCCCAAAGAAGGCTAATTCTAATTACCACTAATATGAAGTTGTAAATGCAGGTAGATTTCTTGGATCTCGAATGCCAATCCATTAATACCAAACTAAGGAGATATCCTGTCTTAAAAAAAAAATAAGGTGAAACGTGATAAGCACTAAATGATGGTAGATATTCGAAATGAAATAGTGTGAATATTTAAAGAGAATAGAAATTCAGGAAGCACAGGTTCAGTAATGATGACTAGGAAGCCCAGTTCCAGCAATTGGAACAGAAACTGATTTTACTATGATGTGATTATTCCTAGAAACTAAATATTTTCATAAAGACTTTTACAATATTTTTAAGTCCAGGACTAGACATATGGTCAGAAGTTAAAGCTTTTCTTTGCCTCACAAACATGTAAAACTCTCATGTGGATTTGGAAGTTAACCTGTAATTCCAGCCCAAGAAGACATAGCTTGGGACACCCCAGAGCAAAACAATAAGAACGTACACTAATCCAAATTATTCTTGATGTCACATATGGACTTCTACAGACACACACTCACACACACACACACACACTACACACACACACACAGCCCATGCCAAAAAAACCTAAATACAATCCCTGAAGATGCTGATTGAGTAATTTGATACATGATTTGATTTGATTTACATGTAACTTGTAAACGTAAAATTATGAAGAGCTAGTTTTTTCTTCAGGAATTTAAAATTAAATAATTTCAGATGTGATTAAAGATATTTATAAAACAAGTAGACAAGAACTGAGGAGATGAATTACTGGTTAAATTTTATGTTGCACAAACATAAGGACCTATAGGCATCCACAAAAAAAGACACGTATGGCAGTGAGCACCTCTAATTACCACTAATATGAAGTTGTAAATGCAGGTAGATCGAATGCCAATCCATGAACACCAAACTAAGGAGATATCCTGTCTTAAAAAAAAAATAAGGTGAAATGTGATAAGCACTCAACTTCTACCTCAGGCTTCCTTTTGTCACCCATTTAGAAGCATAGGCATGCGCACACACACACACACACACACACACAAACACAACACACACAATCACCACCGTAACAACAAAATCCAATAAATGTAATGAAGTGAAAACAGTTGATAAATTCTTATTAGAACAGGAAATAAACCATCACTGTCACCACTATTACTTCTGTGTATAGTTAACCAAGGAAACTAAGAAGAAACAGATCATGTTACTAGATATGTTTTCCTAGGAGAAAGCTAAAAATATTTTTTTTCTTTAAAAAATTTCAGCATGGTGCTTGACTGTAGGAATATTTTATTTTATAAAATTCTGCTTATTACTATGTAGTTATATAGCCCTGTAGACTTATTGGTAAAAGCAAAAAAAAGAAGCTTCATAATACATAAAAATAAACTTAAGAAATATTATCAACCCTCTAAGGCAAAACTTTTTAACTAACATGAAATGTACCTTAAATGATTGGGAAAACATGTCATAGTCTTTGCCATACATGCTCTTGGGAAATGTCAGTTGATTTATCTTAAATAGACTGATAAATTAAATATAAGATAAATACTCTGAATTGGTGAAGATATCCCATGTCATTTTAAGGTAGCATTTAAAATAAATATTTTAAACAGCTAGTGCATATTTTTGTTACCCTATCAAATATGAAAATTATGTTAACATTGTAGTTGATATATTTTACATCACAGGAAAATAAAGAAAATGTAATTTCTTAACCTACCTATGTGTAATATTAGAATTTAACTTGCTCTTCATGTGGATGAAAGAATCATTCAATAAATGATACTGAAAAAATTGAGTGTACATTTTGATGGAAACTTGATTATGTGACAGTTAAATGCACATGTATTAAATACTGAAATTTGGGTCTAAATATATCAAAAGAAGGAATATTATAAATGAAAAGCCCCCAGAGAGAGTATGTGTGTGTAACTAGTCACGTCTATCCATTCTGACCAGAAAATTGAATTTGTTTAGTTCCAGTTTATGCAATCAGATTTTTTTAACCCTGCTAATATTGTAATCTACTTCCCATACTTTAATAAAGTAACTTTTCACTTGCCTGTACTCCTAATTTATAAGTCCAAATCACACTTTTTGAGGCATAATTTGTTTTGTTCAAGAATGGACTCTAGACTGCAACTATTGGTCCATGCCGGAAATCCTGAGGCAAGAAAATTATTAGTTCCAGGCTTTCTTGAGCTTGAACCCATTAATAAAATGTACTCTGCTAAACCTCAGTTTTGAAAACTATTCCCTCCCCCTCTATAATATATATATAATATAAAATATTTTACAAATCACACATAAAACATATAGTAAATTCAGTGGATCAAATATACACACCAAAAAAAAAAGACGAAAAAAGCATGATTTGCTGTGAAGATGACTTTTTTAAGCAGGATATGAGAGAGTAATAATAAGGAGTAGACTGTGCTTGAATTAATTATATACATTTATAAACTGTAAAGGAATAAAATAAATAAAAATAATGATTAAACATTAATTCCTTAGGTAAAAAATCTCATAGGAAATATTTCTTTCTATTTGATTTAGTTTATATAAAACCTTCAATTTTCAGGAGTTCTTTTTTGATACTTTTGTAATTTTAGTCTCTTTTTAAGATACTTTGTTCCAACAGAAGAAAAGACTTTGCTGTTTTAGTGAGAAGTTTTAGTGTGAAGTAGAGTGCTACCATTGCTGAGTGGCATGCTGCTGCTTTATGTTTCCTCAATGAACATCACATGTCATGTTTTCATCCTGACAAATAAAAGCATTGGCTGCTGCTTCTTTATTTTTTAATATTAGATTCACAATGAATTTATGTGTTTTCAACACCTACTCACATCTCTCTAGGCAATTTCTTTTCCTTTCCCACATCCCTGTGTGTACACAACCCATTCAACCCCATCTATAAAGTCTGTATTAGTTCCTGGGCACACACCATCAAGAATGCATATAGCCTACTAGTAGGTTAACCATAAAGAGTACTAGAGAGCATGGCACGTTTTTGTATCAAGATGACAGTGGGTGGAGTGTCACAGTTAGATACAGGTGTCAGCTTGACAGTTGAAGGCTTGAGCTCTGTACACATTTTAAAGAATTAATAATCCAGTGCAAGCCTACAGTAGATGGTCCCATCGATGGGGAAGGCACACTCCATGGTCAGTGGGACTAGTACCTGAGATGGATAAGATGGATGGAGCTGGTTAAAGTTATCATTCTTAGATTTACTTAGTGAGACATGCTGTCTGGGAAGTTGGGTTTCCTCTTCTGTCTGCATTCCTGTGGATTCGGTGTAGCCAGTTCCCTTGGCCCCTAGTGTTAATAATATGAGCTCTACTACCAAACTGGACTAAGAACTGTGACCAGACCATTGTAAGCCTTTTTCCCATAAACCATTTTCTCTTGAAATTATCTGCAACATGCAGAGTAACTGCTACATGTACTATCCTGATGATGCTGCTGGGTAATTTTTCAACCACAGGACATTATTTTCCCTGCCTACCTTTTCAGAGAATATGGTAATGCCCAAGACTATCTTCCTAATAATTCATATCTTCAAAATTTCTTATTTTTGACGAATCTTTATCAAGCTTTCAAAGTTTTGTTGTATGTTACATTCTTCAGCCATTTTCAGATTTTAAAAAAGCAATTCCATTTCACAGAACTTTGATTAGAAGTATTCTGTTTTCACAATTGCTTTGATGTTAGTACATAGCACCAACCTTTAGGCAACTTTAGATTGTGTAATCATACAAATAGTAATATGCAGTATATATTGAGAATGTGTAAGGGTGATGCTGTAAGCTTTGTGTGCTCAGTGGCATATGTGCATAGGGTGTAGTGTCCTTTCAGTATAAAGTGCATATTGTTTGATTAATGGGTTGAGTCAACGGGCCTGAATTCCATTCTAGAATTTTTTATTGATTATTCCCTGGTTTTGGAAATGTAAAACAATTCATTGTCATGTCTATTTATTATGAAAAGAAATTAATAAGTCGTGTCTGTCTTTTAATTTCACAAAACAGGAGCATCAACTATTTAAGGAAAATGTTTATAACGTCATGAGTCAGCTTGTGTGACATAAGTAGTAGAGGCTAGCAAGTGTCCCTGTCTCAAGGCAGACCCTACATCTAGAGTTGTTCTTTGACTTCAGCATGCATGGTATGTCACATGAATGCTTGAACTCATGCACAAGAATATACACAAAGATATTCTTACGTGATTTTCTTATCTAAATTCCAAAACTTTTAGTTGGTAATTTGATTACTGAATTTAATATTTAGGTAAAGGAAGATAATAATGTGAAAAATCATTCTATAGAAGGGAAAAGCTCCTGGGCTGTTAAAAAGTGTTCACTCTATGTATGTTAATTGGTTATTGAAAAATAGAATCAAAATTTTAGAAAATATGGTAAGATTATTCATGAAGTAAAATTACTCTTGAAAGTTTTAATCATCCACAATATATTATACAAAAGATTATTATTTCTTTGGAAGTCCAACATCCGGTAGCAAAATTTGTTCTGGCATTGAATTAAGTCCTTTTGTTGAGCCAGGCAAATTACTTAGCTTGCTTTAGGGACTGACATATAATTCTTTTTTTTTATATATATACATTTTTTATTATTACCGCTCATACAAACTTACTAGGTAGACCATTTCCCTCCCTCCCTCCTCCTCCCCCCGAACCCCCTGCTCCCCCTTCTCTCCCTCCCCATCCCCCAATGTCTCTCCCCCAATTCCCAGAGAGTCCTTTATTGTGTATGCCTAACTCTCCTCTGAGTCCTCCTCTCCGATGACATACAAGGACCCAGCGGCATTTCCCTGAACCCTTTCTCGTGTTCCCCTTAAGCATAGGAACACTACTGTGGCTGTCAATGCAAAGTCCTATTAAGATTGCTTCGGCCCTAACTAGTGTGGAGAATCTTGCAAATCATTGCTCCTCCCATCCTTTTGCTCTTACAATCTTACCGCCCCGTCTTCCGCAAATGTCCCTGAGCTTCAGGATGGGGAGAGATTAGGCTGGCCTAGTTCTATGTGGTTGATATAGAGCCTCTGAAGTTCTGGATTGTGGTTTGTTGATTTTCTTTTGCAGTTTTGCTGCTCCTGCAATGCCCTTCACTCCATCCTGATGGGCACTGTATGTCACCCCCTGGTCAGAGACAAAAAGCTGTTAAACTGGAGTGTCTTATTATAATAGCATATTCAAGGGTAGATGTAATAAAAGTAGGAAACCTCAGAGACAGAGGTGTCAATCACCGATTTGCAAAATGATTACTTTTTATCTGCCAGAGTATATGCCCTCCCCTTCTGGTGAGATCATACCCCCTCAGTTGTACATGATCAGGAACGAACGTCTGTGAACTTAACCAGGTGTCACATTACTTACTTGCATTCCTTGATGGAGGCCTATTTTCTCTGCTGTTACATGGTCCCCTCTCTCTTTGTGTCTGGTGTGGCCCTCCAACCCCATCCCTCCTGTTCATAATCCTTGCAATTACTGTATTACATAGGTTTACCTTTGAGTGTCTCAATGTGGGCTGGGTGAGTTTGGTACTAGGAGCCACCTATTAGGGAGTACATACGGCGCTTAACTTTCTGGGTTTGGGATACTTCACTTAATATAATTGACTCTAATGACATCCATTTCCCAGCAAATTCCAGTAATACATCATTTTTGATGGCTGAATAGTACTCCATTGTATAGATGTACCACATTTTCCTTATCCACTCGTCACTGTTGGACATTTGGGTTGATTACATGGCTTTGCTATTGTAAACAGTGCTGCTATGAACATGGTCGTGCTTGTGCTATCGAGGTGAACCTCTGCTACATGGGGGGGTTAAGGGACTGACATATAATTCTAATTATAAATTATTTCCTTTACACAGTTGAGCTTACTTCTTACCTGGCACAATTATTTGTTAAGCACAGGAAAGTAAATTGAGAGAACAATTGGTTCAGCTAGTAATCTTTTTCTCATTGTAAAATGTATATTCATTAAGTGGAATAAGATGATAATTAAATGGATCATTTAATTTGAATTTTTTCTTGCTTTCTTGCTACAATTATACCATCTTTTTTGAGCTTTTAACACCTTCTGTATATTTTTGTAAAACTTAAACTAACAAAATCAATGTCTCTTTCCACATAAAAAGCAGTTTGCCTTTTCCATTAATGGAAAAAATTAAAATATTTGAGAAGGTTAACAATCTCAAAAAGATAGGTTTAATGATTAGATTATATCTTTCTGGAAAAGTTGGTAAAATCAGTGGCATCATTCTTTGTAACAGTAATGAATGTTTGATCATTAAGTCATATTGTTACAGTATATTATTGTGGTATGATTACATAAAAGAACATAGACTACCTGAAAGTAATACAAACCAATTTTTAGAGTATTTTTAAAAACATATTAAAATAATGGGACTTCTCAACTACATACTGCTGTTTCTTGCATGAGAAGAAAAAGTAGTTTTTAATAGGTGTTTCCTGAGTGTATATAAATTTTATCCCTCATATGTGGTCTCAAGATTCAAGGTGTGATTGTATTTTAAGGATTTCTTTCATGTACCATAGAATATTTAGAGGAACAGCTTCAGAATTGCTTTTTATTATCCTATTTTAATATCTAAAAACTTAAATTGCCTTAATTTAGAGATGTCAAGAAAATACACCTGGCTGGTATTTTTTGCACCTATTTCTGCCTAATTGATTTCCTTTCTAGATCTAAACGTTACTCTGATTTAAGATTCTCACATTTATTTCAATAGTGTGTAAAGTTGAATGTAGGATAATCATGAAGCCTCACAGGTTTTTTCCAAGTGTGTTATTTCTAGCAATTATTCTAAGTATCAACTGGAAAATACTTAGAAATACAAATTCTTGGGTCTTGTCCAGACATTATGAGTGAAAATATTTCTGAGTATGGCCCCACAATTTATATTTTAAAAGGCTTCTAGAAAAATGTGATGCATGTTAATTACTGTTCTGCACCAGAGACCCTACAATATTCACCCGGAACCAGACCAGCCGAATCTCTTCCCATCCCAAAGCTCAGGATATCTTTGCAGAAGAGAGGGCTGCAAGATTGTAAGAGTCTAAAGACGGTGAGGACCCAAGTCAGGGCCGAAGCAATCATAATAGAACTTTGCATGACCTGCGCTATGTCCAACACATTATTGACCCCACAAAGTCTAGCATGGACTAAAGGCACTAGACTAGGATCTTTAGGCTAGGGACTGACAGTCACAGTAGTGTTCCTAAGCTTAAGGGAAACACAGGAAAGGGTTCTGGGAAATGCTCCTGGGTCCTTGCACCTCATCAGAGAGGACCCAGAGGAGAGTTTGCATGCACAGTAAAGGATGCTCTGGGGATTGGGGGGAGAGGGGAGGCACTGGAGAATGGGGAGGAAGAGGAGGGGGGAGCAGGGGCTTTGGGGGAGGTGGAGGGAGGGAGGCGACTGGTATACTTGTTAAGTTTGTATGAGTAGAAATAATAATAATAATAAAAAAGATGGTGAGGACCGATGATATGCAAGATACTCCACACAAGTTAAGGCTGCAGTAGCCAGGATATAGCAACAATGTGATTGTACCTTGCATGATCTGCACAATGGCTGTCGTGTCAACATCCCCAAAGTCTAGTGGGATCACAGGGGAGAAGGCTTCAGGCAGCAGGATTCTTAAAGGCGAGGGGTTAAACAGACATAATAGAGTTCCTAGCGAGCAGCCCAAGTACGAGCCCCAAGCTATGCTGCCTAAGTCCTGAACCCTCACTAGTGTAGACAACTCAGAGGGAAATTTAGCACCCATAAAAACAGATGCTCTGGAGGATGGAAGGGAGAAAGTAGGAATATTAATTTTCTATCTTTATTTATTTAAAAGAAATAGAGAGATGTGTGAGGTCAGAGGAGAATTTGAAGTATTTGGTTCTCTCCTACCATTTGGTCCCCAGGGATTGAACTAAAGGAGCCAGTTTTGCATATAAGTGCCTTTACCTACTGTGCTATCTCGCCAGCCCAACGTATTAATCTCTGCTTTTCTTCAAAAGAAAAGAGAAGTTAGGCCAGTATCGTCTTTTTAATAAGAAAAATAATTTCAACGTTTTCATAATGTGTATGTGTGTATGTGTAGTATGTATGTGTGCTTCTGTGTCCATATACTTGTGGAGGCCACAGGTTAGGATCAAGTATTGTATGAGTTACTCTTTCATGTTGCTGAGAGAGAACACCCAAAGTCAAGCAACTTAAAGGGAGATTATTTAGCTTTTTGGTTTCAGAGGGTAGATATAGCCTTTCATCATGGAAGTGCCATGGCTGGTGACAGAAGCTGGAGATGTGCTACGTCATGTACTTCTTGAAGGCTGAGAGCTGCTAAACTGCCTATTGCAAGAGCAGGCCTCTCTCAGAAGTAGAGTGGGGCTCCTTGTACAAGACTTAATTCCAAATGGATCAAGGACCTTGATTTAAGGCCAGAGTCTATAAAAACCATAGTTGAAAGGATAGGGAATTCCCTCGAGCTGATTGGGCTAGGCCAACATTTCCTAAACAGACATCCAATGGCACAGTCACTGCTACCAACTCTCAACAGTTAGGATCTTGTGAAATTAAAGAGCTTCTGTTCAGATAAAGAGATTGTAACACAAGCTCAAAGGCAACCCACAGAATGGGAGAAAATCTTCACTAACCACATATCTGATAGAGCTCTATTATCCAGAGTGCACAAAGAACTTAGAAAACTAAACACCAAGGAAACTAATGGCCCAATTAAAAAATGGGCCCTGGAACTTCAAAGAAACTTTACTAGGGATGAAATTAAAATGTCTAACAAATATCTTAAAAAATGCTCCACTTCCTTAGCCATCAGGGAAATGCAAATCAAAACTTCCCTGAGATATCATCTCACCCCGGTCAGGATGGCAAAAATCCACAACACAAACAACAACAAATGCTGGAGAGGATGTGGAGAGAGGGGAACTCTCCTACATTGCAGGTGGGAATGCAGGCTCATACAGCCACTCTGGCGAGCCATCTGGAGATTCTTAAAGAAATTAAAGATTGAAATGCCATATGACCCTGCGATTCCACTTTTGGGAATAACCCACCATGCAGCAGAGGTCCACCTCAATAGCACAAACACGGCCATGTTCATAGCAGCACTGTTTACAATAGCAAAGTCATGGAATCAACCCAAATGTCCAACAGTTGACGAGTGGATAAGGAAACTGTGGTACATCTATACAATGGAGTACTACTCAGCCATAAAAAATAATGAAGTACTGGAATTTGCCAGGAAATAGATGTCATTAGAGTCAATTATATTGAGTGAAGTATCCCAGACCCAGAAAATTAAGCGCCGTATGTACTCCCTAATAGGTGGCTCCTAGTACCAAACCCACCCAGCCCACCTACAGACACTCAATGATAAATCTCTGTAATACAGTAATTGCAAGGAGTATGAACAGACGGGATGGGGTATGAGGGCCACATCAGAAACAAGGAGAGAGGGGACCATGTAACAGCAGAGAAAATAGGCCTCCATCAAGGACTGCGAGTAAGCAATGAGACATCTAGTTAAGTTCACAGACTTTTCGTTCCTGATCATCTACAACTGAGGGGGTGTGATCTCACCAGAAGGGGAGGGCATATAGTCTGGCAGATAAAAAGTAACCATTTTGCAAATGGGTGATTGACCCCTCCCTCACTATGGTTTCCTACTTTTATTGCATCTACCTTTGAATATACTCTTATAACAAGACTCTAGTTTAACAGTTTTTTATCTCTGGCCAGGGGGTGACATCCAATACCCATCAGGATAGAGTGAAGGGCATTGCAGGAGCAGCAAAACCGCAAAAGAAAATCAACAAACCATAATCCAGAACTTCAGAGACTCTATATCAACCACCTAGAACTAGGTCAGCCCAATCTCTCCTCATCCTGAAGCTCAGGGAAATTTGCGGAAGAGGGGGCGGTAAGAGTGTTAGAGCAAAAAGATGGGAGGAGCAATGATATGCAAGATACTCCACACAAGTTAGGGCCAAAGCAATCATAATTGGACTTTGCATGCCCTGCGCAATGTCCAACACACTATTGTCCCCATAAAGTCTAGCATTTCCTAAAAGCACCAAGATCCTTGGAGGCAAGGGATTGACAGCCAAAATAGTGTTCCTATGCTTAAGGGGAACACAGGAAAGGGTTCAGGGAAATGCCGCTGGGTCCTTGTATGTCATCGGAGAGGAGGACCCAGAGGACAGTCAGGCATGCACATTAAAGGATTCTCCGGGATTGGGGGAGGGGAGGCACTAGGGGGTGGGAAGGGAGGGGTGAGGGGAGGGAGAGCAGAGGGGTGGGAAGAGGAGGGAGGGAGGGAGGGAACTGGTATACCTATTAAGTTTGTATGAGCGGAGATAATAAAAAATGTTAAAAAAAAAAAAAGAAGTAGAGTGGGGCTAATTCACCTCAGCCCCCCCCTCCTGTGACTACCTTTCTCCAGCAAAACTCCACCACTTAAAAGTGTCATGACCTTCCTAAACACATGAGTCTGAGAGGAGCACTCTTTTTTCTCCCACATTTTATTTTTTTTCCTAATCATATAAGCTCAATAGGTACCCCCTTCCTCTCTTTCCCTCCTCCCCTCTCCAGTCATCCTCCTTGTACTCCCCTCTTTCCTCTCTCCCCTCCTTCCTTTTACCTCCTTCCTTCCCCCTCTTCCAATGCCTCCCCCTTCCTCCCTCCTTCTTTTGTGTGAATGCAAAACCTTTTTCTGAGTCCTCCACCCTAGTAAGGAGTAAGGACTCAGTGGCATACCCTGGAGCCCCCTCTTGGGTTTCCCCAGTTAGTGTGGGAACTCTATTGTGACTGTTTAATCCCTTGCCTCTAAGGATCCTACTGCCTGAAGCCTTCTCCCCTGTGATCCATACTAGACTTTGTCGTTGACATATCAGTCATTGTGCAGGTCAGACAAAGTCCAATTCTGGCTGTTGCATCCCTAAGTTGTGTGGAGTATCTTGCATATCATTGTTCCTTCCCATCTTTAGGATCTTACAATCTTGCCACCCCCTCTTCTGTAAGGTTCCCTGAGCTTTAGGATGGGGAGATATTTGGCTGGTCTGGTTCCAGGTGATTAATGTAGGGTCTTTGGTGTTCTGAATCATGGTTTGTTATTAGTTTTGCTTTTTCCTGCACTGCCTTTGGCTGCAATCAAAGGTCACACCCTAACCAAAGGTAACCTCCTAACTCTTAATGAAGATCTTAATATCAGAGGAGACTCAGAGGTAGATGGAAGAACAAGAGTGGGATACAGTAGTGGGGTCAGTGTCAGTGTCCCATTTTCCAGATGGTTACAGTCTAGCTGCCAGTCCCAATATCCTCCCTGATTGGTAGAACAAACCTGTTCAGTTGCAAGTGACCAGGAAGGGAAGTGAGAGTGAGCTGCACCAGATATCTCGCTACTTACATGCAATACTTGACCATGGCCTGTTTTCTCTCCTGAAACGTGATCCCATATCTCCATTTTTTTTCTTGAAGCCCTCCTTCCCCTTTCCTCCTTTTTATAATCTTTTGCGATTACAGTAGTTACTACAGAGATTTACCTTTGAATATGTCATTAAGTGGGTATGGAACTATTAGGGAGTAAATATCGCACATAATTTTCTGTGTCTGGGATACCTCAATATAATTTTTCTAATTTCATCCATTTCCCAGGAAATTTCATTAGTTCATCATTTTTGATGGCTGAGTAGTATTCAGTTGTATAAATGTACCACATTTTCCTTATCCATTGTCAACTGTTGGGCATTTGATTTGATTCTATGACTTTGCTCTTGTAAACAGTGCTACAGTAAACATGGTTGTATTCGTGTCACTGTAGTGAATTTCTGCATTTGGAGGGGTTATTCCCAGTAGTGGTATAGCACAGTCATACAGCATTTCAATCTAACTTTTTTAGAAATCGCCGTACATATGAGAGTTCCCTTCTCTCTAGCATTCGGTGTTGTTTGTATTGTGGATTTTTGCCATCCTGACCAGAGCAAGATGATATCCCATTTCTGTGGGAGACATATTTTAAATCATGACAGGTTTCTTTCCATTGCTCTCTACCTCATCTTTTATAGACAGACTTGCTCACTGATTGGCTTGATTACCTTGCCAGGAGCTCTGGTATTTTTTTCCTCTCTCCCCCTCTTACTTCGCATTACTGCCTTAGCACAATGACTCCAGCACTAGGATTACAGGATCTTGTTTTTGGGTGCCAGTATAACCACATCCAAGAATGTTGCAAATCAGGTGTTTTAGCCATTGAGCCATCGCCCCATCACCTAGTTTCAAACTTTTAGTGGCATCCTTTTACCATCAGTAACAAATCTTTGTATACACATTCACATATATGGAAAACCTTTGTACTTTGTAATGTATACAATTGAAAGTGATAGACCTTCCTTATCAAGACCACTCTTCTTTTTGGATTTTCTAATAATTTAAGCAATATTTTTCCTTTTTCTTTTTATTTTATATTCGTCTTCGTGTGTGTGTGTGTGTGTGTGTGTGTGTGTGTGTGTGTGTGTGTGTGTGTGTGTCTTTCTGTGTGTCTGTGTGTATATTTTTCTGTATCCACGTGTCTGTGTGAGTCAGAAGGCACTGTGTGTGCCTGTGGAGGCCCAAGAGTGACTTCAAGAATCCCCCTGGATTGTTCTGCCTCCACTTTGCTTTGCTCTGGAATTTTCCAGGCTTCGCTTTCTAAGGTCAGAAGTGCAAGCCCATCCATTTCCACCTGGGGGTGTTAAATGGACTCCAGGACCCAAACTCGGGATCTTCTGCTTGGGAGGCAGAATCTTTACCCCTGAGCCATTTCCCCAGGACGTTTTCCCTTTGTTTCTAAAGTAATTTTTTAAATCTCTTGTTCTTTTGTATTTTTCCAAATGGGGCTTTGTATCTTTGGTCTCAACTCTTAACCAACTGTCTCTCTTTTCAGTCCACAACCTCACCTGGCTGCTTGGTCTTGGTCTTTAATGTAGATCACAATATTTCAATATTCTTCCTTCTGACCTGCACTTATCATACATTTGTGTTACTTTCATGTTTGTGTTCTTGTTGTAAATTATACATTCCTTCATTTTTCCTTCTCAATGACTATTTCTAGGTGTTGTGTATTTTCCTATTGTTTCCTTTACTTTAATAATATGGTTAAAATAATATGGTTAAAAATTGTAAGTTTGTAAGTTGAATCATAGAATAATGATTTATCTTTAATTCCTGCTTTGCAGTAGGCGATTTATCTGCATCATCTAGTTCCTTCTGTCCTCTTAAAAAAGTATATGTTTTATTCTATTCTGAAATGCACTGAATCTCAGAAGGCTTGATACTTTCTCCTAATTCACAAAACAGCTAAGTAGTTAAACCATATTTCAGATCCAAGTAGATACATATTTTTACTCATTTCTTTATTCAGGAAATATTTATTGAGCACATACTAGGTGTGAACGCTGTGCTAGGCACAGCAACAGATCCAGTCGCCATTGTCTATGTAGTAGTAGGATTGTCTAATTACATACTTCAGCCAGACAGCTTAAATAAATAAAATGAAAAACAAATGATGTTCTAATATGCATTTACTACAGAACTAAAGTTTATAGCTTTATTTAAGCATTCCCTACTGGAAAGGAAAAATTGTGGGTTGTCTTGTAGAAAATAGAATATTCTGCTCCTAAGCTGTACCAACTCACCACTCTCAAAAACAATGTCTTTCAGTCACATCATTATGATTTTTTTTCTTTTGTACTCAAAATTATTGAAGACCAATGGACCCCAGTTTTCTACAAGATCCCAAGGATTAATTGGAGGTGTTTAGAAAGATGATAAAGAATTCTGTGTAAAGAATATATCCATTCATTAAAAGATCTTTGTATTATGTATTCTTTTCATGTGTGTTTGTGTTTCTGTACACGTGTGCCACATGTGCGATAACAATTTTTCAGAGTACTTTGTGGGATTCAGACATTGAACTCAAATACTGGGTTTTGTGCATCAAGTGCTTTTTTACTACTGAGCCATCTGTGATCTTCATATATTTTTATGCATTGAAAATATTTACAGTGACCTTCCCAAGTACTTAAAACAGAATAAAGTTTATTGAAGAAAAATAATTAAAAATTTAAAGAAATCAATTTGTATTCAAGAAAAAGCTATACATAAGTTTATCTCTGTTTTTTAGGGATAACAATTAACAGCATTATAGCTTAATTATTTAAAAGCTAACAGTGCAGAAAAATAACCTTTTCTGGTTCTGATTAGACATTTCTCTTATATGTCTTTATATAATATAAACATAACTGCATATATTTCATGTATTTTTTCATTGAATTAAGAATGTTACTGAGCAATTTTTAAAATCCCATTGTGCTTCATAAAAGTAAATTCTATAAAAACTAAACAAAGCATTCTAGCTAGAATACCTCTACAATGGTCTGGCAAAATACATAATACATTACAGAAGACCTAGAAAAATCAATGAATTCCATCTCTCTTTCAAACAAATTTCATGTTCTTTATATAACGTTTTTCATTTTCTAAGTATCAGTTTATACATTCTTTAAAGTTTATTCTTTTCAATACTTCAGTATTAGTATTTTTATATGACCTATTATATAATATATGCCTACTAATGTTGTTTAAATGGATTTTCTCCCAACATTTTAATTTTTTCCTAATCATACAAGCTCAATAAGTACCCCTGTCCTGTCCCTCCCTCCTCCATTCCTCAGTCATCCTCCTTGCACTGTCCCCTCTTTTCCCCCTTCCTTTCATCTCCTCTCTCCCTCTCCCAATGCCTCCCCCTTCCTCCCTCCCATCCCCTAGAACATCCTTTTATGTGAATGCCAAACTACCCTCTGAGTCCTTCACCCTGGTGAGGGTTCAGGACTCAGTGACATAGTCTGGAGCCTCTTCTTGGGCTCCCCGTTAGCATGGGAATTCTATTATGACTATTTAATCCCTTGCCTCTAAGGATCCTACTGCCTGGAGCCTTCTCCCCTGTGATCCATGCTAGACTTTGGGGAGCCGTTGACATATCAGCCATTGTGCAGGTCAGGTAAAGTTCAATTCTGGCTGTCGCAGCCCTAACTATGTGGAGTATCTTGCATATCATTGTTCCTCTTACAATCTGGTCACCTCTCTTCCACAAAAATACTGTTCTTTTGAACCATCCATTTTAAATGAGCTTTGTCCTCTTGGCTATCTGTTCATTTATCTGTACTTGTCCTAAAACAAAATGTGTTATTCTACTTATAGAAAATAATCTTTATGTGTATTGTTATTTTTTCTATATTTCCTAGAAGAAAACACTGGAGGTTGAGTCAAAATTGAGTGGTCCCTTCTGTTTGATTTAATGAGGGCACCATCATATATATTACAGTGGAGCAGACAGGGAAATGTCAATATTTAGAACAGGTCATATGGCAACACAGAAAGCCAGACCGATTCAAGAATCAGATTCACATTTTTTATACAACTCATTTTCAGGAAGTAACTCTAGGAGACTAGCATTAAAATCCGGAGGTGAACAGTTATTTAATATCTTCATACTTGGTCCCACCAACTGTCAACATGTCCACACTGAGATCCAAGTTTCTAGCCTGTGACTCCAAAGCAATCTGTAGCCAAAGCATAATAATAGCCAGAATCAGGCATTACTTGCATGAATGTTTTTTCAAGTATGTAATGAAGTATTAATTTTACCCAAAGAACTTACTTCTTCTTATCCTCAATGTCTTCTTACTGTTTTTTAAGAACCTTATAATATTCAGTTCTCTAGGAAATTTAAAATGTTAATAAGGCAGTATATAATAAAAATAGAAACTATACTAGATATATTCAGAAGATGAGGCATAAAGTTGAAATAATTCTGACTCATCACTTTTCAGCTCTGAAATTAAATTGTTAAAAGTTTTTTCAAACCTTTTGAATTTAAGTTATTTTTCTATTGCTGATTGGTCATCCTGGTGATCAGTCAGATTTTATTAGTAAGCATTTTTTTAAAAGTTCCTTGATGAGTATTGCACTATGCTTGATGCAGAAACCAATAGATTGTATGAGTTCTTGTAATGCTGTATTGTACATGATTATAAGGGATTATCTAACAATATGTATGTATGAATCCTAAAAGTATATCATTAACTAATTAATGTCTCATACATACTTGAACTTAACTATTTTGCCAAGTCCTCAAATTTTGCTGAGAGAAAAAAAATTTACCACAACTGAAGACTTGTTTAAAGCTCTAATCATCCTACTTTAATGAAATGCTGAATATCAACCTTTTTATATATTGCTCAATAATTTTTATGTTTTCACATCCTCATACTAGAATATTTTCTAAACTCTGTTTCTAAATTGCTTCCAACTCTAGTAATTTCCTTCTTTTGCAAAACAAAACCTAAGAAATGTACTAACTCATATATTTTGGCACTAATTTCAACTAAAATTGATCTTGACCATTATAGCACAATATACAGGGATAATTCATTGTATGGAACATATACCAACTGTACTTCAAAAACAGGGTAATCTTAAATATAACTTTTATATCAGCAACAAATCAAAAATTCATGATATGGTTTATTGTGATATTTTCTTAAAAGTAGTAATCTGAAGCCAAGCCTGAATTGTCTCCAAGATATGTTTGTAGAACTATTTTGCCAGTTAGAAAATGTAATTGTCTTGTGTCCTTCTTTATGTTATTCCGGGTTTAACTACCCTCATTTAATAATATCCTACCCTAAACCTCTTAATGTATTTAAGTACTATCACTTAAAGCAACTAAAGTTAAAAATATTACACCTCTTCTAGTTGCATGTGAATAAATTTAATGGTTTCTTGTCCCTTTGATCATAAAATCATAGAAATGAAAGTCAGCTAAGAAAGTCTCTATTATTTAGGTACCAATTCAAGGGTACTAGGTAGGCTGGAAATATAGCTCAATGGTAGAACTCTTCCCTGCCATGAAGAGTGTCTTGGGTTCCATTTTCAGCACGTACACGCGTGTGTGCGCGCACGCACGCACACACACACACACACACACACACACACACACACACACACACACACATCCACACATCAAATAGCCAGGAGGAGGGGTTTTCATTTTCTTATATCTCTGAAGATCTATTTTGCTGTCTTAGCAGTCTGATGAGATTTCTGTCAAAAAAAAAACAACTGTAAGAACAGGAATAAGACTGCTAAATCTCTTGATTTCGATGTCTTTACTTTCAATTCAAGGAAACTAAAAAACTTGACTGACCTTAAAAATATGAATGCTTAAAGAACTACAAACATGTGGTTTATAATTACCTTTAAATAAAATTTACTATTCTGCCTTCATTCTATTTTGGCTAATTCATTAAGTCTGCTATTTAATCTTTAATTTCAGGCCACAAAAGAAGTAATAGAACGGGAAGCACCAGGGATGGCCCTGGCAATGCTGATGGGATCACTTAATGTTACACCTCTGGGCATGCTCTCTAGGTAAGAAAGTCATCCACACGTTTGTAAGAAAGCAAATTCCCAAGCAGTATTCAGTGGACTAAAGTGATCATTCTAAGAAACTTTAGACAAAGGCTTAAGTTCACCTCTTTTCATCCATAGTTAAGAGACTTAATATCCTTTCTAGTTAAATCCTACCCAGTTTGTTTGGTGTTCTTCTGTTCATTTTGTTTTTGCTCATGTTGAACTTCTGGAAACTGCTATATCACTGTTAAAATCTACAAATTCTAATCCAGAGAGTTTTATGAAGATATAAATTTTTTCTTTTGTGATTGTTTACCAGTATTATCTATACATATTTAGTACAGCTCACATTTTACTTTTCCTATTAAATTATGTAGATTTTAAGTTAAATTATTTAAATTAGAGTGGATTTTTTGCTGTTTTATCACCACATTATCCTACTTCATCCCTCCACCCTCTGTGAGTTTTCTTACCTACAAGCTTCCCACCTGTTCATGTGTTACTTCTTGTGTATTTGTTCTACTATGTCAAATATATTTTGCCTGTTTCTACATGTGCCTGGGAACCCCTAGAGCATAGGTAATATTTCAGTGGGAGTACCACAAATTCATTAGGGACTCCTTTTTTCTGAATCACTTTACCATCTATAATCTGTCCAAGACGGGTGAGGGTCACTTTGAGTTCTTCCCTTATTCTTTGTGCCCTAATGCTGGGCCCATTTTTGTGTAGGTCTTGTGTAGGCGATTGTAGTAATTTTGTGTTGAGGGGGTTCTGTTAGATAATGCTCCTTCTCATAATCTTGTTCTCACATTCTTTCTATTTCTTCCTCTGTGACTGGGAGGGTGGTGGAGTTTTAGATGTCCTGGTATGATTGAATATTCCATAGTCACTTGATCTCTGCCCTTAGAAGATGGTCATTCTCTGTGTTGGGCATTTTCCACTGAGAAAAAATTTGGGATTCAGACTAAGAACTCCACTAATTTTGAGCTTAAACTGCTTGGAAGACAGTTTGTTGCCATGTCCTTTTAGGAAGTCAGTAATTGTAGATTTCCTTCTTGGGCCCGAGAGCTCATCATTCAAACTTCTCTGCCAATCTTACAGTAGCTAGTCATAGGTTTCCTCCTATTTAGAGGTCCTTACATCCAATCAGAGAGTTGTTAGTTGTACCCATAGCATTCATGCCAGTATTGCACTGAGGCATACTTCTTGTCTGGCTGGATTGTGTTAACATTCACAGCATTCCTATCTGAATAAGTATATTGATGGCTTTTCTCCTTGGGCAGCAAGTATTATGACAGGTACTCTGTAAGGAGTAAGCTATTGGTTTACTTTCAGCTAGATTTCTTTGTGTCCTCTGACCAAAGTATCTGTTGTCTTCAGCAATAGAGTCCTGTTGTGAAGTTCTGGTGAGCAAGCAATAGCTATGACAATACCTTATATTGTTTGGAGGCTCTCTGGGTCCTCTCTGACCAAGGGATGCTACAGAAACATCTCATACATGGTACTGAGGGTGGTCATCTGTGTCTTCTGTGAAAAACATCTTCAGATGGTATCTGCTTTCTCAAGCTTTTAATTCCTCTGCATCCCTCTGTATCTTAATTTTTGTGGTTTTTCATTGTATTTTTGAGTAGCATAATGATGTTGTAGACTTTTATGTAGCTTGTGTCTTTAGTGTAATTCTCCCTCTCTCACCCTTTTAACACCCTTTCTCTTCCTCTCACCCTTTATAAATTGTTTATGATCCACATATAAGAAAGTACATGTGGTGCTTTTCTTTTTGTATTTGAATTACCTCACTCAGTACAATTTATTTTTCAAATTTCATGCATTTGCCAAAAATTCCTTCTTCAGAGCTGAATATTATTCCCTTGCATATATTCAATATCCATTCATTTGTTGGTGGAAATCTAGGATGATTCCATTTCGTTGCTATTGTGAATTGTAGTGCAACGAACATGCAAGTGTAAGTATCCTTAAAGTAGGATATTAAGTCTTTCAGAATATTCCCAAGAGTGCTATAGCATGGTCATACAGCATTTACATTCCAAGCTTTTTGAGGAATCGTCATACTGCTTTCTATAATGACTGTATTATTTAAAGTCCCTGCAACAGTGAAGGAAGATTCTCCTTTCAAACATGCTTGCCAGCATATGTTATTTTTTTTCTTGATCTTGACCATTCTCACTGCAGTAAGATGAAATCTCAGTGTATTCCTTGATGAATAGAGATGTTAAGTAATTTGTTTTATGCTTCTTGAAATTTGTATTTCTTTCTTTGTGAAATTTTTTTTAGTTCCATAGCCCATATTAATGTATTGTTTGCTTTCTTTTTGCTTAATGCTTTCAGTTTTTTGGTATATTTTGGACATTGTCCACTGTTACATGTTTAACTGACAGAGATTTTTCTCTCATATTGTCTCTGCTCAGTTGAGTTTTTCCTAGTTAAGCAAAAGGTTTTTTTTTTTTTTTTACATGTGTACATGCGCATGGGGGGGTATGTGTAGATGTTTATATTACAAGGCACTGTTTGTGCCTATAAAGGCTCAAGGGTGACTTCTGAAAGCATCCTGGATTGCTGTACCTCCTTTTGGTATTGCTATGGGGTTTCCTAAGTTCTGCCCACAAGGGATAGAAGTGCATGTTGCCATCATTTCCACTGGGTGTTTTTACATGGGATCTGGGATCTGAACTCAAGTCCTTCTATTTGCGAGGCAGAGGTTTAACCCTGGACCTTCTGTCCAGTTCAGCAAAACATTTTTAATATCATGAAGTTACACTTATTGACTATTGGTCTTAGTTCCTTAATCTCAAGCCTATGTCTTCAAATGTGTTCTTTATTATTTCCTCTAGAAGTTTCATACTTTTTATTCAGTATTGAGGCCTGTGATATGTTTGGAGTTTATTTCTGTGCAGGGCAAGAGTAGAGTCAAGTTCCATTGTTATTCATATTTTCTTATTGTTCAAGATTTTGTCTTTTTTCTAATGTGGTATTTTTGGCTCCTTTATCAAAAATACTATAGTTGCAGGTGTGTGGGCAACTAATAAAATACTGAATAAAAAAGTAATAAAAAGCTTTACACCATGGGTGCTATTGACAAATCTCTAGAGAGGATAATAATAAATAAAAATAATTTGGTATTCACATCTATTTTCACATGGTTTTCATCATCTATTTGCTAATACATATTTCTCCAACTTACCTTAGTTCTTGAAAACAGCAGGGACTCCTTTTTTTGCTTTGTTTCTATTAGCCAGAGAAATATATCTTATATATCAACATCATTAACATCAGAATATAACAGCTTCACATCTGTGTGACTGGCTTTCAGTCTCAAGGCAATTATTTACAGTGAGTTATTAAATAGTGAGTAGGAGTGTAAGACAGAAAGTCCATATTCAGTAGGAGAAGCTATAAATATCTTGTTCCATCTTGGCCACCATGAAGTACATGTATCATGGCCATAATATCAGATACTTGATTTTATATTCTAGCATTCAGTAGCAATTTGATCTTGGATAATTTCCTTAATTAGGTTTTAACATGTAACAATATATAACCTCTCCAAATGTATAGCTTTTTACAGATCAAATACTTTCTTCTGAAGAATTGCTAATAATAAACCAATCATTATGGTCACACATTAAGTAATATTTTATATTAGGGATGTTTTTGTAACAATTCTGTCACATAATTTAATTTATTATCTCTATTTAATTTTTTAGGGACTCCAGATCATTTACAGATGTTTTATAAGGTCCTATATTACTTTCTTCTCTGATGCATATCTAAATCAAGGATATGATTTAGCTCATTAAATAACAGTTAGTTATTCATTTTATAATGACATATACCAATTAAATCCCAAGTAACCATGTCCAAAATATATTTTAACCATTCAACTTATTTTTAATTGCCTATAATTTTGGGTATTAAAACTTGGGAAATAGCATATAGTGATATAAATATGTTTATAGAAATATAATGATGTGTGAAATAGAATTCAACTGATTCATTTTTGGAACAATGTCCCTTGCTACTTACCATTATTGCCATTCTCATTTATCTGGTCTAGAATTAAATATAAAAACTCAGAAAGGACATTCTCTTTGTGTAGAAGAGAAGATCATTTGCTTTTTGTCGTGAAAATTTTTTATAGTAATGTTGATTTTAATACATTTCTAATAAAAAAATTCCTAAACCTGAATTTTAATAGTCAGTCAAATTACTTTAGTATCATTTAATGTTGAAATATCATGATTGATTAAGAATAATTTATGTTAATAGAAGAACCATCTTGAAGACTTTTCCATTAACCCAACATCAAATGTACTTATTCTACAAAAAGCTATTAAAAGGAAACATTACTGAGTAACAACCAACAGGAATATACTTCTTTCCACCATAACTAATTTGATATTTGCCAGTGTATTCAAAGATATACCTTTTCAGGGAGACTCTTGGCTTACAAGTTTTGGTTAAATTGATGGATTACAGCCTAGAACTGCTTATGGAGGTCAGAATGGATAATAAGGACTTATTCCTCTCAACATTAGTGATCTGGATTTTGCTTATGAGCTAATGTTTTGGATTGTAGAAATGCAAATGCAGCACTCATCAGCTATGCTGTTTTCAAAGGGACTTGTAAGCACAATGTCTATTTTTTCTCTTTTTTTCTCTTTCGGCCTTTTTGGGAATAATGTGTTTTAGTATTAGGATAGTCGAAAGGAATCATGTATATATATTATATACATATACACATACAACACACACAAACACACAAAATTGTTATGTAAGCTCAAGAGAAAAATGTAGGCTCAAAGATCTGAGGGAATCTGTTTACACCTGTTCCTTCTTTGACACACAAACACCCTATAACATTTTTTAAAAAGTATAGAAAACCTTATAACATTCACTCCCAGTTTTTAATAAAGAATTATAAGAAATTAAATAAAAGCAAGTATTTGACAAAAGGTTAATGAGGGAGGCCAAATGATAAACTGATTTTAAAAAGCCTTTTAAAACAATGATCCAAAAGATGCCCAAGAACCAATGGAACAATTTTCAAAGAAATCATTGTGGCACCAGAAATAAATATCACAACATAGAAAATATTTTAATAAAACTTTGTACTTGAAAGCTACAGTAGCTGAAATAAACTTTTAAGTAATCAAAAGTAATTTCAAACAAGAAAAATCATTCAGTGAACTTGAAGATAGAACCATTGACTTTAGTAATGCTGAACAACAGAAACAAACCTAAGACTAAGGAACTAGACATTGTCTGAGTTGAATATAAGTTGATGAATGAATCAGCAAATCAAAGAAGTTCAGAAAATTCCAAACAATGCTAAAGAATTCCCGAAAGACAAAAATGGAAATATTGGAAGTGAGAAAGGTAACTTTTTATAAATATCCTCAAGAAAGATGAGAGAGGAGAGGAGAGATGGAGAGATAATTTTTTTGAGACAAGCTTTCAGGTACTTCAAATTGGGCTAGAATTCACTGTGTAACAGAGAGTGACATGAATCTCTTGCTTCTTCCTGCTTTATGTGCTGATAACAGTAATGAATGAGCCACCACACGTGTCTTTTTATAATTATTATTCAATTGTGTGTGTGTGTGTGTGTGTGTATAGAACCACGGGCGAACCACCATGGAGGCCTCCACCTCCTCCTTGTGTTTTTTTTACTCTGCCCCGGAATTTACAGGCTCCGCCCTACCAGTACCAGAAACGCAGGCCGTCCCAGCTTCCACCCGGTGTCTATACTTGCGGTCTAGGATCCAAACTCAGGACCTTCTGCCTGCAAGGCAGAGGCTTAACCCCTGAGCCACCTCTCTAACCCCACCACACGTGTCTTTTTAATGACATACTATTTTCTCATCAGAAACAAGCTAGTGAAGCATGATAGTACATGACTATAAGCGCTAAGGAGACAGAGACAGGAGAATGGACACAAGTTCAAGGAAAAATTCAACAGAAACTAAAAGACAGAAAAAGATGGTGAAGTTAATATTTATATTTGTTCAAACCTGTTTCAAAAACAAGCCACTCTTAGATAATCAAATGCCATGAAAATTTATTTTGCTATACCTTTTTTATGAAAAAGGTTGATAAGGCTCCATCAGACTGAAATGAAAGGACAATTAAAAATAAATCATAGCCTTGTAAAAGAATTCTCAAGCTGAAGAGATGGTTCAGCGATCCCATGTAAAAATTTCAGGTGGAAATGGCAGCAGCTCGTATTTCTGACTCTGGAAGATAGAGCCTGGGAAATTCCAGAATGAAGCAGAAAGGAAGTAGAAGCAATCCAGGATGATTCCTGAAGGGACACACAGTTCCCTCTGATACACACATACACACCAACAAAAAAATTAATAAGAGAAAGACTATAATACTGGGAATAAGTACGTAAAAAACTGCAAAGTATGTAGAAAACTGTTGAGTGTAACTATTCCTCCTTATCAGAAGTATAAATATAAAGAGATTAAGCCCTTCCACCAAAAATTAGAAATTTCTTCCTGAATTCATGGGTTATTAAACAAAAATCACAATGTCAGTTTTGGGATACCTTCTTACAAGTCATTGGTCATTGAGGCCCTAGAATCCCTTCCACCTCCAAAACAAAACAAAACAAAACAAAACAGTGCAAACTATTGCCATTGCTCTTGGCTGCTCAGAAAAACTAGACAGTCAAACCATATTGGTAAGAAAGCTTATTCCCTTCTAGCTAACTGAAAATTTTATGCAAGCTCCAGAGAGAGAATTGTCACCAACCGTCTTAGTCAGCTGTGAACCTTGTTAGCTACAGTTTCAGCCTGCCAGGCATAATGATCCTTTTGGTGCATTAGTGGCATTGCCGCTATGGTGGTAACCAATTGTTTTTTATATTGGAATTGAGGCACGTTCCACAAGAGAAATCCATGTGAGGTACTGAAAACACTAGTACTGCTATCAGTCTTTGTCAGATAAACTTCTAATTGTCATGAGCAATGGTTTATACAGAGACTCATAATTAGTCAAAGTACTGAGAAGAAGTTACTGTTCATCACTAAACAGATATCTGTCTCACATCCTCCAAGACCCAAGGAACACAGACAAATGTAAGATCTGAAAGAATGGAAGGAAAGATATAAAACCTTTTCACGTGGCGTGATCTCACAGCAGCAATGGTCACCTGCATTAGGCTAGGACTATCAATAGTCCATTGTAGATTAAGGAAGAGTTCATAAGGCTCTCTACCTTCTTTGATGAGTTGCACAGTCAGTTATTATTTGCTGGAGAATGGGTTGTCATAGTCCTCATTGGTGTACTCACTGATAAGATGCTTTTGCTCAAATAAGTAGCCCCCATTCACATTTGTACAAGCAACCCTAATCGAGTGAATTGGACCACGAACAATGACAGGTAGGAAAAATTTTGTTGGGAAAACGAGGAACAATGGAAATGGGAAGAAGACACAAAATAGTGGGGGAATATGCATAATTTATATTATATATGTATGAAATGAAAGAATCAAATTTAAAAACATCTAATAAAATTCAGTGAAACATGTTTCATTAAGTATAAAGACAAAAACTTGTAGAAAAGATTTGAAAAGGCATTTTACATGAGACTCAATTTACTACAGAGACAAGACAACTGAAAGTGAAAGGATAAGCCTTGCAACTATATATATGGCTCAGGGGTGTAGTGCTTCCCTAGCATGCACCATTCTTGATTTTGCCCTCCAATATTAAAACTAACAAATAAGAAAATTCAGCAAACAAGCACAAATTTCAATGTAGAATTTAAAAAGAAAAAGTCAATTCAATATATATCAAGTAAAGAAAGCCAGGATACTATAATAATAATAGTATAATGATTTTAAATCATAAAAGTATATTTTATATGTTTAGATAGTTTGCTCCATAAAGTACTTGTAATCCAAGCATGAGGATCTCAGTTTTAGTCCCAAAACCAAGTTTTACAAAAATTCCTACTTGTTTGTTTAAATTTATAATTCTGAGACTATAGAGAGCTAAGTGGATCCTGGGGCTCCCTGACTAGCCAGTTGGCCTACTTTAATGAGAATCACAGTTTGAGAAACCAAGAATTTATCTGGGGTACTTAAGAAACATGGGCAACTCTGCGATAGCTTTATCCCTGAGAAGCTCCATGCTTGTATAGATGAACATTCATATATATAAACAGCAAAATATCCACATGCACATGTACATAGAATTGGTCAAACTGTTGCACCTGAAAGTTATATTAGTATGTTACCAGAGTATCAATCTAGAAAAAAAATGAAATATTACTTGAGATGCAAAAGGTCTAAGTTTAATGATAATATGTTTCAATGAAAAGAATTAATTGTATTTTCATTGTTTACTAACTTTGGGGGGAGTTATAACTTTCCTAGAAAATGAAACTGAACCCCACAATACTTGATAAATTTAAAATATATTGAGATATAACATTGTTCATGGTTTTATGGGCATTATATCCTATATATAGGAAACTATCAAAACATAAAATGTGAGTGAACTTACATTATAAAATTACAAAAATCTCAGAGGCATATGTCAATCAAATTTTCTGTGTCCCGCAAATAATTTTTCCATTTCTTATAGAAAATTAAGTATTTTTCACTTCTCCAAAGAATGCTGAATATAACATGCAATAATTATTATGAGAAAGATTTCTTATTCTTAGTTGAAACTACAAATTTTCTGAAAGTGATTGATAATATATTCTGAGGGAATACTTTGTTCTTATGATTGCAGATTTATGCAGTATGTTGCCATATTTGTTGTGTGAAACTAGAAGATCTCAAAATTGTTACCATTCTAGTCTTATCACTGATGATAATATAGTAATCAAATTGATTTTAGGAGGCACCAGAATAGCTCTTCGGTTGGGAAGGTAAGGGGAAAAAAGTTCCTAAGCAAATAGAAACATTATGATATGTATTACCCAGTACCATTTTGCCCTTATCTAGAGTACTTTTCCCAATTCTTGCTATCAGAACTAAAGTAGATTTTGAATATCACTAAAATTAAGGTTAAAGAAGAAAAATATTAGTAAGAAAATCATGTATCTATAATGAAACAATAGATAATTTAATAAACATTTTCTTATAAGTGTATATCTTTAAATAAATGCTATTAAGTCCTCTCAGATTATAAGTGGACAAAAAAAAGAAACATGAAATATATGACAATCAGCTTTTCTTGGAATACAAGTTTGTTAAAGAATAAATTCAACCATAGGAATATTTGAAAAAGGTTTATGTGACTAAAAATTTTAGTCACTTTTTAGTAAGTTTATAAGTAGCTTGATTTCTTTCTTTTGATAAGATGAAAATTAGGTAATGTTAACTGATCAAGGCACAGTCACTTAGCTTCACTATGAGTCTGTGACACAGAGAAATCAAAGTCTTGGACTAGACTGAGTCTTCTAGTGCTTTTACACTTTCATGTTTCTTATCTAACAAGCTCCTTTAAATGTGGACTGGAAATTAACAACGATGTCTTAGGGAGTTCTAGTTTAAAATAGCCTGTTGTCAATGAGTCTATTATTGATTGAATCTCCAATTTCTTCTCTACTGTCAACATTTATGAAAAGCTTTATCTTTAAATTTTCTATTTGTTGCAAAGTAAAAGCCTAAACAGAAACCTTACTCAATTCTTGAGTATTTTATATTTTAAGACTTCTGTATGTAAATATTACATTAGATATTCTTTATGTACTATCTCATTGAAATCTTGCAACTTATAAAAAAAGTCAAAGTTAAACCAAAAGATAATTTAGCCATGGTTAAATTGCTTAAAATTAGCTAATTTGTTCTGATTTCATATTCAGTGCATTTTTCTTATCCTCTGTATTGACAATTGCTGTAAAAGTATCATCAAAATGTCCAATTTGTTTAACAATTGGTTGTCTCTTATACTAACAGGTTTATTCTTATAATAGTTGTTCTTACGTAAAGCTAATTGACTGAATTTTATTGAATATATTTAAGCCAAACATTTGCGTGTAATTTATTATTCAATCTACTTTCTTTTTTTCAGACCTGTATGTGGAATCAGAGGGAAAACTCTCATAATTAACCTACCAGGTAGCAAGAAAGGATCTCAGGTAAGCATACTTGACATTTGTATAGTTTAATGTAAGGACTTTTTAACCAACTGTGAGAGTGGTCAAACAAAGAGTCGAACACAGTGCAAAGCTGTGTTTCTTTCTGACACAAATAGCAAGTTTAAGTGATTCCCAAAAGTCACCTAAAGTTCAATAGTTCATTAAAAAGATGTTCAACTCTCCAAAACTTGGTAAACTTAAGGTTTTTATGGCAAAGGTACAGATTAAATTTAGCCATGGAAAGAAGTGCATTAGATTACAAGAAAAATGCCCCTTTGTCTTCTACTGTCCTCTCCCAGTGAAATAATAGATATATTACTCTTCTGACATCCATGATTCATATTGCACATGGAATATTGCCAGTCAGAGAAACTCACCTTAACTTTTCAGATGTTATTTTGTTGTTTTTGGTCTGGGTTCTAACTCATCACATACCACCCTTTAGTCTAAATTTTAGTCCTTATCCCTTCCCAGACAGAGGTATCATTATCTTCCATAGGTAAAGCATTGTCCAAGTAACCCATAACTCCCATCATAACTCACATTGTTGGACTGCACAGTGGCTAAAACCCTCTGATAAACAAAGATACTCCAATCAAGTATGAAATTCTAGTGACTTAAATATCACCTTCTAAAAACCAAAGGCACACACTGAATTCTTTCTATATAATACTAATTCTTGCTATACAAGCAATATCATGGCTTTTGGCTAAGACTTTTTTAAATATAAACAATTTACATTACTCAGAGAGAGTCAATTTTACTGTAGCATTTAAATGACTGAGAGCAATGTATCACTATGAAAATAGCAGTATATAATATACATATATTTAGAAAAACAAGTTCTATACCTTGTGAAATCATTGGGTACATTTTCACATTTGTGTAGTAATTTCCTGATTCCTCACCTTGATCTGTTTTTTATATCATATGATTCATTTGAACAGAATTGAAGGTTGCAAAAATGAGCTGAAATAATTTTTGTATCTTTCTTAGTCTAGTCATTTTCCATTTATGTTGCATCCTCAGTCTCTGGGTTTTGATTCACTTTCAAAATGCATTTGACCATCAGTGCCAGTACTGTTATGTTAATAACAGTGCCAGTATTCTAAGATATCACAGTGTAGAAATAGATGCAACCTAAAGAATCGAATCAAAAGATAAGGATTACCAAAGGCTCCTCAGGTATTAGCTGATCCATCATCAAATGGAATGTCTCCTTTAATGATGATGATCAGGTTCCAAAATTAGTAGTGGTCTCATAATATATACCTTTATCAGTCATAGTTGTGATATGAAACATATCATTCTCTGTTAGCCTTTTTTAAGACATTAACATATAATACTGTTTTCCCCATTATATAACCTTCTTAATAATTCTTCTACTGCTAGATTTTCTTACTCCTTTCAATTTATACTCATACTTTTCTATCTTTGAATATATACTTCCACTATATCCACTATCCTAGTTCAGATTACAGTCAGTAACAATTTAATATGATCAATCTTTCGGCATCAACACATGACTTTTTCATCACAAAGTTCACATTTAAGAGCCATACAGTGGAATTACCAAAAATATTCTCAAAATTTCATGTCTTAAGTAAATTTGCAATTTGTATTGGGCTATATTCACAGTTTATTTAGTTACTTGTGATTGTGACCCTCCTGTTCTGACAATTTCTAGTCATATGAGGCAGGATTACATAGATTTAAAAAACTAATGGGGTATCTTAACTCTCATAGGCAATATAAAGTTTTCTTCCTTAGCAATCATTCTGTTATCTGGAACCCACAGTAATGTATCACTAATTCTTTATGAGGCTGGAAAAAAAAAAGTCTGGACGATTTGGGAGGAAAGGAAAAGATACACTAAAAATTATCAGTGTTTTTCCCCAAACGTTTTTCCTGAAAAAAATATAGAAATATAACTAGCGAAGACATTCTTTTCCCATCAGTCCTCCCATACTGAATGTGACAGTATTCATGAAGGAATATAAGACGGTCATAACTTTATTCCCACAACCGAAGACAACAAATTCTTCGATTACTCATTCTATTTTCTATCAAATTATTGCTCTAAGGATGAAACTGCTAGATTCTATTTGTTTCCTCAGGAATTACAGCTATCATTCTGACTTGTCAGTTATATATGGAGCAGAGCTTTCTTCCTTCAGAATACTTCCCATTGGGACTGGAGAGGTGGCTCAGTGGTTAAGCCTCTGCCTTGCAGGTGGAAGGTCCTGAGTTCTGATCCTGATCCACCACATATAGACGCCAGGCGGAAGCGGGGCAACCTGCGTTTCTGGTCCTGGTAGGGCGGAGCCTGTGAATCCCAGGGCAAAGTAAACAAGGAGGAGGTGGAGGCGGTCCATGGTGGTTCCGGGATTTGTCAAATTTGTCTGTGGTTCTACACACACACACACACACACACACACACACACACACACACACAATTGAATAAATAAACAACAACAACAAAAAACCCAGAATACTTCCCATGACTTTCTGCAGTTACTGCTTTACTTTTGGCAGTGTGTACTGGGGCTCTACAGTTTAACAAAGTTTACTGAGTCTAGTAACTGTCTTCAAAATGCCATGCAATAAGGTGAATAAATGAGATATTCTTCTAAGTATTCCATTAATGCCTCCAAAATTTTAAGCAGTTCTTCATCTCCTAGATTTTTAAGAATCTGCTTTAAATGTGTTTAAAAAAACCTTCTACCTATATTCCCAATATATACTTAGCTCTGAATTCTGATTGTAAATCCTTATCTATTCTCTTTTAGTGATATATTATAGGTAACGAGGACATCCTAATAACAGATTATATTGACTTTTAATTATATATTTTTTTAATTTTTTTTATTATTTATTCAATTGTGTGTGTGTGTATGTATGTGTGTGTGCGCGCAGAACCACCAACGAATTCGGGAACCACCATGGACGCCTCCACCTCCTCCTGCCCCGGGATTCACAGGCTCCACCCTACCAGGACCAGAAGCGGAGGCCGCCCCCGCTTCCACCTGGCGTCTATACGTGGGATCTGGGATCCGAACTCAGGACCTTCCGCCTGCAAGGCAGAGGCTTAACCCCTGAGCCACCTCTCCAGCCCCTATATTGACTTTTAGCCAGTACTCTTTACAATTTTGTTTTCATACATTCTGTAGTGTCCTATAATAGTTATGCTAATTATGCTTTATGATTTTTGTCAGAGCTTCAGTCTAAGGAAATTAAACTAGTGTTTATGTTTGTTGTAAATTCGACTGTCTCTCTAATTAAAAATCTGGACTTTCCTGCTTTTCCCATCCTCCTCTAAAGCATCTTTGAACTCAAAAGTCTTATCAAAGTTTTCCCTTTGAAATTTATAAAGCAATGGTCTCTAGCTCACGGAGAATACAATAATGCCTTACTCATTTCATTCTTCATAGTGCAAAGATATATTCAGATGATTTATTCTTGAGATGGATAGATGGATGAATCCAAAATAAAGAATCACTTTAATTGCCACCATTTCATATGTCTGTAAAAAGCCTCATCCTTTTTTCTTTTCTTCCTGTGAACAGGAATGCTTTCAGTTCATACTGCCAGCTCTACCTCACGCCATTGACCTTTTACGTGATGCCATTGTAAAAGTAAAGGAGGTGCATGACGAACTTGAAGATTTACCTTCCCCACCACCTCCTCTTTCCCCACCTCCTACAACTAGCCCCCATAAACAGACGGAAGACAAAGGAGTTCAGTGTGAAGAAGAGGAAGAAGAAAAGAAAGACAGTGGCGTTGCTTCAACAGAAGATAGTTCCTCATCACATATAACTGCAGCAGCCATTGCTGCCAAGGTAAGCCTGTTAATAGAGACCCAGAATCTAAAATATTTACAGGCGAATTACTGATTTCATCCCTCTATCTCATCCTTTCATATGTTTAATACCTCTTTAGGGGAACTGATGGAGCAAAGCTAGAATATTGATAGAATTCTATAAATGTATTCTCTGACCTAATACAGATTCAATGTGAATATTGAAGTTTGTTCTATACTTATGGCACTACAGACATACTATGACTAAATGAAGTTAGAGTGTGATGATAAGTGGTGTCACAATTAAGAATTCTTTGAAGTTCTCTTTTTCTAAAGTACGTAATCATTCACAACATCAAAACATCATCATTTCTTAAAGAAAAAAAAAAACAATGTAGCAGACCTTAGATGACTTATGAAATTCAAAGCAAAAAAAAATGATTAAATTTTCCCTTGTCTAAGGTACAGGCCTGAAATCCTAGCTGCTTCAGAAGTCAGGGCAATACTATATTGTGTGTTCGTCACTAACCTATTCTACAGTTTGATTTCAAGGCCAGTCTGAGAAACTTAACAAGACACTGTCTCAAAATAAAACATAAAAAAAAATAATAAAAAGGAAATGCTATTAATGCTGCTGAGTGGTAGAAAACGTGTGTGACACCCGTAAGGTCTGCTGAGTGGTGGAGCACTTAAGTGACTTATATAAGGTCTGAAATTTAAATAAAAGACTTCCATGAGGTTATTCAATTTTTCTTAAACATGTTCTCATACATTGCTTTATACAAAACATCTTAGAGGTACAGATCAGGAAGTAATTTATTTGCATTTTAATTTAATAAAGAAATAATTATCAAGATAATGCCAAAGTATTATGTTTTCTTCCAACAGATCTGGAGATAAATAAAAGCACCAAGAGAAATTTGAGTAAATTTAGTCATCTTAAAATCACAAAATACAATTTACATAATTATCTAGCCATAGCAAAATCCTTGTAACAATCTAGGAATATTTCTTCATTGCTTGGTTGAAAGATTAATTCTTTAAGAAATAATTTGTAGATCATCCAGGTATTTTAGCTATAAGCTTAGTGAATTTTTTATTAAGGACATATAAACTAGAGTCCTAGAGAATTCTTTTCATTTGTCCAGTTAGGCAGTCAGTAAATATTCCTTTACTGAATACTACATATTTCCATCTTCAGAACATCCAGTGCATTGAATCCATTAATCTACTAAGGGCTGAGATTGTATGCATTTTTTAATGGAACAAACAGGTGAAATAGATTAATTTTCAAATTGCATGTTCTTTCTGCTTTGCTCTTATTGAAACATAAGAAATCATTAATTTGGTTATAAAAGGAAAAGCTTACAGCATTTAAAACATAAGTTGTTTGTCAATCTCAAATAGAAAATTTTGGCATTTCATTGTTCCATTTGTTTTCACCTTTTTTTTTAGTCATTTTGCTTGTATAGCTTCATGTTTCCTTTCATTGTATTCATAATTGTTATGTGTTGTACATTAGAAGCATCCATTCTACACCAGTCCTGCTATCATGGCACATGATGGGGAACCCATCCCTGGTCTCATCAGTTATTCCCATCATGCAACAGGCAATGCAGATAAACGGGTAAGACAAGGCTTTTGCATTAATGATTTGGCAATATATAATCTTTTCTTTGGAACTAAGCTATAACTTATGGAAGATGGGTCATTTTATATGCTGGATTTTCAGCAGTGCTTTATTGGGAAAGTGTAGATGGTTATTGAGCATATTCCATCTAATAATTTAATCATTTCTTTTATGCTCTATTGTCATAAGATTGTTATTTGTAACAATGACTCTCATCACACAACTTTCCAGAAATTAATTGCTCCAGAAATCTTTTTACTTAACAATTTTTTAATATTTTAAAATAAATTTCCTGTCTTAATTAAGATGTTCCCTTAATGATGTGCTTTATGTCTTAGAATTTAAAAGTCTGGTCAGGCCAACAATTGATTCGTAATAACTTTAATATTCTCTCTTGATTGTGCATTTTTTCTTTCATTGTATCCTCATTACAATCATTTATAGAGTTGAATATTGATGCACATTCTATGATTACCTTTAATCCTTAAAAACAAGTGTTTAAGGATGCTTATTAAGGGATTTTTTAATTCATGAAAAATTTGTTAGATTAAAAAATAAAGTTTAGGGCTGGAGAGGTGGCTCAGGGGTTAAGCCTCCGCCTTGCAGGCGGAAGGTCCTGAGTTCGGATCCCAGATCCCACGTATAGACGCCAGGCAGAAGCGGGGGCGGCCTGCGTTTCTGGTCCTGGTAGGGCGGAGCCTGTGAATCCCGGGGCAAAAGGAGGTGGAGGCGTCCATGGTGGTTCGCGAATTCCTCCGTGGTTCTACACATACACAGGCACACAGACACACACGCTCGCGCACACACATACACACGCACATGCGCACAGTTGAATAAATAATAATAATAAAAAAATTTAAAAAATAAAGTTTAAATACCTAAATGATAATAAATCATGGATGTAAAAAAAATTCTCAGTCCATACGATGCATATGAAATGAAAGAGTACAGAACGAAAATCAAGAATCAGGTAAATTTTAGCATTAAAGACTTATGAAAGTGAAAAAAAAAACCCAGCATTTACAGGAGAGAAGAAGCAATTCAGTACTAATGGTTTCTTGGACAACACTTTCAAAGAATGTCTTCATTGCTTTTTTCTACAAGGCATATCTGGTTGAAAATAAACTTGGGTTATTCAAAGGATAGGAAAAAAATTAAATATTGAAATAGTATAACTTTTGTGATTTTTCTCCACATAGCGCTTTTTTAAAAGACTACAAGAATGTCTTTTATAGCCACATTTTATAATGCTACTGAAACTACAGTCATAATCATTCTCCTTTTTCAAACTAAACTATTGAAAGTTTTTTTCATTCATAACCAAAATTATAAGGTATCACATTCTGAGTTTCAAGTTAGTACATCAAATTATCTGAGTAACTATAGTCTTCCATTCTCCAAAGGATTGTACATAACAAGCACCATTTAAGAAATATAAGAAAGAAGTTATCACATATGATGCGTGTCTTTAATTATTAGTACCTGGTTTTCTGGGGAAACTAGTCAAGAATGATTGATAGTACATTATCAGATAATAAATGCATGTCCTTATAATATTATTCAGGAATTCTTCATCTATTAGCTGGTGTTTAATAACCCTTTGTAAATAGTAGCAGTATTAATCATTTAAAATATTTAATTTTTCATATACTCTTAGTTTTTATTCCTTTGATAAATGATAATAAGATTCACTTATCAATGCATCTAATATTTCAAATGTGACATCCATAGGAAAGAATAAAAAAGAAAAATGAGGAAAAAAGCAATAAAAGTGAGGCCTTTATTATTATTGATGTTTCTTAATAAAAATTTAAATGAATTGTTCCAGTCCATAAAGAATTCGAAGTCAAGGTGGAATTGTACTTTTTATTGTTTCTTTTCAGTACTATTTTCTGCTACTTGTAATCAAGTAGCTTTTTTGTGTAACTTTCTTGTTGCCTTCCCAGTAGGCATATCCTGTACCCTCTTTCTCTAATACTGCACTAAATATTCTGCTTATTACTTCATTAGGATGGCTTAATATAATCAACATTTCTGTTTCATCTAGTCAGTTCTTTTTTTCTTTGAAGCCTGTCAAAGCCAGTTGGGCTCAGTTTCTCTATTTTATTTGAAGTTATAGAGACAAAAAAAATATTTGTTTCTTTCTTAAAGTGAATGAGGAAATCCCATCTTGGGAGTATGAAAACAAGTCCTACCATAATGAAATAAATAGTAAAGAGGCTGTACTGAGAAACTGAAGAGAGTTCTTAGGTCTGATCATGTTTCTTTTTAACCACTCATTCAAATTCTTACTGAACTCGATGTACTTCTTTTCAGTTTTATGACCAGGCAAATTGCATTTTCTGAAAACTAATTATAGATAAGATTAGAATACTGTTGTTCATAACCAAAAAGTATTGTCTCTTATATGCATCAATATGTAAATCTCATTAAAGAGAAGGAAAGTGTTCCACATAATTATTAAAATAAAAAATAATTTCCTGTAGTTTCAAAAGTGGGTGAAAGAATGTTTTCTTACAAAATATTTTTAAAAGTCTTTATTTTTATAAAGATAATATATGGTAAAAAATTATGGAGAATATTCCCTCTAAAATCAGGAACAAGGCAAAGTTGTCACTTTCTCCATTCTTATTCACTATATTCTTTGAATTCATCGGTAAAACAGGCAAGGAAAAAATAGAAAAGGAAAAAGTCATATTATGAATTTACAAACACTCTGATCCTATACTTAAAAGGTACTTAAAACTACCTGAAAATCTCTTGAAATTTAGTAACTATGTTCAACAAAGTAGAATAATAAAAATCAACATGAAGGGCTGTTGAGGTGGCTCAGGGGTTAAACCTCTGCCTTGCAGGCGGAAGGTCCTGAGTTCGGATCTCAGATCCCACGTATAGACGCCAGGCGGAAGCGGGGGCGGCCTGCGCTTCTGGTCCTGGTAGGGCGGAGCCTGTGAATCCCGGGGCGGAGGAAGTGGAGGTGTCCATGGTGGTTCCCGAATTCGTCCGTGATTCTACACATACAGACACACGCGCGCGCACTCATACATACGCACACATGCACAATTGAATAAAAAAAAATTTTTAAAAATCAACATGCAAAGATCACCTTCAGTCTTTATAGCAATAACGAACTTGACAAGAACAAAATCGAGCAGGAAGGGGAATCTCATTCACATTAGTTTTTTTTTTTTTTTTTTTAAATTGAAACATTGGGCTGGAGCAATGGCTCAGGGGTCTTGCAAGCAGATCCTGGATTCAGATCCCAGGTCCGATGATGGAAATGGAGACCACCTATACTTTGGCCCTTGTAGGCAGAGACTGGGAAATCCCAGAGAGAAGCAAGAAGGAGGTAGAAGCAATCCAGGATGATTCACCAAGTTAGCTTTAGTTCTCCACAAGGACACACAGGTCCTCTACTTGGTCCTTCTCTCATGCGCGCGCGCGCGCGCGCACACACACACACACACACACACACACACACAAAATAAATAAATAAAATATATAAAAAAATATCTAGACATAACCCAGAGGCCTCCAGAGTGGCAATTTTAAAACATGGACGAAAAATATTGATTATACTAGAAATAGAAAGACCTCCTGTGTTCATGAATCAGCAAAATTGATATAGTAAAACCGACTATATTTCCAGCATCAATATACAGATTTATTGTGTTCCCCATTGAAATGTTGACAATTTTGATTTAATGATTCTAATTTTTGTACATATTTTAAAATATGTTATATAGTTGTGTTTTTGTCAAATTATTTAATTTAAAACAAAATTCAAATTGCAGTTGCTGGGGTGCAATGAGTTTTGAGATTATTTAGTGGATATCATGTTCAAGTAGTATAAATCAGTAAAAGTAGAATTCACTTTGCAAGTGTTAGTCTTCATTTTCATGTGTTATATACCTACTGGCCTTGTTAAATGTATTTTGGTGTGTGTGTGTGTGTGTTGGTCATAGGAATTAATAAATGTTTCTATTCTTTAGCAATCAATGATACCGCATATTTTTTCATGGGAACATATTTATATAGTGTTTACTATGTGCTTCTCTGTACAACATGCTTGATAAATCACACAACAGAAAAAGTGTCTTGCATGGTTCTTAATGCACATTTGCATGAAGAAAATTTTCATGTGTATGTGACAGGTGTCTGTTTGTGTATATATGTGTATTCACAAATATGTTGGTAATTGAAGGCTGAACTTGGGACACATCTGTGAAGAATTATTGGTGGTTAAGGATGTTGGAGATTATATAATTGATGTGAGAATACCCAGCCCATGGTGGGGGATCTGTTCCTGTGGGCAAGTGGATAAGCTGGAGAGAGCTGATTTAATAGTTTAGTGATAGTTACCAGACTCACACCTCTCCTATGCGTATGTTGTGTCCAGTTCCCTCATCTTCTGATGTTGGTATGAATACTCTTGCTTCGCTTATGAGGTATATTTGGCAATCATAAGCAAGAGTAAATGCCTTGTTTCTCTTATTTGGTTATATATTTATCAGCAACATGAAGAGAAACATGGAACAGACATGAACCTTAAATTGTTACAGGCTATCTTGTATCATTGATTTTAATCTTAATTTAGGTCATCTATTTATTCTTGTTAAATGTAGTTTTATTAAATTCGGCCATCATTCTCTAAAGAAAATCTTTGTTAAATCTATAGTTTTCTACTATGTGTAGCTATGTTAATATGCATCACTCAAGTTACTGACAAAAGTCTTTTTGTTCGTTTAGGCCATTTCACACACTACCAGAAGCCTTAGGAATTATAATTGCTTAGTCATCTAAAATACATTTCTTGTCAACTCATCAAGATACATTTTATCTCATTCACAATGATTTTGTGAATGGTGTGATAGCTGAACTTTTGAAATACTTGTTTGCCAGTTTCGTTCTATAACAAAAGTTTAATTAAATTCATTCTAAGCCTTTAAATTATCAGAAATTCTAAGAAGATATTTGGTACCTGTTTTCTGAAAGAATTAAAGTATTCCTATGTGTCATTGGAAATGTATCCCCCACATGCTCTTATGTTTGGGAAGGTCATGTGACACTTCCAGGAGGTGGAGTGTTTCTGGAAGAAAGCAGTGAGAGGGAATGGGCCTTGAGGTGATTAGTCCCACCCTACTTCAGGGAGAGGCCTGCTCTTGCAGTTGACAGTCTAGTAGCACACACCAGATGGGTGTGACTAGTGTGACAGACTAACATCTATCGCCAGCCATGCTGCTCCCACCATGAAAGACAGTATGTCCCCTTTGGAACCATACTGTCTTATGGTATATATGTTATGTCCTGAATAAATCTCCCTTTCTCCCTTAAGTTGCTTGACTTTGGGTATTGTCTTACAGCAACAGAGAATAGTAATTAATGCACCACATACGTGTTCAATCTTTATAATTAGTTCATATTCAATATTGCATACTTGGATGTCTAGTAAGAATTTTAAAAAGTTAAATCTGCCAGGGTCCTTTAACAACAAAAAGGGTATTATGTTGGAGTTAGTCACCAGACTAAACAATTACTTTGAAATCGTTGCTGCTTCAAAAAAGAGGACTCTATTGGCATGCACATTAAAGATTCTCTGGGGAATGGGGAGGGAGGCACTGGGGTATGGGGAGGGAGAGGTGAGGGGAGAGGGAGCATAGGGGCCTGGGGAAGGAAGAGGGAGGGAGGGAACCGGTGTACCTATTAAGTTTGTATGAGCAGAAATAATAAAAAATGTTAAAAAAAAGAAGACTCTAAAATAGTATGGAAAGTATGAAATGGTAAATTAATGAAACATCCCAAGTCTTTCAAATGCTTCTGTGGCAGCATCTAGAAATAATCACAAGCAACTTTTTCTGGATTATATTTTAAAGAAATTTCATGTGTATGTACATATTATACTTTTATTTATATGGTCCTCTTATAGAAAAGTGTAAAGCTAATATAGTAATACTTTTCAACTTTTTGAAACTTGGCAATATGGGCTAAGTATCTTCCTGGTGAATACATACAGTGCTACTGCTGTAATTTTTTGGGGTCACATGACAGGCTATGTTTTAAGTTTTTTAACAGTATTGTAATGGAGTTTTAAAATATATAAATGTCCCCATTGAAATAAATTTTAAAAAATTGTTATACCAAATTCTTTCTCCTGTTTGGAGACTCACACTAGTCACTGTAAATCTGCTTACTAGTCAACACTAAATAAATAATGATGACAAAGAATTTGTAATATACACTTGCAAGCTTTTTGTAAGTTTAAATATATCTTAAAATTTCAGTTGGTGAAAATGATTGTAAGGGGAAGTCAGGTTCATTTTATTAGTGTTTTTAATGTTGAATACAAATGTGTTATTCATGTTGGGATTTCAAAAGACTATTGCATGTATTTTTAACAGTATAATCTGATTTTGACCATTAATTCTCTATTTCTTCTTTTTACAAATATCTGTCCAACCTATTAAATAAGCTTTAATACAGAAAAATAACATTAATGGACAGAGAATCATTACATTCTCACAAGTATGTAATCATATTGTACTTTCCCTTAGTAAAGAAATTTTTGTTTAGTAATTCACAGTTGAAATTACTTAAATAGAGGATTTGTGATTAAGTGAGATAGTCAAATGGCATACTTTCACAGGTTATCCATTATATACAATAATAAACAGTATACATTACTTCTCTAAATTAGGAATGATATTTCTTATGAAAGCTATTTGGCATTTCTCCTTATTTGTGCTGACAGCACACTACAAATTCTACGTAATCCAGATAAATCCTTATTATGTATTACTTTGCAAGTCTTTGGCTCATCTCTTATTGGTTCCATTATATACCTTATGATTTTTGTATCTTTACTCATGAGTTCTCATTTCCCCTGTTTTTTCCTTTTCCTTCTTGTTGCAGTGAAGGTCATTAAAACTAAACATCTCGGAATTAATGTTTTCTTTCGTTTTGTAGTTCAGAAAACCGATACAATTCTCAGTCAGTGGTTTCTACTTCCCCATTATTAAGTAAATAATTATGAAATATTAACTGGATTTTTATGTAAATACTCATGCTTTTATTTCTCTCTTGTTGAGCTCAATGAACACTTAGTTTTTAAGCAGCCACTCATATTCATTATTTTTAAATTGCGATATCAGATCCCATCTCTCCTTCCATTGAAAGCCTCTTTTTCCAAATTGTCTCCCTCCTACTTTCTTTACATATCAAAAAACGTGTATTCAAAGCTTCTTTTCCATTTTAATTCAGATGTTATAAAAGTTTCTTATGTACTCTACATAATCCTTATCAGAAACATGATCTGGAAATATTTCCTTCATTCATTACCACTTTCTTAATAATATCCTTTGTTGAGTAATTTTTGTTATTTGGTTAAGTCCAGCTTAACTAGTTTTTATGTGTTTGTGCTTTGGATATTGTATCTCAGTTCCGTGTTGAATCCAAAGTTACAAAGATATAACCTTCTTTTCTTCCTAGAATTTTATAGTTTTAACGCTTTTATATCTTTGATTTTGAGTTTATTTTTTAATTTATTTCGTGTGTGTGTGTGTGTGTGTGCGCGCACACACACACATGCGTTTCAGAGTGCACTGTGTGTCCCTGTGGAGAATCAAGCATGACTTCAGGAATCATCCTGGATTGCTTCTACCTACTTATTGCTTTTCTCTGGGATTTCCCGGGCCCTACCAGTCAGCGTCGGAAGTGTAGGCCCTAGACATTTCTGCTGCTGTTTTTTGGTTTTATTGTGTTTTGTTTTAACAAGTGTGAATATGGATATGTGTCTGTGTATAGATATGGGCATTGTATGTGCCTTTTGATGCCAAGGATTTCTTCAGGAAAAATCCTGAATTGTTCTACCTCCTTATTGCTTTTCCCTGGAGTTTCACAAGTTCTGCCTTCCAGGGCTAGAAGTGCTGGCCTCTGACTTTTCTGTCTGGCATTCTTATGTGGGATCTAGGGATCTGAACTAAGGTCCTCTTGCTTGCAAGACAAAGGCTTAACTCCTGAACCATTTCTCCAGCCCTTGGGTAAAGTTTTGAATGTGGTTAAAGTTATACTTTAATTTTATTCTGTGGTGTATGAATGTCCAATTTTTAGCACAATTTTTGTAAGACTGTTTCTGCTCTATTCTTGGCAACGTAGTCTAAAGTCAATTAATACAATGGGTAAGATACATTTGTGTTTCATGACTCTCTGTTCTATTCCAACCAACTTTGTTTGTCATTATACACTTGTCACAGTGTTTAGATTATGTAAGTTTTATTTCTTTGGCTATTTGGGGACCTTTGAGGCTCTCTATAAATGTGAGGGTGAACTTTCCGTTTCTTTGAGTTTGTTTTTCTTGATTAAATGTTAAAACTTTTAACTACTTTCCAAAGTTTGGCAAATGAACCTTGATTGTTTTCAAAAGACTTTTGCAGTCCTCTACTTTGCCATTTGACACATTTCATATGTGTCATATTATTCAGAAAAAAACTCATTTTAAGAAACAAAAACACCAAAAATACCAAAAGAAAATTGTTGTTATATTTAACTATGTTAGAATTCTAAAATTCTAATTAGGACATAACTCAGTGGTAGACTACATGCTTAGTGTGTTCAAGATTCTCATTCAATGTCTGGCATGTTCATTAAAACACACACATGTTTTTTTTAATCAAAAGACATGATAATGTAACATTTAAAAAGCTATAATAAGAATAGTAATCTAGGGCTGGAGAAGTGGCTCAGGGGTTTCCAGTCCTGGTAGGGCGGAGCCTGTGAATCTCGGGGCAGAGTAAACAAGGAGGAGGTGGAGGCATCCATGGTGGTTCCTGAATTTGTCAGTGGTTCTACACACACATACATACACATACGCTAACACATGCAAACATGCACAATTGAATAAATAATAAAAAAATTTAAAAAAAGAATAGTAATCTAGTTATCCAGAATAGATAAGAAACTAGCCAATAAATGGTCAATTAAGTGAAAAACTGGGTAAAAGGTTGAATAGAACTTCACAAAAGGGCTCAGTGGCTGATAAAGTATGTAAAAGTACTCATTTTTATTAGTAGTCAGTGAGAGGGAAAATAAAACCACAATGAGAAATTGTTACCCATATTTCAAAATTAATAATACTAGATAGAACCAAAGTAAAGAACCATTGCCTTCTTCTATTGATAAGCATATAAATTGCTGTGACCCAACTAAAATTATATAAAAGAAGGCACTTATATATTTTAAATGGCACTTTTTGCCCTGAGCACATATATCTGAAAATTTATTCATTTGAGTGCCATGATTTATAAATAAACATGTTCATACTAACTATGTTCATAATGTTTTCAAAATGGAAACAATTTAAATATCTATCAAGAGAGTAATCTCTTTTTGATAACACCTTTTCCTTACCTCTAAATTTATTTTGGACACCTATAACCAGGTTCTGCCCTCACAAGATAATAAAGTAGCATTCTATTGGTCAATTAACAACAATTGCCATAATCTCGTTCTTAAGTGTCTGGTTTCTGCTTCTTTCCCCCCAATTTGTCTATATATTGTGCCCATATGATCTTTGTGAGTTTTCATTTATTTCTATAACCTCAAAAGTGTATCTATCCAGTAATTTCCCAGGCTCTAAAACAAACTTCTGTTTTGAGATGGGGATAGATTTATTTCTAGATTAAGTAATGAAACTAAAAATTTATGCATGTCACTATTGATTATAGTCTTTGATTTATAGTTCATGTTCATTTATCACTGCATATTTCCATTTTTCCTTTTCCACTTTTGCTTTCCTCATTCTTAGGAATAGACCTTTCCTGCACATAGATAGAAGTATAATAACAAATGTCTCTCTCTTTTTATTAAACTTACATTTTCTCCTGTATTGCCATCTCCACATTTTTTTAACTGTACTAGAAATTCTTCAATAACTAAATATAATGACTACTCTACTTCAGGTCACTCATACTGGCTTTCCTAGTATACACAAGGCACTAGGTTGAACTTCAGTACTAAGGAATGGGGACTGCTCAATAATTGAATGCAATGGATTCTCTACGTTCTTTTTTTTTCTATTTATTTGAAAGAAAGAGAAGAGAGGTACAGGGATATGAGGTAGACAGGAAGAGTTGCACACATGTGGACTTCAGAGTACAACTTCTAGAAGTTAGATCTGAGATTTGAGTTATGGGAAACAAGCTTGGGTCTACAGGTTTCTCACACAGATGTCTTTACCTACTGAGCCATCTGCCATCCATGTTTTGCTGGTTTAGCATCAGTGATGAGATCTTGTCCCAAGTAATGTGGAAAGACAAGGAACAATACATAATGGTTGTCCTCTGTCTCCATACCAGCTCAGCAGCACACACATCACACTCACACATGCATTTACACATCGTACACCTTTGCACTTGCATGTACACTCTAAAACTTGAAATTATGCATCTTATTTTGTGACTGTCATGTAAATATACAAATATACATACAAGGAACAATACATGATGATTGTCCTCTATCTCCATACCAGTTCAGTGGCACACACACCACACTCACACATGCATTTACACATCATACACCCACATACATGTGTGTACTTATATATGCACTCTAAAACTTTAAATTATGCATCTTATTTTGTGATTGTCATGTAAATATAACTGTACCTGTTCGAATATGTCAAGAAATACACACACATCTAAAACATGCATTTACAAATATTACTTTCTATAGGTACTGTCTTCAGGGAGTTTACTCATTACTCTTTTCTGTTACTATGAGACATGACTCAAACTTAAGCAACTTAAGAAGAGAAAAGGATAATTTATTCAGCTTATGAATCTAGAGGAAAATACAGTTTTCATGGTAGAAGTGGCATGGCTGGCAGCAGAAGCTGGGGGAGGCCTAAGTCACATCAATCTAGAAGGCTGAGAGTTGCTAGACTGCCAATGCAAGAGCAGACCTCTCCCAGAAGTAAGGGACTAATCCACCTTGAGGCCCACCCTCTGTGACTGCCTTCCTCCAGCAAGGCTCCACCTCCTAAAGGTGCCATGACTTTCCCTGACAACTAAAGATTCAAACATATGAGCCTTTGGGGGACAGCTCACATTCAAACATTGATACTCCACCTGTGGTCCCCTCAAGCTCATTGCCATGTCATGCAAATCATACTTAGTCCAACTTTAAAAGTCCCATAAACTATATTAGTAGTCCCAATGCAGTCCAAAAGTCCAAAGCCTCCTGTAAATTAAAAAGACAAGTTACATACTTCCAATATACAGTGGCACAAAACAGACATTTCCATTCCAAAAGGGAAGAATGGGAGCATATCCAGGAAAGATTGGTCCATAACAAGACCAAAATCCAGCAGGACAAACTCCAAATCCTGCAGCTCCACTTCAGTCAGGTGAGCCTTTTGTTGAAATCATCTCAGTTCCAAAGGGCTTTGACTCTACCCTTCCAATGCATGTGTTCATAGAACACATCACTCTCTTATGCTGACTCTTCCCAGGGTATACATCTCACCTTGGCAGATTGTCTCTGGCATCTCTAACATCCCTTCTCGATGGCAAACCAGGCCTTAACTCCACAGCACAAACTGCCCTTCTTGGGACTTTAAACTTCAGGCTTTTTGCCTCATCCTGCCTGACTTCTGCCATTCTCTGAAACTTTGGAGGAGGGTTCCATGATCTCCTCCCTCTTGCATCTTTGATGCCTCTGAAGCCAAAACTTAGCAATGGATGGCATTGCTAAGTTTTGCTACAGCCTTGAGTTGGAGACTGGCCCCCTTCATTGACAGCTGATTCAGCTTCTCAGTGCTGACTATAAGAAAAATCTTTTTTTCTCTGAGGCAGTCGTTTCATAGGAGAAACAGATCTTTCCTCTGGAACTCCATCCTTTAGCTCTTTCCTTCTGAAAGTATTTGCATTCTTATGGATGAGATCCTTCTCTGAGGATCTTGCATACAGCATAGGGACTCTCCCATTATCCAAATGAAGAGCAGGCTTTGGTTCACTAATGGAGTTAATTTGTTTAACAATAGCTTCCATGTGCTCTTTGCTTCCTCTATAGCCTTGCCCCCAAATATTTCTTCAAACTTCAGTTTCTATTTTTTTTGCCTGATTTTTGCTCTTTTTTCATAACTCTGAACAAGAGCGCTGAGAAGTAGCCATGCCACACTCTCAAGACTTTCTTGCCTTGAAAGTTCTTCCACCAAGCTCTCGAATTTAGCTTTAGGGAAGCTTTCGAGACAAGGGTGAACTTCACTGAACTCTGCTAGCACATAGCAAATGGGATTCCATTTGCCACTTGTCAAGTTTCTAATACTGTCTCTACTCCTCTCTGGACCATCACAAGCTGAGGTTTCCATACCCTGCCTCTCTAACACCATTAGTTTCTTCCAAACTCTCACAAGATTGGCCTGTTCTACAAGATTCGAAGACTTTCTCAGCACAAAGTCTCAAAGTTCTATGTATTTCTCACAACAAATAGTTCCAAAGGCATACTATCCATATCATAGCAATTGTCATACTGCTGAATACCAAATTCTCTTAGCTTCACAAACAACAGCTTCCTTTTTTGGTATTGGATTCTCATATTCTCACATAGCAGCCCTCCACTTCTTTGGTACCAATTTCTCTCAACTTTGAAACACTTCACATTGTGGTACCAGATGTTCTTAATCTCAGCAATACTCAATACCTGGTACCAATTTCTGTACTAGTTACTCTCTTCTGTTGCTATGAGAGAACACCCAAATTTAAGCAGCTTAAGGGAGTAAAAAAGGAGATTTATTCAGCTTTCAGTTCCAGAGGGGAGATACATTCTTTCATGGCAGAAGTGGCATGGAATGTGGAGGATATGGCCTAGGTCACATCCATCCAGAAAGCTGAGAGTTGCTAGACTGCCAACTGCAAGAGCAGATCTTTCCTGGAAGCAGGATGGGACTAATCCACCTCAAGGCCCACCCCCTGTGACTGCCTTCTTGCAGCATGGATCCACCTCCTAAAAGTGTTATGACCTTACCAGACAACTCAAGATTCAAACAACTCACATTCAAACTATGACAGGAATTATTTATAACATGGTAGCTCGTCATGGTCATATCATTGAGGAAAGCATCCTCTTTGTGTTATAGTCTCTTACAAGTGTCGCAGAACCTCTTGAGATCATTCCCCTTCCATGATCTGTGCAGATCTTACAGATATACATACAAGTCCAAGGAAGTCATGGAGGTACAATAGTCCTGTCATGTTCATAAGGTACTGACTGGCTGCACACCTCCACCACACGTTTAACTTTCTAATATGTAAACTTCTATTCAAAAAAGTAGCATCATGCATCTTTTTCTGAATAGTTCTAGCACCACTTTTTCAATATATAATAGTTTATTACTTCAGTGTAATAGGAAGTGAAGACTTCTTTCATATTTCTATTCCTTAACCTATTCAGAACCATATCATTCATAAATAGCATCAAATTTCTGGCACTGCACTGGTGACAATAACATGGGTACTGAGAATTTTGGCATAGAACTAAAAAAGGAGCATCTATAGAATTAGTGTTTGTTTGTTATGGATATGAGTGATTCAAATTATCAGGAGTATTTTTCTAGCTAAAGTTTAACTGTTTATTCTTTCTTTTTATATAATAAGTGATATTTGTTCATTCTTGTACTTTTACCACATGTTTCAAGTCTTATAAACAGAACTGAAAATGGAGTTCAGTATAGAGTGCTTGTCTAGTATGAGTTATGCCCTGAGTTTAAGAAGAAAAATATTTTAAGTCCTATATTACACTTGAAAGTACTTTAGTTCCCATTATAAAGTTACCAAAAAAACCTTTTTTTGTAATACAGGCTGTAGAGCTTTTAGCTCTAAATAGGACATCTGTATCAAATCTTACTCTCTCTGTCTCTGTCTCTCTCTATCTCTCTCTTTCTCTCTCATGCGCTGCGCGCACACACACACACACACACACACACACACACACACACACACACACACACACCAGGGCTCAAGAAACACTGCAAAAGAGGGTGCAGAAAGAATTTAACAGACAGAGAAATGCCACTAGACTCCCTGTCTTCTGGACATGACTGGGCTACTGCTCTCATGAATTCCATGCATCTGCACAAGATCTGTACAACATTGGGTCTTCCAACATTTCATCATGAGAGGGGTAAGATCACCCCTACCTGAGAACTTTTCAAGGTTAGTGCTTTCATGTGCCATAAGTGCCCAGAAAGATACTGCAGGCATTATTTAGTAAACTCAATGGATTATTCAAACAAAAAGACATGAAAATTGGAGGAAAAATAATTGGGAAATAGGATTTCAATACGAGGAAGAGAGAAGATGGGATTGGATAATATGATGTGAAATGACGTTATATGATGGCATATATGTACAAAACTACCAAAGATTGAGAAAAGAAATTATAAAAACTTAAAACAATTTGTATAAAATATGAACTACATTATGCATAGAATAAGAAATTAAATTTGACAACAAAAACATTGTTTAAACTTTGCATTATTTGCTACTTTGCTTATTTTTATAATTGTGATATTCAATTACATTATTCTTTACTGTATTCACAGACATAGCAAAAAAGATTATTAAATATTTACTACTTCACACTGCTAAGTAATTTATGTACATTATCTTATTTAACCCTCAAGACAATTCATAGAGTGAAATACTCTAATTAACTTCATTTTTTGATCAAAGAAATGGAAATGCAAAACATACTTTCATAAAAGTCTGAGCAAAAGTGAGATATCGCACTTAAGTAATTGAGATTTTGATCAGGACTTATAGTATTGAAATGATTTGTATACAATATGAATAAAACAGAAATATCATAGACTTAGTAAATATTGTACCTTTAATGTCCATAATACTAATATGGCAAGGAGAATCCAAATAATACTAGTAAATGTTTTGTATTTATCTCTTGTATAGAGAAAGAGATAATACAGAAGGAGGAGCTATGTTCTGGAGTTGAAGAGCACAGACAGCCTATAAAAACTTAGTAAACAGGGAACCAGCGAAATAAATACCAAATCTTACTCTCTGATCTTAGTCTCAGGTAGTGCCTTCAAATTGGAAGAGCCCACTTGGAAGTGACAAAACATAAAAAAGATTATTTATGCTATCCATAAAGGTTGGTTAAAGCAGAAATGATGAAGAATGGAAAAATGAATGTGAAAAGAGAATGGAAAATATCAAGGAATAGCTTGTTAAGAATTTTAAATTATTGAATGAAGAACCAATATATGAGTGACATACATTTTATCTCCCAAATACAATGCTGAGCCACGTCTTACAGAAATGTTTCATTATACAGTATGTGTCAGTGCAAAAATGATAAATCTAAAAATTTGCATATCATATATGAGGTATATTTACACTTAATGAAAAGTGACACCAACTGTGCAAGAGTTGAGCAACAAAGAATGACAGAAATGAAAATACAAAAATAAATGAGGGGGTCAGTTTTCACAATATTAAACTGTACTTATTTTTGTTTAGATTCCAGACTCCATCATTTCCCGTGGTGTTCAGGTGCTCCCACGAGACACAGCCTCCCTCAGCACTACTCCTTCAGAATCGCCTCGTGCTCAGGCTACATCTCGCCTCTCCACAGCTTCCTGCCCAACACCAAAAGTAAGTACAGTTCCTAAGTAATAATTAAGATTTCTCTACTATGAAATCAGGGAGAACTAAATAGATACCTCCTTGTCAAGATTGGGTTGCATGCAAAATACATGAAAAATGAATGGAGTATATGATAATTACTATCCATTGTTTCACAAATTGTTGTATTAGGAAAATAGGTATTTCTTGCAATATGCATACTCCTACTTTGCAAGTAAAGATATCACTTTCTGTAGCTCCTATTTTTCATTATAAATAAGCCAATTTTTTAGCAAACTTATCAGAATAAGTCTAAGGGTTTTTTTTTTTGAGCTATGAATTTATGAATTTTTGAACAAACAGCAAGATTACCATACTATCACAGAAGGGATTTTTTTCTCTGAATTTCAAGCAGGGGAGCTCCCTGCTCAATAACATTTCAAATTTTTTCAACTTGGAATTTTGCTGCCTATTATTTGGAAACAAAACTAAATTTGTTAGAAAGTTTTAATGCCAACCTTTGGGGAAGGAAGGGAGTTTCTTAGTCTTTTATATATGTATTTATAATCTACCTCTGAATCATGGTGGAGGAAAAGATAAACACCATTTGTTGCCTCATATGTATCGTCATGTGTATAAGAATTGATCAGCAAGCATATTTACTACTGTAACTGTTTTCCATTGGAATGTCTCATCTCTGGTTAAGGTGTTAATTCTTTCAAATTCTACTTAATGAAACCAGTATTGGTATCAAAAGATTAACAATGCCATTCTTTGTTATTCAATATTGTTAGATATCATTCTGCATACTAAATTTATTCTAAGGTTATGACATTTAATTTCTAAACTGTTGCCTTTCCCCTGTCAACTAGTTTAAAAGACACTATTAACTATCTCCTTCAATTCCAACCTTTCTATAAGTTATGAGGTATATTATAATTGCATTTGACTAGAAATGATCTCAAGCCATTTATGATAGCGCTGTTTTTTTATGTAATATAATAGAAAATAGAGTCTTCTTCTTGGTATTACTGATGTGTTTGTATATCGTTGTATTTAAAAAAGTGCTGAATCAACTAGTAATTTTACTACTTAAAAATGGAGGTTATAAACCTTCAAAGAAGAACAACTAGAATAAATCTATACATAAAATATGTTAGTGCTACTTGGGTGTCATCGTATTTCAACTAAATGAAAAAAAAATGAAGTACTCAAGATTAGTAAATGAAAGAACAAGCTTACTCTTGTGATTGTATTGCTAAAGCAAAGTAACTTATAATTCCCATTCAATTCTGTACAAGCCACACTTTTTTAAAGACAAGGAAATAATTCAAACAAAAAGTTAGACCCTCTACAAGATGCTTAATTCATGAGATTTTAATAGCTAAATGTTTGGAACACAAAACTGCTAAAGACAATGTGAGTTTTTTCCTTGAAATAAATATACAATGCTCATCACCTTTTTGTAAAATATTGTATTTTAAATTTAATTTCATACAATAGTTATTGAGCCTCAAAACTTAACTAAAACAGATGTCAAGTACATATACAAAATAATTTACTCTACATCCAGATTCCTAAGTAAAATTATGAAACTAAAACATTTTATATTTATCAAGCTAATATGCTAGTGAACGACTTTATCCAAACAGATGATTTCTTTTGATATTTTTCATTAGTTGATATTAATCTGTCAATGAATTAAAATAAGGCACTATATTTTCATCTAAGAATTATATACTTTTTAAAAATCCGAGCCCCAGATTGTATATCTTAAGAAAAAACATCTGACCATTGTATCTCATGTCTATAATTCCAGCATTCCTGTGTCAGAAAGGTTACTATGAGGTCAACCTTGACTACAGAGTGAAAATATGCCTCAAAGAAGAAACCAAAAGATAAACTAGTTTCTTATATTTAATTCTTGAAATTTTTAAAATTATGATGCTATTTATGATTTTAAAAATTGTTTTGAATATTTTAAGTATTCAAGAACTATTGAATATTTAATAGGAGTAGCAAAGATCTTTCTAGCATTTTAATGATAGTGAAAGTCATACATGAGTTTTTTTATAGAATGGCAATTTTTAAGGCTTAGATTAGACAGTAATAACCACTTTAAAGATACTTATCATCTTTCAAGTCTCAGGGTAAAAGTTTTCATTATTACATGAATAGCCACAATTCAATGACCAGCATTTGATTTTAAGTATGTCCTAAGTATTTCTTTCCCTTCCTTTTCTCCTAAGTCAAAATTCATGGCCATATGTAGTTTTAGCATTTAGTTCTGTTCCAGGTGAAATATTTATTTGAAACTTTACAGCATAAAATTTGGGGCAGAAAGAAATTATTAATTCCCATGATTCTAATTTAAATTGTTAGCTATGTAAAGATATGAAAGAAATAACAAATTTTCAAGGTTAAACAAAGGGATTATTGCATTTTGATTTGAATGTGTTCAGACTGAGTTATGCATGAAACTGAAAGGAATAATACGCAATATAAAAGTTGACATTATTATATTTACTGAATTTGGGTTTTTTATAATTTAGTACATTTTAGTCAACTCTATAAAAATCACCTTTCTGTGTATCAGATTAATTAAACATGCAGTTTGTCATGTAAAGAAATATATGTGCAAATGAATTTTCTTTACATCAGGATTATCATAGATCTCAAGTGATCAACATTAGGATGAACAATTGCCCTGGTAATAGAAGATCTGGATTCTAACACTTGCTTCTCTATTCAATAACCATACTGCAATCCGCAAGTTGTTTAACACTTCTGAGCTTTGTGTCTACCTGAGACTGGTGATACTTGTATCCTAACAAGTTAGTTAATTTTTCAAATGAATCTGCCTAATGGTGGGAAAGCAATGGTAAGCAAATAGACAATGTCTTCTGTTTTCACGAATAGATAAAACAGGCAAATAACATCATAATAAAGTATAAATTAACTGTCATGATTTATAAACAAGAGTAAACTATTTGAGGAATATTATATGGAAGTTCAAGTCGGAAGTTTTGGGGGTTAGTTCCATGATAGAGGACTTGTCTAGCATGTACAAGTCCTTGAATTCTATCCCATGCTCAGAGATGAGGGAGAGGGAAGTCATGGCAACACATGCTTATAATCCCAGCCCATATTTGGGATTTGGAGACAGGATTATGTAGTGAGACATTTGTCTCAAGACAAAACACACTACCACCAAGAAATAAAGTGATCATAACTCAAAATTAACTATTTCATTCTTTTCTAACTTATTAGGTTTTTATTACTCGGCAGCTTTTAAACTTAAGGACTCTATAGCCGTTTGCATATGTGCATTTCTCTCTATAATGATAATACTAGATATTACTCAAAATTAATATTTCATTAAACTTTGCTCTTTTAAGATTCTTCCAACTATAAGGACAGTAAATTCTCTGCATAAAATACATTGTACTTGAACTGTTTTTGATACACCCATCAGAGTCCAATGAAGACAGTCATTTATTAAAACATGGCAGTTCTTCAGCAAGAAAATTTTCCTCCAGAAAATATTTGGTGGAATAATATGATATTTATTGCTTATTTAAGGAATACTTTTTTATCAGATATGTTCTTACCATAAATTCTTCCTTAAATAAATGTCACTCCTGTGACAAAGAAGGATCTCTTAAGAACAAGCCTTAACATTTAGTGTTTCACATTTAGTGTTTCATGCCCACATCAAATAATGGTTAAGCCCAAAGCATGGAATGCTAAGTAGATTGTGTTTGAAAAATGTTTGAAAAGGTGCAGAAGATCTGTAAAGAAGGTCTGTAAATTATATTGACTATACAATAATCATGTAACAGAGAACTTACTTTTTAAATGTGAATAATTCACAACTTATATCAGTGCTGAACAATTTTGGAAAGCTCTAGAAACCAAATGAAGAACTTGTAGAAAATAAGAGCAAGGTAGGAGAAAAAGATAAAAAATTTCAATCAATTTACTCTTACCTTTGGATATTTAAAATAGAGAATATTTTTAAAAGACCAATTTTATTGTCTCTTATTCCCTGAACATCTGAAATTTATCTCCTAAAAGGTAAATATAGCTTATAAGTACATAGTCCTTTATCCCTTAAATGTTAGACAAGAATCTAGGCAACAGGAAAAAAAATTGAACCCACTGTTACAGGAAATTGTTTTGTTGTGCTTAAAAACAAATGTGAACATAAAGTATAAAAATAATATGTAAAATATTGTGTTGAACTAAAATTTAAGCAGTTGTTAAAAGCATACTTTTGAAATATCTTTACATGAAGAACATATTCATTTGCCATATTAGTAGGTATCCTTACGTTCAAATAAAATGAAGAATCAGGACCTCTTTTTAGGTTTCTGTTATTTGAGTAAAAAAAAAAATTCAGATTACTGTGGATGAACTGTTTGTTCTTCAAAACTCAGAGCCTTCAATACATAAGTCTAAAGAACAGTGTTAAATCTTTTATAAAAATCTTTTGTATACAGATTCATGTGTAAATATAAAATTGATAAAACATTAAATCTGAATATTGCTACTTTATCAATTACTCCTTTGTTCTTTCCAATTAAAATAAAACTGAACTAGTTCATCTTAAAACTGAAATAGTTGTATACTTTTTTAAATAAGCAGTATGTAACAAAAGTATTTTATTCCTATTTTTTTCATTTTGTCACAATCAATGGTGACATATTTTATTAATTTAAGTTAAATCAAAATTTTACTGTTTCATTGAGCACAATATTAAATGAAACTAGCTTTTTAAAAAATAGCATATGTCAGTGAATAATATACAATGATCATTCTATTTAGATCACTTCCTTGATTAATACTTCAGTGTCAATCCACCATTGCTTTTGCACCATCAAGGCAAATATTACCATAGAGGAAAGCAAATAAAATGCCTTAGTACTATTAGTAAAATAAGTGGCCTTGTGAACTGCTAAAAGGGTCCCAGAGGTCCATATTTATAGTCAAATGGACAAATTGGCCTATTTCCTCAAAATATTTGTGTCAAAAATGATGCATATTGAATCTGTTTCTATATTTTTCATAAAGAAAACATTACAGTGTTATTCTCAGCCAGATATTTGATCCTTTATGCAAATGACTGTGGATACTTTGTTTAAGGTTTATAAATAGCTTATCCTAACTTAGTTCCATAGCAATTCTTGGACAACGAACAATTACTTTTCTGAAAAAAAATTACTTCAAACTGAAAAAAGGCTTCAAGAAAATTCTTATAAGATCCAAGTTTTAATTTTCAACTAATTGCACATATTTCGAGTGTGTCTACTAAGGTTTGGTAAAAACCAGTCCTTCCCCCAGGATATCCTGAAAACTAAATTATACACAGAAAATCCACTTTTAAATCATAACTTGGTTATTAAGAGATAATTTTATTGGGGATTACTCATTTTTAAATTGGTTTGAAATACTTAATATTTCAATATTTTCTGGGCTGGAGATTGTAATTCAGTGATTAAGCACTTGGTTCACAAACCAAATGGCTTAGATTTTACTCACCAGCACAGAAAGAGAGAGAGAGAAAAGAAAAGGGGAGGAAGGGAGAAGAAAAAAAGGAAGGAAGGAGAAAAGGAAAGAAAGAAAAAATGTGAATGGAGAGAGGAAAGAAATGAAAGAAAAAAATGAATAATTCAAAAAATGTCAGCGTTTCCTAAACATTCAAATTAATATTGCCTGATTAATGCTGGCATATATCAGTATAAAGCTGGCATTCTTTATATACTGGAGACTATTTTAATCATTTACATTAAATGCCCGATTATGATTTCTTCTATTTTTCATATTGTCCACCTTTTCCAGCATTTTAAAAAATAGTTTGTTTTGCTATTTAATCTCATTTGATAGCAAAACAGAATCCTGAGACTTAAAATAAAAGATGATTCTCTCATTTTCTGATGATACAGGCACTACCCAGTATAACAGAATTGTGCATATTTTGAGAAATAAGATAGCAATTGTAACTCATAAGTTAGCTCTTAATTCTAAATGTACGTGGACTTCTTTTTCTGTAGTGTACATCTAGTTACATAGAATTTCACAATAATTTGTTTGTTCACTCACCTCAGTGTTACCTATACTTTTATATGTAAAGGTATATTGGAATGTAATATCCTGTCTTTGTTCCTGTCTGTCAACTTGATGGTATCCTTCATTTCCCTATAATTATTTCAGTCGTAGAGAACTGCATTTATTACTAACGTTACGTATAATTTAACCAAACTGCCAGAAACCATTTTTTAAAAGTTTGCTTGGTTTGGTTTGGTTTAGTTTGGTTTGGTTTCATTTGGGACCAAGTCTCACCGTGTATCCTAAGCTAGCCTCAAAATCAATATCCTCTTTCCTCAGCATCCCACGTGCTGAAATTTTATGTGTGTACTACCACACCTAGCTAACAAAACTGCCTTTTTATTTTCTCATCACTGTCAGAAATATCTGACAGAAGCAATTTAAGGGAGGAAGGATTTTATTTTAGCTCATGTTTTAAGGAGATATACAGTATCAAAGAGTGAATATTTATGTTCCAAAAGCAAAGAATAGGACCAGATGCAAGCAAAACCCAAACTCAGTAGGGTGCACACTAAGTCCTTTAGTTTCACATGTTGCATCTAGGTTCCAGTAAGCTTGAATAGACTAGCACCTGCAGCTTTCTTCAGCAAATGTTACGCATGGCTAGCATCTCTAACACCTCAGGGCCTCCACTGCAACTTAGACTTCACCTTTACCACTTTATATGGTAGTCTCCTGGGGCCTTCCCACAGTGAATCCAGCACATTTCTAGGCCTTCTTCTCATTTTTTTTCTGTAACCTTGGAACAAGTTCCATGACATCATAACTCTTCCATCCGTTGTATCAGCAAAACCAGCAGTGCATGGGCAGTGACAGTTTCTGCTATCAGCTTGAAATGTAACATTAGCCTGTCTGCCACCACAGCAGCAGTGTTTTCTGAGCACTTATACCTAGGAAAACATTTAATTGTATGACCCCATTTAGTCACAATTTTTTGTGATGAAAGATTTTTAAGTGAGTTTTCACTTTTACACATTGAAGCTTTTGAGGAATATAGTCATGACTTCAAGGCATCTCTCCTGTTGTCTTAGCACCAGATTCTTTGCCAAAATGTAACAGCAATAGTCTTTATCCCAGTTTCCAGAATAGTCCCTATTTCTCTATGAACACTCTTGACCCTCCTCTTCACTGACATTTTATATCAACATTCTGATCCTATTCCCACCAGAATAGCCCATCAAGCTCTACTTGTAGCATACTAAAACTTCTTTAACCACAACCCCAAGCTCTTCCATGGTTCCTCTTACAAACTAATTCCAAAGGCCTATAAACCACAAAGTCAATCTTACCACAGCATTGATCCACTTTCAGTACCAGTTTTATGAGTGTTACTCTCTTTATCACTATAGCAAAATTCCTTACAGAAGCAAATGATCTAATTTGGCCCACTCTTTAAGTGGATTATATAGTCTTTTGTCTAAGGGAAACTAGTGTCTAGGAAGCCATCCCTGGCAATGACAGCTTGCTACATGGCTTGTTAAATCTTTGTAGGTTAGGGAGTTTGAGCTATAAACAAGTCTGAACCATAGCCCTTACGGCCTACTCCACACCCAGTAATCTGTTTTTTCCAGCTAAGCCCTTAACTCCTGAAAGTTCTTCAACTTGCAGTGCTGCCAGTCAAGAGTCAAATCTTCAAATACATGATCCTGTAAGAGACATTTATATTCAAACCCTAACAACCACAATTATGTAATTAACGCCTTGAAATTGAAATTTTCCAGTCACATACCTAGGAAGATACAAAAAACTGAAAGTTATTGGATAAAAGAATTAATAATTTTATATTTTAGGCGAACTAAATGACATAGTCTCTTTTTACTTTGAAAGAGTAGTATGTGCCAGTTATGATATCACACCCCGGTAATGCCAGCACATGAGAGGCAAAGCAGAATGATCCTGAGCTTGAGACCACCCTGAGCTACATCATAAATTCCGGGACAGCCTGAGTTACATAATGAAACAAGCAAATGAGTAATAAAAATTTTGGTGCTCACATTAGACATATAGAAAATCATATAGGAAAAAATTCATAAAATAACCTTCATTTAAACAAATGCTAAAATTTTAATTTATATCATTCAGTCGGTCATTTTTTCTATACTTCAAATATCTTAATAGGAAGATATTAATAGCACAGAGTGTCACATCTGACAGGCTTGACAAGTGATAAATATCAACTCTTTCCCTTCCTATATATATGGCTTACAAAAATTACTTCATCTCTTTAACCTTAATAATGTAATTTGAAAAATATACCTTTTGCCCCATAGATTGGCTTAACGTTTAAATTTAAAGCTGCATATAAAAACTTATCCCAGTGTTTAAAATGTAGGTACTTATCACATTAGCTATTATTAATCCTTCTATATTTTCTTTAACCATTTTGTTCACTATATAATGTGAATATCTTTCTAACATGAATATTTTTACATACGTTATATTTTACAAAATTTTTATTTTACATTCTTATTAATGTTTGTGGTATAGATTTTCACCCATCTCAGATTTTAGGTATTGTCTTGGTTTTACATCTTCATTGATCCAACGAAATTAAGGGAATGAGATGATTTTTTTTTGTCATCTTACATTTTTCAAGATATAGTCCATCATGGTAGATAGACGTCAGTAGCTGAATGAACTGGTCACATCACATCCACAGCAAGAATTCATGGGCAAATATCAATGCTACTTTCAGGCTTGCCAATTTGTCAAATAGCTCTCCACTTTATCCTTCCTACTAAATTATCCCACTCCACGTGAGCCATGTCTTCTGACATAAATTATACAATCAAGACAGTCTCCTATGAGCTTCTGTGAGCTAATTCTTCATGGGAGTTCTTGTCTGGGCTCCATATGGTGCACGTGCGCGCGCACACACACGATCCAGTGACTTTACTTCCCTCTGTTAAGTTTAATTTGTAAAGATAAATTTTTTCATTATTTCTAAAAAATTTTCAATGTAAGGTATGTATTTGTTTTAGGAGCCACACAGAATTGCATGAAACATAAGTTGCAACTATATCTAGCTTTGGAATTGTATTAATTCTCTAAGGTCCTTCTTCCATAACAATTTCAAAGGCAGATTATGATCATAAAACTTACATTAAGCATTTTTATACTTTTCAGAAGTTTCTGTTTAAATCAACCTGTGGTATAGTTAATTTTCTATGTTTGCATTTGAAACTAAAATTATAAGGAAAATATTTCTTTGATTATATAATTATAGTAAAAAGTAAATTTGTTTCATAAAACCAGAAATATATGTTTAATCAGTAGACTGAGACAAGAGGATTATAAATTAGAGGCTTTTTTGAAAATAGGGATCTAGCAAGAGAGAGAAGGGTTGTAAAGGGAAAATGAGGGGGATGGGATTGGGGACTAATGGGTAAAAATGTTATTGATTCATTATATTTATGTATGCAACATTTAGAAAGAATAAAAAATTAAAAAATAAATTAGAGGCCAACTCAAGCTCTACAGATACAACTGGGGTACATAGCACACTTCTGTCTCAAACAATCAAATTGCTCCACAAATGGAAAAATAGATGTACATACATATTCACATGTACATATCCATCTTTCTATGAACATCATTTTTCTAGGCCTGTGATTTCTAGGTTATTAAGGGAATACACCTTCCTTCAAGCTAATAATCAGGAATTATCATTAGAGCTGGGAAGATGGCTTGGGTTACAGCCCTTGCCTCACAAGCAAAAGGGCCTGCATTCAGGTCCCCATATCACAACACGAAAGTGCCATATGCAAATGGAGGTGGCCTGTAATTCCAGTCCTGGAAGTTGGAGTCTGGGAAACCCCAGAGCAAATCAGTAAAGAGATAGAGCAATACAGGATGATTCCTGATGTCACCATAGGGCCTCCTCAATTTTAGTTATTGACTGAAAATCTTATATGAAACTTCCCCATCCTGTTTTATCACTTCATCTCCCATTCTAGCCAAAACTTAGGTAAGATATTTTTCAAAAACGGTTTGGCATTTAGAATCTTCCTTAACTCATTTATGTACTAATGTGAACCAAGATTGAAAATGGAAATTTTATTCTTCATTTCCTTTTTTTTAATATTTCCTTGGAGGAGGGAGGTTTCCCTATGTATTTCTGGCTTGCCTTGAACTTCTGATCATCCTACCTTTCCTGACCTCCTGAGAGTTACAAGTACAGGTGTACACCACCATAACAGATTTTACTTCCCCTATTTTGCCCAAAAGAAAAATTCAAATGAAATAACAGAAAAATTCAAAGGAGTGAATATATCTAACATTGGTCTGGCATTAAAATTTTCTGATTGGGCAGCATGATTGTTTATTTGGGAATCACAGTGACAGTTGAAAACCTCCATGCTTGAACTGGAAAGTGGAGGAGCCTCCCTGTCACCAAGAAGAATGATGCCTCTCAAGATTGGTCTTCCCACTTAAAGAACAGTCCTACTTCTTGTCATACCAGTGATGTTTTCTGATATTACAGTGGAATAGACTTTTAAACACTGAGGAGAAAAAGTGCATAGGTATATTTGTAATTCTTTGTTTTTTGTAAGCCAAATGCAAATGTAACACTACTCCAGATACTGCTTCATCAGAAGTCCCCAAGATAACCAAAAGTAAGTGCCAATTTCCTCATCTCAGGAATAGTACCATACCAGAAACTGAATTTTAGAGACTGATTTGCAGAGCATGTCATATAGCTTCTGGTTTAGTTAACTCCTTAGTGTTGTAAGAGGTACCTAAGTCAGTTAATATTTTGCATGTGTTGCTTACTAATGTGTAGAAAAAAATTTAAGTTCACTTTTTCTTTATTCTGTCTTTTTTACCCATCTTCCCTCATTGTAGCAAATTAGACGGCCGGATGAAAGCAAAGGAGTTGCTAGTAGAGTTGGATCCCTCAAAGTAAATATGTTTCTAACATTTTTTTGGCAAGATTTCGTCTATAGCCTACACTTATTCCTTTTTGGAGGGTGGTGGGAGGAAAGGGGCTTTTTCCATTTTTCACCATCTCATTTTTTATTTTGATATTTTTATTGGCTGTTGGGTCATATTTTTTTGTTTCAGCTACACATAGAGCAACCAGCTGAAGGCAAGCTGCCAAATAACTAGCTTTGAAAGGCACCACAAACAAGAACAGGCAAAGCCTCATTACAAGTGCCTGTGATTTGGGGTTCTGGAGTAAACCGTTCCTCTGATTGATGTCACTGATTGTGTTTTAAGTTCCTCTTAAACAGAGTTAATTTATTTACAGATTGTAACATCCCCTTTTAACTTATTTTAAAAAAAAACTAATATTATTTTAGGATCATTGCCAGTCCTACATCATTCTAAAATAAAATCATAAGTTAATAACATGTATTGAATGGATATACATAATCTTAAGAAATGCTAGTAAGTGGACCACATATAGCTATTGATGTTTAAATAAACTTAGTCCCTAGTGTTTAAAAGTTGATGTAACAGTAAAGAGATATATTTAATATTTGCCCATTTTATGTAATCTGATAATTATATTATTCATTTGTAAGTGACTAAATAACATTTGGTCACTATATATTGGGCTGTCAATACTCTTAGCATTTAATTACAGTGAAAAGGAAAATAAATTTTTACCCTTAAGAAACAAAATCATTGATATTTTACTTATGCTGCCACCACAAATAAAAGGTAGAAAATATTCAACCTTAAAAATGTGCAAAATTAAAATTAACCACCTTTTTTATACCTCTAGTCCCATTCATCCCTTCAATAACAACTATTAAATTAGTCAAGATGCCAGATAATACAGTGTCTTGGAATATCGCAAATTCATTAACTAAGGCTTAATACTGAGTCATTTCAAAATTTTTCACAAGTCCAAAATATTTTCATTTAATAATTTATAAAACACAAATTTCTGAGTTCTTCCTCTCCTTGATTCTTCTCCCTTCTTAGTTTTACTTTTTTGTTGTTATTTACTTGTTCATGAGTGTATATATACAAATACACATGGATGTAGGTGTGCTTGTTTGTTTGTGTTCTTCATTCAGGAAAAGCCATTCTCTCCATTTTTTAACTCTGATTACTATGGGTACCTATTATTTTTATTCAAGTATTACTTCAACAATAAATGGAAAGCTTTTATGCTTATTTCAAAAACTATACAGTTTGAAGATTATTCAATCAGTAAAATGCAGTGATACACCAATAGCATTCCTCTCTGTCAGTCTGTGAGATATCATATTTTATCTTCGTCTTTAAGAGACAATAATCAATTATTGCTTAGACTATGGATTAGGACACACATTCAAATCAGATGATACATTTTTAAAATAATAATTTTAAAATCTCAAAAATAAAATAAATTTTAAAATAATATTCATTACTGGGGTACCTTATTTGTTATACCTTTATCACCTTATAAATTACTTTGCATGGATGAGAAAGATTGTAATTAATGTGCAGCTTTCAGATATGTGAAACTTAGAGTTATAATGTAAGTTACTTTTGAATTTATATACAGTATGACTCTGTAGGTACACATATATATGCTTAAGAATAAACACCTGTTTTATAGCCCAGTCAGCTTTAGAACAAAGTGTTTGAAAAGAAGGTGAAAATTTATGAACTTTAAGTATTTTTAACTATATTTCTTTCAAGTAGAAAATTTTAGATTTAATCTCTAGGAGACTATGAGATTAGTTGTAGTGTTTCACTAATGCTTTAGTGGAAAAGATTTTGTGATTAAACAAATTGAAATGTTGGCTTCTTAGCCACATGTTGAAAATGTACTCTTATGAGAAAGATCTTTGATGTTTTGAAATGTTTGCCAAAGGCAGTGAGATGTGTATAATGCTATGATCTTATTTTAAAAGGAAAAAGGAAAACTGAAAAGAAAGCAAGTCGTCTTTTCAATTCGTTTTCTGATGTTTACATGTAGCTCCATCGAAAGCTGGAGGAGCTCAGAGATCACCTAGAAGTCAATGTGAAAGGATACTCTCTCAGAGTAAATGTACGATTTCACTTGATGATATTTTATTTCCCCTAAAAATTTTATGTCTGGTAATTCCAAATCTAATTGGTTTGTCCTGTCATCACCTTTTCTCCTTTCTGTCTTTTTGCCCCTTCTTTCCTTTCTAGCCGTGGCTTCATGCTCATATTTATGAAGTAAAGATTGAGTTGACACACAAGAACACACAAGCCACAGGATAATGATACAATTGATTTAATAACATTTTGGCCCCAATGTAGAATAAGACCTTTTAAAAATTAGCATTTCTTACATGATGGTATAATTTTCTAAGTATCTCTTGATAAAACATCTGTTTTGGAACTTATGCATACATAGTGTCTTTTTCCCATTGTTCAGTGTGTCGGTATGATTATTAATTGCTGACCAGGTCCTAGGTGGCAAGATGTAATAATTCAATAGCAGTTTTTAAGAAAAATCAGTGTGAGATTATCATAGATAATCTGGTACCAGTATACATATAAGCTAGCAGACTTTTCTAAATTCAGACTCTTTTGGAATAATTCTGCTTATTTTGATTTGAAAGGCAATTAGCAGCAAATATCTTCACCAGGAATGTCTTCATGTAATAGCTTACAAATTCTTGAGCAAAAGTTCAATATACAGAAGACCTCTTTTGAAAGAGAATATCCCATATATTCACTCAGAATCATATATACATCATAGAACTAATGCTAATATCTTATATTTTTGTAATAGGAGTTCAGACTTTCAAAATATTGGCCTTCCTCTAAATAATTCTTTTCAATAAAATGAAAATAAGTCTTTAAAATAATATGTAAGTATAGCAGAATAAAATTAAATTAGTGTACTGAATGATTTATGGTTTAATCCTAACTTCTCAATCCTGGAGTTTCTAAAACTACTGCTATAATTTTGTCATGAAAAGTAGGATTGAAGTTGTGGATGTTGTAATTCTCTTGTCAACTCATTTTTAATAATATTCCATTACCTCATATGTATGTGTATTCTTCTATTTCTAAATTGCAAAGTATCTTTATTAATACCAATTTTTAAAATTATACAAAATGATTAATACATATTTCTCAGTTTTCTACTTAATTTTTGAGTCAGTCTTTTTTTCTATATGTATTATTATAAAATTGTAAAACTCTTCCTTATTCAGTCCTTAAAATCTATCACACTGTCATTAATATAAAAGACTAGAGAGACTAGAGAGATTACTCAGGGGTTAAGTCTCTGCCTCACTAGCAGAACATCCTGAGATGATTTCCCAAATCCCATGTAAAAACACAAGACAGAAATGGTGGTGGCCTGCACTCTGACTATGAAAGATAAATCCTAAGAAACCCAGAGCAAAGCAAAAAGGAGGTAGAAGCAGTTGAGGATGATTCTTGAAATCACCCTTGATCTGCTACAGGGATACACAGTACCTTGTGATGCACACACACACACACACACACACACACACATACACAAATTAATTTTTAAATGTCAATATGAATTTTATGATTAAATTATAACTGTACATAACTGAATGTTTTCATAGAAATCCATAAAAATAGTCCAATATGTGTATTTGAGTGCCATGCACTTTCCTAACCTATGAAAAAATGATATTTTTCTTTGAATCAAGCTAAGACTGGAAAGTTGAAACTTGCTAAAATCTATATTTTAGGATTAAATTAGGATTAAAATAAAAGTTTGGTGCTTTCATTATTGAGTTACCATATTTCACTATTTTATGTTTTTCAACTACTATACCATTATATAATAACTAATCTCAGCATCTTCACTTTTTGTTTCATCGTACTCAGAAACATTGTTCTGATTATCTTTTTTCTAATATGGGTGGCATCATTTGAAGAATTTTTTAACTGCCGTATAATCTTTAAAAGATGAAATGATTAACAAAATAATATCTTTAGAGAGTTCAGCTGAGAGAGCATACACATCAAATACTAGGCTGTTGCCAATTTCCCTATTTGCCCAATAATTCCTATTGCCTAAGCACACCACAAAAAGTCTTACATATTAAAAATTGTTACTTAAAAGAAAATTAATATTCCATAGACTAAATTAAATACATTTTATTCTGAAATTAAGTATTTTGAGAAACTGATCATTTGATTTTGTGAAAATTTTTGCAGCTGTTCACAAGAATATGGTTACCTTTTAATTCCTTGAGACACTGCAGAATATTCCAGAAAGGTGAAAGATAAAGGTTCTTTTTTTTCAATTATATTTCATTTGATAGTTGATAAAAGTGATAGATATTTCAGAAGTACAAGATAAGGATTTAAATCATCAATCCATCAATCCATCAATTAATATGATACCTGCAGGGTGTTTTTTTTTTTTTTTTTTTTTTTTACAAAGTACGCATCCTTAAATGAGCACTGGAATTTTTGGAATAATACTAAATTCTGTTTATTTCTTGATGAAACCTTACTCATCCTACATTGACTTTTCCATTGAGAAAGGCAGAATATATTAAACTCTTGATTTCTACACTAAGCATGCATTGTCTTTTTATTTGCATGTACAGAACAACAGTGATGAGTCCTAAAATTTTGGTTTTTAGCAGTTGTAGCAATAATAGAACTATTGCTAATAATATTTAAATAGCACTCACCTAATATACACCTAATGCCAAATATACAGCAAATTCTTAGATCTTTAATTTATTAAGAATATGATAAAAGTTAAAAACATAGCGAAAAAATGATTTTCCATTTAATCAAATGTTCAAATCTGGCAAGAAAATATTAGAAGTAATGCACAAGCTTGAAGACAGTACTAAGACTATAAAATAACAGAAAATTATGCAAATTAATGCTTTGTATAGATGATATAAATCAAAGTAATTCCTTGATTTAAACTCAATCAAGTGAGTACTTAGAAAATTAGATAAAGGTAAAATACACATTTAAAGAAGGAAAAAGTACAAACATTCATTGGTCAAAATTTTGTATTTTTATGTAATATAGTAATAAATTACTACTTAACCACAGATACATACAGATAGCTTTAACTAACCATATTTTTAATCTTTAAAAGTTTTAGAAAATAATGACAGAAGATATGACTTATGAAGATAAATTATTGGCACACAAATTAAACTGAGAAGAAAGATAATTAGAAGGAATATAAAGCACCAAGTATTTACTTTGCTAACATAAGTAAACGAACAGTATTAGAATTAAAAATGTCAATCAAGAGATAAGGCAATCAACTAAAATGACACTATTTTGATACATATGTTAAAATATAAATCAAGTCATTAAGTAATAAACCTTTAAATGTTATCAATTTATATTCTGGATTTCAAAGTATAACTATTCAAAAAAATGGCCAGTATAGCTAAGTAATTAGATAACTTTATTTTTTAGGGCTTTTATCACTTGTTCTGAATTACTTTTTTATATTTCATGAGAATCAGTATGTATTATAAATGAGAATTTGCATATGTGTGAATCTGTGCCTCAGAGGTTGACATCCTGTGTCTCAAATCCTACTCATTTGTGTAGCCATATGCTAAAAATGATTTATTTTCATTTTGAAATGGGTGAGAATAAGAAGAAATGTGTTGTATGAAAATTATGTTTCAAACTTAAGTGTTTAAAAATAAAGGTTTGTTGAAATGTATATACTCATTCACTTGCATGTGATATTGTACAGCAAAGATTTGAATACTTACAGTACAGCAAAGTACAGCAAAGATTTGAATACTTACAGTAGAACGATATTGCTCAGGACTGAAGTGTTTGCCCTCGGACCTTTTGCAGAATATATTTACTGAGAGTCCTCTGTAGCTGGGTAGTTCATCACGACAACATTGACATAGTTGTAGTTATAATAGATCTATAAGATATATTGATTTTAAAGATTAAATAAAGGAGAGACACTTATTTCTCAGGACATAGTTTCAGACTATTCTGCGTGAAAACATATTTGGAAGTTTTGCTGTGTACAGTGATCTACTTCCATGTGTTTATTCTTTTTTACATTATTTAATTGCTTTCCTCACATACTCCCCAACACACTAAAGCAAAGTGAATCCTATTAAGTCTTCACATGCAGTGCTAATGTACAGATTATATATTGTAAATTCCTCTTCTCTTGGGGATGCTCGTTGTAAGTAAGGATTTAGAATGTATTGCATAAGTCTATTCTTTTTCTAAACATTTTTTAAATGTTTTCAGTATATTTTTGCTGTACACATTGTATTTTTGTTTGTTACTTCATTGCATCTTAGTAAAGATTTTTTCCTGAAGTATATGATCAGTTTTCAGATTCTATTAAATTGTCTATCTGACCTCACCCAAAATAGTATAACTTCCACAGGAAAACAGACAAATTTTGATATTTTGGCTTTATTAGAATCTCCTTAATGTGAAAAATTAATTCTGAGATTTCCTTTCTATTATAAAATAAGAAAACTATCTTGTGCTATTCTTCAAATAGCAGCAGCAAATGCTCCACAATGTTTCTGGGAAGATGGCTAAAAGGTTAAACCCTTTGTTTCACAAGCAAAAAGATCTGGGTTTGGATTCCCATATCCCATGTAAAATACCAGGCAGATACAGCTATGACCTGCAGTTCCAGCCGTGGAAGGAAGGCAGAACCTGGAAACTCCAAAGCAAAGCAGTGAGGCAGAAGTGCAATACAGGATGATTCCCAATGTCACCCTTGTGCTTCTATAGACGCACACACTCAGGTGCACTCTTGTGCATACTCTTGCACACACATGACACCCACCCACATTCAAACACACATGCATACACATACACACACACAAAAAAAATCAAGGCATCATTTGAAATGGAGGTGTTTAATGCTCAATATGAAATTGTCCTTTTCATAATTGGCTTTAGTTAAAAAAGAAGAAGAGAAGAAAAAGAAAATAGAGCTCCTTGACAAATAAAGTTCCCTTGTAATAGCAAATGAAGAACTGGAATTTAAAAAAGAAGACAAGATTCTCATGAAAAGCAAGATTTTCTTAAAGCCATTATCTTCTTAAGGAAACTGATATATATGATTGAAAAGATGTTTCACTTCTTAATGTATAGAGTTGATCATATTTTTGAAACTACCTTGAGGTATAAGTGATAGTGATACTTTTATCACAAATCTTCCTCATCATAAGCTTAAAAGATTCTGAAAATTCATCATTTTATTACTTTTTAGCGATAGGTGAAAAGGCGTCCATATATGTATTAGTTAAGTAAACACTTACTGATCACCTACTGTATTCTTATGTGGTAGGTGCTAGAACTGCTATGAAAGAGCCAATCTGGTAATAAGATTTTTTTTTCGATTTCCTTACTTTGTCATCTGCTCGAATTCCATGCTCTAACTTTGTTTTCTGAAACTTCATAGAGAATTAGTGACTGGACAATACACACCTAACTACTTTAGCCTATGTGGCATGATAAAAACCCAAGGAAAGAAGAAACCACATAGTGGAACACATTGCAGACCTACCAAGAAACTAAGACCATTTCAAGTTACAAAAGTTAATCTGGTATGATGACACTGTAGTTTCAACTACCAGGAAGCTGAAGCAGGAAGATCAATTGAGCCTGGTAGTTTAAAACCTCCCAAAGCCTGGAGAGATTAAAGAACTCATTAAGGTTAAGTATATTATTAAGTATATAGTAATCGTTTTTAAAAAACAGAAATAAAATACCTATTTAAAAAAATCTGTGAGGTGGGTGTGATAGCACAAAGGTATAATCCTGGCATTGTAGAAGCTAAGACAGGAAGACGCATGTTTGAAGCTAGCCTGGGCTACACAGTCAGACTACATTTCAAAAAGAAAAGATGAAGGAAAGGAAGGAAGGTGGGAAAGAGAATCAGATAAAGATGAATCTTTGAGGAAAAATCAATGAAATACTCTGATACAAGTTTGCTCAGAAAATATTTCTTTTATATTGATATAGGTATGAAGAAAGAGAGAAGCAGGTTGCTCATTAATATTTGAAAATGGAATAAGAAGACAATATCAGAATATGGAACTGACTTTTGCACCCACTTTATAGAATTATATGAAGATTTACAGTATAGTACAGTTACAGTAAACCTCACATATAGCTTTCTAATATTAAGTCAATGAAGGTCAATATAAGAAAAATGTCTGGTGTTCTACTTTGTCCTGTAAATAAGTATCTTAGCAAATTCATACTGCAGTCTGTCTGACCAAGGTTGTCATCTGTCACTGGATTTTTTTTCTTTTTAGCTCCTGTTTTTGGAGGATGTTTGGGTTTGTTTTTTAATCATAAGGTTCTCCTTCAAATAACTGAGCCTTGAGATGTGTTTGCTTGCAAGGCTGTCCTATTATCTGGCTAATGTGTTGGTGATGGAGCCATGTATACCTTCAGAGACCCTTACTATTCTACAATTTCATCTTTAACAGTGTTTTCTTTTCTCCACTGCAAAACCAGGCTCGGCTTCCCTCGTGCTCATCTACCTATAGTGTATCTGAGGTATATTTTGCACGTGTCTTACATGGTCAATAACATGCTCGCACTCAACCATTTTTTTTCTTTTGCCTTAATTTATTTTGCCTTGCACTTTGCCCTTGGCTGAAAGGGATGAGGTTACCAAAGGGGAAGAGTCAGCCATTATAAGGGAAATTTTCTGTATTTCATACTGCACTGTTGTCAGAATGACTTGATTTTTCAGTACTCACTGTATCACACTAAAATAGCTAAAGTCCAAATAACAATTTCATTGTTTTCATTGCCTCATTTCATAGATTTTTTTGAACCAGGTAATTTATTATTAAACTCAAATGAGTTAAAGACAACAATTATACTTTGAATACGTGTATGTGTCTGCTTCTGATATTGAATATTAGTTTGTGATACTGAAAATTTGTAGGTAATTAACAGCAATCCATTCCCACTAGCCAAAGAAATATGAAATCATTTAAAATTTATTTTTAAATAAAAAAATGAGAAAACACAAAATGTAGCTGATTTATTTTATATATATAATATTCCATGTTAAAATGCTAATTAGGGACTAAAGAGATGACTCAGTGGTTAAGACCTGAGTTCAGATCTCACATATAAAAACACCAGGAAGGAACAATGGCCTGTACTTCTGGCCCTAGTGGATGGAGCCTAAAAATCCAGAGCAAAGCAAACAAGAGATAGACGCAATCCAATATGATTTCTGAAGACATTCTTGGTCCTCCACAGAGACACATAGCACCTTCTTTTTTTTTTTTATTTCCACTCATACAAACTTAACAGATACAGCGGTCCCCCCTCCCTCCAACCCCCTATCCCCCTGTGCCCCCCTCCCCTCCCCCTTCCCTCCTCATCCCCCAGTGCCTCCCCCTCCCATCCCTGGAGCATCCTTTAATGTGCATGCCAAACTCTTCTCTGGGTCCTCCTCTCCGCTGAGGTGCAAGGACCCAGTGGCATTTCCCAGAACCCTTTCCTGTGTTCCCATTAAGCATAGGAACACTACTGTGGCTGTCAGTTCCTTGCCTCCCAGGATCTTAGTGCCTTTAGAAAATGCTAGACTTCGTGAGGTCAATAAGAGAGACACATAGCACCTTCTGATACACACACACACACACACACACACACACACAAGATTAATTAATTAAAATACTAATTAGGTTATTATTTCATTGATTTATTAGGTACATATATTCTGAGATACAAATATTCTTTTCACCTATTCAAAGATGTCCTACTTTGGAATTAAGATTCGACAGATCAAATATTAAAAACCTGTTAATATATTTTTATAAACCAGGCTTATATAAATGAGAAAAGCTACTTATGCCATTTTTAATATAATATCTTGAAATGGGAAATTAAACCCCCAAAAAGGCAAAGAACAAGCAAAATTTCATATTAAATATCTTGCTAAAATCATATAAATCTCACGATTGCTAGACTCTTTTCAATTATGACTCTTAAGAAAATACAATTATAAAAAAGAAAATTATGTACCTAATAAATGAAATTACCTTAATAACCTATAAATTTTAAGATTTCAGTTTTTTCACATTAAATATAACATATATATGTATATATGTGTATATATATATAAAGGTATCATTTATAGGCCATCCCAAAATATTTTTAATATAATATCTTGAAATGGGAATTCCCATAGCAAGCTAGCTAGTAAGACTAGCCTTAATAGCATGCTCTGGGTTTAGTAAGAGACTCAGGTTCACAATGATAAGGTGGAAAAATAATCAAAGATGATTCCCAGTATCACCCTTGGGCCTCTACAAGCACACACACAAATGCACTAGGACACCCAAAACACCCATGTATACACTCCATATGTCCATACATGAAAACAAGAATGCATATTCTTACAAAGTTGTCCTTTACCTTTGTACATGTGCCTTGAAATACATACCAGTGTATATTCCACACAGAGACACATGCAGAAGAAAATTTATAGATAGTTGTAAAAATTAAATTTAAATAACTTAAAACATACTATTGTATATATGTCTGGAATACAACATAATAGGACATGGATAATTTATAAAGAGTTTGCAAAAAGTGTCATGAAAATATTGTAAAGCTTTGAAAATCGATTAATAGGAAAGATACCTATGTAAGCATAGAAACTATTCCAGTTTTTTTATCTTTTCATCATTTTCACGTATTAGTGGTCAAATAGTGCTTGAAATATATAGGTGACTGTCTAAGCATAAACATTCCAACCATGTGTTTTATAACGCCACTATCATCGTCATCATAGGTGTGAATTCACAAAAAGCTGAAAAAATTTTGATAAAGATCTTGATGCTATAAAAATACCATTAGAAAAAACACTAACCTCAATCTGTGTGGAAGACTTGAGCCCATGAAGTGGTCTTTATAATTAAATATTATTGAAGTTTTTGGTCATTTACTACCAAAAATATGGAACTATAGTTTCTTCCTGAAAAAAAATAAATTCCGAATGTCCAGTTGTATTCTTTTTGAAAAACAATCTTGATGTCATTACATTTTCTATAGGTCTTTTCTTAGTTCCATGGGAATATGACTCCTAGTGTAAAAAAATTTATAACACATTTCTTTCTGCCACTTGATCCAGGCCATGATAGTATATAAGAAGCCCACCATTGATATCATGTCTAGTCACAGTCTTCAGCAACCATCAGGGTATATTTTCTCTATGAGAGCATGTATGCAAAAGGACTCATATGCTAAAACATAAACTGACTTTTAGGGATTTTGTGCGTGCTATGGCATTGAAAAGGAATGTCTTAAAGGAAATCTGGCTCCATCTAAGTTGATTTCCTTTACTGTAACATGTGGGCTCTCTTTAATTTTCATGAAGTGTGTTTCTCACTTTTGTCATTTGTGATAGATCTTCTCTTCTTCTTGGCCACATTTCTTTCTTCTCCATAGGTTGTGCTTATGTGTAGTTCATAAAGGTAGTTCAGTAAAAAAATTAAAGTATACTAATTAATATTAGTTTAATTACACAAAAAGAATCCTTAGATTGAATGGTAAACATTTGTTTTTCTAAATTTTACACTTTAGACCTGAAATTTTCAAGGAATATCCTCCTCTCGTGTATCAATTTTTCATAGAGAAGTCTCTTTTAGGACTATTTTAAACTGCAGTATTTATTTTAATAATTTCGTTGTAGCCAAACAGTTCAAGTCTTAATGTATTCTTTACATTGCGTTAGCATCTTCTTCACTTACCTTCTTTTTCTGAAGTAGTAGTGTCTAACTCTCAGTGTAACAGTGTGGCTTTTTACCAATTGTACATCACTGCCATCTATAAAATTCATAAGTTGGAAAAAATTAAGCCTAAGTCAAAAATAAGCCTGTCTTTGAGTTATATAAGAATTTATAGGTCATCCATGTCTCCACAAGTACTCAGGCACTTAACAGTACAGGGATCCCGGATGAAACCCAGTGGTCTACACATGAATAACAACGTGAAAATAGAGACTGGTTAGAAAGAGCAAGTACACAGTAAAGGAGAGGTGGTCTGATTAGGTTGTGATGGATGAAAGTGACATAAGTTCATTGTATTTATATATGATAGTGTTAAAGACTAAAACATTAAAATAATAGTTCATAGTGTCATCTGACAGATACTGTATAGCAGTGTTGTATGACTGCTTATAGTCCATGGCCCCTTTGTTTAAAAAAATAAAATACATCAAGTTTAAAAAAAAAAAGAAAGAACCCTGTTCCAAATTTCTGATTGTCAAAATTTTTCAGCAATTTTCATTTTTTTAAAAAAATTTTAAAAGATTGTCTTGGGAGTCCCTCAGTTTAAACAGAAATCAAATAACTAATATCTCCTTCTGGAAATAGTATTCACTGTGATCTGGTTTAGGACCCATACAATATAATAGAAATAAATACATTGTGATTTGTAACATAGTATCTACAAAATAAACAAATTCAAGCAGTCCTGCTTTTAACTACTAAATTGAACCTTTGAAAGGCCTATCTTCATTGTATGTTTCTTAGTAGCAAGATTAATTTAGGCAATTTGCGGTTTTGAAGATATTTCTTATTGAATAAATAAATAAAACCACATATTTAATGCTTAAGAACTTTCAGCTATATAAGTTTGCTATATTTTCAAATTGTAGCATGTAAAGCAATACTCCTTTGAATTTCATCTCACTTATTAAAGCACCGATTGTTACAAAGCAATCTTTGACCAAATAACTTTATCTTTTGCAAATAATTTCAGTTAGTTTACAGATGATAGTTGTCCATTGAAGGGAAGCAAAGATGGTTGGATTTTAAATGCCTTTGAGTTTCCTGTGAGAAAAAAAGGACCATTTTTTAAGTACCACACACTGTCAAAAGTGAAGAGAACTGTAGTCACAAAGATACACTGTGAGGTATTATCCTGTAGTAGTTAGCCTGCATGGTTGCTGATAAATCACACCATCTTTACACAACGGCTGAGAGAGGGACAATCCTTACTTGCCAGACCAGCATATATCTGGCCAAGTGTACACAAGGATACCAACTTTTTCAACCAGCTCTCTGTATTTTATTCCAGGACCTAGCTCCACCCACCATGGGCTGGGCCTTCCCCATCAGCTGGACAATCTCCTGCAGGTTTGCTCTGAGTTTAACTCAACTACTAATCTCCACAAATGTGCCCAGAGTTCAAACCCTCAACTATCAAGTTGACACCTGTGCCTAACTATGACATAACCTCAGATTTATACCTCATGAAATTCTTGTTGGTCATAGCTTCCATTTTGTAAAGCCTCCTCCTTAGCCAGTGGTGGTTTTCTAAAGGCCATACCTCCAGTCTTTACTGCCCTACTTCCCTAGTAACTCCTAGACAGCAACTTAGCAACACAAGACTATAAAAGACTAGGATACCACCCAGGATCTCTGTCTTCTCTCTCTCTTCCCTCTCTCTCTCTCCCTGCTCACTCTTTTGCTCTCCAAACTTTCTGGTTTCTCTGCTGGTTGCCTCTTCTTTTCCTCTTCCAGCCATGGTGTCATGACAGTTCTCTCCCCACCTTTCTGACCTAAGCTATTACTTCTGTTCGAATAATGCTCTTTCACCTTAAGTCTGACCTATGCTTCCTTTGGTCACCAGACCCTCAACTCCAGATAAACTCCTCTTTCTTAAGCCTTTCCCTTTCTTTATTCAGGGACTTCCATGTGGCACCCTCACAAGGTCAGAGTTGCTATCCATTCCTTTCCTAAACAATTCTCTCTCACAAAATATTTATAATTGATTTATTATTTATCTGTGTTTCAGTATAGTGTGTGATTATTATACTATTTGACTTTTATGTGTATTATTTTCATGCCATTTGTATGCAAAACTAACAGACTGGTGATGCTGTGAGAATTGTTTCTTCTTGAAAATATTAGCATTGCTTCTATTTACTTGTCTGAAGCACTTTCTTATTTTTCCATTAATTTAGTTAGTGCTTTTTAAGCCCTTGCATAAAACAAAAAAGCCCTTTGGCTTTTTATAATAACAATTTTTTATTAAATTGAATGGAATAAATCTAGAACGAGTAAGTAAATTAAAAGAAACTGAAGGAATTCAGCATAAGCTAGCTAAATAATTAGGGTTTTTTTCTAATTCTAGATACAACTATTTTAAAGCAATCTTTTCTTAGTTGAGATTTGTGGATTTTTTAACTTTATTATTACAAAATAGAACTTAAAATAGAGATAGACTTCACAACATAGAAAACAAAATTCCAACCATAAACAGAAATGCAACATCATAGTGCATTCCTCATTGTGAAGTGTTTTGATCCACAAAAGAAGAAATATGTACCTTAAATAACATAAAAATAACTTCTAAAGATAATAAGAACAATTTTAGATTAAGGTTTTAGAATGTGATTATATTTGTATAGAACTACCCATACCTCTTCCTAAGATTTTTAACCTAACTACTGGAAATCCTTAACCAATTAAATAATATAGGTTTTTTTTCCTTTATTTTGAAAGTGATAATGTTGCTTTTTTTATTAGATGGTTTGTGCTTTTTTTGGTTTGTTTGTTTGTTTTTTGATAATCATAGTTCACTTACACAGCTTTTTCTGAGCATCAAAATTTGTAGTTTAAAGATAGAATCCCATTTTTAATGAATTTAAAGAACTAGCAAAATCATTGCATTTCATTCCTTTAGGAAATAGCTATTGCCAAAGCGAAGAGGCAGATGTGTTTCATCTTGTTACATCCTGGGATGTGGTTTTCGAGGACTTATTTTCTTCATACAGTTGGGGTTTCAGGGGTGTCAGTATTCACCTATGCCATTCTTCAGTCCCACAATGGTTCTATGCCATTCTAGAAGTTTGAAATAATGTAATTTGAAATCCTTAATAAAATTGGATTTAATTATATAAAAAAAGAACAAGTATCACTTTCTTGATAAATCTAATTAAAAGATTCTTGAAAAAGAATTGGATACAAGTGTTAGAAAAAATGATGGATACTTTTATCTGCTTGGGAATATACTTTTAAATTTCTAAAGTCTTGTATGTAAAAACAAGTTTTTGCTCATATACTGTAATCATTTAAAATGGGCCAATGGCTCAGGGATTAAAGCCTTTGCATGTCAAGCAAAAGGACCTAAGTTCAGATCTTCAGATCATGGATTAAAAACACTAGGCGGATATGGTGGTGACCTGTAGTTCCGGCCCTGGAAGACAGAGCCTGGGAAACCCCAGAGTAAACCAAGGAAGTAGAGGAATCCAAAATGATTCTTGATGTTACCGTTGGGCCTCCACAGATACACACACTCATATGCCTCCTTTACACACAGAAACACACATAAGCATACAGAAAATATAATTTAAAAATGATGTCATCAGTGAAAATAAAGCATAAGAAATTTTACATTTAAGGAGAAATAGAACTAAAAAGTTTTGAACTAAGATATTGAACCTCCTAGACAAACTATTTTTATATATCTGATGGAGAAGAAAGAAAAATACAGCATCTTCATGGAAATAGAGATGCTTATATTATATCCAACTTAACACAAATACAGATTGGCTGATCAGTATGTGTTTTATGCTGTACAGAATTTATAAATTACCTATTTTAATTTGAAATAAGACTGATAACAACTCAAGTAAATCATGATGCTTTATGCTATGCATTACATACCAGTTTGCTTACATTCATTCTTAGATTTACGACAGCTATTTAAATCTTTTTATGACCTCAAACAAAATATATTGAATTATGCCTTCTTTTTTTCATTGTTTTGGGTATTCATACAAGAATACAGTGAACCTATGTCACCTTCACCCCACTCTATCCCAAAACCCAATCCCATTCCCCTCCCTCTCCCACTGAAAATTCTTTTCCAACCGGTCTCTCTCTCTCATCTCACTCCCGCCACCCCACATGTACATCTAGGCTACGTAAATTAGAGCATGGTAGATATATCAATGAGTATGTCTATATATCAGTGAGTATGCACCTATATGACCCCTGTAGCATGCATTGAACCCTGTTCCTTCCATGATGAATTATTGATAGGTCATATCTTGGGCAGATTTTATGGAGGTAAACCTAGCTGTGATGAAATCATTACAGCAGCCCTGTAATATCCTAGAAATGTTTAACCACAATCCTCACCTAAGGCTCTTACATTCATACTCATCACTTCCTCAATATTCCCTGGGCCTTGGGGTAGGGGTAGAGAGTAAGGGGACTTGGATGTATGGAGAGAGAGAAGGGGGGGTCATTTAGATGCCCTGTTCAGGGCCTAGTCACTTCTTTCCACTTTGGAAGTGTAGTAGGAAGTTTCTAGTGTTGTGAGCTCCTTTGATCTATGGGTATAATATATAAAAGTTTATATGCCAGCTTGGTGTCTTAGTGTTTATAGTTAAGGTTCAGGATTTATTTCACCCAGTGACCTGTGGTCTCTCCTTCCACAGGTTCTTTTCTTCTATCTTTATTTTGTTAATGTTATATACATGAATATAATGGATGCATAATATTTTCAATCCTTAGTCCCAAATTCCCTACTGTTCCCCTTACAACCCTTCATCTCCAATGCCAGTCTCGCTCCTATTTTCAAATCTTTTACTTCTGCCACCCATTGTGTTTCATCTAGTCTGTGTGATTGATGCCTGACCTGATTCATGCTCCAGCAAGCACCCTAGATCAGTGGAAAGCATCCTTCTTTACTTTCTCATCAACATTAGTCCTCAACAGTCTCTCAGAGAGGCGTGGAGCTTCTTGAGATCTTTCTGATGTTATGGTGAGATGTTGGTAAGACAGTTCCCATGCAATTCTTGTATAAGTATTCTGCCATGAAATCTTCTATATCATAGCTACATCATGTATCGGAGATAATAAATGACCCATCACCTTCCTACTTCAGGTTTTTACAATATTGCCGCCCCCATTCCATGATGTTCCCTTGTCCTTGGGGTTGGGGTGGATAAGGCTTATGTGTTTTGTTCAGGGACAGGCCGTTCTCAGAAACTTATTTTCTACATTTTGACAAATAATGCTTTTCAGTAATAAACACCTTCGTTGTAGAAGAAGGCTTCTAGGTTGAATGCTGGGTGCTTTTCCAGTCTATAGGTATAATAGGTATTTGCAGAGCAGTTTGGTTCTACTCTTTTCCTAGCTAAAGATTCATAGCCTGTTCTTCCCTAGTGACCTATTTCCTTCACTTTTATAGATTCTTGTTAACATCGACAGTAGTATGTTCCATTCTAACAAACAGTACTTAAATCCAATCAGAAACCTGTTGGTTTTCTCCTTGATATTCATGCCACTATCACACTGCTGGTCACCTGTTGCCATGTTTGTTTGCTTTTTTTTATTGTAACTTGCTGATCTAACAGATTGATGAGATCTTTGATTATTTTTCTCCATCAGTAGCTTTTACAGTATTACTTGGTATTGTGTAAGCTGGCCAGCAAGGAGAAAGCTCTTCAACTAGTTGCAGTTAGTGTATTTCACCCTGTGATCTATATGTGCTGCATCTTCAGTAATAGGGTCTTACTGTCAGTTTTTTGGAGTGCAACCAAGAGCAAGGGCAAAAGCTTGTACTGTTTTTGTGGGGCCTTTGAGACCTCTCTGACCAACACCATATTAGAAGGTATCACATATGTGGTACTCAGAGTTTTTTATAAACTCGTATAACTTGTGGTTGGAGCATCTGAGGCTAGTTTCTGTTATCCCTTAATTTCCTCTGTCTGTATCCGCCTTTATAGGGTATACTTGTTCGCATTCTTTTTTTAATTGTTTTTCAATAAATATATCTTCCTTAGTGTTACTTATTGTTCCCCTACTTCCTTGTGAGCCCTGCCTCCCATTCCCCCCCCCCCATTATTCCCCTTTCCACCTTATTACCACCTGCGGTCTTTTGCATCCCCTCCTTAAGGTTATCCTCATCCTCCATCCCCTGCCTTCAGTTTACCACTTCCCACATAGTGGACCGTTTTATGTTTTCTGACCACTACAGTTATTTCTAGTTAAGTGCACAAATTGAAGGTTCAGGACAGCATCTGCATATAATTTGCCTTTCCATGTTTGGGATATTTCAGTGTGTATAATCTTTTGCAATTCTATTCATTTACCTGAGAATATAATAATTTCATAGTTTTTGATAGCTGAAATGGTATTTTATTCTGTTTATTAGACATCTATGATGATTCTATTTCCTTGCTATTATGACTAGAACATGGATTTGCTAATGTCTCTGTAGTAGGATGTAAAATCCTTTGGGAATATGGCCATTTAGTTTTTGGCTTTTTGAAAATCCTCCATACTGGTTTCCAAAGTGACTGCAGCAGTTTCCACTCCTATGAAGAAGGTATTAGAGTTCCCTTTTCCCCACATCCTTATAAGCATTAGTTATTTGTATTCCTGACCTTAGTCATTCTGACTGAGGTAAGATGAATTCTCAAAGTATAAATTTGAATTCCCTTGATGGATAAGGAACTTTAACATGTTTTTTAGATAATTCTTTGTCTTTTACATAACTTCTTTTGAAAAAACATCTTTTTGGGTTCAAAGCCCACTTTTTTTTTAAGGACTAGGGTAGAGTTTTTTAGAGGAAAGAAAGAGTGGAATTCATGGACTCCAGATGTGGAGTACCATGAGAGGCAGGTACTCTGGAGAACTCATGGACACTAGGCATGAAATCCATAAGGGACAGGCAGCTAGAAATGAACTCCTGGGCTCTAAAAGTGGGTTGCTATGAGGGGCAGACACCCCAAAGTCCATTTTTTAAAATTTTATGTATTTATTTATTTTTCCCCAGCCATACAAGCTCAATAGGTACCCCAGTCCTCTCCCTCCCTCCACCCTTTCCTGGTCCCCCTTGCACCCTCCTCCCATTTTCCCCTTCCTTTCACCCCTTTCCCTCCCCTTCTTTCAGTGTCTCCCCCTTCCTCCCTCCCATCCCCTGGAACATCTTTTTGTGGGAATGCCAGACTTCCCTCTGAGTCCTCCACTCTAATGAGGTGTATGGACTCAGTAGCATTCCCTAGAGCCCTTTCTTGGGTTCCCCTTTAGTATGGGAAGTATTATGACTGTTAATCCCTTGCCTCTAAGGATCCTAGACTTTGGGGGGTCATTGATATGTCAGTCATTGTACAGGTCATGCAAGGTCCGGTTATGGTTACTGCAGCCCTAACTTGTGTGGAGTATCTTGCATATTGTTGGTCCTCCCCATCTTTAGGCTCTTATAATCTTATTGCCCCCTCTTCCACAAGTTTCCCTGAGCTTTAGGATGGAGAGAGATTTGTCTGGTCTGGTTCCAGGTGTAGGGTCTTTGACGTTCTGAATTATGATTTGTTGTTTTCAGTTTTGCTGTTCCTGCACTGCTCTTGTCTCCATCCTGATTGGAATTGGAGGTCACCTCATAACCAAAGATAAAAGAATATTTAAATGAAGATCTTACTATAAGATGAAGTTCAAAGGTAGATGGAATAGGATTAGGAGACCCCAGTGGGAGTGGGGGTCATTGTCCCATTTACAGGATGGTTACCATCTATCTGCCAGATTCTATACCCTCCCTGATTGATGAGATCAAGCCTCCTCAGTTGCACGTGACCAGGAAGGAAAATGAGAGTGAGCTTCACCAGATGTCTCACTACTTACTTGCAATACTTGATGGTGACCTATTTTCTCTATTGAAGCATGATCCTCTCTCTTCTTATTTCCAGGGGGCCTTCCTTCCCCTTCCCTCCTATTTATAATCTTTGCAATTACTGTAGGTATTACAAAAATTTATCTTTGAATATGTCATTAAGTGGGTTTGGTACTAGAATTCACCTATTAGGGAGTACATCCAGTGTTTACATTTTCTGTGTCTGGGATACTTCACTCAATGTAATTTTTTCTAATTACATCCAGCAAATTTCATTAACTCATCTTTTTTGATGGCTGAGTAGTATTCCATTGTATAAATGTACCACATTTTCCTTATCCACTCGTCAACTGTTAGGCATTTGGGTTGATTCCATGACTTTGCTATTGTAAATAGTGCTACTATGAACATGGTCGTACTACTGTCATTGTAGTGAATTTTTGCTTTATGGGGGATTATTCCCAGAAGTGTAATAGTAGGGTCATATGGCATTTCAATTTTTAACTTTTTTAAAAATTGTCACACTGATCGCCAGAGTGATTGTATAAGCCTGCATTCCCACCACCAATGTATAAGAGTTCCCTTCTCTCCACATCCTCTCCAGCATTTGGTGTTGTTTGTATTGTGGATTTTTGCCATCCTGACTGGGGTGAGATGATATCTCAGGGAAGTTTTGATTTGCATTTCCCTGATGGCTAAGGATGTGGAACATTTTTTAAGATATTTGTTAGATTTTCAATTTCGTCCCTAAAAAAGTTTCTTTTGAGTTCTCAGGCCCATTTTTTAATTGCGCCATTTATCTCCTTGGTATTTAGTTTTCTAGTTTCTTTGTGCACTCTGGATAATAGAGCTCTATCAGATATGTGGTTAGTGAAGATTTTCTCCCATTCTGTGGGCTTCCTTTTTACTTGCTTTACAATCTCTTTATCTGAACAGAAGCTCTTTAATTTCATAAGATCCCATTTGTTGAGTGTTGGTTTTAGTGACTGCACTATTGGATTTCTGTTTAGGAACTGTTGGCCTAGCCCAATCAGCTCGAGGGAGTTCCCTACTTTTTCAATTAGGGTTTTTATAGTCTGGCCTAATATTAAGGTCTTTGATCTATTTGGAATTAATTTTTGTGTGTGGTGACAAGTACAGGTCCAGTTTTAATCTCCTGCATGTGGAGATCCAGCTTTGCCAGCACCATTTGTTAATGCTGTTCTTTTTCCATTGAATTTTTTGGGCCCCTTTGTCAAAGATCAAATGGCTATAGTTGTGTGGACTTATGTCTGGGTCTTCAACCCTTATCCATTATCCATTGATCTGTGTCTATTTTGGAGCCAGTACCAATATTATGGATTTGTAGTATAGATTAAGTTTTGGTATGGTGATACCTCCGGCAGTATTTTTGTTACTCAGTATCCCTTTTGCTATTCTGGGTTTATTGTGCTTCCATATGAATTTTGAGATTGTTTGGTCAATTTCTTTAAAAAATTGCCAAAGCCCACTTTTTAATTGGGTAGTTTTCTTGGTTTCTTTTTTTTAGTTCTTTGTTTACTCTGGAAATTAAACTTCCATCAGGTAGATAGCTGGTAAAGATTTGTTTCCCATGTTATGGGTTTTATTTTTGTTTAGTTGAGGGTTTCTTTTGCAAAGGATGCTCCAGGGATTAGGAAGGGGGAAGAGGGAGGCACTGGGAGAGGGGGAGGGAGGAAGGGAAGAGGGTGAAAGGAAGGGGAGAGCGGGGGAGAGTACAAGGGAGGACAACTGGGGAGGGAGAGAATGGGGGTACTTACTGAGCTTGTATGGTTAGGAAAAAAAATTAAATGTGGGAGAAGAAAAAATGTGAATGAGCACTTTTAGAGTTTTAGGATTAATAAAAATTAAATGAATTGTTTAAAAAATAAAAGTTTCTTTTGCAGAACGAAAGCTTTTTAGTTTCATGAGGTCCCTCTTGTTTACTGTTGGCTTTATGTCCTACACAAATGGGTTCTTATTCAGAAAGTCTTTGCCTAGACTATCAGGTCAACTGTACTCCCGTTTTCTTTCTTCTAGAAAGAAAAGAGTTTCTGGTTTAACACTGAGTTCTTCAATCGATTTGGAATTTTTTATCATACATGGTGATAGATAAAAGCCAAGTGTCATTCTTCTATATGTGGATGTCTGATTTTGCCAACACTAGTTGTTGAACATGCTGCCTTTTCTCCTGTATGTATTTTTGACGCCTTTGTCAGCAATCAAGTGGCTGTAGGTGTGAGTCCTCAATTCTAATGTCAATTCTGTGTCCTCAATTCTAATCTATTAACCTACATGTTTATTTTTGTGCCAGTACCATATTGTTTTTATTACTATTGCTCTGTAGTATAACTTGAGATCAGGTATGACAATATCTCCAGCAGGACTCTACTTTCTAAATAACTTTACTATATCAAAAGTTGTCTTCCTAAAGTTTTCTGGCCTAGTAATAGTCCAGGCCTAGAAATTTCATGCTTTGCATTATGTCATTTTAATTCTTCTGATACATGCAATGATACATGTAACTAGATCTACATTAAATTCTGACTTGGTGAGACAATTAGTAATAGACTTTGTACTTAAAATATTTATGAACTGGTGCATAACAGATACATAAATTTCCTGCATTATAAAGTTTTTCACTTGTGTTTCAGAGAACTTGTGTTTGAGAGAATATTGAGAATACTACTATAGTACCTGAGACATAGATGGTACTAAGTAAATGTTCCTTTTTTTTTTCTTTTCACAACTACTTAAAACTTAATCATCACCAAATAATTGGTTTCCCTTGGCATAGTGCTCCTTTCTCATACCAGCTAATCTTCTGAAGCACTCAGTTCTTTATCTACAAAAGTACCTATTTCTGTATCAGAAGTAATGTTTATGCTTATCTTTTCAATTCTATATTTTAACTCATTATTACTCTAATATTTTCTATTGAAAATTACTCACAACTTGAATTACTTATTTTTTGATTTATCCACTGTAGATTCAATAGTGAAAGTTTTCAATCCCAAAGATTCCTTCAGTCCTAGACAAGCCAGAATAAACAACCATTACTCTCTGTTATGACTCAGGTAAAAATGAACCTTCTTTTTTTTTCCAAATTAAAGTCATTTGATTTTTATGTACTGTTACCAAGTAATCAAATTATGTAATATTTGACTTTTTATAAAGTCATTTGTTTTCACATGAAAAATGTTCAGGAGACAAGTTCTTTTATGGAAGGAAATTACTTCTTCCCTACTCATCTTAAAGTAAGATAAACATTCTTATGTCAAACATGTTCCTTCTTTTAGATACTATTTGTGTTAGAACAGTGGAAGTATTTGTGTAAATCTTTTCATATTCAAGGAAACCTGATTTACTATAGATTTTATAAAAAGAATTTATAAAGAAAATAAGTGTCTTAAGGGCTTTAGTCTCTCAGAATTCAGAAACATTTTTTCCAATTTTTATTCTTCTTTTACAGACATATTGAGTATTCATCCCAACTTCCCTCCCTCCCACTCCCTCCTACCGTTCTGCCTGTATGCTTCTATGAACCCCAGGGTTCACTCTGGCTTGCCTATAAAGTCATATTTTTTTTGAAACATTAGTTGATACATGGCATGCCTGCATGCCATGCAAATTTAAGGTTTGAGAGAGAGGCATATTTTTGAGGGTTTTAAACAAGTTAATGTCATTTTCTGATAAAATCATCTTTACCTTCTTACCATATTTTAAAGATGTTCACATCTTGATGGTTAATATTTCATTGCTTTTTTCATAGTTTTTAATTAAACTTGCTGAAGAATAAGTCAGTCTAGTGTTTGAAAATTTTAATTTGGCACGAGGATAATAGCTCAATTGGTGAGTGCTTGCTGCACTAGTATGAGGATGTGAGTTTGCATCCCAGCACACTTGCAAAAGTAGAGCCTGGTGGTGCACACTTATACTCCCAGCATTGGGGTGGTGAAGACAGAAAGATCCCTGGGGCTTCCTAGTAAGGTTTTGTGAGAGTTCCTGCCTTTAACAAAAAGTGTACAGAACAACCTTATGTCAATTTCTGGCCTCAACACCTAATTCAATACATGCGTATACACACACATGGTGGATGTGGGTGTGGGTGTCTTAATTTAGCTAAATTTGAAACCGAACTATGGATTTGAAACCCAATTCTTTGTCTTACCAACTCTAAATTTATTTCTCTGCACTTTATATTTCTGCAAAGAAACTACCACGTTTTCGATATGGTAAAGATTAAGCACCTTAATATTGTTCTAGTGAAGTGACTAATATGCAGAGGTAGTCAGTAAACATCAACTATTTTATAATCACCATTTATAGTAAATGTTCAAGGTTGAAGTTACTTTACGTTCAAGGAATTCATTCTCTGATCATGTAAAATATATGTAGTAATTAGGGAGGATCTGATTGAAAGTTACATGTTGGGGTAGGAATGTAGATCAAATTGGCAGTATTCTTCCCTAAGCAGGCACAAGGCAAAAGGGTTCAGTTCCCAGAACTACATAAACTGATCACTGTGGTGCATGTCTATAAACATAACATTTAAGAAGTGATAGTACAAAAAATCAGAAATTCAAGGTCATTCTTGGGTACATAGAAATTCCACCACTAGGCTGAGATACATGACACCCTGTCTCAAAATAGATTATCGAAATATCAAGTATCTTCTTTTCCTTAAATAAATGGAATTGAAATTTACGAACATCTAGAATTGTGCAATAAAAAAGACATCTTCAGGGCAAAATATGATCATTATACTCACGAATTCATTGCAGCTGTAGTTATCTGCATAAGACTATACCTCTCTGCATTTTATCATGATTGGAAAAGGGGCTCATGAGGCCTTAGCCCACTCTGAGGAACTATTGATAGTTGAAGATTGTTTCAGGGGTGGGGGTCGTAATGCAATTTTCTTCAGTGATATAGTCACTACGTGCCCTTGTTCCAGCAAACAGCCTACATTCAGGCAAATTATACTAATTTACCTCAATGGGTCACAAATAAAAGGACATGAAAGTAGGTAGGGGGTCTTGTTGAAAAGTTCTTCCATAGGGGGCTGGAGAGGTGGCTCAGGAGTTAAGCCTCCACCTTGCAGGCGGAAGGTCCTGAGTTCGGATCCCAGATCCCACGTATAGACGCCAGGCGGAAGCGGGGGCGGCCTGCGTTTCCGGTCCTGGTAGGGCAGAGCCTGTGAATCCCTAGGCAGAAGGAGGTGGAGGCGTCCATGGTGGTTCACGAATTCGTCCGTGGTTCTACACATACACAGACACACACACACACACAGACACACACATGCACACAGTTGAATAAATAAAAAAAAAAATTAGAAAAAAAAAAAAAAAGAAAAGAAAAGTTCTTCCATAGATAGTTCTTCCCTTCCAACTGGAGAGGGAAATATTTCAATATCTGTTTATGACATGGCTTTTTTTCATTCTATGAGTTAACTATTGTCTCTAGTTTTTTTTGTTTTTGTTTTTTTTTTGGTTGTTATACTTTCTCTCTGAAATTACTCTTCGAATTACTCAGAAATTACCGAAATTAATTATCATTTAAGTTATTAACCTGCACACATATCCCACAAGTAATTGCTAACGTAAATGTTATTCTTTCATTATCACTGTTATATTCTTGAATTCTACTGTATGTCATATTCTATAGTCTTAATATAGTAAGTCAAAGCAGTTTCCTATTAAAAACAACTGTTAAAATTATACCAGGTTCTAGCTAATTTTTAAGAGTTTATATAACCATTGAAGAGGTGAAAATAATTAAGGTATGTGTGTGAAATTTCCATGATAAAATCCTTTGTTTTATTCAGATAATGTAGGCTTAAAATTTATAAATTTTTAAGTTCACATTGCTCTTGGAGCTAAAATTGCACCATAATATAACAAGTTAAATAGACCTGTATAGATTAGTGCTAGAATATAGCTATTATTTGTAACATTCTTTATTGGAGAAGTGAATTTTTACTTCTAGTAGAATACAGCCTACTCCAAGATATTTTTAGCTAATGTGTTCTGAATGGTAATGGGGTCCGCATCTTATTTTTTTCCTCTAGTAACAGCTCCATTTTCTTGGCATGTTCATTATGCTAGAAGGTAAAAGTAAAGAAAAAAAACTTTGAGATTATATATTTGTTGGATGAATGCTGAAATAGATGTTTATTTTGAAGTTTGATGCCTACATGGTTAAATTTCACTTCCTGAAGTGTGATATTATTCAAAACCTGGAATACATTGTGATGCCTCTATATGCTGATTTTTCTGAACTTTTAAAATTCCTTTACTGAATGCTTTCTAATGACATTATATACTTGTAAACAAGCTTTTGTTTCAGCTGAGCTGAAAAGAAATGATGACTTTCTCCATCACTTCTGTTTTTCATTTAATTAGGTCTATGAATTATCACTACATTTTTCTTTGCCCCAATTTATACATCCCTAAAATTGAATTAAAGTACCTCAGAAAAAATGTTCTGGCAAAACTACAGAAAATAGAAGTGTTTCATGCAAAAACTAATTTATTATGAGTGCAGAACAGTGTTTTTAATCCTGTCAAATTATTAATGAAAATTTGAAATGAAGTGAATCTTGATTTCCTGCTTGTGTTTTATATTCTACAATAAAATTCCATCAGAGAGATGAAAATGAAGAGCAAAGAGAATTACTACCCCCTCACCAAAAATCTTTGAATGTCCTCTGACAACAGAGTAACCTGCATAAGCATTATAGTTTGAAATTACTTATATACATACCAGATATAGAGTTTGCCAAGATGATTTTGTCTTTCAGTGTTCACTGAATTTAATTGTACAACTCAAGGCCTATCCATTTTAACCATGCTGACCCTTTCTTACATATTTTTAGCCAGTTACTTTAGTTATCTAATAAATGTTTGCTGTACTCCTTACATTTTCAACTGTCATCCTCCAAAGGGGATTAATCTATAATATTCATAGTCTTTATATCTCCTTGAGTCAAAGATACCCATTTTTCTTCTTGGTTTAATTAAGAATTATACAAAGTTAAGGAACTTTTCTACATGGTAATTCATTGTTAGAAACAAAGAAACAAATAGTAAATGTGTTATGATATCCAAAAACATTCACATTTTAAATTCTCATTTGTGTAGTTACATGTGTATGATGTCAGTGTATGTAGCGGATGTGACTTTTAATTATACTGACTTCTATGTATCTTAAATTATTTATTTTACCAGTGATAGATTTAGTATTGTCAATTAAGTATGTGATAAATTATTTTTACATATATTTGTTTTATTTGTGAATCTATCTTTTAAAATGCTTTTGACTTAATTTTCATATAATTATTAGAGAAAACAAAAATATTTATTTACACAGAAGGATTATATGTAAAATTATGTGTAGGCTATTGGATTTGGGTTATGCTTGAGAAGATTAATACAGTATATACAGCTTGAAGATGTGTGGAGATGAAGAATGCTATTATTCAAGTGTTCTGCATTTTAAGGAGAAAAGAAACATGGAAAAAGGATGGAAGGAGGTGTTGCAGTTATTCTTTCTGCTACTGTGAGACAGCACTCAAACTCAAGCAACTTATGGAGAGAACGGGAGATCTACCTGATTGTTATGGTTCGTAATGAGAGAAAAGACATGGCAGGCGGCAGAAGCTGGAGACTGCTTAGACAGACATGGGCTCAGAGAGAGCAAGCAGCAGACTGCTATCAGAAACACAGCAGGCTAACAAACCTCCACTCTCCAGGTTCCACCTCTCAAGGTGCCACTATCTTCCCAAACATTAACACCAGCTAAGGATGCAAACACATGAGCATGTGGAGGATAATGACATTCAAACCATGACAGAAGGTGATAATAGTAAGAGATAGTGAGAGGAATGGAAGATGAAATGAGGAAAGAACCAAGCTGCAATTTTGTTCCTTTTTCTTCTTCAGTTCTTAAAGAAAAAGTCACTTGTCCTCAATGTTCTGTAATGTGTAGTTGCAGAGTAGAAGCGGTGACTTACAGTAGAAAAGTGAATTTTAAAAATTTATTAATGATATTTTTAGATTCATATTCCCTGAAACCCTGAGAGGAATCCAGATTTATACTGACTTTTTATAGCCCCACTTTTCAATTATGTTAGTAATCTTCCTCATCTTTTTTCTAAGTCTGCCTCAGGATAACAAAGGGAAGGATTATTTTTGAAAGTCCCATATTATTCTGCATTTAGTACTGCCTAGATTCAAAAAAAAAATCTTGCTTGTTACTATTTTAGTTTCACTTTGACCGCTTGCTACTATACTAACAGAGTGCCATGTTTAAAAGGGTTGTGTTGAGAAGCATGATGTAGTTTAATGCATGACTCTTTAAGGCTGCTGCTATGTGCATGTATACTGAAAAAAAGTTATAGTAATCTAGCCCCCTCAAATTTAATAGTGAGCTGCAGATTAATAGATGACTTTTGGAGTGCTGACAGAGAAGGAAGATTTCAAACAATAAAAGTGTCAAAAGTCCCCTTCTTGGGCTCCCCGTTAGCATGGGAACTCTATTATGACTGTTTAATCCCTTGCCTCTAAGGATCCTATTGCCTGGAGCTCTCTCCCCTGTGATCCATGCTAGACTTTGGGGGGTCGTTGACATGTCAGCCATTATGCAAGTCAAGCAAAGTCCAATCTGGCTACTGCAGCCCTAACTTGTGTGGAGTATCTTGTATATATGGTTGGTCCTCCCCATCTTTAGGCTCTTAAATCTTGCTGCCCCTCTTCTGAATTGTTCCCTGAGTTTTCATGATGGGGAGAAATTCAGCTGGTCTGGTTCCAGGGTCTTTGGTGTTCTGAATTATGGTTTCCTGTTTTCAGTTTTGTTTTTCCTGCTCCGCCCTTGGCTGCATCCCAATTATTATCGAAAGTCATCTCCTAACCAAAGATAAAAGACTGTTTAAATGAATATCTTAATATAAGAGGAGACTCAAAGATAGATGGAAGAATAGGGGTAGGACACAGCAGTGGGGGGGAGGGGTCAGTGTCCCATTTGCTGGATAGAGTGCTAATGTGAAGCCCATGAAGGGGCCCTGGGCTTGTCACTGAGTCCTAAACCCTCACTAGGTTGGACTTAGAGGGAGGTTCGGCGCCCACATAAACAGATGCTCCAGGGGATGAGAGGGAGGAAGGGGGAAGCACTGAGAGATGGGGAGGGAGGAGACGGAGGAGAGGGAAGTAGGGAAGGAAGGGAGAAAAAGGAGGGAGGGAGGGAGAGGGGAAAATGGAATGGGGGATGATGGGGAGGGAAGGGGAAGGGAGAGAAAAGGGGTACTATTGAGCTTCTATGATTAGGAAAAAAATGTGGGAGAAAAAACTGTCAAAAGTCATCTACAGTTGGATGCTGATGAGTCACTGGTCTCTTATTAGTGAAGGGCAGACATCCTTTCAAAAGGTGTATTTGGATTGTAAGTTAGGAAAGAAAAATAATACTTGTGAGACATAAAAGAATTCATAATAGGAAATGTTGGAGTGCTGAGGAGATGGTTCAGTGGTTCAAGTGACTGCTGCACTTATATGAGGACTGGAGTTCTGATCCCCAGGTCCCATGTAAATGCTGGGTGAAGTGTGGTGAGAAGTGAGACTAGTGATCTCCACAGCCACGAGCTGTGGAGACTAGACATATCTGCAAGCTTTTCGTTTGATTAAAATATGTCAAACATGCAACTCTGTGCCATGACATTTCCAAATTGTTCTTTAATAACTCGATAGTTACCTTCAATTTTTTAAACATTTAATTTGATGGTCCAATGATTATCATCCTTTTGGAGCTCTGTAAGCATTCATCTTAATTTGTATATGCAATTTTGTTACTAGAAAATAGATATTGTTTTTTCAAATAGGGGAAAAAATCTGTCTTTTTTTCACATTGCCATTTTATCTTGAAAACCATAAAGTAAGCAAATAGTCCTAAAATTCAAGGTTTTAGTCTATATATTGCCCCCTAAATTTTTTAGATCATAAATTGCTGTTTTGATTAATTTGTTCCAAAAATTTCCTAAAGAAAACTGCTGTAAATATACTAATTGAATCACATAGCTCTTAGTTACTAATTATGCAAACAAAAAATATTGTGTGAGCAGAGGCTTACAGTTCTTTGTAAATGACTTTTTTTCATTTCCCTGTACAAGTTTATCTAAAACATCACTAATCTATCAGTTTTAGATCCAAATTTCAGAACTTCAAAATACAAGTCAAAAAATTTGATGTTATTTATTCAAACTCTATTGCTAACGTGTAGTTAGGTTCTTCATAGCTATTCTCATTACTATCACTCGCTATTCTTGTTATTATAGGTGTTTATGGTGCTAGGAACCAAACCTAGAGTCTCACATACATGTCCACATTGTGCACTCTGCCTCTCAGTCACCTCCAGCTTCCCTAAAAGCATTTCTAAATTACTCTTGATCATACTTTCAGCCTATTGACATCAGTATCCTATCATTTTCATTGCCTATTAACCATAACTGAGCTCTGTTTCAATACTGAAATATTCTGTAGGTAGAACTCTTTAATTGACCTCTGCTTTACAATATCGCATGTCCTTGTATTTGTACTTTTCCTGTCATTGCTTTAATCTGTGTCTGAAATCTCTTTTGAATTCCTTTGAAAACATCCTCCCAGAAGGGGAAAATTTGCTGTAGGGCTTAAGGTTTTGCCGTGATGTGTAAAGACAGATTTGGCAGGCTGAAGATAGGCATACTGGTAAGTACAGACTCAAGCAAAGGATAGAAAATGCTTCCTTGGGGGCAGAAGAGTTGACTAATGTATATTACTTGTCAAAGTGTCTGCCAATTATATACATTCTTACAAAGAATTAATGTTTCGTACATATTCAATACATTTGACTTGCTCTGGCTAGGAAAAAAAAGGAGTCTTTTGTCTAATATATTCTTTGTAAATTTTATAAGCTTTTTTAGATAGTGACTATTTGACTTTAAGAAAGAGTTTTATGGCTAACGAGGCGACTCAGTGGAAATACTACATGAGTATATGAGTTTAAATCCCTAGAATCCACATAAAGCCAAATAGTAACACACACGCACCTACCTAAAATTGGAGACAGAGATTCTCCCACACACTTATAGGTCAGCTAGACTGGCATATGCAGCAGTGAACAAGACACCATGCCACAAAAAGATGGAAGATGTGGACTGGCACCTGAGATTGACACCTGAGATTGACTTCTTACCCCACACACTGAATGCACACACATCACACATACACCTTATGTATGCACACACACAGCTTTTTTAAAGAGACAATTTCAGATCATTAATCTTTGCTTTGTCACATATTTTGAGGAATGAAGTAAGAAATATTAAAGAGGCAAATAATCTATATATAGTTTCATGTGATTACCTCATTTACATTTACCACTTTTCTTACTATCATTCCTGCATTGACTTTGGCTGCTTTTCTTTTCCTTTGTGTGCATGTATGTGTTACTGTTTCTATTAGGCATTACTATTCATCTAGCTGTTTCTTTTTTTCCATTCCAACATTTAAGTCATTCAGAAAGAAGATAGTTCTGTTGTTAAAGAGAATTTGTATATCTGTTTGCTCTAAAGGTAGAAAACAAGATGTTCATCGCTACTTCAGTATTCAAATATACTCTGTCAAAACTCTAGGCAATGTTGCTCAAAGGAATTTGGGACAGAGTTTGGATAAAACCAACAGAAAATAAATTAGGCACTATATTTCTACCAATAAAAATTGCAAATAATATGTTCTGCTTATCAAGAAACTATTTATAAATAGAATATAAATTCATTTTTAGCTTAGATGAGTTAAGAAATAGTCGGTTCTAGTTGCAGATATGTGATCATTCTTAAACTTCTAATCCATCCCATAATTATAGACTGTAAACTGATCAGTGTATCCAGAAGAATCACTGAGGAATAATGTGTCAATGGTTCAAATTAAACCTATCAACAGTTAAGAAGGCTTATGTGAGTGGTAGTGTGATCATTATTCTATACTATAATAAAAAGTTTGGGTTTGAGTGTTTTTTTAATTAAATGTCATCTTCAATAGTCATTCCCTTGTATATTTCATTTTAAATAAATTGTCTTGTTTTTCACATTTTATACATGAGTATAAGTAAGCAAGTAAAAATAGAAGTCACCAATGCATTCCTTGAGTTATCTGTTGTTAATAATTAACAGAAAGAAATAAGAAGGGTGAATTGAAAAAGGATTAAAAAGTTCCATAGGTAATGCAATAAAGAAACATATATAGAAGAAATATTGTCATTGAAGAGCTGTAAACCAAAGGACACCTGACATGTGAGATTTTAAAAGTCAAAAAGCTATTAGATGGGTTTCTGAAATATGACTTAATTGTACACCTCACTTAACACACATCAGGAATACACAGCATAGAGCTAAGACAGACAGTTCTGAGAATAGTAAACGAGTAAATTGGCCAATCATGAAGCTGTCTGGGACATCTTAAAATAAGTGTGTGTGTGAGGAGATGGTTAGAATTAAACAGCATTCTAGATAATCTAAATGCCTACTATGCTTAATATATTTTTAAATGAGTTAAAATACTAGGATTGTGTTGATTCTTAAGTAAAGACTATTTGGGGTTATTTAGATGACAACAACTAGACAAATGTAAGTTTAAAGATTTGTTGGTATTGGCAGTCTCCTGTAAATACCATTTGCTGAGCCCCTGCCCTTTATGTTCTCAAATTTTGGTGAAATATTTCAAATACATGAATAATAATAATATAATAAACTTATGGGCTAGTCTTCTAGGTTTTTTGATATGGAATATAACCTAGAACCCCTTGCATTCTGGACTATAGTGACTATACTTTACCTTAAATGTTCTCATTTATCAGAAATACCCTCCCTATTTTCATGAAATACCGAGTATTTTCCAAAGTACAAATTTTGTCTCATTTTGCTGAGTGCCTAAGTCTGAATATCTGTTGTATCTTTCTGTTACCAATCTTTGGCCTTTGTGACCAACTATGAATCTTGTTTGGTTGTCAAAAAGATTGCAAAGAGTCTTGGCAAGGAGGAATTGAGAATAGTTCTGAAGCCTCCATTTTGTGAGATGCTGTCATAATCATCATAGACAACACTGCTATCTCAGTTATCATCATCAGAGTAATGTACTTATCCTTTATTAAATGTCAGATAGAATATCAAATATTCACCCTAGTTTGTTTCATTCTCACAATAATCTCGTGAGGTGGAAATGCCAGAAAACGCTTGAGATTTCATGAGATACTACCATCTGTCATACAAAATATTTCCATCTGCTTTAGGAATTTTTCTCTCTGGTGTTCATCTGACTGCTTGGGGTCTGAAGTAATGCCTACTCAAAAAAGTCTTCCTTGTCCATGTTTCCTAAAAGAGCTAGCTAGACCTTGTCACTATTTACTTTGTATCCCATTATTTCTTTATTGCTGTCCTATTGTTATCTGAAATTATCTGATTTTTGTACATGCTGAAGTGCTTACTATCTGTCTACTTCTATATTAGGAGGTAAATTTCAAGAAGGCAAGGCCCTTGTCAGTCCTTTTCATGTTTTACCTAATGTATCTAGAGCAAAGCCTGACACTGGGTAAGTGCCTTAGAAGTATTTGTTCAATCAGTGTTATCCTGATTTTTTGTATATATTGAAATTAATGCTTTAAATTAAAGAACCTACATCTCTAACTTTAATCAATGAAATTAATGTCTCTGAACTACAGTATACATTGAGAAAAAAATCACACATATCAGTATTAGTTGGGGTTTTCTAGAGGAACATATTCGATAAAATGAATCTGTATATATATTCATTCCGTATTTACACACACACATGCGCGTGCGCACACACACACACACACACACATATAAAGTGAATTTATTGAGTTGGCTTATATAATATAAGGTCTAGGTAGTCCAACTGTGGCTGCCTGTAGCTGCCCTGTTCAGGAATATCTTGCAGTCACAATCTAGTGCTTAAGGCCCCTGCCAAGTCAATTCCTGGAGAGTTAGTATCTTTAGGAAGGTTAAAAAAAAAGAAAAAAGCTAGATTCTAATGTCAGTGAAGAATCCTGGCGTAGAAAAGATGAGCACAGGGAGAGGAAGAATCTTTCTTTCTGACATTTACCTGGTCTGCTACTAGACTGCCACCACATTTAGGGTTGATCATTATATCTCAAATATCTTAATCCAGATAATCTCTTCAAGTGGTTTTTTTTTTGACTGGCCTGTTAGTTAATCCCAGATCCAGTCAAATTGACAACCACTCTATCACACACCTAAATTAATCTAACTCATTTTGCTGATCCTGATAATAAGTTATGTGAATGTAACCTTATACTGATATAAGGTAATAGAACCAATAATATAGATAGAAAATATGAAAATTTTGCAAGATAATAAAGCTAGACATGAACAACTTAAATTACATATAAACCTAAATTTGTTAATACTGTAAAAAAAAAAAAAAGTTCCGGGCTGGAGAAGTGGCTCAGGGGTTAAGCCTCCGCCTTGCAGGCGGAGGGTCCCGAGTTCGGATCCCAGATCCCACGTATAGACGCCAGACGGAAGCGGGGGCAGCCTGCGCTTCTGGTCCTGGTAGGGCGGAGCCTTTGAATCCCAGGGCAGAAGGAGGTGGAGGCGTCCATGGTGGTTCACGAATTCGTCCGTGGTTCTACACATACACAGACACACACGTACACGCACACACAGACACACGCGCGCGCACATACACACAGTTGAATAAATAATAATAATAATAAAATTTAAAAAAAAAAGTTCCTTCTCCTTCACTCCTTCTATTGCTCATGACTGTTTAGCTTTTTCCTTTCTAATAAAAGGTATCATAAAATAAAGCTTCATTTAGAAAATTGTGGTGTCAGAATTATGCTAAATATTACATTTCTGTTAGTTTCAAGAAATAACTAGTTCTCTTTCCCTTATAACTTTGTGTGGATTAAGTTTTGACAAGATAAAGTTAATTATTCAAAGTTTTCAAAGGACTCAATGCTACAAAAATATGTTGTAGGGTTAGAGATATTAATCAGTAGTAAATTTTCTTGTTTGGCATTCACAAGTCACTGGGTTCAGTTCCCAAGCTAGAAAGATGTTTCAGGGGTTAAGATTCTGCCTCCCAAGCACAAGGTCCTGAGTTCAGATCCCAGGTCCCACATTAAAAAACAAACAAACAAAAAAAAAAACACGGCAGACAGAAACCAGAGCAGAGCTTGTAAAATGCTAGAGCAAAGCAAAAAAGAGGTAAAAGCAATCCAGGATGATTCCCAAAGTCTCCCTTGTCCTCCACAAGGACACATGGTGCCTCTTGTTACATCACACACACACACACACACACACACACACACACACACACACAATTAATGAGTGAGTGAGTGAGTGAGTGAATGAATGACAGAAAATAAGTTACACATAAGCCATGCTGCACTAAGCCTTCACATTGTATTTTTAGGAACTAGTTAAATGGGGGTGAGAGTGCCTGCTCCCCAAGCATGATGACATGTGTCCACGTCCCCAGCATCCACATAAAAAGTGAGACCTGCCTCTGCATATTTGGCACAGTGATGGGGATGGAAGCAGGGAGAGCCCTCTGCCCGGCCGCTTAGCCAAACAGTGAACTTCTGATTGAGTGAAAGACCTTGTCACAAAGCAGTAAGGCAGAGATAGAGGAAGATACCCAACATCCTCTCTAGTTCCATACATACATATCTGCACATTCACATGTATGTACCACACAATACACAACACCAACAAAATAAAAAAGAAAATTACATGTAGATCAATTTTTAAAAGAAAAAATGCATTTCTTAAATTCGTTGTCAGATATGAGAAACTTAATATTTGAGTATAAACAAAACTATAGTCCATTTAATCTATATAACACTTGCATACAGTCTTGGAAAATAAAACAATACACAAGACAAACTCCCAAAATGGAATTCAATAACAAATATAAATTCTATTAAATGGTTCCCAAGCCTAAAATACATATCAGGTAAAACTATGAAAGTGAAACTCACAAAATTAAACGCTGGCTTTCTTGCCTAAGGCACATTCTGTGTGATCCCTCTTCCTTTCATGTGTTGAATTACTACAGAATACAAAGTTGTGGTAGATAAATAGTTGTGTGCACATGATCCCAGCTTATAGAAATGAAAATTGTGTCCTCTTGGAAATGCAATTGAATTTTTTCCTATTCAATTAAAGGATCTATTTTCAAATCCATTTTCTTAATGGGGTGTGTGTGTGTGTGTGTGTGTGTGTGTGTGTGTGTGTGTGTGTGTGTTCGCAAGTGTTTGCACATGTGTGCACAGGGAAGGGACTGATTTTGGGGGGATCTCTTGAACAATTTGAGCATGATCTTCTTGGTTCTCTTATTAATACTTAAAATAAAAATCTCTGGCCTTTGTTCATTTCATGAGTCATGTTTTCCTCTTTAAAAAAAGTTAACTTTAGAAACAAGTATCCCTTCTCTATATATTGGCAGTGAAGTTTGATTGACAGTTGGTTCTCCATGTGCTTTCTCTTTGATTTAGCCCAGATACCTAACATTCAGATGAGCAACAAAGGACTTGGATGAACAAAATAAGAATCTAGTAATAATACCAAACTGTATTTGTTAGATTTTTTACTTGTCATGATAATGGAATGATTGATTTTTGCAGTACACCATATACTACTCCTAGTTGAGAAACAAGATACTGAAAGCTTAGTTTTTATTCTAGTTCTCAAAGAAGCCTCCTTCACATTTTCTATATCATTGCTTCTGTGGTACAGACATAGATTTGTCTTTGTAAATTTTCGCTGTGCCTGTTAAAATCTTGTCAATTATTTAGAAGAAATAAAAGTCACACCTTTTTCAACTAATACTGAAATATAGCAGTTGTTAGATAAGTAGTGCAACTATATGCTTGCATGATACATTATAAGCACAGTAAGAACATTTTCTTTTTCTACGAATAAGTGATCTAACAAGACATTTAAAACTGAAAATTAAGAAATGAATTAGAAGCCTAATGATGTAAAACTCATCAAATTAAAACAAAAGTGATTTTCTTCCAGAAGTATAAAATGTTTTTAATAATTACAAATACTCAGTAATTCAGTTTTGTTACTGATTTATATCTGTCCTTTAGATTCCACTTTTTAAAATGAGTAATTCTTAACATTTTCTACTCAAATACCTGGCCTAAATTACCTTATTTGATCTTTTAAGAGCTGTCAGAATCACAGATGTATTAGTCAGTGTTTCATTATGGATCCAGAAAATCATCCACACCAAAGAATAATGCAACAGAATAGGACAAGGTAATAATAGCTGCCACTCATGTGTCTACTCCTCTTCATAATTATCCTATTAGTATAAATAGAACTTCTTAATAATCGTTTTATGTGTGATTAAATAATTGCTAGGCTTTTTATAACTTTATAAAGTAATCATGTTCTTTTTCTGTTTGTGTTCATCTGTTAATTGGGCAATTGATTTACTCAGGAACCAATTTTATATTAAAAAACAAAATACAAGATTCTCCTGACCTCCACACATGTATCTTGGCACATGCTTGCTTGCACTCAAACAGATGCGCGCGCGCACACACACACAAAGATTTAAAATAAAATCCTCAAAACAAACACAGATCAAAACTATTGATGCCAAGGGTAGATGAACCTGAGATTTACAGTTTCTACAAGTTATTGAAAAGGACTCTGTTTAGAACTTTAAAGCTTTTAACTTTTAACTAAGTATAAGTTTTAAAGGTATACATAGGGAAAACATTAAGACTATTCACCATTGATGAATATATTCATATTTTTCTTAAGCCATGGCTGTAGCCAGTTTTATTCTTTGGTATGTTCTATATATGCTATAATAGCATACTATTCTCTTTAATAATAAGTAAGGAACTCAAGCTGCCCATGATAATTTCTATGATAACTATAATTCACTTCACCATATATTCCACCTAAAAAAGTTCCAGACGCTTTTTGAAAAGTGATTTTTCTTATTATCCCAGAACTTAGGAAAGTTCTATAGAACGTAACACAGCAAAAATTTTTTATTACTTTTGAAACATATACAATAGGTAACTGGGAAATATTTCTAAAATATTTTGCGTGAAAATATTATCTATGTGCATACAGAAGCATATATGTTGATGACAGTATTGTTTCTGTCCATCTAGAACAAATAACCTAGAGCTCAAAGAATAGTTATAAATACATAAATGTATATGTGTTGTATGCTTTATCTTTGGTTAGATAATTTTAATGTCTGTTAAATGAATATTCCATTTAATTAATTCTTTAATCTAGTAGGAAATGCGTATGTGAAATAAAATGTTTTTAGCTCTGTGGTTTCTTTAACTTTGTAAAGTAACCATTTTCTTTTTGTTTCTTGTTTTTGCCTGTTATTATTATTTATTCAATTGTGTGTGTGCCCGCGTGTGTGTATATATGTGTGTGTGTGTGTGTGTAGAACCACGGGCGGATTCGGGAACCACCATGGACGCCTCCACCTCCTCCTTGTTTACTCTGCCCCGGAACTCACAGGCTCCGCCCTACCAGGACCGGAAGCGCAGGCTGCCCCTGCTTCCGCCTGGCGTCTATATGTGGGGTCTAGGATCCAAACTCAGGACCTTCCGCCTGCAAGGCAGAGGCTTAACTCCTGAGCCACCTCTCCAACCCCGTTTTTGCCTGTTAATTGAGCAATTAATTGGTTACTTCAACAACATTTTTTTTCAAAATAATATGATCTGATGAAAGACAGAGAATGGAGATAGAAAAGGTTTCTTAGATCTATAACATCCTACTAATAAAAATAGGCTTGTGGGGCCGGAGAGGTGGCTCATGGGTTAAGCCTCTGCCTTGCAGGCGGAAGGTCCTGAGTTCGGATCCTAGACCCCACGTATAGACGCCGGGCGGGCGGAAGCGGGGGCAGCCTGCGTTTCTGATTCTGGTAGGGCGGAGCCTATGAATCCTGGGGCAGAGTAAATAAGGAGGAGATGGAGGCAGTCCATGGTGGTTCCCGAAATCGCCTGTGGTTCTACACACACACACATACATACACACATGCGCACACACGCATACACGCACAGTTGAATAAAATAATAAATAATAAAAAAATAGGCTTGAAAATTGTGTATTCCAGAAGTTTCTCATCTTGCTTCTGGTATAGTCTTATTGCTACTCTGTCAAAGCCTAACTGCATTTCAGAAAAAATAATTTTGATGTGTAAAATAATATAGAATTACAAAAAAATACTTTGAAATATTAATCAAAATGTTTTAAAAGCACATCAGATGTAATAATGCCTCTTTTTAAATGAATTAAATAGCAAACTCTAGAAGCAGATCTAGTTGATAATATAATGAAATTGTGTGTAAGATAAATACTATTTTAAGACAGAATAAGAATTTTAAGTAAGTTTCTGGGCATTTTTTGATTGTTTCTTGCCTAAGTGCATCATGAAAGGAAGTACATACAAGGTTCTGAATATAAAGATTGTCATTTTATTTCTCCCTTCCAGTGAATAGCTCTTGGTTTTATACATATGTTCTTTAACAATCCCATTAACTTCATTTAAATCCTCTGGAACCATCCTCATTTTATAAAGAAAGAGACATAGAGAGGAGGTAACTTGACTAAAAACATACTGCATTAAACTAGATTAATCCTTATACAGCTAATATTAGAACTTTGTTTAATGATTAATCATTATACAGCTAATCTCAGAACTTAAATCATTTTATGAAGTTTTAGTTTAAAAAGACTACAATTATACAGTCTGTTGTCACTTCAAGTCACAATATGACCTAGAGGAAATACTTTGCTTTCTTTAAGTCTTAGATTCTACATATATGAAATATAAGTATCTAAAAATCTACATCAGGATAATAGTACTCACTTAAATATGTCTAATCTTTTTTTTGTTTTTTCACATATTTTGTCTTAATTTCCCCATTTTATACATAAGAAAATTAACGATTTCAAATATTAAAGGTCCTACTCAACAGCCCACTGCTTGAAAAAGGAAACTACCAGATTCCTGCTGCTTTACATGTCCTAATTAAGCAAAAGTTCTTTAAAGTCTTTAATTGAATGTGTGTTATGATGCCCTAAATGTAATTAAATACAAATAATCATTAGACTCAGTTGAGGCAAATTCTTGTATCCTAATTTATTCCAACAAATTAATGAATCAGTGCGACCATGGGGGAAAAAATATTTTTGAAACTAATTTTCCATGTATATATAATGTAAAGAGAAGGAAAAAAGTCATGACTGCCCAACCTTTTGGCTAAAATCAAGTAAGACACAAGACTTTAAGTTTGTAAAGTTGTTGATTTAATGTATTTAAATCAAATCTTTCCTTCTATTTCTGTGTAGCCTAAACAGACAAGCATCTGAATAAATGCCAATAAGGTCCATGTTTTTCTTCCTCTGAAGGTTTATTTTTTTATGAGTAAATGGTGCTTAAAGAAGTTTGTTGTTTCAGAAAGAAATCACTCTCAAGTAAGGTTTAATTAGGTAGAAAATTAAGGTGAAAAAATGGGCCATAACACATAGAAACTATTATCTTTTCCATTCTAATGTCCTGCCCATGTGAGATAATACAACATTCTGCTATCTTAAGTGAGGATTCTGCTAAGCTTAGCATCTGATATAAAATTTATATCACCATTTTATTAGTGTTAAGTAATATCAGTAGTAATGTGTTTTCTAAATTCTTGAGGTCATTCTGTAGTTACCCAAAATTTATTCTTTTTCACATTGTAGTTCTTAATACTGTCTGGTCCAAAGTGTAAAAGTCCTTTGTAAGTGATAAAACTAGCTTACCTATTACCAATAAGATTATGCTTGTACTTAACACTAGGAAAAATAAATTGTAGTCAGCTGGTACTTAAAAAAAAGAATAGTTACTGCAAAACAAACATTCACATTTGACATATATTTATGGTATACATAAGATGGTATTTGACATAGTAAAAATGCAAAGATAATTAGTCATCATTCTCTTCTAATAATATATAGTCTACTTGAGGATTCATATTAATATGAATATGACTAACTATGATAATTCCATTAAAGGTTCAAATAAGATAATTCAAGAATTTAGGAAAAACCTAAACCTAGATTATGGTGATGGCAGCATAGCCATGTAAATTTATTAAAAGTCATCAAAAATTATATATCTAAAATTAGTCAGTTTTATGGTGGGTAAATTATACCTCAGCACTGCTAATACTTAAAGGAAAAATATTTGTGATTGAGGAATATAGAAAATAAATCTTTTTTTACAGTTGGCACAATCTGAACTCAATCTTATAAGACAAATAGAATTTACCAAAAGAATTTCAGGCCTAAAGATCAATTATACAAAGCATTTTCTAAAAGAGCTGCTTCAGACTTTGTTCTCTACCTTCGGTTATATGGCTTTCATTTTTCCATGTGGCCATGCAGCTGTGACACTTCTGAAAGTTCGACCAAATCTACCGAGAGTAGTTAATTGTTTGGTTTGGTTTGGTTCTTCCTTCCCTTTGTGTCAAAAGTAAGAACTTGCTTCTATTTTGAGCTAATGAAGAAATTATAAAGAAGAATATTTAGTCGCAGAGTTGTCGCAAGTGTCAGTGACTCTACTTACTATAATTATGACATTCATTTTCCTCCTTTTAGTTTCAAATTAGTAATATGTACATTATTTTTCTCAGTCCAATAAAAATCTTCATTTTTCCCCCCATAGGAAAATAAAGCTATGAGAAGACCTGCCATCTAAAATGTAACCCTATGTAGGGAAAATCAAGCTATTCTGGTCTGCTAAGAATAAAATGAGAGGAAAAATATTATAATCTCACTACATGATCTTTAAACAGTCAAAAATCTACTAACTAAACAGATACCATCTTTGAGTTAAAATTTATTTCCTACCAAAAGAATAAATTCAATGAACTAAGTATTGCCATCAATAATAGGAAAACAAGTTGGCTTTTTTCTGATGATTTAGTTATGACCCTGTTGCTGACAGTGACAGTTTATATTTAAGATTTATTGAGAGTAAAGTCCATACGACACTAGTTTCTAATTAGATAGGCTTTTTGCTTTAGCTTTTTAACAATGCAAAGAAATTAAAGTGTAACTTTCCAAACTAGAAAACTTCTCTATTTATAATGAAACAAATATACAGAATAGTACTGACCAGTAAATCTTTCTGAAAGTTTAAAGGATTTTCTTAATGTCCATCCAAGAAAATGATTTCTTTTATTCTCGACTTTAAACCCATCTGACCAACTGCTCAGAATTTCTCTCTGAGGCATATTTTGTAGCATTTTTAAGAGAAAGAATCTGAATAAGCCTGGTGAGCAGCAAAATAGAAGCAGTTTTTTGTGAAACCTGATTTGTGTTAACTACAATCAAATGTACTCTTCATTTTAATATTTATGCATCTTTATCTTGTTATGAATCTATTCTTAACATGGGCTTAATTTTACTTGTTTCTCGCCTCTCTTCTGTGAAATGCAGAAGGAAAGAAATGTCTGTTAGTCACATATTTGTTCTCCCACTAACTGGTCTTACACATCTGGCTTCCACTGGAGAGCCCCTGACATCGCAGGGAACGGTGATCAAAATTCCACACACTAGCTTCAAGCTGGGGGCTCGTAGCTAATGCAGCATTGAAGGGGGAATCTTTTCCTGGCTTCTTTAAAATGAGCATGGTGATGGGATGGTTTAAGGGAAGAAAATCTCTCAAATCACATGACCACTGCTGCGCTTCCGTGTTTCCTGCTTTCTCCATCACAGCTTGGCACTACATTCTTTCCCTGTATTTTAGTAGACTTGTGTGTGTATGAGTGGGACAGGGGATGGGGAAAAATGAATGTTGTACATTATGCATGCATCTTTTTCCTTTAGAGTTATGTACCTTCCCTTATAGATCACAAATTGTGTCACATTAAGTTTTCTGTGTCATGAAAGATTGAACTGTTCTACCTTTCTGATGTGAAATTTATATGTTGTTAGTGTGTTTTGACATTTACACCCTCAGTTGTTGTTCATGTTGCATTAGACGTAAGTTGAAATGTTTTCCCATAAGAGTTGGCTTTTCATGTTGGGCTGAAAAAGTCTTCATTTCTGTGTAGCAGTTCATGTTATTATAACCTATGGCTTTCAATTGTACCTCCCATAATGAAGAGCTGACTTTAAACACTGTGCTATTCTTGTTATGACCTAAGCACAAGGTAAGTGATTTCTCTCACTGTATCTAAAGATTATGGCTGTTTGTTAAAATTTTCTCAGCTTTTTCAGGCATTTTCATTTTCTTTCTTACCATTTATTATGTGCTTTCATTCCTTTTCTTTTTGTTTCATATCTCAAGATTTCTTAATAGACAATGATCTTCAGCAAAAATTGTATTGTACATGTAAACACATGCTGAAATAAATTACTTGATGTCTCAAAGCAATCTTGATTAGAAACCCCTTGCGTTTTTCATTTCTGTCATTTAGCTTAACATCATACATTGTTTATACATGTTGTTTTAGTTTTGATTCCTGTTGAATGAGGATTTGCTTCTCAATATCATGAAGTCAGCAAATATTAGTTGTAATTAAAAAAACAACATGGCCCAGTAGAAAGTAGCTAGGTAATCTGACATTGTATCCTTCATTCAACCTCTCATTTTAATACCTGAAAATTCTAATATTATTCCAAAAATCTTTGTTTGTTTTTACACATTTCTTTTTCCTCCGCTATTAAAACCAGAATAATAAAATAAAACAACTTGAAATGGACCTTACCCTGTTCATAGGTGAGAACAAGAGGAATAGTGGTTTCAACTTCATCTTTTAAAAGTCAGTCTGTTTCATTATTGAGTTAGGTAAAAACATTAATTTTGAGATTTTGTAAAAAAAATTTAAATAAATATGATTAGGACCAATTTCATAGCACAGTCATACAGTGCATGCATGAACAATAAGATTTAAATATATATTCCTCAATTTTTTATATATATACACTTTCAGCATCACTTAAAAAAAAGTCTTATGATTGGCAATTTTAAAATTTATTTCCCTCAATACTGGTTCAAATAGCCAGTGTAACATAAACGGGAAAACACTCATTATACTACCATTTGCAGTTTGCATACCTTTGTGAACATTTACATTGCAGAGAACTGAATTGTTTTCATCATCCAAATGTCTTCTATAATTCTGTTAACAATATACAGTTCTAAATTGAGGTATAACAAAGCAGTATGGATTTCTTTATTCATGTTATAAGTGATTTTTGTGCTGTTACTAATTTTTAGCCACTTAGGGAGAGATGTTTTGCTTTAGTTTCATTTTGTTGGAAAAAAATCAG